>OX375866.1:109985268-110585268 GCA_947359475.1 Heligmosomoides polygyrus bakeri
CAGCTCGGCCTAGGGCGCCCACGTCCTCGATGGGATATTGCTGAAAAATCGATATTTCCAAATCGGTCGAAATTGATAGCATTCGATAGAGATTTTCAAGCAGAACAGAAAGGTATTATTGGGAGTGTCGAAAACCAAAATATGGGCGAGTAGGAGAGAAGGAAACTTCAACCGCTGTGTTTGTGGCCCTAAAATGGCAGCTTGTGCTAAGGCAGTTTAATCAACTAGGGAGTTGTGAGCACGTCGTCGTAAAGAACCTTGAGCGTTCTGCTCGGAGGCGCATTTTTAGGTTGTTAGCTCTCTGCATCTTCCCGAAGGGGTCGACTGAAATTGGAAAAAATCGTGTCACACACGGCTAACCTGCATTTTCGCACTGCTGTAACTTTGCCCTATCATAAGCTACATTGCTGTATTTCGGCGCACTATTAGACCATTTTGCTGCTTGCAGAATTTACAAGCTGCAATCGGAAAGGTTCAAAAATGACAGAGTTATCGCGCTCAGAACACCCCCGCGCGTGCAATTTAGCACAACAACAGTCGATGTTCTCCTCGCTCTTAATTGCCCGCATTAAAGTTTTTCCTACTCTCAATAACACCATTCAATTCAGCATGAAAAGCCCTATCGAATGGTATCAAGCATCGCCCAACTCGAAGATATCGATTTTCGATGACGTCATCGTCCTTCCGTCGCGGCCTCGTCCTCGATGCGAAACAGGCAAAAATTGATGTTTCCAAAATCGATCGAAATTGATACCGCTCGATAGCGTTTTCCATGCTGAACGCAACGGTGCCATAGCGAGTTTCGAAGACTCAAGTCTGGGCGAGTAGGAGCGCAAGAAACTCTAACCGCTAGGTTTCGCCACTCTAAAACGGCAGCTGATGCTAAGGCAGTTTGGGTAGCTGAGGAGCTACGAGCACGTCGTCGTAAAGTACCTTAAGCGCTCTGTTCGCGTACGCATTTTAAGGCCGTTCGCTTGTGGCGTCTTCTCACAGTGGTCCACGGAAATCGGAAAAAATGCTTCACACAAGCCTCACCTGCATCTTCGCACCCCTATAACATTGCTCCCTCCTACGCTAAACCACTCTGCTTTGGCGTGCTAGCAGACCGTTCGACTGCCTACAAGACCTACAAACTGCAACCTGAAAGGTTCCAACTTGACAGAGCTATTGTGCTCCAAAGACGTCCGCGCGTGCAATTTGCGAGCGGTCGCCCCCCCCCCCCCCCTCATTGAAAGGTTCGATTCTGTATGCATTGTTCATGGCGCACTCCAAAGGCTCGCTGGACAGCCTTGGAGCAATTCCTGAGTAGGGCGGCAAGAAATTTCTGATAAAACTCCCCAAACGCTCAGTCTACAAGCTCTCCCCCCTCGATTGAAAGGTTCGATTCTGTATGCATTGTTCACGGCGCACACCAAAGTTTCGCTGGGACAGATTGGAGCTAATCCTGAGTGGGGTGGCGGGGAATTTCTGATAACATTCTCCAAACGGCTCGAAATAGTCTTGAAAACGTCGCAGTTCCCAGTGAGAGAAGATAGAAGCGCAGGGGACATGCGCTCGCCCACTCGATTGATAGGTTAGGTTCTGTGTGCATTGTGCACGGCGCACTCTTGGGGCATTCCTGGCATGACAGAGCACTGGCGACGTACGCCATCTTGGAGATACTCCGAAAGCACGCATATCCTGAGAAATAAGCTGCTCTAATCGTCCGTCCAGCCAATTTTGGACCACCCACGGCGAAAATGCGGGGGTGTTCCGGTAAAGTTTTACACATTTTTGTGTAGATCTCAAAGAGGCGAATCGAATGGTACCAACCTTTACTCAAGAAACCTAAATCTGAAGGAGTTATGAGCGTGCGACGCTTTGCGACGCTATGTTGGCGTTTTTTCGCCCACTTTTGACCGTGCGGCGCGAGCTGTATTGTAGATACCTACTCACTTGCTTACTCCCCATTTTTCAACAGAAGACGTACCATTCCTCTGCACGACAACGCCCGCCCACACGTTTCGCAAATTATTATGCGAAAGTTAGAAGAACTGGGAGTTGAATTTCTGCTTCACCCACTATACTCCAGACTGCGCCAACCGACTGCTACCTTCTCAAGCACTTTCAGGGCTCCCCTTCCTAAATCAGGCACAAAAACAGACTTTCTAGAATTTGTTGCTTCTCGACCATCCAGTTTTTCGGTAATGGAATTAGTCATTCAGCGTCGCATTGGAAAAGCAGTGCTGATTCAGCGTGAAGGAAGTTATGGTCTTTTGAAATGGACCAGTCAAAACCGCCAGAACTTTCCGGCCAACCTCCTAATCCTACTATATATAAAGCAGCAAGCGTGTGTCACTGTGTGTGTGTGTCACTGTGTGTGTCACACCGTCCGTCCGTCCCACTGAGTTGGGGCGCGGCAGCCGAACACGTCGGCGACCGTGCATGGCGAGCCGCAGACGTGCCGAACACGTCGGCGACCGCGCATGGCGAGCCGCAGACGTGCCGAACACGTCGGCGACCGCGCATGGCGAGCCGCAGACGTGCCGAACACGTCGGCGACCGCGCATGGCGAGCCGCAGACGTGCCGAACACGTCGGCGACCGCGCATGGCGAGCTGCAGACGTGCCGAACACGTCGGCGACCGCGCATGGCGAGCCGTAGACGTGCCGAGCACGTCGGCGACCGCGCATGGCGAGCCGTAGACGTGCCAAACACGTCGGCAACCATGCATGGCGAGCCGTAGACGTGCCAAACACGTCGGCAACCATGCATGGCGAGCCGTAGACGTGCCAAACACGTCGGCGACCGCGCATGGCGAGCCGCAGACGTGCCGAACACGTCGGCGACCGCGCATGGCGAGCCGTAGACGTGCCGAACACGTCGGCGACCGCGCATGGCGAGCCGTAGACGTGCCAAACACGTCGGCAACCATGCATGGCGAGCCGTAGACGTGCCTAACACGTCGGCGACCGTGCATGGCGAGCCGTAGACGTGCCGAGCACGTCGGCAACCGTGCATGGCGAGCCGGAGACGTGCCGAACACGTCGGCAACCGTGCCTGGCGATGCCGTAGACGTGCCAAAAACACACGTCGGCAACCCTGCATGGCGTGCCGTAGACGTGCCGAACACGTCGGCGGCACGAAACTTCAGCCCTGGGGGTAATCGAGGTCGCTGAACACGAATCTGAAGTCGACCAATCGATATCGATCGATATTATCGATTTTTTGAGGATTTTGTTCAGGCGGCACGAAACTTCAGCCTTGGGGGTAATCGAGGTCGCTGAACACGAATCTGAAGTCGACCAATCGATATCGATCGATATTATCGATTTTTTGAGGATGGCGTTTAAGCGGCGCGAAACTTCGGCCCTGGGGGTAATCGAGGTCGCTGAACACGAATCTGAAGTCGACCAATCGATATCGATCGATATTATCGATTTTTTGAGGATGACGCTCAAGTGGCGCGAAACTTTGGCCGTGGGGGTAGTCGAGGTCGCTGAACTCGAATCTGAAGTCGACCAATCGATATCGATCGATATTATCGGTTTTTTGAGGATGGCGTTCAAGTGGCGCGAAACTTCGGCCTTGGGGGTAATCGAGGTCGCTTAACACGAATCTGAAGTCGACCAATCGATATCGATCGATATTATCGATTTTTTGAGGATGACATTTAAGTGGCGCGAAACTTTGGCCGTGGGGGTAATCGAGGTCGCTGAACTCGAATTTGAAGTCGACCAATCGATATCGATCGATATTATCGATTTTTTGAGGATGACGCTCAAGTGGCGCGAAACTTTGGCCGTGGGGGTAATCGAGGTCGCTGAACTCGAATTTGAAGTCGACCAATCGATATCGATCGATATTATCGATTTTTTGAGGATTTTGTTCAGGCGGCACGAAACTTCAGCCCTGGGGGTAATCGAGGTCGCTTAACACGAATCTGAAGTCGACCAATCGATATCGATCGATATTATCGATTTTTTGAGGATGACGTTTAAGTGGCGCGAAACTTTGGCCGTGGGGGTAATCGAGGTCGCTGAACTCGAATTTGAAGTCGACCAATCGATATCGATCGATATTATCGATTTTTTGAGGATGACGCTCAAGTGGCGCGAAACTTTGGCCGTGGGGGTAATCGAGGTCGCTGAACTCGAATTTGAAGTCGACCAATCGATATCGATCGATATTATCGATTTTTTGAGGATTTTGTTCAGGCGGCACGAAACTTCAGCCCTGGGGGTAATCGAGGTCGCTGAACACGAATCTGAAGTCGACCAATCGATATCGATCGATATTATCGATTTTTTGAGGATGGCGTTTAAGTGGCGCGAAACTTTGGCCGTGGGGGTAATCGAGGTCGCTGAACACGAATCTGAAGTCGACCAATCGATATCGATCGATATTATCGATTTTTTGAGGATGACGCTCAAGTGGCGCGAAACTTTGGCCGTGGGGGTAATCGAGGTCGCTGAACACGAATCTGAAGTTTGTTTTTGAGGTATGAAGGTCTAAAAGTTGGGAAAAGAAGATGGTCGGAGTGTTCTCTTCTCGGGGTTTGGGGGCGAAGCCCCCAACCAGTCGGAGGCGGCCGCTAGGCCGCTGAACGACTGGTATTCCAGAAAAGAGCTGGATCCTTCTCACTTACTTGCGCAATATGTGCTTTTGTATTTTCCACCATCTTCCTTAACTGTTAACGTCGTCCGCTTTCCTCTACTTTCCTCTTCTTCATTCTTCCTTTTCTTTCTTTGTTTTCTTAAAACGGGCCAATTTAATTTTGTTTTTCTTCTGGATTTCTTTCCTTGTAGTATGTGATTTTAATTGGCAACGAATAATTAAATATTACATAGCAGATCATGGCTATCAATCATGAATAGAAAGTTCTGGTGCCGTCAAAAATGAACTGAAGACTTTCTGACCAACGTAATATTACAATGGGAGTGGTGCCTCTAGTGCCACATTTGTTCGTGTTGTTCGAATTCGAGCGTTCCAGAAGACCACGACAGCTTCGGATTGAAAAAGCTGGTCTGTCTCATGTACAAACTCCTAGCCTCTTCTTTGTCGTGGTGCTAATGGGAGCCTAACTCTACAAATTTGCAGAATTTATAGAGTTCAGATTTCTTCTAGCGTTTGTAGCGCCGTTAATTCTGAGAAGATTTTCTTCTCGTGTCTACAACTGCTAGTCGCTTCTTGTAGACATTATGTAGTCTCGTTATCGTCTCTACATTCTATACTCTTAGCGACGGAAGATCCTTTAGCCTTGGTCTCATTAGAACGCGTTTGTGCTTCAACGAAATCGCGAGATGGCACAATCACACTTGATTGCGTAAGTAGCCGCAGGGTTTTTGCGCAACATATACCTCACTATGAGTCCTGCAGATTAGCATCTATTCAGCTCCTTATTATGTCATCAGTATCACCCGTCGTCTCTTTGATCACCGGATTGCTTGTGTTGACAACTTTCCGGTCAGCAACGTCCTCGTTTGTCCATGTTGTGTGCCAGAGTAGCCCAGTGAGTCCAACCCTCCTAGTAGTGATAAGCGCATGTCATTCACGCATTCCACAAAGAAGTCCGACCGGTGGCTATTCCTGTGATTTTCCACAAAGAAGTCCGACCGATGGCTATTCCTGTGATTTTTCAGCAGTGTGTAAAATTCAATTGATTACGGCTTTTATTCAATGAATCGGCGCAGTACGTGAATGGCCCATTTAATTTACGACAGTGTAAACGTAAAATGCAAAATATCATTTTGATAGTTTTAATTCATATTTTTAGCATTTTTTATTTGTTCATAGAATATATGAGATAAATTTGAAACATTTACTACTACTACTACTACTTCTTCTTCTTCATCATCTTCTTCAGATTTGTCCCGCTTCGTCGCGCGGCCCGTTACAAGACAAATGGTGGGACATTGGATTCTCCTAAAATATTTGAGTAAAACTAAAATGTCTAAGCTTTCAGCTCCCTCTTCGTTATTAAAATTTTGCTTGATGCTTGTGTTTAAACAAACATTTCCTCCAAAAAAAGTATAAAGAAATGCCAGAAAATCGCAATATATCTGACTGTGAGATATAAATTTAGCCAATTTTTCTGATAGTTTTTTATCCTTTTTTAGAGGAAGTTTTGTTGAAATAGGAAAAGCAAGCAATTTTCTTGTTGTTGATGAATCTGGTTTAGCTATAAATCTGGATAAACCATGTAACAGACGTCAGTAGAAGTAAAACATAAAGCACACAGTACTGAGGAGGCTAATGCGCAATTTATTCTATATTTTATGACAAGTTTTTGTAAATTTTACAAGTGGAGTTCATTAGTGTCGGCGATGTCCGACAATTTTTTCCCTCCACAAGATGCTGAGGGCTTGTTAATTGTTCTTGCTCTACGCAACGATTAGCTATGTTCATGCAGTAATGAAGTACATACGAGTTGCTTCTATAAATATGAACTCAGCCTAGAAAATCATTTCTGCCGTTAGGGCCCGCTAATACTTCGACGTCGAGCGACGCGACGCCACGTATTGTGGCCACATTGATCGGGAGACGCGATCGATCAATGTGGCCACAACACGTAGCGTCGAGTCGCTCGGCGTCGAATTATAAACGGGCTCTTACAGGGTCTTCTCTCGTATCCAGATTACCAGCACTTCTAGTCAGAAACCTCTCGGTAGCTGTGCATTAGCTCTATCACTGGCGGAATACCCATCCATTTCACCCCTTCCGTGTGGATCACCCTCCGCAATTGACGCGTGATAGCGCATTCGGAACGAGCGCCGGCGGGTGCATTCAACCGATTTCAGGTCCTTGGTTCGGGTTTCCCGCCCAGGCCAACCAACCCTTCCATTCTTCCGAGCTCGGTGAATTGGCACCAGACTTGTCTGGGAAGGGTCCTTCGAATCATTCGTTACTACAGTCTCCTTGTATATAGGCTTCTGAAGCGCTGCAAGACATTGCACTTTACCAATTGTAGAACATGTTGATATCGTGTCTTTCCTTGTTAGTTTTGAAATTATTGCATTGAATTTGTTGAGTTTGGGTGAATTTTGCGCGTTCTTGTTCCTGTTGGGCGTACCTATGGTGCATCTATAAAATAAAATATAAATAAACATAATAAACCACTAATGTATATACAATAGCTTATAAGTTATACCATAGTTCCTAATTCATTGTTTATCAATGTGGCTACGATGCGCTTTTTTAACGTTGTTTCTTTAGCTCTCATGTTAATCAAAAGGGCTATAAGTAACTTTGCATTCTGTTTTATTCAAGGAATGTGCAGATGATATCCTGTTTCACCTCTTAGCCCAATACAGGGTTTATTACTGCAATATAGCATAGTGGTATAGTGGTACTACAGGTATCTCCCCGAGGATCATCAGTAGGGCAGGGAGCTATAGTACGTCCTAGGCGCTGAGACCCGGGTTTATATACACCCCTAACTAGGTCAAGTGTGGCGGGAGATAGTATAGGTCATTGTTTATTGGGCCAGAGGTGGTCTTTGCAGCGGGTGAACAACGTGGTTGACCTTTTAGGCCTCGTTTAGTGTGCGCGCGACACGCGACGCGATGCATGTACAGTGGTCAAATTGATTGAACGACGCGATTGATCAATTTGGCCACTACCCATGGCATCGCTTCGCGCGTCGCGCTCACACTAAACGACCCCTAGCGGCTAGAATTGATCTAACAGCGTTTGAATGAATTTGCGTGTTTCTTTGTATGAGATTAAAAACTGTACTTGTAGCTGACGTTTCTGTTATGAAGAATGCCCATAAGTATACCTTTCAGAATAATTTTTTTATTGTAGTTTAGTTCAATAAGGGAGGATACCAAGTTGCTAAGCCTGTTTATGAAATCATCTTTATTTGGTGCAATTACGGTGCGAAAGGTTTCAGTATAAATTATAGCATATTAAGGGGATAGCTTATATATGAGTCATAGTGTGGAAACCTTATCACTTTAAAGTTAAAGTAATCAGTTTTATTATATTGTTTGGTATATAATGCTCCTTCGGATATACCGTGTAAAAATGATAACCATGACGACAACCTCCCAGTGAACTGGCAAGTTCAACTATACCAAAACTACTTTCCATTCCTCTACACTGGTTCAATAGGGGGTGATTGGGTAATGGGAGGTCTCTTTTGGAATTCTATGACGCTCTGAAGTGTCTTTGTGAGCTCTGATTCTAGCTGATGTAGACAGAAAACTCGTTGCAGGTGTGGGATAGAAGGGAGCACGTTCTGCCAGCTAACTGATAAACAGTGAGAATGCGTTTGTTTCTCCAAGAAACTAATTAGTCAGCTCCACACAGCACAGATCCCAATCCCAATGCGGAAGTTATTATTACCCGTTTACCAAGCTCTCTAAAGAACAAACATCTCATCTTGTTCTTCAGAAAATTATCTGAACGATTATATCCACAAATTCGCAGCAGAAAATCTCGTCCATCTTTTCAATGTCCACCTAATTCTTAGGCACATGATAAGTTTGAATATCTACTAGATCAATTTCTGGTGCTCATCTATCTAATCGTTCGTTCTACTCTTCCACGTCTGCTTACAATCCTTTCGTTAAGTACTGCTTCAGATATGGTGCCGGCACAGAAGTATTAACACACAAAATCACTGTCATCATCTTCTCATCCATCCTTACCATAATGCCTCCTCCAAAGTCAGTGCATTCCATATTTGCCAATGAGAGCTTGTTTCTACTGCGATGTTACGATTAATTAAATTTCGCATCAGAGAGAAACATCAAATCGAGAAACAATTAAGCCCGTCAAACGTTATGTTTTCCTTTATTATGTTCGTTTTTACGAACTGCACAAAGAAGTGCAATACGTAAATAAATAAATAGATCAAAATTTATTATCAGCTCATTTATCTATTTCTCATTGTATAAAAGCCACAACGAGAGAACTGTATTTCACTCTTTCTGTCTTTCTCTCGGGCACCAACTGAAGCAATAAATTTTCACTAGGCGACCGCGGTAGACGAAAGCAACCAGGAAGGGAGACTGACAAGGTTGTCGCAACCATCAACAACCATACGACATGGCTCTAGTTGTGAATATGACCACGATAACGTTTCAGGTTATAACATAGACTTCGTTGACGCGTCCCTTCTCAGCAGAGTCGACCTACCAACCTTCAGCGGCTCAATACTTGACGGCGTTGCAAATATCTGCGTCTCCACTATCTCGTAAGGCCGGCAGCAGAGTCCTGCGGGTGGCGCGAAACCGCCATGACAACGGCGGGTGGTGCGGCGCCCGCTGGGTTACTGTACGCAATACTGCGTACTTTTGCGGGCAGTTGCGGTCTCTAAGAATGCCAGAGATGTAGTAAGCTAAACGCTTTTTTTTGTGAGGAAGCGTTTTTTAAGCCAAGATAGGAGTTCTTGATTGTAGGCCCCGAAATTTGATAGAACACTCCTTATGACTCAACAGTTCTGTTCCATTTTGCGCTTGGTCTCACTTTTGTGGTTCTACATCCACTAAAAGTTCCTCGGTTGACAAGCAGCTCGAAGATAATGTGGTAGCCCTTGTGATCACAGCATTCCCTCCGATGCCTTGTTGAGACCGGCAGGTCTGTCCGATGCAGTTATAGCTTATACTTAAAAGAACGGCCTGCTTCGTTGCCGCATTTCTGTGCGAGGGTTTTCCCTAAACCTCACACGGCTGGAAGGCCACGAAGATTGGCAGTGCAATTAAGGTTACCTAATATCGTGCTAAGGTTTTTTTGCGTTACGTTTTGAATGCTGTATTCCATTTGTCGCCACTAACGGTGATTACTTGTTGGTTGTCAAGCTTTTTTATGAACAGAATTCATGCACTAGCCTATTGTATTCCCAGAGTGACGATTCGTTGAGAAAAATGTTCCCAAATAGATGAACCATAATCGATACCCATCTATCACGCCCCCGGCAGCTCCTGGCACTGCGGGTGAGAACCGCAGTAAACTACGGCAGCCCTCGGGGACCTTTGCGACCGGCGGCTCCGCCCGCACCCCGGCTTCCACCACAGTGGGTCCCAGTGCTGCTGAAGCGATATGGACGAGTTCTCCGGGTGCTGCCGCGAGACTCTGTGGAGGCCCTAAGGCAGCCACTGGACTCTCGAGCAAGCCCAGGGGGTTGGGGGTGGGTGGGCCAGGGGATAGAACGCTCGTCCCCAGGAGTAAACGACGCAACCAGGCTATCCCTTCTCAAGTCCTGTATGAAAACATTTATTGCTCCAATTTGTGCAGGAAAGAAAGACAAAAAGAATGGTACACATTCTTTGGCTGTGGTTTTTACACGACGAGAAATACAAAAATGAACTAAAAAATCAACCTGAACAAAACGAATAAATTGGGGATATTCTCGTTCAGACAAAAGAAGATTGAGAACGATTTATTGAATGTTCCAAAGTCAATACATGACAGCGCCTGCTTTTGGAATAGTATTCCTATTAGCTACGTTTTCCATGTAAGACAATGTCGAATTTCTATTTCTTTCGCACGCGAATCTGGATGGAATATATTGGACGATATTGATAGGCAAATTAATGTTTTCTACCTTTGTGAAGTCTGTTCACCGTAGATCATAATCACACGACTCCGAGTCCAGGTCATTATCGATCGATTTTATGATGAGAGATCCATCGGCACCGCTTGTTTTGTGATGTTCATCAGGGCCTGTGACGTTTGTTTGGATCTCGCATTTAACGAGCATTTGAAAAATCGATCTCATAAATCAATATGTTATTCATATCGACAATTTCGATCGACTACAGGGTGCGTAAAAAGTATTGACGCACCTACTTTTTGTTTCAGCTCCAGCTTTCTGTTTCTACCCCTCTAGGTTTTTATGTGTTATTTTTGTTGTCTGTATTGTGCTCGAAAAAACACTCACGAAAAAACTGATGAAACATGACCATCGTCGCTACGGTGGCCCTTTTTTGTCTGTTACCCAAAGAGCTGAATACTTCCTTAACAAGAGAATTTGGCGCTGTTCGAAACGGTTGGTGAGGAAAGAGGTCAGCAACCCAAACGTCAGCCACGGCTCTGTCATAACAGATGATGATTACAAGATGTCCAAGCACAATAACGTTTAAATCCAAAATTATCACTCTCTGTCCGATAACGGCAAACAGATGACGCGCGCAGGTGTGGACAGCTTCTCAGACGAGCACAGCTTAAACATGAATCCGCTGGATTGCTCTTTTCAGGCGTTTTTGGAGAATGAGGTCTGGGTTACTCTCAACAGAAGTGACCAGACGCAGAAGGCTACCCTGCTAAAAGCACGGGACGAAATCCGAGCGAGTAGTTGCGGCGCGTGCTCATGAATTTTTCCGTCGTTTTCGCTCCTGTATTCACAGTAAAGGAGCCGATGTCAATTACGACTTATTCTGTCGTGTTTACAAGATCATTTTCCATATTTCTGAAATGAATATTTTAAAGCTTACTGGGCATTACTATTTCCACAACCGCCATTTACTGCGTCAATACTTTTTACGCACCCTTAATTGTTCAATTGTCGTACAACAGGCAACGAAGATGGGTGACACCCATCTTAAGAGGTCAACTCTCTGTGGTCATTGATCTCACTGACCTATATTACCTAGTTTGGAGTTTCTTGTAAAACGTACGCAGACGATATAAAGGTCTATAGAGAAGTCGACAATCAAGAAGCCTCCTGTGATATCCAAGCGGCCATTAATTTTGCAGAGAATTGGGCAAGCACCTTGGAACTACCCCTTTCGGCTGAAAAATCGCATTGTCTCGTGATTCAATCTAAATCTCAAAGTCACCATCCAGCATACACACTCAATGGGTCAATTTTAGAGCAGCTTACATGTGCACAGATTTAGGGTTCCATTTCTCGAGTAACCTAAACTTTGAGCATCATTATAAAGCACTTGTAAAAAAGGCTAACTACCGAATTTATAACTTGTTTAAGGTACTGATAACCAAAGATCAACCTTCTTTTGTGAGAGCCTACAAATCTTATGTAAGGCCCATTGTAGAATGTGGTGCCTCAGTTTTCAGTCCCTGTCAAAAAAAAGGATATAAAACTCCTTGAAAGTGTTCAGAATAACTTTACCCGTAAGCTTTTTCTAAAGTGTCGTGTTCTAAATTACGACAACATTCCGAGTGGGTCTGACAGGGCCAAAATGCTTGGGTTGTCTAGCCTTGAGACTAGACGAAAGCGAGCTGATTTATTTATGTTGTTCAAAGTTCTGACAGGAAGGCTTTCCATTGACCCAATTGGATTTTTTGGCGCCCCTTTGACAATGATAGAAGAGGGCGTCTCCGACTCTACCTGCCACTTCCAAGGTCAAAAGTAAGGTCAAGTTTCCTCATTCATATTAGGTTGGAAAAAAAGTCTCTTCACACTTCGAAATTTTTTTTACCCTTCCCCTTGTAAATGCACTAGCCAATGTTGATTGCTGATTTCGTAATCCTATCACACTTGTCTACCGTTCGCACGCGGACACAGGTTAAGACTCTCCTTGTAATTCGTTATCCACCCAATCTTCCGAACTCAATGCCAGATCTACCTCATGGCCGTTTTCAGCACGGCATTCTTCATGAATTCATTAAAGAATCCACAGCACGTCAGGCAGCAGACCAAATTAACCATATATATGGCTTGGGATCTACTACTCATCGCGCCTGTTATGAGTGGTTCGGAAAGTCTTTAAAAGGAGATTATTCACTGAGGGCAAAGCATGGTCAGGAAGGCCAACTGGATTGGACGACAGTGAACTACACCATCTTCTTCGTACCGATAGTTGGCAGACGACACGTCAGCTGGCAGAGAAGCTCGAAGTGTCTCATAGGATAGTAGGAATCCATCTGAAGAATCTTGGCTTTCATGGAAATTTGGAGCTTGGATTCCACATGCCCTGTCAGACACTCAGAAAGGTCAACAGCTCTCCATCGCTGCTTCTCTTCTGTCCAGATAAGGAAGAAAATCGTTTCTTCCGCGGATTGTGACAGGCGAAGAGTCCTGGGTTCTGTGTGCCAACTACCGAGGAAAAGGCAATGGGTACAAAAGGGAGAGAGCCCTAAGTCTGATCTCAAGCCCAATGTTCACGAAAGGAAGATTCTCTTCAGTGTTTGGTGGGATATCAGAGAAGTGATTTATCGGCAAACTCTCAGAAGTGGAGAGACACTTACTGCTGTCACATACTGCGGCCAACTCCACAAAGTCGTCGCAACTCTCTAAGAAAACAGGCCGGAGAAGTCGAAGGTGATGATCCTGCATGACGATGCAAAACTACATGTTGCAAGACTCACAAGAGAAACAATAAAGGAGCTGGGCTGGGAGGTAATGTCACATCCACCGTATAGCCCTAACCTCGTTCGTGCCGACTACCATCTCTTCCGTGCTTTCAAGCAAGAAATTGGAGAGAAATATTTTGGAACTGATGAAGACCTCAAAAATTGGATTCAGCAATGGTTCGACTCCAGAACTGCAGTCTTTTAAGCGAGAGGAATTGGAAAATTACCCAGTCTTTGGAGAAGTGTAGTGGGACAAAATAGAGTTTATCTCAGTTGATTTGACTTTGTAGTTGTGAAGTAATAAATCTTTGAAAAAAATGAAAAGACTTTTTTTCCAACCTAATAGAAGCATCGGGGAGCTCAACACCCTACTTTCTGAGAATGGGAACATGATTAACATGTTTCTGTCTTCTTTCAAACGTCTAATTACACTAAAGTTTCGTTAGGCTTGTTTTTTATTTGTTATATGTTATTGTTAGAATTTTACCGCATGTGATTGTTATCCGTGCCTTGTAATAAATAAAATAAATAAATATTGATTGGACCAATCGATGTCGTTTATTTGGGACGAGGCGCATGCAGTTGTCGTCAGATTTGTATGATTCGCACTCCGGCAAAAGTTGTTATTGTCAATCGCTATTGATCATCCGGTCGATATTGTTCACTCACTGTCCAGCGCTCCAGCGACCTTATAGGTCCAGATTCATCACCGATAGGGGTGCACACTTAACGGTTAACGATTTGACGAATTTAACGAATTAACGGCATTTTTCGTTAAAATCTAGCGTAACGACTTAACGAAAATTTTTAGAAATTTAACGGAATTTTTAACGGACTTTTTATCTTTTACTGAGTTTATCACTTTTACCCTTGGTTTTTACTAATGTTGCAGATATCATTCTCCCGATTAGGACTGTTCCTCCTACCGAAGTCAGCAAGAACATTTTAATGTTTTTATGAATTAGTTTTGAATTTTCGGAAATAAGGCATTTTGGGGGCGAGTGTAGTGCAGTCGCAGGAGAGTCGATTGTCGCGTGCACCGATACCAGGTTCCCGGTTTGGATTTCCCGCCCAGACCAACCAAGCCCTCCATCCCTCCGGGGTCGGAGAATTGGTACTAGACTTGTATGAGAAGGATAAATCGTTGACTTACTCATCAGTTGGTCACCGCAATAAGAGAGTTGAGTTGTTTTGGGTGCAAGAAGCTATTTTAGTAGAGAATTTTAGTAGTAGTTATATCCTGTTTCACCTCTAAGCCCTATACAGGATATAATTACTAAAGTAAAGAAGCGAAAGAATACAGTCACTCTCGGAGGATCATCAGTAGGGCAGGGAGTGACTGAGATGCTAGGATTACATGCATTGTGTTTTTATACACAAAAAATAAGGTCAGAAGGGGCGGGCATTGCATATGGGACCTGATGAGCAAGTCATTGTATGGCCAAATGCTCAAGTCGCCTCCACGATATCCTGTAGAAGTAGAATCTCAAAAGGGACTGAGTAACGCCGTCCTTTATCCTTATCCTTAAATGCATTTTGGGGCTAGAAATTTTTTCGTCGAGCCTCACGCACGTCAACGACACACGAATCCACAAGGATGCTGATCTAACCTCTTCGTGAGGTACGCCTATCCTCACCTGGCGCAGCTGATCCTTAAATACACCTGCACCTGTAACAGTCTATAAGGAGAGAATGTTTTCGGCCACTGGACGTATTTTAAACGATTTTAGAAGAACGCTAATAACAGAAATGAAGGAAGCTACTTTGCCTGAACGTTAACATATTAACAACTATAGACTACATCAGAGAATGGTCTATGAAGTGGGAGCTTCCCATTGCGGCTGAAAAGACCTTTGTTTTGTCTATAGGAAATCATTCCTCTGCTTCTGTTAACTACACATTGGGTGGTAACGTTTTAAATAAAGTCGATGAAGTGCGCGACCTAGGGTTTTTGATCAACTCCAAACTTGATTTTTCTTCCCATCTCAGGTTTCTTGTCAATAAGGCTACGACTCGAACGTTTAACCTTTTCAAAACTCTTAGGTCTACAAACCCAAATATTTGGATCAAAGCCTACAAAATCTACATTCGCTCCATCCTTGAACACGGCACTACAGTTTTCAATTCGTCAAAACAAAAGGACATCACTTTATTAGAAAGCGTACAGAACAATTTCACCCGCAAAATGTTTATTAGATGTTTTGGTCTTGACTACGCCGCAATTCCTAATGGAGCATCTAGGGCTAAGCAGCTAGGTTTGTCCTCCCTCCAGTGCAGAAGAATCAAAAATGACCTGGTCATGATGTTCAAGATCCTTAAGGGTATGGTCAATGTTCCGTTGCACCAGTTCTTCGTTTTCACGTCCAGTCGGACTAGAAATGGTGGCCTTAGACTTGCCGGGCCAGTTGCAAAAAGTAAGGCTAGGACCAGCTTCTTTTCTAACAGAACTATTCGACTCTTCCTCCCCTTTCTGAAAGAGAACGCCCTTCAAATGTCGCTCAAAGGTTTCAAAAGCTTTCTTGACCGTCGACTCGAAGGAGATCAATCATTCTTTCCATAAAATTCCTCATTTAGTTGTTACTTTCTGCAGGAGCGATTACATTACTGTCGTTTTGCATTTGTTTTAACTTGTTTTAATTTGATTGCTCACACTTTTTACCTTTTTCTTTAAATTGTGCGCTTTCAAGGTTGTATTGTATTTTGTTGGTCTTTTAATGTAAGGCTTACGTGACATTATCACGTCTCCAATAAATAAATAAATAAATAAATAAACAAATAAATAAATAAACAACGTATCACATCTTTTCGGCAGTGTGGGACCGCGTGACACGATGTTGTGCCACGGTCTCGACTTTGCAAACAAAAGGGTTGGTCCCACGCCCAGGCACTTGAAAATCGTGCGCTCGAGCATGTGTTAACATCCTAGTGATAGGTTTTAATTGTATTTTTATTAATTCTTTCTGTACTTAATGGGCTGGTTCCCGCATCGAGATTGTATTATGTCTGCTCGACAGACGGTCATACAAAGCGGTTCTGCAAAGAACTAGGAAAGGGGGGGGGGGAGAGAGAGCTCCTGGTTTTGCCTGATCGAACATTTTAAGATGCCTTGTCGGTGATAATCTTGAACGATAATTCCACACCTGTTCTTATTCCACACCCTGCAGATAATTTGTTGCTGAAGGCTCGTTTGTTTTTGCGTTTGTTGATGTTGAATTGTTTATTTTACGTCGCAGTGTTACTCTCCATTCCTTGAACTTTAGCTATTGCCGTCTTGATGTTGAAGTATATGAGGTTTTCCTTGATTTTCCATTTGAAATAATATTTAGTTTGCAGCTAACTGTATTTTTAACGGAATTTAACGAAAATTTTCCGTTAAAAAAATTCGTTAAAAAAGTTTAACGCATAGAATCTTGTGTGCACCCCTGGTCACCGACTTACAGCAATTTAACGAAAAAATACAGCCGAAATCCCAGATAGCGCGGCTCGTCAAGCGATATGGTGGACATTTCACCATATCGCTTGCTGATGTTAAGAATTTCGACTGTACTTTCTTCGTCAAATTGCTGTAAGCCTCCTGATTCCCATTCGATCGTTTTTAAAAAAATTGCTCGGCAACGATGGAATGACGCGACTTTGTTTGTCGTCATTAAGCACATTCAGCAGTAATTTTAACGGCAGTAGTTTTAGAGGAAGAATCAGTTACTTATCTCACGCACTTGAGGAAATTCTTTTATGGTTTAATGAGGTTTAGACTTTCGTCTTTTTATTTTTACCATTCCTTTTATCAAGTTTGCAAACGGTCAATTATGGACTGAAAGTTCTTCTCCAGTACCACTCAGACAAAAAGTGCATTGCTAATCTCCAAGGAGCAGACTAATTGTTACGTGTTACTTCCATCGCTTAATTGACAGCTGTGCTCATTACTATGATATCTTTCTGCAGTCCCACAATGTTCAGCTTTTCTTCGAATGCCCTCCCCATCTCGAGAGGCCAATTTTTAGCGGAAATCGATTTTATTGATCAACATTTCCTTTCAAAACCAATCAGAATCATACAATTCATTCAGCTATAAAAGTTGCGGCGACGGATGGACCGAGACGACTATTCGGAAAAGCTCATTGCCTCCGTCTCTTCGCTTATTGTAATACATAAAACACTTTAGTTATTTGCTGGCTTTACGAGGATCGCTTATATAAATGCCAATTTTCAGGTTGGTTGCATTGGTATCGCTGCGAATGGTATCGTTGTCCTATTTCTTCCACGAATTCCACATTTGCGAAATGCTTTCGGTTACTTGACCGTATACCACTCAGCTGCCAATTTCTTAGTGGTCGTTTTCTATCCGTTATGGGTAGCGCCGTCTATATACTAGTAAGTAGTTTAGTTCATGTATGGTTTGCAGCTTTATTGAATAGTCAGCAGCAACAGATAGATCGGCTGCATAAGGGAAGGATCTGAACTGAGCAAATACTGTGGTCCTTAGGGCCTGTTCATACTTCGCGACAAGAACGACTCTTCACCCGTGCAAAACATGCAAATCGATTAAGACCGAGCGGTCGCCGCCAAAAGTGTTCATACTCGAGCGTCTGCGCTGTCGCTTCCATGGCTGTTAAGGCCCCCACACACTTCTGCGGCAACGCCGCTCGCCGCAGTGGTTAAGGATAGGGCAAGGACGCCGCAGGCGTCGAGCTTGCGTACCTGCCCTATGATTTAGGATACGGCTGCGGTGTTGCCGCATAAGTGTACGAGGGCCTCTATCGCCTGTTCATACTTGCCGCTTCTGCACACACCGCGCACGCCACGCGCACTGCGCTCTTGCCGCTCTCGTCGCCCGTGCAAAACATGCAAATCGATTAAAACCGAGCGCGCGCCGCCAAAAGCTGTTCATAGGCCAGAGTTATACTCCCGCGGGAGCATCCGCGGAAGGGCGGGAATCGCGCCGAGACTCCTCACCTGACCAATCGCCGCGCCTCGCCACGCCCGCCGTCCGCCGTGCACCCTTGGTCCGCGGACGTTCCGCGGATGCTCCCACGGGAGTATAACAGAGGCCATACTCGAGCGCCAGCGCTGTCGCTTTAGTCGCTCTCGGCGCTGCTGTCGTCTCTTCATATTTCCGCGCGATACGCACGCTGCGGTATCGTCGCTCTTGTCGCTGCTGTCGCGAAGCATGAACAGGCCCCTAGAAGTGATCTGAGGGATCTATCCTAGTCGGAAGGGGGCCATACCTAGAAAGTTTATAAAAAATAAATTGAGACTTACCGAGTGGCTCCTAGAGAACAAGTTAGGACGTAAAAGAAACAAAAACGAATGTAAAAACAAAAATTTTCTAGCCAATTACAGGAGGTTACGGTAGGTAGGGGTGCTACGGTAGTGGCACGGCCTGGCGGTCCCGCAGGGATCACGTGAAAGTGTAAGCAAATTTAGGCTTAGGTAATCACAGTCTACCACAGGAGCCAGATTCAACAACAACTTACCGCAATGCAACCGAAATCCCTGATAGTGCGGCTTATCAGTGAAAAATTTCACCACACCCCACCTTGATAAGTCGCGCTATCAGGGATTTCAGCGGTACTTTCACCGTTAGATTGTTGTAAGTCGTTGATGAATCAGGCCCCAGGAGATGAATCCATCCAGCTAGGGGTAAGCTTTTCTTACCCGTAGCTGCCGTACCTCAGCGGTAAACAAAAAACGGATGTCAGCTTCGTGATCAGCACCCCGAATAACCCCTTGGGCGGAGTTTGGGCGGGAGTGCCGATATATTTACGTGCTCTGAATTAGAAGTAGGATCGATTTAAACCCCTTCATTGGTGCCCTTAATGGTTGCAGAACTTGTAAGCTGAGAGAGGATCGGCAGTATACACACAAGGCACAATTCAAATTGATATTTTCCAATTCCTTTCTTTCCAGCAATTTGGATACATGGATAACCGTGAATAGGAGCATTGGCCATATTGCCATAGTTGCTCAAGCTGCATCCTATCATTCAATGCTTTTGTTGGCGCTCAATCGTTTTATGGCCGTCAACTGCCCTTTCTTTTATCAAGGAGTTTTCACACTGTTCCGAACGATGGTGTACATTGTTATTATTTCGATATGGTGCTTTGCCTACGGGTTTCCTTATTTCTTCAGTAAGTTGCGCTTGTCATCCGTGATGTGCCGAGTGTTCGCCTTTTGTAATTTATCACTAGCTCGAGTCCTTCTAAATTTTAAACGTCACAATTTCATGCATGGTATCATGCGAAGCCACTAGACGTAGGATCAATTTAACAAACTTTATTGGAGCCTTAAGTAGTTGCTGAACTGCTTGGAAATCGGCCTAGAAGACGCCCGAAGCAGCGCTGTTCTGTTGCGTTACATATGGACTAGAAGGCTGCTGGTGTCCACCCTGATCTAGCGCTTGATCGGGAAAGGTGGCGTCAGACATCAGAATAGAGGGACGTCGCTACGAAGTGGGACAGACGCAGAAGAAGAAGAAGAAGAATTAAGCTGAGCCATTAGTCCATGCAGTAGTTTTTACATTGTACTGCATCCAACATGCGCGTTGATTCAAGTTGGTATTCTTTCTTACAAAAACCTGAATTACTGAACGAGTGTAAGATGGAGAGAATGTCAGTGGACGAAGTGGAGGGAATTGGATTTCTTGAAAGGCATGCGCCAAAAATAAAAGCAAATTTGACTGTTGGCAAGGATGTTCTGTCGCCTTCGATGAGGGAACTACAGGGTGGTCTACAAGTGTAGCGGGCTACAGAAAGTCCAGTTTCGGAGATTTCTTGCTTTTTGGTGCTTTGCTGAAGAGTTATTCGTTTTCTCCGCATCTTTTAGTCCACATATGGTCAGTCTTATTCTTCATTCTAGGTAAACACAGTTTCGCTTGAGGATCGTTCATCAGTAATCGCTATATTCAAACGCGGCTCCGTTTCCACGATTTCAAAGATGCTAAAACTACATCGGATGCAAGCGCACCGGGTCGTCAAACGTTTCGAAGAGACTGGAGGGATCGAAAATCGTCCGAGAGGAAGACCACGGCGAACTGCGAGGACTCCTGCCCTTCGAAAGACCGTCAAAGACAAACTTCGCCAAGATCATGCACGAAGCATCAGGAAACTAGCTAAGAAGCACAACGTAGGTCGCTCTTCTATGCAACGACTGATCAGGGATGATCTGGGATTGTATCCCTACAAATTCGTTAAAGGACAGCACCTCACTGAGGAAATGGTCCTTAAGACTGGAGAAATGCAGAAAGATGAAGGCCTTTACGCGCGGTGACAAGCTGGACCGGATTCTCTCCACTGACGAGCAGATATTTACCGTCAAACCGCTCCAAAATGCGCAAAATCAACTGCTGCCAAAAGACTCCGCAAGAGCCGTCAACGTCGGATGAGCTCATTTTTCACAGTCATTGATGGTGTGGACTGGAATGTCGGGACTGGACAAGAACGAGCTTGTTTTATTCAAAAGAAGTTAAGATCAATGCTGAAATCTACCGGAAGCAAATCCTGGAGGAGAACGTTGTGGTAACTTGGGCGCAAGAAAATGCTAAAAACATCGCCTGACCTTCCAGAAAGATTGGGAACCAGCTCACGGTGTCAAGAAGACTCTAGAATGGGTGAGACAAATCCTCCGGATTTGTGGAGTAAGGATGTTTGGCCTTCAAGTACGCCCAATCTCAACCCTATGGACTTCGCCATCTGTTCAATCCTGGAGCAAAAGCTTGCTCTTCCAGATGCAGTTCACCGGACTCTCTGACAAGAGCTTTAGAGAAGGCATAGGACGGAATTTCACTGAAAATGATCCTCAAGAATTTCTGAAAGAGATCGGAAGCCAAAGGAGCTCATTTTGAATGTGATGAATGAAATGTTATTTGGAATTTTTTTTGTCCTTCGAATGATTGTACATTTTTCTTATTTGATTTGATTAGTGCAAATTTATAGTTTTCTGCGTAACACATTCATGTAGACCATCCTGTATTCTCTGGGATCGTTCTCTTCGTGATCCTTTCAGACCTTCGCTCATCCTTCGAGTTGTTAACCTGCAAGCAAATACTAGTATTTGCCTGTGGGGGACCTTTTGACGCAAGTCAGTCATGCTCCTAATGATTGACGAATAGCTATTAATCAAGATGTTTCTACCGACGTGGTGAAAAAATATTGAATAATAGTTATGTGCTACCTTATGAGTTTTTGGATTTATTTATTATTTATATATGCCTTACCATTACCTAGTTGAGGTCGAAATTTCATGAACTTCGACGCTCGAAATTACTTCCGCTGGAACCTGGATCGTGTAAAAGTTATAGGGAAAAAACAAGCAACATAGCAATAAAGGATAAAGGACGGCGTTACTCAACCTCTTTTGGGATGCGCCGCGCATTCTATTTCTACTGGGTATCGTGAAGGCGACTTGGATGCGTATTTGACCATACAACGACTTGCGGTGGCCAGCCGATGAACAAGTCAGCGCTTTATCCTTCCCAGACGAGTCTTCTACATTTCACCGACCATGGAGAGATGGAAGGCTTGGTTGGCCTGGGCGGGAAATCCGAACCAAAAACCTGATATCGGGTGCGCCGGCTCCTTCTCCGACTGCTCGCGCTCGACAACAAGACATACTATGCTACCGTTGCCCCTTATGCACTCAACACATCTTTCTTTTAAGAGGATTGCTCATTCTTTTTTGACGACACTTCACTACAATGGCAATTTTCCGACACTACATGTAGCCGTCTTCTTTCATTATACTTTGATTTCTACTATAGTTTGGGTCTATTTGCTATAGTCTGCAGCTCTGATCTGTACACGCTGTTCCAGCTTAGAGCCGTAAGTCACTTTCTCTTACCACTGTAGATCAAAGATTTAAAATAGTTTAATTTAGAGATTAGAATTTAGAAAATGGAATAATAGAAAGATTGATTGGTTTCAGCATCACAGTGATAACTCACAGTAGAGGGCAATAAATGGAGGAGTTTTCGATCGAGAGCAATTCCATGCAGTACCTGCAACGCTTCTTACGACGATAATGAAAAACGGCGCCTAATCAAGCGTTTCTGAAGACCGAAAGTCCCTCTTCTTTTTGAACTGGAGTACATAGACGCATATCTCATGTGTAATTACGCTTGGTAAGGTTCCCTAAGCGCTCCTAGTGCCCTTAAATCGTCCTTCTATTAGGCCGTAGTGACTTGAAACGCCTTGTTCTGTTGTTGTGTGAAACACCCCTTGGGACTGATTAAATCCCTTTAGCGTTGGATTTTTTTTCGCTCCACATTTCTTAACCTTTGGGAAAACATTGGGCTAAAAACTTCTTTAATATAGTTTTTGTTTTATTACCAGTTGATATCTAGTTATTTCAGTTCTTGGCCGCCTCAATTCAAGACTCTCCCCTACCACAGTATAGTCATCACAAGATGAAACGCGAAGCCAAATTTTTCCTACAGGTTGGTCTTCACACATTTCTTCTACACGAATTTTAATTTTACAAAATCCATTAGATTAGCGTCGTACGAGAATTTTGCACCGTAGTGGAGCGAATATTAGATTCTGTTGAATCAGACAATACATATGAAGCGCCTTTTAATGCACATTTTTCCTTAATTTATGTTCACCTCTTAGCACATGGACTTGCATCCGTTCGTTGCTTTATTTGCACTAGTTTTGCTTTTCTACAGTTAGCTCTGTTTAGTTTTTTAGGCAACATTATGGCGCAACATTGTGCGTTTCTGAATAAGTAAATTTCTTACAAGGAAAGATTTCCAACTCATGATGAGCTTTGGCGATGCTATTTTGACAGGATGTAGGGCCGTGTGAGCGGAGTCCAGAATTACAATAAGTTTTTGCAGAACGCGTTCTTGTATCATTGTAGGACCTGAAACAGACCTGAAAAGCGGTGTGAAAACATGTGTGCAACACCCATCAACCCCTATGACGCCCCACGAAATGTGCGTCAGTGGCGCAGTCGGTAGGAGTGCCGCCTCATGGAAGCACACCGGCGGGCTTCTGAGTTCGAGTCCGCGCACTCACAGTACTTTTGCAATATTAGTTTGCTTTCTCCCTGTCGGAGAAGTGAAATTTGGTGTGAAGGTGGAAAGTAGTCGGTCGACAACATGTTCAGGTGAGAACGACAATTTTGATACACCACAGTAAAACGGCGCCGGTGGTGTAAAGGCGTAGAGCATTCCCGCCCGGTCAGAGGGAGGTGCGGGTTCGAGTCCCGCCTGGCGCTAGAAGTTTTGATCGCAACACAACATCGTTGTGACAGCCTAAAACCTCGATACCAGCCAATTGAGGCTTAAAGAAACTGATTTGAATAGTTTTGATACACTTATGTACTGATATGGGGCCCTGATTCGTAATATTGAAAGGTAAGGTGTGCGAATTTGTGTGCAGCTACGATATCGTTGGTGATATGGTGATGGTGCAGGTACACACCGTTGAAAAACTAGCACATATAAAGGTGTAAATAGACAGCCTTGGTTTGTTGTAAGCACTGATGGTCTAAAATTGACTCCTGTGATCATGGGAAAGCGTAATAACAACAAAATAATATGTGCAAAAATATTGGCAGTACGCGGGGTCGAACTCACACGCTCATCGATCTGCTCCTATGAAGCATCACTTCTGTTGACTGCGCAGCTGAGGCACATCCCGTAGGGTGTCATAGGCCCCATTTATACTTCCGACACCGAGCGATGCGATGGCCAAATTGATCTATCGCGTCGTCGGATCAATGTGGCCGCAATGCGTGGCGTGGCGTCGCTCGACATCGAAGTATAAACGGGCCCATAGGGGTTGATGGGTGCTGCGCACACGCTTTTGCACCTCATTTTTAGGTTTTCAAAAAAGCGTTCAGAAAAAACTGACTGTAGTTCTGGACTCCGCTCACACGGCCCTACATCCTGTCAAAATAGCATCGCAAAAGCTCACCTTGAGTTTTTGCGGAAACCTTTTTTGTAAGCAACAAGGAATGATGCAACATCATTTACCAGATATGGTTAAAATCCTACTATAAGCGTAGTAATAGTAATGACCTGTCGGGGTCTTTACAATCAAAGTCATCTTCAAGTGCACACGTATAATAAGCAAGTTTGAGTGGTTAAACCATATCTCGACGGTGAATTTCGACTTCCGATAATGTGAATCACACATGCTTTTAAGAAAAGCAAGTAATTTTCCTTGTAGGAAAATGCTTATTTAAAGAAAACAAAGAGCACGTAGCACTTTTTCATCTTTTTATTCTTATCTTTTTTACGTTTTATGTTTTATCACTTTATTATCTTCTAAGTCTGTCCAGTTATTTAGTCAGATACATAACAAACGGCGATGAAGTATGTTTTCAGACCATCTGCAACACCGCACTATTCTCGTTCACGGTGCTTAGCTTTCATGTAATCTCCACGCATATGGAGACTAAAATGTCGAGATTCGCGACAACAACACTGATGTGGGGAATAAATCATGGTGGAGCCGGGTGAGTTGCGGGTTCTTGGAGCTTAATACGTTTACTCCACGCCTGTCTCGCTGACGGCGACGATGTTCAGTTGAACGTGGCTAGTTTGCTGGAAGGTGTATAGGGGCCGGATTCATCAACGAGTTACAGCAATTTAACGGAGAAAATACAGCGGAGATCCCTGAGAGCGCGACTTATCTCTCACCATATCGCTTGATAAGCCGCGCTAACAGGATTTCGGCTGTAGTTCCTCCGTTAAACTGCTGTAAGTCGTTGATGAATCCGGCCCCAGGATTTGATGATTGTCCTTCATTCTACCCTGTTCAACAAGGGCTATCGAAGCTTCTCAGTGAAGGCATAAGGAGAATGTTCAAAGTATCGTTCTTCACATAGATGATGCAAGGCACCAATTTTCTGAGCATTCCAAGAGGTTTAATGTTGGAGTCGTTGATACATTTCGAGGAAGCCCACTCAGGACAATTTGCGTTAGAAGCCGTGTACCAACCGGTTTGAAACCCGTGGGTTAGTAACCGACCATGAAAGGGTTTGGAACCGAGCACAAAGGAGGCCACGCCCGCCGCAGCATGTGTTGCTATTGCGCAGCGAGGGGCGTGACCGCCCTTTCGTGCTCAGTTCCAAACCCTTTCATGGTCGGTTACTAACCAACGGGTTCCAAACTGGTTGGTTCACGGTTTCATACGCAAATTTGTCTGTTTGTAGTTTCCGGAATATTATATTACGAGCTCTCGCCCTCGCTGACTCGCAAATTGGCGGTGGAGCGCGTAATGCTTTGAAAGCGGAGCGCGCATGCAGAGCTTTAGGCCCGCTCATACTTCCGACGCCGCGCGACGCGACGACATATATAGTGGCCAAATTGATCGATCGCATCGCTCAACCAATGATGCCACTATACGTGGCATCGCGTCGCTTGGCGTGAAAGTATAAACGGGGCCTTTCGGGGAACCTTTTTCAGCTCATTTATGCTTTTCGCAGGTACGAGCGATTATGTGCTCGCATCGAAATTGCATTCACAGAAAACTGAAGTTGCTCGCGTAAGCCCTAGTTTACACTTGCGCCGCCACGCGGCGCGGCACCACGCCCGCCATAGATATCGATTTTTCGCGCCGCCCGGTCGATATCTGTCTCAACCATCGTACCGCGCCGCCCAGCGGCGCAGGTATAAACTAGAGCTAAGGGAGCGTAGTACTAGGAAAAAAGGAATTCCTTTAACCTAGGCGTGTGAAGTGTTTCACCTCAGAGAAGGATTCGCAAGTTGGAGGAGCATCCTTATCTTCCCAGACAAATCCCCGCTTCCTGTTATCGTAAGGACCCATTTCTCATTCACAGTTATAACACGGCTTACAAAAGGCTCATTTTTAAAGCGAACAAGTAAGTTGGATGAAGTGTCGAAACGTGCAGACGCTGCTCATCGGTCAGCTCATGAGGCACCTACTTCGACATCTTCTTAACCTTGCCGACTCTCGCCAAATGTCCTGATACCGTAACTTAATGTATGACAAGGTCCTCTGCTAACGTGCGTTTATTCATCTCCGGATTTGCTTCGACGGCTCTCCTCAAAACTTCATCTTCAAGCGACGACCTGCGCCCGCTACCCATTTTTTCTTCGACATTAAAATCGCCAAAATTTTTTGAAGCAGAGCCTCACCCTTCGTTCGCAAGGACAATCCGTCTCAAAAGCGCTGCTAAGGTTATGGGATGCCTCTGCCGCATAGTGTGTCAACTTAAATTCGTGAAGCATGATGACTCGATAGTCGCGTCGGTTCATAATTTTACGGAACCCTGGAAAAGGTCGGCTAGAAAAATTAGAGCGACATCCACATGTGTTTTTTGAATGATCAGGAAAAAAACATACGGTATCTGTGGCTTTCCCTGAGACGGAATGATTTAGGGCAAAAACTTTTTTTATTTATAAAGGGGTCGTTTAGTGTGCGCGCGACGCGCGACGCGATGCATTGTGTAGTGGCCGAATTGATCAATCGCATCGCTCGATCAATTTGGCAACTACACGTGCATCCCGTCGCGCGTCGCGCGCACACCAAACCCCCGCCCACTAAACGACCCCTAATACATACCTCGAAACGGAGATTAATTTTGCGACAGAATAGTACATTCTTTTCGTTAAACCCAAATATTCATTCCACGGCAAGCGAACCCATCACCGTGTTCCTGCGCCAATGTTAGTATTCAAGGCGAGCAGTAGCGTCGCGCTCCTTGCTGGAAGTCGTGCTGCTATCAGATGTTTAGGTCCTCTAAGCTGCCATACCTGAGCACTGGGAAAGAAGCGATCAGCTGGTAACCAGCTGGTATGGTGCAGCTACTGTCGTATGTCACTATTGTAACGACTTGATTAAGCCCTAACTTGGCGCAAATAGGGTCCGGGGGGGTCACCTTATAAAAAGTGTCACCAACACGAAAAAAACGAGACAAGGCACACTGATAGTAAAGAGAACAAACGAATAATGCTGTAGCTGTATTCTGTGCTCTCCTCCTCGTCAGCGGAGGAGAGCACAGATTTAGGCAGGGGAAGGGACTCCAGGGTGTGGCTCAAGTGACGCATCCGTGTTAGAATCGCCTAAATCCTGGAGTTCCCTCCCTTGTCCAATTAGGAAGCACATAAGACGCGGATCTATAATCGGAACGAAGAGATAAGACTGCATTTACATTAGCTGTATGTAGCTACTCGCCACGCCGGCCCGCCGCGCCATGATGTGGTGACCCCCCCCCCCCCCCCCGAAACCTATTTGCGCTCCTAACTTTAACTTGTTTCCATTTTGGCAATCAACTTTTTCTTTGGGACAGCCTCCACTTCCGTGAAACTCCATGCAATCTCACTTCTACCATGCTATCTCTCTTAACAAGCATTCCAAAGCACCGTTATGGATAAATCCTCTCTTCCAGTTCCTTATCTTCAGGATCATCATAATTCTATTCAATCTTGAACTACGAGATGTGATATTGCGACGGAACCCCACAACCGCAGGCTGGGTGGCATCCCCGCCTCTCAAGCAAATTCGCTCTTTAAGCGAGCCTCGATGAAGGAGATATCTGATCCAATTTGCAAAAACGGTTAAGGTTCTGGGCAGATTTGCCTGCATCAACAGGATCTCTCTTCTACACATCTCGGTGCCTAACTCCATGTTCAATGCGTATACAATGCTTAGAATAAAATATCTATCCCTGTTTATGTATATGTACACAGATAAATATACATTATGACTTGCACAAGTAAAAATGCTCAAAGTCAACCAAGAACAACAACACTGGTACTACTTTCCCATCGGCAAACCGTTGGCTATGCATCGTCCTAAGTAGCAGTTCATTCCGGGAGGGCAAGCGATGCCGTTCTGGCAGGCTGAAAAACAACAAACATTTATGATGAAGCATAATTAAGGATTGTTAAGAAGGCTTAGAGATTCAATTGAGATCCACTGCGCCAAGAACAAGCTGTGTTAAGAAACGGAAGATCGTGTTGGGACCAGATTTTTACGCTACGCAACATAATCGAGCAGTGCCGGGAATACCGCTGCCCGCTCTACATAAATTTCGTCGATTTTAAGAAACATTTGATACGGTCAACCGCCAGTCACTGTGGGAAGTACTTAGTCTCTATGGAGTTCCTGCGACCTTCGTCAAGGTGTTTAGAAGTCTATACTAGAACTCCATGTGTTGCGTAAAGACAACTCTTGGAAATACAAGGTACATCGATGTCATCACAGGAGTCAGACAGGAATGTGTTGCCTCACCGTTACTATTCAACATCACACTCGACTTCGTGATGAGAAGAACGGCAGCCGAAGTACAAGGAAGCATTCCTCGGTTTAGCAGACGCCTTATGGACCTGGACTTTGCTGATTATATTGCCGTATTGGTTGAGGACAACGATACCTTTCAAAGAAGTACAGGGGCCGGATTCATCAACGCGCATACCCATGGGTATGCTGGGTATGGGGGTAGACATACCCACGATGTGGACATACCCACGATTCGTGATAAATCTTACCCGCCAAATCGTGGGTATATCAGTGGGTAGAGAAAACCCGCTGATGGTCGTGGGTACATCCATATACCCGCGACTCATCCGCGCCCCACTGACAAAATGGCGCTCCAGTGAGGTCATCTGTTTTCGCGAAAGGCCTTGTTGTACCTCATCCTTGACTCCTTTCATGAATACGAATAGTAGCCACTACCCACGGCTGGTAGTGGGTATGATTCCTTTACGGTATCTCTACCTATACCCTTTGCTTGATGAATCCGGGCCCAGGACGCCTTAGCCAAGAAGCAGGCAACATTGGACGCCGGATTAGTCCCGAAAAGTCAAAGGGTGCTAGGAAATACAAGCCCAAGGGACGGCATCTGTATAGGATCGGATCGCTCGTAAGTAAAGTTAGCTTCATGTACTTGGAAAGTACGATCACCAATAATGGAGTACTGAGACCGACGTTCGTTGTAGGATCGCAAAGGCGACAACGGTATTCCGGACGCTCAAACCACTCTGGTCGTCGTCCTCCATTTCAAATAACGTCAAGCTGCGTTTGTATTCGTCGATCGTCGTCCCAACTACAATACACGCTAGCAAAGCATGGAAGATGTCAACTAGCATCATCAGACGGGTCAACGCGTTCCATTGCCAATGTCTGCGGCAAATTACGAGGATACGTTACACGGACCGCGTGACGAACGAAGAAGTAGTGCGGCGCTGCCACTCAAGTTGCCTTTACGAGACCGTTACACAACGTCAACTCTGCCTGGCCGGACATATCCTGCGTATACCGGTGCACCGCCTGCCGAGATCGGCCATGCAATGGATTCCGCTAGAAAAACGAACCAGAGGCCGTCCAAGAAACACGTGGCGTTAAACGTTCATGAACGACTCGAAAGTTATGAATATTTCTAGGCAGAGTGCGAAGAAATAGCCCAAGACAGACAGCGGTGGAAAGGGTTCGTCGCCCTATGCGCACAATAGCACGGGAGGAGCTAAGTAACTAAGTAATAATTAAGGATATCGAACGCCCTTCTGTTCGTAGCGCTATGTGGAGTGTAGTCTATGGCACAGGTCTTGCCCTCATTCACGAATAGGAACCAGAAAACATGTCTAGTTAAAGGAACAACGTCGTCCATTCCGTGCGTTTTTGTCTTGTGACGTAGAGAATAATGCAGAGCACATTAAAAAAGAAAATAAAACAATGGTTCTTACCAAATGTAGTTGACATAGGGTTCCGCAAGCACACTCCACCGATGCAGTATTGTCCAACAGGACAAATGGCTCCAGTTGCACAGGCTGGAAATGGAGGAGATGTGTCGATGAAGTCTCGATTATAGTAAGGAATCTGCGCTGAAATACCATGGCAAGACCTACTTGTCTGAGCTGGGACGACTTGACTACCACTGAACGCGACATTGCTTCGACTGCAGAATCCGTTCACACATATTTGGCCGTTGAAACATTGTTGCATTAGGCTGCACGGTTGTGTTCCTTAAAAGAAGAATTCAGGAATTCATTAGAAGGTCAACTACTAGTGGACTACACATGTGCTCCGGAGGGCATCATTAGAGCATAGTCGTATCAGGCATCTTACACTTGACCTTTGGTGTGGCCCCTTGTGAACCCTCGGAGGCAAAACAACCATCCAGAATTATAAATTGAGGAGAGAGCCGATTTCCCAGCGCAGCCCCATATTTGCTGCAAGTGTGGATTGCGCTGAAACAGTTGTCGCGCCGTCGCCCCGACGAAGTTCACTTTGGTGCATTGCACAGCGTCGAACAATTGTCCAGAGAATTGCCTATGGGGTCGTTTAGTGTGCGCGCGACGCGCGATGCGATGCGTGTGTAGTGGCCAAATTGATCGAGCGACGCGATTGATCAATTCGGCCACTATACATGGCATCGCGTCGCGCGTCGCGGGCACACTAAAGGCCCATGCACACTTCTGCGACACCGGCGCGGCAAGTGGGGCGACGGCTACCTCCGCGAAATCCGGCGGTCGCGGCGCGGGCGCATTAGGCCTCGGGCATACTTCCCGTCGCCGCGATGGAATCGCGACGACGGGTTTTGCAGAGCGACGCGAAAGAATTTGAAATTCTCTGTGCTCGTCGCATCGCCGATCGCTCTGCAAGGGAGCGCGACGGCGATCCGTCCAGGACCAACGCTAAACACCGCGCGCGGCGCGAAGAAGTATGCCATGCCCGCGATGGGCGCGGGAAGCCATCGCGCATGCCGACCGCCACTGTTGCGGCGGCCGAGGCGAGGTTTGCTTTGACTATTCAACCGCGTGCGGCGGAATGGCCATGAACTGAGCACCGCGATGGCATCGCGGCGATGGAAGTATGCCCCCGGCCTTAGAGCAGCGTTTTAGGCAACGGGACCGACGTCCCCATGGATGTCGCGCCCGAGGAATGGTTTGAACCATTCCAGCCTGCGGCACTCAGCGCGGCGTCGCCTGCGATAGCCGCCGCGACAGTCGCAAGAGTGAGCATGCACCCTCCCTGCGGCACGTGTCGCAGTGTCGCGACGCGGACGTAGCGGTCCTATGCTTCATCATGGCCGCGCCGCGCTGTCGCAGAACTGTGCATGGGCCTTAAACGACCCCTATAGGCCCTCGCAGACTTCTGCGGCCAGCGGCGAGCGGCGGACGGCGAAATCGATGAGTCACGCCGACCAGCGGCGCCGCTCAGCGGCGACGGCGAGATACTGTAGTCTTTCTAGTCGGGACCCGCCGCAAAAGGCAGAGCGCAGACAGACTCTCCCGGCGCCGCTGGAGTGGCGCCGTCTCGTATGATTGAAATCATTTCCGGCGGAGCCGCTCCAGCGACGCTGCCGGCCTGCCAGCGGCCACGCTGGACGGCGCCGCTGGCGGCGTCTTCTGCGTCCCTGCCCAATGATGAAGGATAGAGCAGCGGCAACGCCGCAGAAGTCTGGAGGGACCTTATGGCTCCATTTATACTTCCATTGCCGCGTGACGCGATGCCAAATGTGTTGCCCAAATTGATTGATCGCGTCACTCGGCGTCGACGCCACCCGGTCGTAGTGACTCGCATGAACCGCGACCAATCGCGCCGCTCAGCCTCGGATCGTTTCGCTCTCGAAATCACAGCGATGCGCTTAACAGCAGTGGACCGGCACACGGTACTGCTGCTCCAGCTGTCCTTTGCAGTGGACCCGGAAATGTGCACACAATTACGCGTGTGCATGAACGCAATGACCGCTTCACTGGCTGTGCGGAGTGCTCGTCGTCGTCTGACACAGCGCGACGTGATGGGATGCATCGCTTGTTCGAACAGCGCCGCCCGACAATGGAAGTATAAACGGGGCGTAAGGCTAAGGCGCCGTTTATACTTCAAACGCCGAGCGACGCGACGACATGTAAAGTGGCCATATTGATCGATCGCGTCTCTCAATCAATATAGCCACTATACGTGGCGTCGCGTCGTTCAGCGTTGAAGTATAAATGGGGCTGAAGGGGATGGTATGTCCACCAACTTTCAATGCAGTACGATGCCTTCTACATCCGTTATGGTGGTGGATAAGTCAAGCTTCCCATTTCCGCGCTGCGGCGTCTCAAGTACAAAGCCTTCACTCGCGGCAAGATTTAATGCACAACAACCAAATGAATACTTCCTAGAGAAGCCGGCCGTCTTCCTACTCCTACTCGACCTTTGAAATGGAGTACGTTGGCCTTGCGGCTCCAGAAGGTATCTCTAACGCGACGTCGCGGCGCTGAAACGCGAACGTGCGCTCGGTGACTCATGGCTAGCCGCGGAGCACGGAATTTTGCCAGTTCTCAAGCTTGTCTTCTATTATGGTTTTTTGACGTCTACAGCTTGTAAGAACTGGAAATAGGGCGTTATCGTAGCATATAGGACAAGTATGAACAGCGTCTGGCCTCTCGGCCTCCAACCGTCTAACTTCATCCATTCACCCACTTTGAACACGCGTAAACGAGTGTCGAAATCCCTTCACGTCACCGGCTGAATCGGAATTTGCGCGAACGCAGGGTTTCTCACGTAATAGTTGACAGCGCAGGCTCTAGTGCTGGCTATTAATACAGTGAAAAAGACGGAACATGGCTGCCAAATCCTTCAGCGAGCGTCAATTCGTTGTCACCTAGCATCAAGATGACTTTATAGAACAATAGAATAACAATAAGTATGTAATTCTTACATAGATAAGCATAGAATTCCCTACCAGGAGGCATCAGACGTGTCTCATCCAACTGTTCCCTTCTTCTACGCGAAAAACGCGGTCGATAGGCACACACCTTCGCGCTCTAGCGCGTCCAGCAGCAAAAGGCAGCGACCGCGCGCGTATGACGCCACTAGCCGCCCCTGTCGGAAGCAGCCAGCCCGTGACAACTCGTCCAATTTCGTCGCGCACCGTACGCAACGCGAGGGGAGGGGGAGCTTCGCGCGGCGTTGGAGTTACCCATAGTCTGCCCCATAGCCTTGCTACCTTTACATTGGCTGGTGCCATCCCAAAGTCCCCAAATAACTCCAGCTTTTGAGTTGACGGCATGAGGCTTAATCTCACGCTTCCAGTTTTCTTCATCACCATCTGAAGGCTAAAGACAGGGTTCCTCCCAAGCACCAGATATCCTCCAAATACCCACCAACCTGGTGTCCTTGAGCTCCCTCAGGCTAAAGGCCTCCATACACTTTTGCGGCGAGACCAATAAGTCACGCCGATCCCGTAGTCTTGCCGGCGGCAAGCGAAAGAGGCACGGATCGGCGAGATATCGCATTTCTAGTCGGGACCCACTGAAGCTATTCGTCCTCCCCCTTCCGTCCGCGTCCTGGCCGCTCCCTGCTGTGAAAGACCCCGTTTAAGGCCCATGCACACTTCTGCGACACCGCGGCGCGGCAAGTGGGGCGACGGCTACCTCCGCGAAATCCGGCGGTCACGGCGCGGGCGCGTTAGAGCACCGTTTTAGGCAACGGGACCGACGTCCCCGTGCATGTCGCGCCCCGAGGAATGGTTTGAGCCATTCCAGCCTGCGGCACTCAGCGCGGCGTCGCCTGCGATAGCCGCCGCGACAGTCACAAGAGTGTGCATGCCCCCTCCCTGCGGCACGTGTCGCAGTGTCGCGCCGCGGCCGTCGCGGCCCTATGCTTCATCATGGCCGCGCCGCGCTGTCGCAGAAGTGTGCATGGGCCTTTATACTTCCGACGCGACGCGTCGAAGTATAAACGAGGCCAAAGGCTTCAGCTCAGACAGTCGTTGATTTAGCTCAGACAGTCGTTGATTGATTTTGCGCCCGAATCGGCGCAAAATCAGCGGCGGCGGCAATAATGATGTGAATCATTATTGCCGCTACCGTCCAGCGGCGTCGTCGCCGCCGACGGTGAGCTCTGCGTCCCTGCCCTATAATTAAGGATAGGGTCGCGGCGTTGCCGCAGAAGTGTGTGAGGCCTCAAGATTCTGCAGCTTTTTTTGCCTTTATCCTCTACTGAGTAAGCTATCGAAGTGCAAAAAACTTACCGCCCATGCCGCCCATTCCGCCCATAAATCCGGCACCCATCGGTCCATATGCTCCGACGCCAACAGGCGGCATTCCTCCAGCACCGTAGAGTCCGGCTGAAAGAGCGCTTTGTAATTGTTAACAACAATGAAAAAAAAACAGAAATGAATAATTAAAATTTTGGAGAAAACTACAGATTAAGCCTAGAATAGAAGGGAAACGAAAGGTTTATTTCTCCACGTTCTTCAGGCGAATCTTTGGTTTATGTTCTTTTCGTGCTCTTCAGCGGAGAAGATGAGCAGATATTAGGCCACTAGGCCGTTTAACTTGCACTGCACCAGTGCCAAAAGATCAAGTAGGCTCGCTCCGGCACGAGCTGGAAAAGCGCTGGATTTCCCGCCATTCACGGTCAATCTCGCTGTTATGGATGTGTGACATCCAGTCCAATCGGGCGAGCGGGAGCAGTCAAGTTTTCATGCACGGCTTCGCGTATTGCGCAACGCGGCCGCAAGCAATTACCCTACCCAGCTCTGTTAACGTAACCAGTCAGACTGGTCCCTCTGATCGACATCGCGCACTCACCCCATGGCAGCTACGTAACGGTGAAAAAACGAAAAAAGCCGGCAGCCATACAGATCAGATCCATAGACTGCTTTACGACTACGAGGTACTGTCAGCTATCGGCAGAGCACGTCCATTAGGTAGTAGCCGACAGCTTGTTGTGTGAATGGAGCTGGTCCTGGGAAGAACTGTCATGTGAATAGGATTTGGGGGGGGGGGACATACACTGTTTTTGCTTCTCCATTACCTTCCTTCAGGTTCCACGAGGAGAGCTTCAGATGTATCCCATTATGCGAGAGGCTTTATTTAAATTCAGGAAATGTGGTTTCGTGGTACAGGAAGACGTATGTAAACGCCGCTTTGCAATTGCCCCTCCCGACTAGGATAGATCCGATTTTAACGTTCAGCAGAGCACATACGCAGCGACGAAGAATTCTTGGAGAAAAGTGTCCAGTTTGACGTGAAAATGGTATATCACACTAGAACTGGATATTTGAAAGATGGCTCAATTGCGAAGTTGGCGAACACGATGATATTCGGGGTACGTAGGTCAAAGCGATGTTTGTTGTGTCGAACGGGGGTAGAACTTTGGATCGATTTGGAATGCCGCCTGAGATAGTTCTCTTACCAAATGCGCTGCATGTGGCTCAAGCGCATGTTATTATATGAACGTTGAATCCTTCAGCATGCCATTCTTCTTGGCTCTATGAGACGAGTTAAAGAACCTTTTAGGTCGCTTCTACTCCTACAGTGGGAGGAAGGGAGCGTAACGAGCCCCTGTCAGGGAGGAGGACAACAAGCTATTAGGTTGTAACGAAATAAATGGCACTGAACCACTGTAAATTTAAACAGTTAATATATCGGCTTGTAGGCAAGTTTATTAATCGAAATAAAAACCTTCTGATTCCACACATCTTTGCCAACGTGACACAAGCTTTTTTATCCCAGTAGCATAAAAATCAGAAGTTCTGGGATTGACGAAATCTTCGAAGGCACTTTCGGCATCCTGTTGGTATTTGAATATTTTCCCTACCAAGAAGTCGCCAAGATGCTTGAAGAAATGGTAGTCTGTTGGGGAGAGGTCGGGAGAAAACGGAGGATGTGGTAGAGTTTCAATGCTCAGCTCATTCAGTTTCTGCAACGTCATTCGTGCTACATGGGGGCGAGCATTGTCGTGCAGAAGGAGAACTCGCCTTCGGTTTACCAAGGCCGACCGGATATCCTTCAACTTTTTCGCCATTTCTTCAATTTCAATGCAGTACTTCTCTGCCGTGATGAATTGACCGGGAGGGAGGAAGCTGTGGTGAATAATTCCCAGCGAACACCACCATACTGTCGCCATTACTTTCTTTTGGTGCAATTCCGGCTTCGCAAAAACCTTGGGGTTCTCATCGCTGTACACCCACTGTGCCGATCGTCGCCTGTTGTCGTGCATTATCCATTTCTCGTCACAGATTACGATGCGATCAAGGAATGGGTCCGTTTCGTTCCGTAGAAGCAGTGCGGACGAGATCTCATATCGTCGGTTTCTTTGCTCCTCAGACAGCTCGTGAGGCACCCATCTTTCCAGCTTTTTGGTCTTTCCAATTTCCTTCAGATGCCGGGCAGCTGTGTTGTGACTGACGCCAAGAACCTTCGCTATCTCCCTGGTACCTTTGTGTGGATCCTCCTCTACCACATCTCTCAGCTTGTCCTCATCAACATCACTATGCCTCCCACGACCTTCATGTTCTTCCAAGCTCTCATCTCCATTCCGGAACTTCTGATACCAACGATACCTCCGAATTGTGGAACATCCTTGACCGAATGCGGCATTGATCTTCCCGTCCGCCTCCTTAGCTGTAGTGCCCAGCTTGAATTCATACAAGTAAATGCCTCGGATTACCCTTTTGTCCATCTGCAAAAAAGTCAATAAAACTCTAAAGTTTTCCCACTTTTACATAGAAAATTTGGTACACTCCGGTAGAGCAAAGTTTGCGCTTCTAAATGATATGCCACATGTTACGGTTTGTTCTTGATCAAACGCGTAAAGACGCGCCAAAAAATGGCGCGAGCGAGTGCCATTTAATTCGTTACAACCTAATATAAGCTATTCAGGCTTAGTATTCGATTAAGGGCAATGAAGCCGTTAGTTAGCCCGAGACTTTCGTTGGTGAATCCGAGCCCTGGTCAGTCAAGGAAGAGAACCGTCCTTCGTTCCTTCCACAAGTCACACCTAATGCTGCCAGTCGATGCACTGAAGTCAGGTTGCGCAACGCTGCCCGACGTGTTCTGCGTTCTTCTGCGTTTGTTCGTTGTTGACGCAGTAATTGCCGATCGAAAGTTGACCGGGCGAGAACCGGGACCGGATAAGTGAGGTTGGCATGGCCGCCAGCGCCAGCGCCGGTTCAATTATTTCAGTGGCGCTCCGCCACCCACTATCGGTTCGCTCTCGCCCGATCATCGATGACTGAGGCGGAGCAGTAGTCCGCCAGTATGTGGCTGAGTAATCGGAAGTTTCTAAGCTACAAATCTCGGCCCAATCTCGGCAGGCGCGTGTAGCGCAGTCGGAGGAGGCGCCGACTGTCGCGTGCACCCGATACCAGGTTTCTGGTTCGGATTACCCGCCCAGGCCAACCAAGCCTTCCATCCCTTCGGGGTCGGTGAATTGGTACCAGACTTGTCTGGGAACGATAGAGCGCTGACTTGTTTATCGGCTGGCCACCGCAAGTCACTGTATGGCCAAATACGCAATCAAATCGCCTCCACGTAGAAGTAGAATGCGTGGCGCATCCCAAAACGGATTGAATAACGCGTCCTTTGTCCTTTATCCTTTATACAAATCTCGGCTGGTGTCGGTTTACAGTAGTAAATGCGAAGCTAAAAAGCCCGCTGAGGATTAGGGTCTAGTTTAAGCTGCGGATTGCGCCATGTAAGCAGTTTTTCCCCTGAATCGAGACAGGAGTAGCTACTGAGTTCACCTGTTTAGTTCCGCTTGAGTAATGGAATGCCAAGAAGACATCGCTGAACTGCGTACGAATTCGATGACAACTCTTCATAGATCAAACACTTTGGTATACGTCGTACATTTCAGTTACTTCATCAGCTTGTGGAGACAGCTTAACTGCGTGCTACGGAGAGCATTCGATGATTAAGTAAGCGTTTTCTACCTCATTGATGGTCCTACCAGAAGCACCAAAACTATTGCACCCAAAATGTTTCCTTCCTTCAAGACACTTCTCAGGTCTAGGATTCCGCCAAGGCCCCATATTCACCTTTTAAAGAGCATTAGACTATGTATGGAGGTCTTTATCGCCTTGTTTACTCGTTTATCGAATCTATCCTAAGTGGAGGGGGCATATAGTGATTCGCACTTCTATTCATTCCCTTAAATTTCTACGAGAAATTCAGCTACAGTCTCATGATGTGAGGATTTGTATTTAAATTTGGTGGATATGGAACAACCTGCGCAATTGGCGCCTTACGATTTCCCCTCCTGACCGGGATAGATACGTTTGTCATTATATCCGTCCGCGCAAAATTAATGGCCGTTCGCGGGTATTTACAGCGTGTATGCAGAGTCAACCAACGGAGTCCTTGGATGAGGTTATGACATGGTCACGAGAAGAGACATTGTTGATCGAGCAAGCAATATCGATCGAAGATATCGATTTTTTATTTGAAATAGAAAACGTTCGAAGGTGAATAGTGATGTTAGAAAGACTTTGCGACATCTAAACGATCTCGATCGGTCAGAAGAAGACGTACCTCTTGGTACCTTACAATTGCCCTTTCCGATCAGGATAGATCCCGTTTGTCTTTGTGTCCGTCCGCGCAAAATTAATGACCGTTGGGGTGTTTACGGCGTATACCCAGAGGTAACCAACCGAGTCATTGGGTGAGGTTATGATATGGTCACGGAAAGAGACGCTATTGATCGACAAAACAATATCGATCGAAGATATCGATATTTCATTCAGAGTAAAAGGTGATTAGCCATGGTGGACAGACTATACAACAACTAAACGACCTCGATCAGACAAAAGAAGACGTCGGTGGTGGGCGATTTCTAATCGATATTATCGATTTTTCCTCAGAATTTGAACCATGTTTTGGAGCACAATTCCGAGCGATCAGATTCTTCGAGCAAGCTATCCTTCCTACAGTATGTAAAGGACCACCATAAGGACCGCCACCGCCTAGCATTAACGACTGTGGGTAACCGTGGCGATTTTCCGCGCAATTTCAATCGATGCCATAAAATTTGTCAAAGATTTTGCAGTTTGGAATGGCAAATACAAAAATCGATGGACAGGCCTTAGCTAAACAGCATCAATCAGCCAATCCATTCCAATCAATATCCTCGGATCTTTGCTGAGAAACGGCAGTTCACAGACCGAGTCAAGCGAACGTTAAGACAGGCAGAGTTTATAATAAGCGAACAATATCGATCACTCAATCAATTCGATCGATAATTGACACAGCGGCTGAAAGAAGAAAGGCAACTAGACTGGATCTGCATGAATAAATTCGACGGAAGGATAAGAAGAAATCTGAGTAGATGGGAACGGTCAACTATGTTGGTTATTCAAATCTGTAATGGTTTGCCGGAAAGGACAAGTAGTTTTTGTTCAGAAATGATACTGACCTGATTGACTGAATACTGAGTGGTACTGATACTAAAAAATGTTCAAAAATAAAGGAATTTATCCTAATCGGGTGGGGGGCATGTAGTAATTTGCGCGCCTAATCGATTGCTTGAGTTTCTACAAGAGTTTCAGCTGCTGTCTTATAATGCCAGAGCTTTTATTTAAGTTAAGGGACGTCGTTATGTGAGATGAACTGATGTACGAAGCTGACATTTAACAGTTGCCCCTCTCGACTAGGATAGACCCAAATAAGCTTGATTATAAGAACATAAGGAGAAAACCTTAATACAGAATGCAACCTCCATTATTCTCAAATAGTGAACGTTTTTCTGCTCTGAACAAGCCGAAAGCAGACGACATTGGGTATATCGCGTAGGTGAGCAGCATTTGTAGGTGGGAACGCCTAAACCAATCAGACCGCATGGAATGGACATGCCATTCAGAGAGGGCATGTACAGTTGGTACCCTGTGCTCTGTTTGGTTACTATTGGTTGGCGCGCTCCCACCTACCAATGCTGCTCACCTACGCGACATGTACCTCCACATACATACTTAAAAACACATATAATAAGCTTTAAGCAATATATAATACTCTGTGAAAAAGTCTCAGCTTATTTAAAAAATAGTGCTGAAACCAATAAATCAAAAAACTGCAATTTTTTGCACCAGCCTAATATGTGAAATCGTATCTTTTTTATTTTTATTTTTAAGAAACACAACAAAAGAAGGCAATAAATAATAAGAAAGATTGGCGAAAAAAATCAAAGTGAAAAACCTCCGGGTGCACCTAAACCATACAGCGATGCGGCCGACGTCAGGGCTCCCAGGCCACCAAGACCAGCTCCATAGCCGCTGAAACACAGAAGGATCTTCTAAAAGCTCGCCAAAAATGGCCAAATATCTCACCGTCCTCCGGTGACACCTCCGGTGCTGATGCAGTTCCCGTTCCAGCAGTACTGGCCGAACGGGCACGAGATGTACCGGCACATGTCCGACTCACCGTAGCCGGCCAGCGCACTATAGAGTGAACTGCCGAGGAACTGCGCCTTGACCACGCTGGAAAAGAGGACTTAGGAGCGGTTGTAGAACACCAGGCAGTTCAGAAGAAGACAATGCTCTGTCACCTTACCTGAGCAGTGCTACACTTCCGAGGAGTGCTGAAGGGGACATCATTGTGTTAGGGATGGACGTGCTGTACTGAATATATACAAGTCTTACAAAATTTATAAAAAATTCAATGCTTTTTTCACGCTTAGCCCTAATCAAATCGCAGCTCAAAAAACAGAATAGTGGAAAATGAAGGCCAAGGAAAAGCTCGGAAAGAAAGGCAATGTCGAGTAGGAGCAAGACGGAAACGACGACAGGAGCCAGAGCAGGGTAAAGCTTAAGGTTCTCGAAAGAAGCTCGAAAGAAGCAACGTACTTTAGAATAGAATTGTTCAACATTTATTTAAGCTTGTTAGGTAATCTTGTATCAAATAATAAGAAAGGGTAAACGGATAGAGGACGACGCTGTTCCATGTCTTTTGGAATCTGCCATACATCTACTTCTTCGAGATGTCGTAGAGGCGAATTCAATGCGTTTTTGACTATACAACGACTTGCGGTGGCCAGCCGATGAACAAGTCAGCGCTTCATCCTTTCCAGAGAGCCTTGGTGCCATCTCGAAAAATGGAAGGCTTGGTTGACAAGGGTATGAAATCCGAACCAGGAACCTGGTTTCGGGTGCACGTGACAGTCGGCACCTGTTCCGACTGCACTACACTCACCCCATAACAAAGCGGAGTGAAAGTACAATTTTTATCTTTTTCCAAGCAGCTCATTTTGGCACCTATTTTTAGAAGAACCTTTTTTTGTTATGCCAATTCACCGTTGGCTCATCAGTGAAGAGGGAGGTCTTATATATATTTTTTGGATTTGAGAAAATAGTTGAAGGTAATTTAACAACATTTCATGTTTTTAAAGGAGATTGCTTTTAAAGCTTTAATTATATGTAATACGTTTTCCGTTGCAGTTGTGGCTTTGAAACAGTAGCATAAAGTTTTGAATTCGGATTGAAAAAAGCACAGAAAGCTGCGCCAATGGATCTTTCTTACGATAGACCACGTATCCTAGTTCGGCGTGATATCGTGGAGGCAGTTTGAATGCATATTTTGACAGATGAAATGTCTTACGGTGGCGAGCCGATGGAAGAAATTCACTGAGGCGAGACAAAAGGTTTATTGACCAGTGTCTTCAGAAAGCTTCTCAATAAATTCACCTGTATCACCTGTCGTCCCGTTGATCATCGAATTGCTCGAGCGGGTGCCAGCAGCGTCTCCATTCGTCCCTGTCGCGTGCCAGAGTGGTCCAATGGATCCTCCTCGCTCGAGGGACACGAAGAGCGTCATATCGGTCGTTCAGGGCTTTAACGAAGAAGTCCGACCAACGCGTTGGTGGGCGTCCTGGTGTTCTTTTGACATACCGCGGAATCCAGTCGGTGATGGCTCTCGTCCAGCGGGTGTCTGCGAAGCGCATTACGTGGCCGGCCCACCTAATCTTCGACAACTTGGCCCACGCGACAGCGTCTCTGATCTTCGAACGTCGGCGAAGCTCGGAACTCCGGAGGCCTTCTCTCACTTGCGTGAGTCGTGTCACTCCAAGCATCGTCCTCTCGATTCTACGCTGCGCGACGCTGATCGCTTGTTCATCCTGCTTTCGTAGAGCACAGGTCTCTGATGCGTATGTTAGGGCAGGAAGAACAGTGGAGTCGAATAGGTGGGCACGGAGTCGGACGTTCTTCGTCTTCTCAATAGATTAACAAATTAATAGCGTTTGTGCTAGTTATCGGTATTTGTATTATCCTATTCATTAACATGTTCTCTTTTGTTTCTTTTGTGTTTTGTCTTAATCCTGCATTTTTTAATAAAATAAATAAATAAATAAATAAATAAAAACCAGTGTATTACCTTCCCGAGACAAGTCTTGTGCCGAAACATCGACCACGAAGGGGCGAAGGATTTGGCTGCTCTAGGTATGAAACCCGAACCAGAGACCTGAAATCGGCACACGCGACAGCCGACGCCTCCACCGACTCGCGCTTTGCAATCCGATTGTACTAAATTTTCAGTAAATGTCAGTAAATTTTCAGTAAGTAAATCATAACAAGTTTCTGCTGACAGTCTTCGCATCAACCACAACTTGCTCAATTTTTCGCCAATTGTTGCAGAATGTCGTGGCACAACAATTTTTTTTCTACAAAAATGAGCCACATCTAGACGAAGCTGCACTCGACAAATTTTTAACGCTAACTGGTAAAGGTAGTTTATTTGTTTTTAAGGAATAACTAGATTTTTTACGGAGTGCGATTATTTTGGAAACGTGCTTCCGATCGATCCCTGAGTCACAATCGAAGTCTTTGACTTGTCACGTAAAACATTTTTCTCTATCTGTAGGAGACGACTTTCGAAAGATAAGTTAAACCCTATAAGAATAAAAAATCAAGTTCTGACTGTCTGTAGAGTTGCTGAGCTCTTCACGAGGTTGGTAAACGGCTTTATTGGTGGCTAACGTTTCGGCTGGATCGCCTTCTTCAGAGCCTGAAAGGGTCAGGTCAATTAGGAGTTACCCCACCAAACATCTCTTCAACCTTACAAAATTCAATGTCAAATTTTTGGAAGCCTGAACAAAGGAGAGAATCCGAGTATCGTACCTCACCACAGTCCACTGAAGGACCAAAGGAAGCCGCACAGGGTAAGCAGGGGTACGGGACAGCACCTACCCCAGGTTAGAATGCGAGACTGAGGTAGGGCTTGAGTTCGCGCGTTATATACAGGCATTCCCCCTTCCGGTTGACCTTGGGATCTCTGGAATAGATCCAGAACGCCTCAAGGGCTTTGCGCGCCGACGTTTGAACCTCGTGTCCCAGAATCCTCACCTCAACTCCAAAATCCTCCCCTCCATGAGAATTGATCCTGTGGTAGCCTAGGGCAGTGGATGCCCTACCCTGTGCGGCTTCGTTTGGTCCTTCAGTGGACTTTGATGAGGTACGATACTCGGATTCTCTCCTTTGTTCAGGCTTCCAAAAATTTGACATTGAATTTTGTAAGGGTTGAAGAGATGTTTGGTGGGGTAACTCCTAATTGACCTGACCCTTTCAGGAAGAAGGCGATCCAGCCGAAACGTTAGCCACCAATAAAGCCGTTTACCAACCTCGTGAAGAGCTCAGCAACTCTACAGACAGATTCTACCATGGCGAGGTTCAAGGAGAGTCGAACATGGCTACACCAAGTTTTGACTATTTTACACAAAAAAAACTCTTTAAAAGTGTTTTCTGCAGCGACCTCCGATGTGACATAGAGCATTCAAGATCGTTACATTTTGTTGGAGTAAAAAATTCTGTACGATATACATAGACAGCATGTAGTGGTGAAAAGGCGCCGCAATAAACATAAACCTTAGTACAAAAACTTTTTAAAAAATTAGTTTATCTGATAGACCTTTATCTTTTATTTTGTGATCAGGGGATGGTCAAATTTACATCCATTGCCGAAAAAAGAACGATTCAATAATAATCAACAAGGTCACTACAAAAAAGCTCGATTTTTTGCTCCATAATAAGGAGTGCTTAAAACTTAATGAGGTGGCTAAGGTGATTTTGCTTTCATAATTACGGACTTCAATTAAAGACAAATTACTGGCCGGCCCTCGACACTCAGAGTTTTTGGGAAGTTCAGGAACTAAAAACGCATTAAAATAGAGAAGAAGGCGATGAATCTACTGGTGTAGTTGGAAGTCAGTCTATACAATTGCCAGCTTCCATGTTAGCCAGGGCGGTTCGATCTGTCGTAGACTTTCGGCGTGAGTAGATCTAACTGCCACTAGGCAATTATTAGGTTGTAACGAATTAAATGGCACTGGCTCGCGCCATTTTTTGGCGCGTCTTTACGCGTTTGATCAAGAACAAACCGTAACATGTGGCATATCGTTTAGAAACGCAAACTTTGCTCTACCGGTGAGTACCAAATTTTCTATGTAAAAGTGGGAAAACTTTAGAGTTTCATTGACTTTTTTGCAGATGGACAAAAGGGTAACCCGAGGCATTTACTTGTATGAATTCACGCTGGGCACTACAGCTAAGGAGGCGGACGAGAAGATCAAAGCCGCATTCGGTCAAGGATGTTCCACAATTCGGACGGCGTATCGTTGGTATCAGAAGTCCCGGAATGGAGATGAGAGCTTGGAAGAACATGAAGGTCGTGGGAGGCATAGTGATGTTGATGAGGACAAGATGAGAGATGTGGTAGAGGAGGATCCACACAAAGGTACCAGGGAGATAGCGAAGGTTCTTGGCGTCAGTCACGACACAGCTGCCCGGCTTCTGAAGGAAATTGGAAAGACCAAAAAGCTGGAAAGATGGGTGCCTCACGAGCTGTCTGAGGAGCAAAGAAACCGACGATATGAGATCTCGTCCGCACTGCTTCTATGGAACGAAACGGACCCATTCCTTGATCGCATCGTAACCTGTGACGAGAAATGGATAATGTACGACAACAGGCGACGATTGGCACAGTGGGTGGACAGCGATGAGAGACCCACGGTTTTTGCGAAGCCGGAATTGCACCAAAAGAAAGTAATGGCGACAGTATGGTGGTGTTCGCTGGGAATTATTCACCACAGCTTCCTCCCTCCCGGTCAATTCATCACGGCAGAGAAGTACTGCATTGGAATTGAAGAAATGATGAAAAAGTTGAAGGATATCCGGCCGGCCTTGGTAAACCGAAGGCAAGTTCTCCGTCTGCACGACAATGCTCGCCCCCATGTAGCACGAATGACGTTGCAGAAATTGAATGAGCTGAGCATTGAAACTCTACCACATCCTCCGTTTTCTCCCGACCTCTCCCCAACAGACTACCATTTCTCCAAGCATCTTGCGATTTCTTGGTAGGGAAAATATTCAAATACCAACAGGATGCCGAAAGTGCCTTCGAAGATTTCGTCAATTCCAGAACTTCTGAATTTAATGCTACTGGGATAAAAGAGCTTGTGTCACGTTGGCAAAGATGTGTAGAATCAGAAGGTTTTTATTTCGATTAATAAACTTGCCTACAAGCCGAGATATTAACTGTTTAAATTTACAGTGGTTCAGTGCCATTTATTTCGTTACAACCTAATAGTTTCACAATTTATTTCCTTAGAGTCCAATTAGTCCCTTTATAAATTAGTTCATGGCAAACTGTGACACCCATGACAGCGAAAACGGTCGCACACGCTGACCAAAACGGCACTGATTACCAGTTGTAACCAGTCTGTAGGCGGTTACGCCAGCTATATCCTCGGCTAAGCCCTTCTGACCAAAATAAACGAGGCGTTCCATGCAGATAAACATGGATATACCGATAGTTCCAAATTTCGTTGATTTGTCTTATTCTACCATCGCGAGGAAGGTAACAGAATTAAGAAGCCAGGAATAGAATAAAAGGTAGCGATTAGAGAGTTACTGCATGGCAGTGAGACCTGAATACTTCTCACTAGCGATTTAGAAAAATAAGGGTTTTTCTTCTACAACTGTGGTCATTCAAAAAAGGACACGCGTTTAGAGCTGTCGGTACATGTCGCGAACGTGGGCAGCATTGAGAGGTGGGAACGCACCACTGAATCGAGCCGCATCGAATGGGCGTTCCATGGGGAGAACAAGTGTGCGGTCTGCACGCTGATTGGCTGTCGTGTCATCAGCTGGTGTTCTGCCTGGCTATGACTGACTGGCGCATCCCCCCCTGGACATCTTTGCGACATGCGCCGTGTATCGAGCTATCATTTAAGATAAGTCAGAAGAAAACTGGACTGGTTAATTTCGACCCCAAGGTTTAGATTGTCAGTGGGTAAACTACATTCATATGAGGGAGGTAGACCACATACCAGATCTGGGTAAAAGGGATACCCAAGGGTCGCGTTATGTAGCCGTTCAAAACCCCTTACAGGAATTTGATCAAACGTCTCAATAAAAACGCGAACAACGATAACGCACGGCGCATTCCAAGATGTTTCCTGCAGCCACGTGATCAAAGCACCGTCGATGGAATCCTCTGGAGAACAAAATCATATTATTTCTATTATACTAAAACTTTGTCTCTATGCTTGGGTTTTACAGAATTGCTTTCAGGGGCCGAATTCATCAAAAATTAAACCCGTGGGGTATGCGAGGTATAAGGGGGTATAGAAAAGGTAAGAGTCACATAGAGATAAGGTAAGAGTCAGAGACGCAGGCTTCATCGTGTGTATCTCTACCCCCTATACCCGCGGGTTAATCGTTGATGAATCCGGTCTCAGTTAAGTTCAATTACCGTCTCGCATACTGTATCTTACCCTACCTCTTTCACCATTTCTTCCCCCATTCCCTTTTAAGCCCACTTTGTTTCATTTATTTATTTTTGTTACATAACAAGCCGGTTAATGCTGGCTTTCCATCGTCTTCATCTTTATACTTTATCTAACTATATATTAGGTGATTAAATAAATAAGTAAAAAAATAGTGTTTGTACTAAATGACAAGGAAAACATTCCATTTTAAAGCTGTAAAGGTTACTTTATTTTTAAAAATATGAATTTAGCTAGAAAAGGGAAGATCTGCATGAAAATTAAGGCGAATATCTCCCTAATCACTAGCTCTGAGAGGAAGCCAAATTCATACAGTAGTACAGTACTGTATTAATCGATAAGTATCGTAAGCACGGCCGAGTGCCATCACTACTAGGAACGGCAGCGGTGGCGAGAGTGGCGAGGATCACCCCCGTTTAGCGCTCGTCATCGGACCGGTACGAGGAAGGCGGCGGCTGGCTCCGGCAACTGGTTGGAGTCAGCGGCGAGCAGACGTCCTGGCTAGCTTGAAGGCCATAGGACACGGCCGCGTGTCGAGGTTCAGTGAGAGTCCAGGAGAAGGGCAAGTGGCCCCCTTGGGGTGACTGTAGCTAAGCAGGGCCCGGATTCATCAACGATTTACTGGCCGGTGGAGATGGAACTTACCATGGAACCGCCACGTACCGCGATTCGTCAACGCGCGGCATGGTAGGCTTCCGGTGAAAGCCACTGTACCGTTTAATCGGCTATAGTGTCGAGTAAACTACGCGGTGAAGTACTGGCAATGCTCTACTGCTAATGTCTGACCCAGTGGCAACGAATTGGGCGCGCTGCCAAGTGTAGTCGGACACATGCGCATCCTTCACCGCTTTCTTCGTGAATCGCAAGGTCCTGAAAGTTTCTAGCAAAGAGCCGGTGAGGAAAATCTGCGGTAGCGATTTACCGACTTCTTCGTTAATGAATCCGGTCTATTCAGTACCCTGGACATGTGGTGTAATAACGAAAGCCGTATAGCCATACGAAAGCCATGAGACGTGATGAGTACACCTCTTCCAACAACTCTGTCAAGCGCCGGTTTGTTCGCTTCAGGGGAAGAGACATGGACCTTGCAGACAAGCTTCAGTCGGGACGTCCTCATGCAGTGGAAAACTCCGCCACATTCGATGCTGTCAAGCAGGATCTGAAGGTTAGCATTCTCAATTTTGCGAAGAGACTTGGGTGCGCCCATCCAATAGTCCTCACTCAGTCGCCTGCAGTCCTTCGGAAAGTGTTGAATCGATGGATCCCGCATGCCTTGACCGATAGCGTGCGCTTCAACAGGCTATCCAATCGCCAGACTCCTCTTCTGCTTCTCCACCCTTAGTGAGAACATTCTGCTCAGAAGATGTGACGTGACACAAAGCGTCACATCACATCTTCAGCGTCATCTGAGCAGAATGTTCTCACTAAGGGTGCAGAAGCAGAAGAGGAGACCAAGCAGACTGAGCAACACAGAGAACTAATTTGTAACGATGCCTAGATCCTCGTATTAGGTATATCTACCATGTGAATATACCGCAGGTGAATACTGCATACCCCATGTTACAAGTGTAAGATTTGGGTTTTCACTATAATGATAAATTGAATTTTGCTGAGCATTGTAGCTTAATTAGTGGGAGCGCGTTCGGCAAAACATATCAACTCTTCAAGGCTTTGAGCACGGGCAACAGACATGTGCTGTTAAAAGCATCTCACAGCTGATCAGCGGAGAGGTCTGAGTGAAATCCGGAACTTGACGAAATCCGGATCGACGGGGAAAGGAGTAATTAAATTAGGCGTTAGAGATAAAGAAGGCGGCTTTGTGGTGCTCTCATAAGAAATGAGTAGGAGTATTACCATGCTCCTCCTCCAGGACAGTAGAGTCTACTATAGGTCCTCTCCAGAAGAATTTCGTAGACAGTTCCTCCATCTAAACCGAAAGTGGGTTGAGGTAGCCAAGTCAGCAAACCTCCACAAAAGCATCACAGCGCGGCTGAAATGTGAGCATCCCGTCTGCCCGGTCCTGTATGCCCTGATCAAGACCATAAGTTGCCACCAGGAGGCGCCTTTTGTGAACCTTCGCTGTACAAGGTTAGGCGTATCATAAGCGGCATTGGCGATCCTGGGACCGTATCTATTCGCTGCTGAGCTTGGTTCTCACGCAGCTACTACGGTTCATTCCAGCTCACCTTCCTAATACCTATGCCTTTTTGGATAAGCTCCGGAAGACAAAAGTAGAAGACGCCTGAGCGAGGGAGTCGTTTGATGTTTCCAAAGGCACAAATGTCTCCAAAGGCGGTGCCGTGCAAGCGATACACGAAAATCCTGTTGAGCGTGAGGACCAGCTGGCCACTTTTGGGCTCAACATTGCCCAAATAATGGTGCTCATAGACGAGTGCCTTCAATGCTGCAACATATTCAAATGATCCAATCAGTGCTACACGCAACTAAGAGGCGTAGCTATGGGTCAGTGCCTGCCTGCTTCGAGTTGCTGAACCATCACGCTGAGCATATTAAGCTCACAATGGAGAAACCGACAAGTCACAGGCTGTCGTTCCTCAACGTGAAAATTCGTATCCCTGGAGAAACTTCCAAACAATGTGGTACTGGAAGCCCAACAATGAGAATATTATTGTGCAGTGTCGCTCTGCACATACATACAGCACTAAGAGTGCCCTTCTCCGGATAATTTTACAAACAGCAGCCCTGGTATCCTCGAACAACAAGTTCAAGTCCTCATCAAGGTAAATAGCATCTTGCATTGCTTTCTCCAACGGGTATGTTGCTCACAACATGCCTAAAGGCCGTCACCAACGGGCAGTACCCTTTGTACACAGGGCACATTTGCATGGTCTAATCGCCTTCTCAGTACCATTTATCTCCAACGTTCTCAGCGCTCAAGTGCAGGAATGCGTTCGTAAAGCTGGCCTGTGTAACACCGTTACTGTCGTTCAGTGTCCCTGGCTAATCCCAAAACGCAACTGGTTAGGAACCGTCTTTATGACTGCGCTTGTAAAATACCTTCCTACATAGTCTGCCCATTCGGCAGGATAGGCGACTTTAGGGTATGAGGAACAGTATAGGTCATAACAATGCATTGAATGCATAGGATGAATACATTGCTAAGAAGAGCAGACTGCTATTAGTAGGAGTGAAGGAGCTTGTGGAAGTGTTCAACAGGTTCAAAGTCGCCACACCCTTACGGGAGAACAGTCTACGAAGCCATAGTGCCGTAGTGGCTGGAGTGGCGGTGACGATTCTGGCTCGAGAGGTCGACGTCGCAGCGCGCAAGGCCCTGGAGGCGCTGTGGATTGCATTCAAAAACCTCGCAATCAATCCGTAACCCAGGAGCTGGCTCCATTCGAGACCTCTGTTGGATGACCCCGGAGGGCGCCAGCCAGAAGGTCGCTAAAGGGCTGACCCGAAGGGAGGACCTTATTCAGCCACATTTCCCTTCATCCGAAAAGCGGCTGTTTACATAAGGTCAGTTGGACTCTCTTCCTCACTCTTTCCTCGTCTCTATTTTTCCTTAGGTTCTGGGGTGGCTGAGACGTGAAATGACTCTTGGAGGGATAATTTCTCTAACTCCCATTGTTCTTTCCAGGCTCTGAAGAAGGCGGTTACGCCGAAACGTAAGCCGAACAAAGGTTTGATGTCAATCTTGGCACGACAGCTCTACGACTATCTTCTATACTGTTCAAAGACAAGTACATTGGTGCGTGGAACATCTTAAATTAGGACATTCCGCGGCAGAGGCATGCGGTAACCTTAGCAGCGCTTTTGGGCGCAACACCTGTCTGCACAAGCTTTATTTATGCACGACACAAAATTTTCGAAAATTACTTTTATAGAAGTATCTACTGCTCCGAACATTTCAATAGCCTTGTGCTCTTACGGTGCCGGTTCCGAAGTCTCTGAAAAAGAAAATACAAAGTAAGCCAGAAACTTAAAAAAAAACTTTAAAAAACTAAAAAAACTAAAGCTAACGAATTTCACGCTTGTTTCGTGTCTCTCAGTTTTAATTGTTTTCTGTTGTCATGTCCGTTACTTATCACGCTGCTGGTAAAAAATGCTGGCCTATGTGGACCGAGCCTGACATGTGACATGCGACACACACAGCAGAGGCAGACAGGACCGACTCTTGCTGATGCCATTGTTTTCAGATAAATCGAATTCTCCGTTTGGTTTATCTCACACCAGACGTTCAGCGGCCTAACGGTCGTCAAACATCTGGTTGTGGGCATCGCCCCTCAAGCCCCGAGAATGGAGCAAATCCAATCTTCTTCCATTCTTCTTTAGACCTTCTTACTTTTATTGAGTAAAAAACCGCTTTACCTATATAGATTAGTGCAGCGAGATATGGAAGGGCAGAATCTTCACTGCTCCTATGAAGCCCATCCACTCTCTATCGCATGCACGCGATGTATTCTCCGAAGTGCAAAGCTATAGGGGCGAGAGACAGATTATGGGGGTCTCAATTCAAAGTGCTTAATCTGCAGAAACATAATTAAAATTAGTCGGTATTGGTCGACAGGTCGATACCGTTTACGGTCCGACGGCAATAATACTCCTCCGAATCCCATAGTCACTCTCTCGACCTATTCCCCTCCCCATCCCCATATTTGACGATATTGAGAGAAAATACTGGTCCCCCTTATCCCCCTCTAGTGGTCCTCCTTTGCTGATCTCTACACTGTCCCCTCCTACTGGTTCCCCTTTCTCGGAATCCCTACGCATGTGGGACGTCTGCGGCACGTCGTCTTAATCCCTGCGCACGTTGGGCGACGTCTTCCGCTCGTCTTCTGAATCCATCCGCACCTTGGACAACTCTTCAGCACGTATTTTGAATCCCTACTCATGTTGGACGATATTGAGGGAAAGTACTGGTCCCCTTACCCCCCCCCCCCTCTAGTGGTCTCCCTTTGTTGATCTCCTCTTCACTGGTCCCCCTCCTATTGGTCCCACTTACTCGGAATCTCTACGCACGTTGGACGACATCTTCAGCACATCTTGTGGATCCTGACCACGTTGAACGACGTCTGGAGCATGTTTTCTGAATCCCTTCGCTTTTCGCTTGGTCCCCATTTATACCCTGGTGCGTTGTGCGCTGAATATCTCGTGAACTTGGACGATCCTTCGCCAAGGATATGTTCGCCAGCAATCGCCCGTGGTTAAGCTCAAACAAAGCCCGACTGGCATACGCCGCAATGCCGTAGGCGCATCTCTTGGCTCCAGTCCCCCCCCCCCACCGTGACGGACACTGACATTGGCCGATTATATCTAGTAAGACTCCTAGACTCCCCCTCGGGTGAAACACCCAGGTGTAACGTTAAGGCCGCCACAGACTTCTGCGGCGCCGCTGCCCTATGCTTAACCATAGGGCAGAGACGCAGAGCTCGCCTCCAGCGGCGCCGCCGAGCGGCGCCGCAAAAGTCTGCGGGGCCTTTAGGGATTGCGTTGTATTCAAAAACAAGAGCAATGGTCCTTAGAGGTGAGCACTCGCTTCTTTAGGCAATAAACCTCTCATAGAACATCAAGTGGAGACCAGTGTCACTAGAAAGAGGTCGGAATGCCGATTACGAATATGGGTGTCAAAATTGCAAGATGAAATTCCTGAGCGAGTTATGGCCTGCTGAAGTTAGGTGGCCTGACCACAGGCTGGCCATGCGAACGAACTGGCGCGAGAGGATTGAGTCATAGAGACGGCATAAGAGTTGGTCACCACCTGCGGCGGTGGCTCAGAGGTGGCGCACCCGCTCCCCACGTCTAAAGTCGTTGGCTGGGTCCCCATTGGTGTCGGTTTTTTATACATCATGATTTATCGTCGAAATGACCTTCTTTTCGAAATTATGGCATGTGTTTGATTAAATAGGCGGGAAAACTACAATACACTACACGTTCGTAATAATAAGGCAAAAAACTGCTATGGTAACATTGATGACATCTCTAGACAGATTTTTCTTCAGCCCAGTGAAAAACGTTATGAAAATGGTCAGGTCGTTTGCCATGACAAATAGCGTGAAGTTCAATATGACCCAGAGAGACAACCTACTCAAGGTTCTACCGCAAATATACCGCATGATTTGTGCCCCTAGGTTTTCAAACCTTTTGAAATACTCATGGCATAGGGCAGGCTACATTGATGATCAGCCAGGTGTGTTTCTCACCCCTGTTTGGAACATTTGTTTGATTTTGCTACAATTGACTCTTTTGTTGGTGGTTGTAGAGAGGCTGCATGTGAAAGATGTGCAGTGTGTGAGCAACAAGTCTGCATCATTTTTGTTTTGTTCCATGAACGCCAAGGTTGCTAGAAACAACTCTAGCTGTTCAATACAAAATTTGGATTCTATTAGGTTGTAACGAAATAAATGACACTGAACCACAGTAAATTTAAACGGTTAATATCTCGGCTTGTAGGCAAGTTTATTAATCGAAATAAAAACCTTCTGATTCTACACATCCTTGCCAACGTGATACAAGCTTTTTTATCCCAGTAGCATAAAAATCAGAAGTTCTGGGATTGACGAAATCTTCGAAGGCACTTTCGGCATCCTGTTGGTATTTGAATATTTTCCCTACCAAGAAGTGGCCAAGATGCTTGAAGAAATGGTAGTCTGTTGGGGAGAGGTCGGGAGACAACGGAGGACGTGGTAGAGTTCCAATGCTCAGCTCATTCAATTTCTGCAACGTCATTCGTGCTACATGGGGGCGAGCATTGTCGTGCAGAAGGAGAACTCGCCCTCGGTTTACCAAGGCCGGCCGGATATCCTTCAACTTTTTCATCATTTCTTCAATTTCAATGCAGTACTTCTCTACCGTGATGGATTCACCGGGAGGGAGGAAGCTGTGGTGAATAATTCCCAGCGAACACCACCATACTGTCACCATTACTTTCTTTTGGTGCAATTCCGGCTTCGCAAAAACCTTGGGGCTCTCATCGCTGTCCACCCACTGTGCCGATCGTCGCCTGTTGTCGTACATTGTCCATTTCTCGTCACAGTTTACGATGCGATCAAGGAATGGGTCCGTTTCGCTCCGTAGAAGCAGTGCGGACGAGATCTCATATCGTCGGTTTCTTTGCTCCTCAGACAGCTCGTGAGGCACCCATCTTTCCAGCTTTTTGGTCTTTCCAATTTCCTTCAGATACCGGGCAGCTGTGTTGTGACTGATGCCAAGAACCTTCGCTATCTCCCTGGTACCTTTGTGTGGATCCTCCTCTACCACATCTCTCAGCTTGTCCTCATCAACATCACTATGCCTCCCACGACCTTCATGTTCTTCCAAGCTCTCATCTCCATTCCGGAACTTCTGATACCAACGATACGCCGTCCGAATTGTGGAACATCCTTGACCGAATGCGGCGTTGGTCTTCTCGTCCGCCTCCTTAGCTGTAGTGCCCAGCTTGAATTCATACAAGTAAGTGCCTCGGATTACCCTTTTGTCCATCTGCAAAAAAGTCAATAAAACTAAAGTTTACCAACTTTTACATAGAAAATTTGGTACTCTCCGGTAGAGCAAAGTTTGCGCTTCTAAATGATATGCCACATGTTACGGTTTGTTCTTGATCAAACGCGTAAAGACGCGCCAAAAAATGGCGCGAGCCAGTGCCATTTAATTCGTTACAACCTTATATTTGTGCAAAGTAATTAATAAAATGTCACCATAGCAGTTCTAAGCCTTCAAGCATTTTTACAAACGTGCATGATAGTTTTCTTGGCCATTTAATCGAACATGTGTCATAATTTAGAATAAACGTCATTTTGAAGATAAATCAGGTTCCCCCCCCCCCAAAAAAAAAACGCAGCAATCGGAACGGGACCAACGATGACACACGTGACGACCGGGAGCACTACCTCTGTGCCACCGCCGCAGCTGATGTCCTATTTTTACGAAGCCCCTATGACCCATCGCGCCAGCTCCTTCACATAGCCGGCCTGTGGTCACCCAACCTCGGCAGGATACAACTCGCTCAGGACTTTCATTTTGCAGTTTTTACATACATATTCGTAATCAGCATTCCGAGCTCTTTCTAATAACCCTGGTATCAGGTTAAAGTTCCACGGGATGTCGAAACCCTTCTTTAGTAAATATTCCAAATGAGCAAATGACAGAACAAATCGATTAGCTCATCAGAATTATTTCTAAGATACACAACAAAGAAGTACCTCGTCTTCACACAATATCGACGAGCCATCAGATTAGAAACATCGGTGGCAGATCTCTAAAATATTCAATTAGGAATCTAAACGATTTGCATTTTTGCAGTGCGATGAGGACAGTAATGACAGTTATTTGGCATATGCGATGCCTTAAGGCCTCTACACACTTTTGTGACAAGTGGGCAGCAAAACTTGTGAAGAACGCCGCCCACGCATACCCGAATCGAGTCTTGCTGGTGGCATGCGGCAAAGATACTGTACTCTCCCTAGTCGGGATCTACAGCTACTATTCGCTTTCCCGCCTTCTGGCCTCGCTCTGGACGATCTTTTCCGCAGTGGGCTAGAGGACAGACAGACAGAACTCTGTGGCGGTAATACTAGTATGAATCGTTAAAGGCCCCGCACACTTCTGCGGCAACGTCGCGGTCCTATCCTTAATCATAAGGCCTTTGTCATACCATCGCTCACCCCGAGCGACGCGTAATGATATGCTCCCATATCGATCGGGCGGCGCGATGGAATCGATATGGGTGCATATCATTAGGCGTCGCTCGGGGTGAGCGATGGTATAACAAAGGCCTAAAGGCCGCCACAGACTTCTGCGGCGCCGCTCGGCGGCGCCGCTGCCCTATGCTTAACCATAGGGCAGAGACGCAAAGCTCGCCTCCAGCGGCGCCGCCAGCGGCGCCGCAGAAGTCTGTGGCGGCCTTAAAGGCCCCCACAGACTTCTGCGGCGTCGCCGCTGCCCTATGCTTAACCATAAGGCAGGGACGCAGAGGTCGCCGCTAGCGGCGCCGCCAGCGGTGCCGCTGGCCGGCCGGCGGCACCGGCGGCGTCGCTGGCGGAAATGACTTGAATCATTCCACCCGGCGGCGCCGCTCCAGCGTCTGTCTGTCTGCGCTCTGCGCTCTGCCCTTTCGGCGGGGCCAGCTCCGCTCGGCGGCGCCGCAGAAGTCTGTGAGGGCCTTAAGGCAGGGACGCAGAGCTCGCCACCAGCGGCGCTGGAGCGGCACGGAAGGGTTTATCTGCGCTAACCCCTTTCGCGCCTACAGACGATGAGTCATGCTGTTCAGCGGCGCCGGCGTTTTCACCATTTTCGCCGTCCGCCGCCCTTCGCTCGCCGCAGAAGTGTGCGGAGGCCCTGAGGCTCGAACACAGCAAACCGGGCTTGAGCAGCAAAAGAGACTGCACGCTGCTCTGGCAAAGGATGCGCGCAGCAAACAGCAGCGCGCGCTTTTTAAATAACGGGCGCACTTTTTAAACGCGCTGCTCTTGTCTGCACCGCAGCAAGAAATGTTGTTTGTTTGTTTGACTTTGCTTGCTGCGGCGGTAGAAAGGCCCCCGCTGCCACAGCAAAGCATGCTCACAGGTGCGGCGCTTCCTTTGCTGTGCAGCAAAAGAGGCAACGGATCCATACTATCCGTAACCATTGCCGCCGCAGAAGAGGCAGCGAAGTGTGCAAGACCCTTTGCTGGTGCTGCCGTACTTGCGGCACCGTACTCGCCGCGATCGCTCAGCATCTTGCGGCAAAAGGGTGCAGCTTAGTGATCGTTAAGCGTACTCGACGCGATGTAATGGTAAGGCCTTTGTCATACCATCGCTCACCCCCGAGCGACGCCTAATGATATGCACCCATATCGATTCCATCGCGCCGCCCGATCGATATGGGAGCATATCTTTAGGCGTCCCTCGGGATGAGAGATGGTATGACAAAGGCCTAAGCTCTGGCATCGATCGCGCGACCCGATGAATCGATATGGGAGCTTGTTATATGGGAATGGTTAACAAATCAAACTTAAATAATTCATGATAGTGATAGTGTCTTGCTGCCTCAGGCTGATTCTCCACAACGCGGCTGCATCTTCTCCTGCGATTCAGAAGATTGTCGAGTTTCTCGCTTCTAAGTGTCAACGTCAAACCGAAAAACACTCGTTGGTAAGCAGCCAACAATCATACGCATGGCTCAAATGATGAATGAATCGATTCGCAGTGGGAAGTGTCTCATCACGGTCGCTGTGAACGACGTCCTGTGTCGAGGACTTACAGTTCTACTCGTTATGTACCCGGTATTTTTTACAAGCGTTCCACTTGGCCACGATGCCTCACATTTGAGTCATGCGTATGATTTGTTGGCTGCTTATAAGCGAGTGTTTTTCGGTTTGACGCTGACATTTAGAAGCGAGAAGTTCGACAATCTTCTGAATCGCAGAAGATGCAGCCGCGTTGTGGAGAATAAGCCTGAGGCAACAAGATACTATGACGACATTACAATAATGTGGAATTGAATGATCCGAAATTGCCTATCGATTAAATTCGTGATAGTTGCAGAAAATGCAAACCAGTTCAGCAATTGCATAGGCCTGGATACGAACCCCGACCTCGTGCTCACGAGTCCTCAACATTGCCCACTCGGCTAGCTCGGTACTGCTGGGGCCGGATTCATCAAAGTTACTGCAGTAACTTTAACGGAGAATTGTAAGCGAAAGCTTAGATAACGCGGCTTATCGCTCACCATATCGCTTGGTAGGCCGCGTTATCTGAGCTTTCGCTTACAATTCTTCGTTAAAGTTACTGCAGTAACTTTGATGAATCCGGCCCCTGGTGGGCGGCATCCCGGCGAACAACATGGGGTTGCCTTGCGACACTTTTCGTCATTTTCTGACCAACCAGTGGTCCTTAGCAAAAACGAGAAATATTCCTCTGCTCCTTATCTCATGCCCTACAACTCCATATGTGTGCATAGGTCTCGTTAAGAATATTTTGGTGGATGTTCATGGGCTTCCCTTGTTAGAGCTACACCAACTAGACTAATGTCAAGCTTTTCAACTTATGTGTAGTTTCACTGTCTACTTATGCTTGATCGCGATAGGAGTATTTCAAAAGTCGTTGAATGCGCATGTAACTATTTTTTAAAGGGGCATTCTATGTAATATCTGTGAATGTGAGTCATCCCATGCCATATTACCGGGCAATTATAGAGAAGAAAAACGGTTTAAGAGTTAGGTCACCAGGTCACCAGAAAACGCATAAAGCGGAAATTATCACCTGATCTACTCAAGCAACTATAACCACAGTGTTACGGTGCTTTTCGATAATCGATGAGGCAAGCAGAAAGTTAGCTAATAGGTGAAGAATGTCGTCGGTAAAAACTTACAGTAAAGTCATTATATCCTGAATTCTTTGATGCAACACCTCTGCTGTCAATATCTTTATAACTCGCTGGATTGTCTGCACTCACTATAATTTCCATTCCTGCAGCTCTCTAAAAATTACAATTTTTCATAGATTCTTGTTCATAGTTACTTTAGACTTCCATAATTCTTGATGAGTTTCCAGCATTCAACTTTAAAGCATCACATAAAACCATTATTTTTCCTTGAAAAATAAGATCTCTATAAAGTTTCAAACAATCTGCCCACCTGTTGGGTAGGCAATTGGAATTTCGAAGAAAGTTATACTGCAATTTTCCTTGGACAAAATTTTTTCTAACCTTTTTGGAGAGTCCCTAGTTTAATGTAGAAGAAGCTCATTTCAATTTAGAAGAGTTCGCTTGGATTTCAAAGGTTTTAGGCTAGCTCAAAGAGTATCTAGTTTGATTTGAAAAGTGTTCAATTCGACGTGAAAATGGTAAGAGTAATATATTTGCATTTATAAGGTTGTTGCATATGAATTGGCCGATTTTGCTATCTCAATTTCTGATCGATTTTTTTTGTGGATACAAATGTTCCTGTTTCAGGCATTGTATAAAGCATCTGAAAGAGCAAAGTCTCCGCTTTCTTACCATTTATAGCCATTGTGACATAATTGCCTCTTGCCGAATTTTTAACGTCGCTTTTGCAGTATTAACCAACGTGATATTCGAGTGCTCTCTTTATATGGATAGAAAAGTGGATACCACGCCGCGGCCGCAGCTCGTCAACGCTGCATTTAGGGAGGATTTTGCTAAGAAGCACACATCGCCACTGGTTCGAAAGGTTTCGATCTGGAGATGAAAGTCTCGAAGGTGAGGTCCGAGGTGAGCCGTCATCACTCCTTAACGGCGACCAACTCAAAGCCATGGTGGAAGCGAATCCGTGTAAAACTGTGTGGGAGATAGCACAGCACTTCGGCGTTGGTAGCAACGCTATCAGGTTCAAACTAAATGCGATGGGAAAAGTAAAGAAATGGGATAAGTGGATCCTGCACGAACTGACCGCCGAGCAGACGCTGATGCGCCACGACACCTGTGTTTCGTTAAAGCTGCTCAGTCTAAGGGAGCCTTTTTTGGACAGGATCATGACATGCGACGAAAAACGGATCCTTTTTGACAATCGCCGTCGCTCTGCACAATGGCTGTACAAGAATGAGAGACCCAAGGAGATGCTGAAACCAAGTATCCATCCAAAGAAGACCATGGTGACTGTATGGTGGACAATGGCTGGTACAGTCCGCTAGACATCCTTGAAGGCTGGAGAGACCATCACAGCGGAGAAGTACTGTACGAAATTGATGAGGTGCACCAGAAGTTAATCGAAAAACAGCCGGCTTTGGTCAGTCGAAGAGGCCCAATCCTACTGCATGACATCGCGCGTTCGCACGTTTCAAAAATCGTCCAGAAACTGGATGAACTGGGATACGAGACTCTCCCACATCACGCATATTTACCAGTTCTGTCCCGTGCCGATTACCATTTTTCAAGCATTTAGATTTTCGTATGGAGGAAAAAAGTTAGCAACCATGATGATGTCGAAAATGTCCTTTTATGTTTTATTAATTTTCATAGTTCTGATACTTGCAAAGATAGTGTGCCTAAGCTGTTGTCGCGTGGGAAAAGTGGAATGTAGTGGTGTTTATTTCGATGAATAAAATTAATTTCAAGCAAAGTTATGATCTGTCAAAGTTCTCAGTCAAAATCGGCCATTTCATATGCAACGACCTAACAGTAAGATGACAGCGCCTCGTGCTAGGCTTTCAGACAGTACCGGCTTCCAAACGTCGTAGCTCTTAATTACAGCCTAATCACCACCATATTCTTAATTACATGACGGCATGATATCATGAGGTTCAAGCGTTTTTATGGGCCAGAGACATAACGTTGAAAGTTTGTTATAATTCTGAGGCCGGATTCATGATTGGTAAGGTTGAGGATGAAAAAGCTTACGAAAAAGCGTGCGATGGATGTCAGTGAAGATAGTGGGTAGAGGGTAAGTTTGGTATTCATGAACAGCTTATCAGCGTAGTCATTTCATGCAAAAAAAAACTACGTTGAGTGGTCCATCCAGTGGTGAGCATTTTGATTCGGGTTGAGCTCGATTTGTAGACATCTTTTTTACTCAGTATAATACATATTAGGTTGTAACAAATTAAATGGCACTGGCTCGCGCCATTTTTTGGCGCGTCTTTACGCGTTTGAAGACCAAAAAGCTGGAAAGATGGGTGCCTCACGAGCTGTCTGAGGAGCAAAGAAACCGACGATATGAGATCTCGTCCGCACTGCTTCTATGGAACGAAACGGACCCATTCCTTGATCGCATCGTAACCTGTGACGAGAAATGGTTGATGCACGACAACAGGCGACGATCGGCACAGTGGGTGGACAGCGATGCGAGCCCCAAGGAAGCCGGAATTGCACCAAAAGAAAGTAATGGTGACAGTATGGTGGTGTTCGCTGGGAATTATTCACCACAGCTTCCGTTGCAGAAATTGAATGAGCTGAGCATTGAAACTCTACCACATCCTCCGTTTTCTCCCGACCTCTCCCCAACAGACTACCATTTCTTCAAGCATCTTGGCGACTTCTTGGTAGGGAAAATATTCAAGTACCAACAGGATGCCGAAAGTGCCTTCGAAGATTTCGTCAGTTCCAGAACTTCTGATTTTTATGCTACTGGGATAAAAAGCTCGTGTCACGTTGGCAAGGATGTGTAGAATCAGAAGGCTTTTATTTCGATTAATAAACTTGCCTACAAGCCGAGATATTAACTGTTTATATTTACAGTGGTTCAGTGCCATTTATTTCGTTACAACCTAATAGTTAGTGGAACTCGTCGAAGAATAAATGATCTTTAGACGCCTATATGTGGTGCGACATGTGCACTTTTAGCGAAACAGCGTTTCCTAGCCAAAAAAAAAACTAGCAACCACAGAAAATTGTTACGCGCTTGTGAAAAGTAGGAAAGAATTTCTCCTACCACTGTGGTTCACAACGACACAAAGATAATGCAATACTCTTAGAGTATAATAATTCTCCAGCTAGAATATATTCCGTTCTCTAAATTAGGCCGCTTTCAACACACTTCGCTTTGACTAAGACCATAAGGCATAAATGTGGGGTTGTTTATCGTTGTTTTGCTGCTTCAGAACTGAAAACAAAGGAATGTTGTGTAGAATAGGGTCCTTGACGATTGCATGAAGAACTGCTCACGAAAGAACCTCACTGGATAAAACTTACCCACTGCTAAGCTTGCTTAGTGAGGATGATGAGTGTAGGGTAAACTTGGTATTCATAAGAGTGGGTAGCGCTATCACTGGATACTGTCTACATTTCGAACTGATCATATCCATATCGAAGGCCTACCAAAGATATTGAGTTATTTGAATAAGTTTCGCTTCATATTTTACATATTTTAGTGGTGGTAGCAGCTCCCAATTACTATGGACATATAGGAACTTCTCTAGTCGGAGGACTGCACGGCTATAAAAGAGAAACAAACACAAGCACGGTAGCCTGTCCAAGCCAGAAAATTGCAAACAAAGGGGCGAGACCTCTCGTAGATTTGCTCACCGTGTAGTTTCTATAAAATAGTGCCCTTTCTACTTTACTATAAAGGTTAGGGAGGCCCCTTCCCCGTAGTCGCGGATTTCTTCAATGTACAGCCCAAGGCACATCGTAGGCTGATTTACCTCGGTTCTAGGATTCAGCTAGATTATGAATCTACAGCAAGAAAGAGAACCATGGAAAGGTGTTATCACTACAGTGCACGTCCCCACCCCCGTTATTGAACGACATCCCGCATTGTATTGCTGAATTGTAGGAGGTGTGCCTTAAAAAATAGAATTTGCAAAGCATTTAGGGCTAACTTAGCAATTGTTGAGTCGTAGCGTTTTCTTCCCTTTGCTCCACAATTAGAGATAATATTATGTATATATGATAAATAGATAATTAGATAGATAATAAAGTATATAATAGTATATATAATTGTATATGTATATCTATCTAATTATCTAATTCTAATTATAGGTATAATTAGAATAAGATAATTAGATAGATAGCTTAAAGAACTGCCGTTTGAGGAAAACGAAGCGATCGGCCAGGCATATGCCAAAGCTGGTGAGTTATTCTGGCGGAAATAGAACTCTTCAAGAGTTTGTTCTTGGACGATATTTCGCATAATATTTTTGAATTGTTAATAATAAACTATTATTTCCAGACGTAGTTGATTCAAATATATTGGAATGTGGGTCTTAAGACGAAATCATGAAAAAGAAAGGAATTAAAAGCAAAATCGGCAACGCTACTCTGTTTGGTAGAGGCTCTACCCCATCTGTACAGTCGGATAGAGTTTTTCACTACCCTTTACTCTAAACCGGTTTTCATGAATGCTGATTAGCGCATAAAATTTTACCCCTCACCCCCATCGACTTCTGAATATTTGCTGATCAACTCGGAATCGGCGGTGATAATAGTTATCAATTGCTAAATGATAAAATTCTTCCCTACCCTTCACCCGCTTCACTCTTGCGAGTCAAGGAAATGCTCAAATTTTTACCCACTGCCCAGATAAACCAGTGTTAACTCAATCATAAATCCGGCCTCTGGTTTAAATGATGTCTTAGCAAGTGCCGTTTTAAACGTTGTGTAAAACAAACCGCATCTCTAACAACTGAGAGCGCAAGCTGCATATCGCTAGGGTCGTTCTTCATTGCGAGTAGGATCATCTTGTTGTCATACTGTTGCAGCTGAAAATAAACGCCTTACTAGCACTTCCTTGCTGTTACAACAATTCCTTTACTTTGGACTGAAAACGTTGTCGACGATGATAGGTCGGGGTTAGCCGACCTATCATCGTCGACAGCCGCCGACCGTACTGGCCGGCGACCGCCTTCCGCGGTGCACTTTCCTTCCGCGGACGTCTCACGGGTACTCCCGCGGGACTATGCCACAGGCCTAAGCCGCATGCACACTTTGCAGCACGTGGAACTGCGCCGCAGCGGCACGCAGCGGCAGTGAGGAATGTCCGAGCTCATTCCAGTGATGAGTGACTCAGTTTGGTTCTCTGAGGACGGTATTTTGACGTTGCTTTCAAAATGGCCAAATTCCTGCTCGGATACACCCGACCACATACCTCTCCAGTTTATCAGGAACGTTACATCTTTAATAGTGGGACCTCTTGCTTTCATATTCAATCTTAGTTTTATGAGGGCGGAAGTGCCAAATAGGTGACGTACATCCTTTGTTACACCTATCCCAAAGAAAGGCTCGCAGGCGCAACTAGTGGACAGAGGGGGCAGTCCATCAGTACTCGAAAAAGTTACGGGTTTTTACCCGTTTGACCTAGGCCCCTCTCGGTGCAACTTGCACTAAACGTACGTACGCGTACAATGGGAGAAATTCCACGTCACCAAACCCGACTGCTATGCTCAAGGCGGTCGAAGCCAAGGGCTGCCCCCCCCGTCCACGTGCTGCGCCGGCTCGCATTCCGATCCCAACAACTATAGGTCAGTCAGCATTACATCTTTTTTGCTAGAGTATTTGAAAAGATTCTTAAGAAAAGAATAGTGCGACATCTAGACGAAAACGGCGTTATCTCAGATTCTCAACATGGTTTTCAAAGAAATAGGTCGACTATAACGGCCATGATCGAGTCGTTAAATTACTGGTCGTCATGCCATGATGACGGACGAGGTGTAGACGTTGTTTACGTCGACTTCGCCAAGGCTTTTGATAGAGTCTCTCATCAAAAGTTGTTGGTAAAGCTACGGAAGTAGGGATTCACCGTACGATCCTAGCCTGAATAAAGTCATTTTTAGCGGGGAGAACGTTTTCCGTCAGAATCAATCAACATTTTCACAGCCAGGTCTGTTTTAAGTGGTGTAGCTCAAGGCGGAGTCTTATCACCAATTTTGTTTGACATTTATACACATGAATTGCCTAAAATTGTGGCGGATAACAGAGTTAGGTGTGCCGCTTTTGCTGACGATTTTAAGCTGTATGTTTCTGTAAGCTCTGCGTCAGATAAAGAAAAATTGCAAAAAGCTCTCAGTGATGTAAACAAATGGTCATTGGAGTGGAGTCTCCTGATATCGAAGGAAAAACAAAAGTCCTACATCTTGGTCAATTGATTGTTGACTCGAAGACCACAATTGGAAATTTTGAACTACAGCAAGTGAAGGAAATTACAGACCTTGGATTTCTGGTACGAAGCGATCTAAGTTTTGATGCCCATTGCAAAAAGGTAGCACAAAAAGCCACAATCGTGATGCACAACATCTTTCGAGGTCTCTCGACTAGGAATCCCATCCTTCTCGTGCAGGCGTACAAAGCTTATATTAGACCGTTGTTAGAATCTGGAATTGTGGTTTTCAATCCTTCGAAGGTAGCTAGTGTGAAAACCTTGGAAAAGGTGCAAAATAACTTCACGCGCAAAATCATGATAAGGACTGTTGGCTTTCTTTATGAGCAAATCCCTTGCAGTAATACACGCAAGTTCAACTTAGGGCTGGAATCGTTAGCTCTCAGAACAAAAAAGTTTGACCTTATCACGTTTTCAAGATTTTGTCCGTACTCTCTGAAACGAAACCGCATGCACTTCTTCGACTGAGAGCTTTGAGTACTAGTGTAGGATCCAGGAAGCTATATATCGAAACGGCGAAGCATAATGTGAGGCGAAGCTTTTTTGTTATCAGAGCTGGTGTTGAGTTTGTAAGGCTGACGAGAAGTTACGAGGTCCCGCTCAGTTGCAGAATTCCTACATTTAAAGGCATTTTAAATAAGTATCCGAAATCCTGATTCACTTTCTCTTCTTCGTGTTGTGTCATTTCCTTTTATATTATGCGGTTGTCAATTCTAGTTGTTTTTATCATCTTTACCACATAGGCGCTGACCTGTGTAATAAACAATTACAATTCCTCGCTGCCACTGCCGCTGCGGCCGCTGCTAGCAGTACTGCGGAATAGGATAAATAATAGTATCGCTTTTTGATATCAAGACAGACCTTGCGTTGGAAACCATGTGGAGGACTTCTTAGAAGGAGAACAGCGTCTTCCGATCGGTATTGACTCTTGTGGCGACACCACACTGTGCACACCCATTCCCCCGGGGCAGTGCGACTCAGCCCTTCTACTCTATGCCTCTGCCGCACTGCAGCTGCGGAGTGTGCATACGGCTTCAACAGCACCAACCTGCCTCAACAATGCAGCCTTTACTAGTTCGCGAACGCGTCGCCTCCTCTGTCCTGTGATCTACGCGCTGTTTCCCACGGTGGCTTGCCGGCGAGGCGCCTCGATTGGCCCGAGGCGAAAATGGCTGACATCAGCAGTCGATCACCGTCAGGTCTTCACTTCCGACGCTACCAGGCGACCCTGTGATTCGGCTGCGAAGTCAGCCCTCGCCTATATTTCCATCCTGCCTGATGGCCATCGTGGGTCCCGGTCCTGTAATGAGTCTGCGCGGCTCACTATGTGTAACAGCACTAGGAGAGAGACGTGGAGTCACTGCACTCGCTTTTCAGGCATAAGGGAATCTCGTTCAATAAGACGGAGGAGAATTTGTAAACCTATTTTCTATCTTCATCCTGTATATGTATTGCATTGGTCCTTCATTGCTAACAACAATGGATCTCATAGAATTGCCGTGTGTTTATCCGGAGTAATTGGGTGAGTCCCTTGTATGCTTCTTGGTCACTGCGCGGGAGTTACGTGGGCCGCCGATCAAATGAAAAAAAACCTTTTTTCCAAACCTACTTCACCGCTTTTGAAAGCGAAAGGTGAGATTTCGACAATACAAGTAGTTCTCGCCCACTGCAAAGGATAAGTCCTGCGTCCTGCGTATCATAGAAGACGATGGGCAGGTGTGTAAGACGAAATAAGCTATCGACTTCCTTCCAATTTCATTTTGGTTGCCCGAATCCCTGCATGTCGCATCAGTTAAGGCCCCCACAGAGTTCTGCGGCAGCGCCGCTCGCCGCTATGGTTAAAGGTCGCCACAGACTTCTGCGGCGCCGCTCGGCGGCGCCGCTCAGCGGTGCCGCTGGGCGACGCCGCTCAGCGGCTTGACTCATCATCAGTGGGAGCGGTGACGGCGAGGTACTGTACTGTTTCTATTGGGGACCGACTGGTGCTTAACAATAACGCGCCCCGATGACGATCGCGCGCCCGCATCGACCGTCTCCGCTCTGGATCCCGCTGCGAAAGGGCAGAGCGCAGAGCGCAGACAGACAGACGCTGGAGCGGCGCCGCCGGGTGGGATGATTCAAGTCATTTCCGCCAGCGACGCCGCCGGTGCCGCTGGTGCCGCTGGCGGCGCCGCTGGAGGCGAGCTCTGCGTCTCTGCCCTATGGTTAAGCATAGGGCAGCGGCGCCGCCGAGCGGCGCCGCAGAAGTCTGTGGCGGCCTTAAGGATAGGGCAGGGACGCCGCCGGCAGCGAGCTCTGCGTCTCTGCCCTATGGTTAAGCATAGGGCCGCGGCGCTACCGCAGAACTCTGTGGGGGCATTTAGAGCGCGCTACAGGGTGAGTTCCGCGCCCAAAGCCTATCGCCCCTCCCCGACAACTCTCCCGTGAAAAGTTCAGCGTTGTAAGTGTAGCGTCGAGTAAAGCGCGGAGTCGGGTAGCAGGAGCGAAGGAGGTGTCAGTCCGCGGAAGCTGGAGAGTCCATCAATACGATGGGCAGGCAACAAGAGTCTCGACAGGAATAGTAAGTAGCGCTCCCTTTCTTCTCGGGTAAGGTACCATCTAGTTGAGCTTCGACTGCCCATGTGATGGTCAGGAGCACTATGGGTAAGGAGATCGTTTTTACTGTTCGGCCACGCAACATCCGCAACACAACTTTTGCATAGCGTTGTACTCGATTCGTCGAGAAGTTGCATTTTGTCGTTTCCGAGAGAGAGACGATTTGGACCATATTTTTCAACAGTTCAGACGTATGGGTCGGGCACCTCGTTGGATAGGTAGTACAATCCACACAGGTGCGATTACTAGCAGCAGTTGGCAGTTAGAATAATGATATCTTCTTACTAGTAGGTCATCGTAGGCTGCCTTTAGTGCTTGTCCCACAATGCAGTTTCCAGAGCCAGGTTCGGAATGAAAGAATCTGTGATCCGCCGCACTGTCTGATGTCGTGAACCTATAAAAACGACAACTGATCTGTTCAAAGAACAACAGTATAGCGGAGTATAAATGACAGGAAAACTTGCCATTCGTCCCTTAATCGCCAGTTTAGATACGGCATTTCTCTGTATCCACGGCCCGTTGGACGCGTTGTGATTCTGTTATCTTTTATCACATACAGCTTCACAACTGAGCGGAAGAATGCAAGAGAGAACTTAACACGCCAGATGAAGTACTCCATGTACTGAAATGCATATCACTATGCTCACAGCAAGCTTTATAATTGTCGCCAATTTTGAATCTATGAGGGAAACTTGCACAAGTTTCAGCCCATAAAACAGCAAGTGTAGGAATCTTCTTCCTATTTTCAGCAGATTTCTATAGATTTCTATTCGAGTGTAAAAAAACAGTTGTTCAAAAAGTGTTCATGTCTCACCACATTGCCAACACCTTGAGAGCGATCCACAATGAGTGCAACGGCAAACTGCTTGTTACCAGTACAGTCCACACATACAGCTCCCTAAAAGCGCTCTGGTAGGGCTTTGATGCTCTACACATATTCCCTAGGAAGACTTCAGCGACACTGAGCAATGAACTGGCACGGATCATGATTAAACCCCGATGGTTTCCTTCCTTAGTACCGCCATTACACGAAAGCCGTGTGCTTCGCGTTTATAGCTTCCTAGCGTCATCATTCACGCGACACGTGTCGCTAGGGGCTGTTATACTCCAGAAATTGAGGCGAGGGGAAACCACAATGCTTTGATGAAATATTTTGGCTGTAAGGTTGTAGTAGTTTAATTTGTCTATAGTTTATTGTTATTGATGACTAATTTGTCACTCAGTTTTGTACTGTTTCTGGCTTTCCTGAGCTATGTTGTGGCATGCTCTCTAAGATGGCCCGTCGAGGATTGCGCTTATCACTTTTCGCAGACTTCCTATAAAAAAGTAGCAAGCGCATTCTCTGAGCTCTTTCCTTCCTCTTGAGTCGTAAGGTACTGCGCTGCGCTTTCCATTGCTTCCCTAGAGTGGAGTTGTTTTCGTTTTTCATTAAATGAATTGATTGTTTAGAAAGGTATAATTACCCAAGTTTGAGCGATCAACGGTTGGTGTTCCTGTTTTGTGATAGGACTACACATGAACCACCGATAAAAACACTCTGCCCCAACGGGATCGTCGTTCGACGCCCTACGGTGATTGAAGCGACGATCGAAAGAATTGCAGAGAACGGTGTGCTGTAACCTTTCCCAACGTTCACTAGCACGCAATTGCGGCACTTCACACATTGCAAAGTTGAATCTTTGTGGAAGGCCAACAAGACCGTCTTGAATGTTGTAAAGCTGTTTAGTGAAGTTTGCGTACAGGGTGCGTCAAAAGTTCTTGGACACATGTAATAAACCGCCAAACGGCTGTTTTAAAGCAAATCAGATGATATTCAAAAATTTATCACTACTGACCAGGCACATATAAAGGAGCGGTTGATTTTCGAAATGGCCTCCTTTAGCACGAATACACGCCTTCAATCGGTCGGGGAGCGCATCCACGGCGGCAGGCTGGGAGTCTTCATCAATCTCTCTCCAGGCTTTCTTTTGGGCTCTTTGAAGTGAAGCAGTGTTCGTGTGGAACGTTGCACAAGCCTTACCCTTCAATATGGACCAGATATGTAGTCCATCGGATTGAGGTTCGGGCTGAGCGAGGGCCACTCTTCAACTGAGATGAAATCCGGAAAGTTGTTCGGAAAACTTCTGTACTTAAGCCTTATGAGCTTATGAGCAGAATCTTGATGATAAGTCCAGTTGCCATTTTTAAAAGGCACAGATGCTCAAATAAGAATCACTTTCTTCAGGATGTCCTCTAGGTAGGTTTATAGTTAGTTTTTTCTTCGACAAGCAGTTTCTCCATTACAATGCACAAACCATTTGCATCAGCCATCTCGAATAAAAGAACATTCAGGCACGAAAATTGGTGTATGAGAGGGCAACAGTAGGGCAACAAAACCACATAAAAGTATGGTTGAGCGAATCGCAATCGCATCATCCCATATAATGAGCCTGACACAAAAGAGTCCAAGAACTTTTGACGCACACTGTACTATGAGAGCTTTATTAAGCTTACGTTTTGACGTGACCGCCTTCTCCAGAGCGTGGAAAAGACAAACGGAGCTCAAGAAAATACTCGTCCAAAGGTCATTTCAAGCTACAAGACCTCGAAAGTTAATGACGGAGAACGAATAAGGAGTAAGGCAACCCGACTGACCTGGTCACCCTGGATGGAGAACGGCTGGGTGAATGAGCTCTCCCTTCGGGTCAGCCTATCAGCGACTCTCCGGCTGACGCCCTTCAGGGGTAAGCCGTTAAAGGCAAGTGGAGCCAGCTCCTGGATTACGGTTATCCGCTCCTCTTTCCTATTGATTGCGAGGTTGCTGGGGCCGGACTCATCAACGACGTACGTAACTTTAACGGAGAATTGTAGGCGAAAAGCTCAGATAACGCGGCTTATCATTTACCATAATCGCTTAATAAGCCGCGTTATCTGAACTTTTCGCTTAAGGGCTGGGCACACTCCTGCTGCTTGACGCAGCTGCAATGATGAAAAATAGGGCAGAGACGCAGAATACGTGTCTCCGCGTCAGGGGCGGCGGCGCGCTTATGGCACACTTCGCTTCAGCGTTGACGCCCGGCGTCAGCGCTTCAAGCGTCAGCTTCACGGAAGGAGATCGGTCATTCCGTGAAGCTGACGCTATCGCTCCTGAGCAAGAGATAAGATAAGTAAGATAGGAAAGCCCTTTCTTCAGCCAAACCGGCTAAGGCCTATGGCATACCACCAGCGACGAGTCCGGCGACGGCACCGCCAACGGACAAGTAATCGACTATTCGTGTTAGGACCTGCCAGAAACAATGGGGAGAGAGCGCGCGCTTGCCGGTTGTCGCTGCCACGTCGGCACTACGTGTCGTTGGAGAGGGGGCATACCGCCAGCGACCGGTCGTCGCTGCGCTTTGCACGGCGACCAGTCGTCGCTCGACCCTTTACACCCCGCATGCACGCACGCAAGGGTCACCAACCGCGCTCTAACGCCAATTCTCGCCCCCGTCCAACACCGTCGCTGCTCTCGTCGCTGAACCACAGCGATCTCCCGTCGCTCCGCTCCTCTCGTCGCCGGCCTCGTCGTCGGTGGTATGCCATAGGCCTAACCGGTCAGCTGAGCGATGGTTGGCAGTGGTCCAATGCCGACAACAGAGAAGGAAAGAACGACCGCTTCTCACCGCAAACATGTCCTGAGCCTGAGAGCGACGCCCCGCCCCGTTTTTGACGCACTAAAGCCGCTGCCGAGTGTGCCCAACCCTTTACATTTCTCCGTTAAAGTTACGTAAATCGTTGATGAGCACGGTTCCTGAACGCAATGCACAACGCGTCCAGGGTTTTGCGTGCTGCTCACTTCGAACTCACGCTCTAGGATGGTCACTGTCCCAACCACTGCGCCACTATGAAGAGCGAGTGGCTGTGATCCAGAAGGTGGCTCCATTTGCCGACCTCTATGGGCTTGAGCTTGGAGGGCGCTAGCCGGAGGGTCGCTGAGGGCTGGCCCGAAGGTAGTGCTCATTCACCCGGTCGTGCTTCATGCAAGGGTGACCACGAGGCTTTTGGCTGGTTCCATAAGGTCAATCGGATTGCTTTACCCCTTGTTCGTTACATCCTCTCATTAGCTTTCGAGTCTTCTATAGCTTGAAATGATCCTCATAGGAGTAGCTTCTCAACCTTCTGTTGTCTTTTCTTAGCGCTGAAGAAGGCGGTTACGCCAAGACGTAAGCCGAATAAAGCTCTCATAACAATCTTTGCTCAACAGCTACGTAACCTTCCGCACCACGGTTAAAGATTCAACGACAGTCGGACATGGAACAACATCGTCCTGCTGTGCAAGAAGGGAAACTGCACGACATTGGCAACTATCGCCCGCTGATTTGCCCGCACTTGCCGTAACCCTCCGATGTCCACCGTAACACTGAAGACAGCGGTCAGGTTCGTGATCAGCATCCCAATAACTTGCACGGGTGGAGTTTGGGTGAAATCCTGAAGACCGTTACGAAACCTGCAGTCGTGAAGGTACAATAGTGCCGGATTTTTTCGTTTTCTCTAGCCTCCAACGACAACAAGCCTCTTCTGCCATATCGTCTTAGGATTTATCTAGGTGAGGTGTAGGAAAAAAGCAAATTGATAGAATAGGACGCGCACCTGCTCATAGTCGTTGTCATACTTCTCCCTTCTGAAATATTCCTGCACACGAATATCCTTATCAGTTTCGTTACACATGCATTTACCATCTTCAAACGTTGCCAATCGAGAACATTTAAGTTCATCTCCGAGCTCAATTTTAGGCGGGATACCTGGAGCTCATATCAAAGTTGTTTCTGTAGTAAATTGTTTGTAGTCATTGGTTAACCACGTTATTAGCAGAGAAAAAAAGGTGCAGTTAATCTACCAGGCTGTCCAATAATTCCTGTCCGAAAATTTTTCAAAATTCTATAATTTTCCTTAGAAGTGTTATAATATCAGGCAAGTGTAGAAACCTTATAGAAGGTTCTCCAGAGTTCCACGCTAGGGGTATATAAGGCGCAGTCGCCGCGTCTAGCTACCAGTACAAGCTAAAATGGACCAAGGTCGAATTCGTACTTTCGTGTACTACGAGTGGCTGCTGGGCAACGACACGGGCACCGCGGTCGCCAACATCTGCAGAGCGTGCAAGGAGGATGCAGTGTTCCAACGCACAGTCAGGCGCTGGTTCAATCGTTTCGAGAGCGGCGACGCGGGCCTCGAGGACAGGGAACCCCCGCTGAAGATCATGCTCTGCTGCTGGTGGGACGCCAAGGGCATGCTGTACTTCGAGCTGCTCTCGCAAGGCAGGACGGTCACCGCCTCCATCTACACCGATCAGCTCGAGAAACCAGCCGCCGCCTTCCGAGAAAAGCGTCCCCGACGGGCCTCGGTCCACCTGCTGCACGACAACGCGCGCCCCCCCCCCCCCCCCCCGTGGCGAAGGAGACCCAGCAGAAGTTGGCGACGCTCGGCTGGAAGACGGTTGCCCATCCGCCATATTCCCCGGACCTCGTCCCCTCCGACTGCCACTTGTTCCGCCCGCTGAAGCACCATTTGGCCGGAAGAAAATTCACCAACTACGACAACCTCAAATCCGCCATCGCGGACTTCTTCGAGTCGTAGCCCCGGAGTTCTGGGCGAAGGGCATCGGCGACCTGCACAATCGATGGGCCACTGCTGTGGATAACTGTGGTGATTATATTGTTGATTAGACTTGCTTTTCAATAAAGTTGAAAAAATAAAAACGGTGAAATTTTCGGACAAGAATTATTGGACAGTCTGGTACACTCTGAGGACTACTACACTGTGAGAGATGAGCTAGGTCGAATTACACGAAACTCTTCTACAGCTACGTGGCGGAATACTTTTGATAAGCGCTAGCGATGTGTGCGATTTTTAGACCAAATTGGACTAGATCAAACTTTTCAAATTAGATTGAACACTTTTCGAGTCAAACTGGACACTCTTCCAAGCAAGACTGATGCTTGTAAATTCACTGAACGTCTTACACAAATCAAAACGGGCTTTTTCCGCTTTTTTCTTCGAGATGGTTAGAACCACTTTCTGTTCAAGGAAATTTCAGTATAACTTTTCCTCGAAATTTCTGATTTCAACGGCCCAAAAGGAGAACGCACTGCTTGAGATTTTATGAAAATTTTACTCCATAATTTAAGTAAAAATAATTATCTAAATTTAGTTCTAGGAATGCAATAATCTTTTACTGTGTTAAAAGAAAAGATAGCACCATGCATTCGGCTAAATCCTCGCCATTTTTATTCAATTGATACCAGAAATTATGTTTGCGCAGTAAAGGGAACATCACGAGGAGTTGCAAAAATATTTCCTCACAAGGCTGCTTCGAGCAGGCAGCACATGCACTATCAATCAAATGGAAATCACGATGGTCAAGTCGAGTGCATGGGGCAGTCTTCTCTTTTAACAATCCAAAAGTTTGCTGACTTCCTTCTCTTCAAAAAAAATGAATTCAATATTTTTCCTTAAAAATAAAATTTTAATAAAATTTAATGTAGTGCGTTGTCCTAATGAGGCAGCTGGATTGAAAATTTTCAAAAAAGCCGTACTAAATTTTTCTTGAGCATAACACTATATTAACCGTTTCAGAGTTACCAACCTTAATGCGGTAGTACCCGTTTTGATCAGGAAAATGTTTAGCTGCTGCATATCGCGGTGAGCAACATTGGGAGTTGGGAGCGCGCCAGCCAATCGTAACCAGTCAGAGCATCGACCAAACACATGCCAGCCAATCGGGATACCCACCGCATACGTCCACTCTTCAAGGCATGCGCGTTCAATGTGGCCCAATTTGCTGGCGCATTGCTACCTCCTAACGCTGCTCACCTTCCCGACATGAACCGCTCAGCTATACTATTTCGAAATCTTGAAGCTCGTTTAAACGAGTACTTTGGCTTAAAAATGTTACGTAAAAATGGTATAGTTTGGCTAGGCATTCAATTCGGAGAAAAATTATTTAAACAAATTTAAACTCACTTCTGAAAGTACTACGACAGGAAATGAGTTTCAAAGGCGAATCTTACAGTGGATTATAGTACACAGCGAAACTACTATTAATCTTCCAGTACCATAGTGAAGCTATAGTGTAATTAATAGATGTCAATGTTACTGGAAGTTTCGCTTCTAAAATTTATTTCCTGCCGTAGTACTTTCAGAAATAATTTTCATTTTTTTAGAAATTCTTCTCCGAATTTAATGCTTAGCCAACTTATACCACTTTTTCGTAAAATTTGTAAGCCAAATTGTATTCTTTAAAGCGAGCTTCGAGCTTTTGAAATAGTATAGTGGAGCGGTTCATGTCGGGAAGGTGGGCAGCATTAGGAGGCACAAATGCGCAGCAAATCGGGCCGCATTGAACGCGCGTGCCATGGGTAACAACATTGCTCCTGAAAGCCCGCAGGAGATGCGCAGCATGGGCAGCCTTCAGTTCAATTCGCGTAGTCACCGATTAGGTCAAGGATGCCGGCCTCAGGGCCTCGATATTCAGCGCCTCCGTACTGCCTACGATGTGTTACGCGACGGAAACCTGGCCCGACAACAAGACAGTCGCCAGAGCGATGCAAACTACGCATCGTGCACTGGGGAGATGTCTTCTGAGGACAAGCCTTCGTCAGCAATGGCAAGAAGGCCTACGAAGCTCGAAGCTACGGGAGAAGTCGTAATTAGCAGACCCGCTGCAGTACATGAAGGAGTCCAAATATCGCTGAGCCGGACACCTGCTTCGACGAAAGGACGATAGATGAAGTCTCCGTGTCACAGAATGGCTCCCAAGGGACCATAAGAGACCACTGGGACGACCGCCAATGCGATAGGCAGACTCATTCTCAAGATCTTTCAGAGAGCGGAGTCACTGGATGCAAGCTCACTGGAAGCTGCCAAAGATCTGGAAGAGTTGTGGTCCCGGCTGAGAAGACACGCAGCCGACAAAAGCACCATCAAAGTATCAAGGTAAGTAAGTATAAGTGCCAATAAAAACGCTCATAGTGTTTTAATGGGAAATAATCTGTGGATTGCTAAGAAACACCAACAAAATTCTTTGCTAGTTTATCAAGGTTTATTTTTCTGCATCTTATTGCAAGAGAAGCGTATGTCTGTCTAAAATGGGTGAATTACAGAGGGTCAATCGTCTCTAACCTTTTGTGCCCCTTATAGTGCTACTCAAAAAGCAAAAAGAGTACTTAGAACTAACCAAATGTGCAGGCGACAAACAAGCGAGCGATGTTGGGAATGTCAACCAAGCCGTTCTGAGTGAATGCGAGAGCTGTACGTGGCATATCGGCACATACTTTATCCGGATGCTTATCCTTCCAGTACGTGTCGTTAGCAGCCGTCTGAAATCAAAGTATAATTTTTCTAGACGGAACACAACAGCAATGAACAAAAAACATTCAACTCCGGGCTAATAATTTGTTGTTTTTCAAGGCGGGATGCTGTATGATTCCTAAACGGCGAGATGATAAGACGGATCTCGTCGTGAAAGAAGACGATCGAAGGGACAAGATTTCCACACTGAGCAGGGGTTTACATTTAGCGGTTAAAGATTAAACGAATTGAAATCGTTAGCCGTTGGAGTAACTGACGTTAGGAGGTACACGGCCGTTCTACGGATCGGTCTTTTGTTTTGCGTGCCAAAGGTTTCGTAAGGCAGCCGTTAGACTCTTGGTGAAGCCTAGGGGGTTGGGGGTGGGTGAGGAAGGGGGATGAGAGGAAGATCGCACGCCCCCAAGCAAGGGGCGGGTGTACCTCCTGACCGTCCCCCAAAGGCCGCCAGAGACTTCTGCGGCGTTGCCGCTGCCCTATCCTTCATCATAGGGCAAGGACGCAGAGCTCGCCGCCAGCGGCGAGCCCAGCTGCGCCGTCCAGCGGTGCCGCTGGAGCGGCACCGCCGAAAATGGTCTCAATCATACGAGACGGCGCCACTCCAGCGGCGCCGGGAGAGTCTGTTTGCGGTCTGCCCTTTCGCGGCGGGGATCCAGAGCGGAAACGGGCGCGTCACCAGTTGGTCCCGACTGGAAAGACTAGAGTACCTCTCCGTCACCACTGGCCGGCCGGCAGCCGTTGAGTGGCGTAATCGATTTCGCCGTCCGCCGCCCGCCGCTGGTCGTAGAAGTCTGTAAGGGCCTTAAGGGCAGCGCGACGGGAGGTACACCCGCCCCTGCTGGGGCATGGCGTCAGGAGGCACAGCCTCTGTTCTGAGGATCGGAAACTTTTGTTTTGCATGTCAAAGGTTTCGTAAGGAAGCCGTTAGACTCTCGATAAAGCCTAGGGGTTGGGGGTGGGTAAGCGAGGGGGATGAGAAGAAGATCGCACACCCCCAAGCAGGGGCGGGTGTACCTCCTGTCGCGCTGACGAGTCTGGCTGGAGGCAAGCGTCGTCGGCAGGCAGCAGAGCCACTGTGTTCTTCCTATTAGAGACCTACTGATGCTATTCGCTTTCCCGCCTTGTCTGCGCTCCAGTCGATCCCCGCCGCGGTCGGTTGAGCGCAGATAGAACGCTGCGGTGGCAAATCGGCGGCAAATCTCTCGCAACGCAAGAATGATGTGAATCGCTAAGGCCCCCACACAATTCTGCGGCAACACCGCTCTCCGCTATGATTAAGGATAGGGCAGGGATGTCGCCGGCGGCGGGCTCTGCTTCCTTACCTGCCGCTTTGCCGCAAGTGTACAAAAGCTTTTAGACCACGGCATTCGCTTCTGGCTTGATCTTCAGTCCCAGTATGATGTGATCCTTGGCTATTGAAAGTAGGTTCATGGTGCTCCGTCGGTCTGCTGCAGCCGTATTCATGAAACAACGGGAGCGGGAAGGTAAGCGAGATCTTCACGCTATCGTTGCATTCCCTTTCCGGCCTCCCTGTACGCGATTGGTTTTCATGTCCATATTCGTTTCAAGAATAGCCATTTCCAGCTCCCGATGAGGTTGCTTCCCGTAAAAAGCCAGGAACGTTCCTGGGAACGTTCATGAATACGGCCACTGGAGTTCGCTGCTTTTGCGGAGGTATTGTTCACAAGACTGCTGTGTAATAACCCACCGTCTCGGGTTATTAGCACGAAGGATGGGGAGACATCCCTTTGAGGAAACGATAACAAAACATGAAGTTTGAGAGTCATTTATCAGGAAATCGTGCGACTAGTATGCGACATGCTACACATAGTACACGGCGACGCCTTAACCAGAGGAGACTTATTTAATCACAGTGCAGACAGAAACATGGGACCTTAATTCTCCAGCTTACGCCTGAAGCACCAGATGGACTGGATCGGGAGCGCGACGCGCGAACGTCGGGAAAAAATCTGCTCCCAAGGGATCGTCCGTCGTCTTTATACTGTTTTCGGCGGCGGCTCGTCGCTCGATGTCGGGAATTGGAGATGAGCGGGCGGTGGAGAAGTGTGTGTTTACGTGTCTATAGTTGCAGAGAACTAATGCAGAATTAAAAATCCCCGTTAAAATCTTTATTCACGACTTACGTTTACGCATCTTTCTTAGTCTTTCTTAGTAAGGCTACCATTTTTCCTTGTCTGTCTTATTCACACGTTTGTTTATTACTGCCAATGTAATCAAATGAATAGAAATGGCAATCGAAGGATCAACGGAAATCGGCAGTACAAAAAGACGCAAAGGACGAAAACAAATGAATAGTGAGAGTCTTCTCTGCTACAACCTGATTAAAAAACTCCGCCAACCACTCAGCCAGGTACCAAAACTTTGTTTCTCACAGGTCAGCTGCCACGTCGTCGGGCCCAGTCGTTTTTCCTGACCTCATCTTCTTTAGAGCAGCTTCTGTCTCCTCCACGGTAATGTTTTGAACAGGGCCGTGGGTAGGAGCCGCTGAAGGAAGTGGCTGGGTGGGGAGATTCTGCCGTCGAGATTTCCTCGAAGTAGTTGAGCCATCGCTTCAATGCTTTCTTGCGATTCATAAGAAGGTGGGTGGTCATTCTCATCAATGATGCCAAAAAACTTTTCTATATCCGGTCTGTCGATGGCGATTCTTAGCAAGCCAGTACAGATACCGCTCACCATCGCATGACTCAAGTTTTTTGATGACATCTCTGTAATGCGTGGCTTTTGCAACAGCCGCGGCCTTTCTTGCAGCCTTCTTCGCTTCTTGGTACTTCCGTGAGTTATCGGCTGTCTTTTCGCCGAGAAACACGTGATACAGCGACTTCTTCTCTCGAATTTTTGCCTTCACGTTGTCTGTCCAGAACCAAGATTGCTTTTTGACCTTGCGTCGTCTAGACATCGTGATGCCAAGCTATAACCTTGCAGCTTCGCGTATCGCGTCGCCAGCGTTCCTCCAAGTGTAATCGACAGTCGTGATTGTCGGTAACTGGACGCGAGAAATCATAGCTGCTTCGTTCTTTTTCATTCGTCAACATTTGCTTCTTGGTGCACCTCATCACTCGACCTACTTCGGCCTAGGTAGGGGCGATCTTTAGGGTGTAGATCAGCGGTCGATGCTGTGGGGCGACCGTCTCCTATGGTACGATCTTCGCTTTTGTGACAAGACTTCGGTCACGATCCTTCACAAGGACGAAATCTATCTGAGACTTGGAGCTCCCATTATAGAATGAGATGAGGTGGGAGTCGCGTTTTCGGAAGACGGTGTTTACAATGGTGAGGTTATGCGAACGTATCCCTGTCTTCGTAGCAGCTATGGTGACACCTTTTCACGTACTTCTGCTGTCTTCTCATCAAGCAGGCTCCAAAATTCATCTTTCGCTTGATCAAAGCAGCCAGTCTGCGGAGCGTACGCTGAGAAGAAGTTGTCGGTCCTTAGCGACGGCAGCGATTTTCATCAGTCGATCGTCAAGGTACTCGACGCTTACATTCAAGTCACGAAATCATTAAGAGACGATTATTCCGACACCGCTGATGGTCCTATTATGACTTCCATATAGTACGGCCTTGAAGCCTCTTCCTATGTCCCTTGACTTGCAACAGGACCACCTCGTCTCTTCCACCGCACAGAAATCAACTCTTCTTCGCTCCAGTGCTTCAACCAACTCGCACAAGCGATCCGTCAAGGTCCCCATATTCAGCGTAGCTACACGAGTTCTGCTTACATAACGGGACTTCCGGACTAGCTCAGTTGCCCCCCCCCCCCCCCGCCTTCTGATGCCGTCCTCGCATCGGGGCCCTTGCATTCTTTCCACACTATCAGGGCTCTGCGAGTGCGCGTCGGCTCTCGCGGGTGCTGCAGCACTATCTTGAAAAACTTGCACTATCATGAACCATGTGGTGTGACATGAGTCTAGGCCGGCCTGTCACAAGGGCCTGTCGCCTGCACTCGAGTGTCCGTGTTCGGCTTAGCTCGCAGAGCGAACAGTTTCTATTAGGGGGGGGGGGGCCAAAAGTAATGAGACAAAATGAAAAAAAATCTTTATCTCCTTATAACTCAATTACAACTCAACGATGCTGAGGAGTGTATTTGCCATTAAGGGCAAGGACCCTGCTGCTATCGCTCAGCCAACTTCCTGATCCATCCTTCCAGAACTGCTTGAGCCTGGTGTTGATCAACTGCTCGATATGGTTGTCAAGGACTGCTTGGGTTCTTGTGTCCCTTCCGACTAGGAAGTCCTGTAGGCTCAAGTAGTAGTGGTAGTTGCATGGAGAGATGTCCAGCGAATACGGTGGGTGAGGCATGTGAACGAAGCCCAGCTGGCCAAGCTTATCCGTGCTTACTTGTTCCCGATGAGGTGCGGCGTTGTCGAAGAGGAGAACCTTCTTGAAGCGCTGCGAATGAATAAGAGCGAGTCGCCGGCCCATCTCCTCTATTTCGTTCACCATGGCCTTGGAGTTCATCGCGGTGCTCTTGGGAAACAGCCTCCGGTAAACCGATCCATGGGCGCAGACCCAAAAGCTCCAAAGATGCTTCTCGCCGTGAACATCTCGCCGAACGCAGGTCGGTAACAGGTCACCAGGCCTCACCCAGACTCGCTGCTTGGCAGGGTTAAGGTAGAAGACGTACTTCTCACCTTGCGTGAATATTGAGCCCAGGCTGCTCGGGGTTGGGAATTGGGGGAGATTTGCGCGACACAGGTCGACTCGTCAGACTGGGGTTTCGGCATGAGACAGGCTGGGGTTTTTGGCATGCTTCTGGAAAGGGCGGAAGTGGTAACTTCTTAGATGGGCTTCAGTAAGTAGCATACAAACATAAAAATACGACAAGCACGAAACCAGACTCCAGCCACGAGATATATGGAGATGGCATGGGGTGTCTCATTACTTTTGGCCCCCCCCCCCCCTAATAGTAGCACCACGTGGAGGAACGGGCATTGCCACCAAAAATAATTAACATAAGGCAATCAAAAAATTTAATTGTCACCTTCTCATACGTTGTGCCATCAGGCAAGACGATATCAAAGTTGAAAGATTTCCTGAGATCCATGAATTCTTTAGCCCGAGCACCGCACACTTCATTTGGTTTTGTGCTTTTCGTTCTTCCTGGTACGGCAACAAGGTTCACACCAGCCTTAAGAAACAACTTTGTGCCTTGTAAAAAGAAAATCTTATGCTATAGTTCGGTTAAGTGAGTTTTTTACTTCATTGATAGATTCGCTAACAACTAGTAAGACTTGAACACTCAATTACTGTCAAAAATGATGGAACTTAACGCAGGTAAAAATTCGAAAAAAAAACATGGCAAAAGCTGATCAGTTGCAACTTTTGGTTCGGCTGTATAGTTGATCACCCCACAGTAATTCGGATGCCTACAGTAGCACCAGAAACTTAACTTAGCGACTCTCGAACTCCGGCAACAGTCTTCAGCTTACGTGATGTACAGCAGGAGAGAGGAACTGGGAAACCCAACTTCAGTGAATGCTGCGCTTGGAAACCATTGCATCTCATCTAGTGGGCGAAAACCTCTGCTAGCTCCAATCTTCACGCGAGGGGCAAGAAGACGTGGGCTACTCGTTGAAGGGCCATTTGCAAAGCGTCTCATCAAAATCTCACCAAAATTTGGACAGCTTAAAAGCAGCTCTACATATAGAACTGAAGACGCTTGATGTCGACAACCTGCGGCTCAGCTCACAATTGAATATGTTACCAAGCGACTATAATCCTACATCTGTGCAAAGGAGACCATTTTGAGCAATGCTATCTTGTCTAGATAACTTGATATAATATAATGTGCATTATAATGTGTTATTTTGGAATAGAAATAATATAGGAATATCTGTTACACAGTCGTTTCACAGTTATGACAAAAAAGCCAGCAGATTCTACTTTGCAGCCACTCTGAATTAACGGCAAAGCGCTTTCTAAATGTAGTGTACGGTTTGATTCGAAAGTGGAACGTTGAAGTGATGATCACTTCGTCGACTGTATTGCCGAATGGTCCACTATTGGAGCAACTGTTCGACCAGAGGCTGCCACTTGACCAGATGAACTTGCATGGTGGCCGCGTTTGACTGGTTGATCGTCTGTTGGGGTGGTCTATATTTGATTATAGGTGGTCAAAATCCACTACATAAGGCACCACCCAGTGTGTTAACCCGGTCATTGTTGCCTATTCATTGGTCGTGCTAGGTTCTCGTTCGCATAAGCTCTTACAGTTCGCATAACCCAGTTCGTTAAACATTATTAATGTATGCTGTTATTAAAAAGCGTTTAATTACCCAAGTTTAAGGTTATTCAAGTCCAATAAATCTACAACTACCTGTTCGTTGCGAAGTCGAGTCAATATTCAACAGTAACTACACTGAATCACCACAGCCTCAATCTTCACAGATTGAGTTCTGTTTTTTCTTTTGAATTCAGAGCTAGTTTTCTCTTGGAGCGACAGTTTTCACATAATCGACAGAGCTTTACAAGCTTATAAAGTAACATAAAACTCGCTTCAATGTCCTTTGTTAATTTGAAAATGTCCTCTTACTGATTAAAAGTGGTTCATTACGCATATTCCACTGGATGTTGTCAGGTCTTTAAAGAGTCGCGAATACAATTTTCTTGTAAACATGAAATAAAGCAGTGGCATAGTGTTTACCTCTTTGAGAAGCTTTTTAAAGTCGTTTGGATCTCCGAAGTCGAATAAGGTAGCAGCGTGGCCATGTTTGAAAGACTTAAAAACGATGATTTAGCACTTCAGTGTTTAAAACATAAAGAAACCTACAGCTCCATTAAGGTTTTTTTTTGCACAATAAGATATCAGGTTTTTTATTTTCACCATAGACTCTGTCATCTCAAAAAATTAAAGGAGGTTTCAGTGAAATTTTTTGTACGAGATTTTTTTGACGGTCAGCAATTTTTTTGTTAGATCACCTCACATTTTTGCAAATTACTATGAGGAACTAAAATTACATGTCAGGGTGGAAGTACTGAAGCCAATCGTAAAGCTGTCTTTTGTCGAAAGATTCCAACGTATTAATTAAAACACATCTTCAAAAGCGCCCTTCTAAACCTATGAGAGAAAAGTAGCTCCTGGAGAAGCTTCCCAATATTAACATCAAAACACAATCAGTGCGACTATTGCTACCTACTACTCTGCTAAGGTATCGAACTATTGAGTGCCCAACAAAGTAAAGCTAAAATCTTTGCTCACAATCCTTAATCAATATTTTTGCAAACATAGGAAACACAAATCTTCAGAACAAAAAAGGCCATTTCAGTATCGTTCGGAACTAACTACTTGAAAAGTCGCCTCTATTTATCTCGTGGTATTGCAATAAACCTGCCTCTCAGGTTTATTCAGGTCTTCCCGTAGTGTAGATCACATCGATATCGATAGGGCCCTTACATAAAAAACACGAGCACGACTATAATTTTTACTAACAATAGAAGAAGAGCACGAACATCAACAATTGGGGCTATAGAAAGGGCCAGTACCGACTAAAGGGCGATCCGGAAAGGAATGGGGAGGGGCAGGAGCCGGCGCCACACGGCCACCCACCGCACTAACTAGTAAGGTCAACGAGGTCACCGTGGAGATTCTTAAAGCGACCTATATAGCATTGTAGGCCGTTGTATGATAAGCACCGTAGTGGTTTCCGAATTTCTTGCGGCCCTCTGGGTAGGTCAAAAATGGCAAAAATGTAGCGCTTATCTGCGGGCTTATAACGCAAAACTGACATCTGAAATACCCTTGTCATGCTCGCAAATTATCCTGCAAAAGGCTTGGAGCTTCAATCATTGCTAGGAAGTGGGATTTGGTAAATCTCCACTAGACGAGTACATTAACTTGAGCCGTCCACCAGGACTACAGCGGCGATGGGATGGCATAGTGGATAGCGAGGGATCGAATCCATGAGTGGTGTTTGTGCATTGCTAGTGACGATTTTTGCATTTTTGTCAATGCCAAGTGCATTTTGGCCTCGGCAAAGTTTAGTGTGCGCTTTTCAACTTCATTTTTAAGCTTTTGCAGGATGAGAGCCAAAACAGCCTTCGTAGATTAGAGATGCAGCGTCGACTTTGTCTTGTTGGAGAAGCCACCGTTAAGCCGCATACGAATGCATTTGGCGGGGATCGATGCCCCTATGCTTAATCACGGCTGCCGCTGCCGCCGCTTCCGAGTCTGTTTGCGGCTTTAGACGAGTCAGAGCATTCCTGCAGGGTCCTTTATATTCTTCACCCAGTGGAATGAAGCAGCGGCTATCAGTGTTAGGCCGGCAGCAGAGTCTTGCAGGTGCCGCAGAGGCCGGCAGCGGAGTCTTGCAGGTGCCCTTGCGACTTCTAAGAATGTCAGAGATGTAGTAAGCAGAACGCTTTGTGAAACGTTTTGTGCAGAAGCGTTTTCTTAGCCAAGTTAGGAGTTCTTGAACGTAGGCCACGAAATCTATTAGAACATTTCTGGTAACTCAAAACTTCTATATCATTTTGCGCTTGCTCTCACTTTTGTCGTTCTACCTCCACTAAAAGTTTCTCGGTTGAGAAGCAGCTCGAAGATAGTGTGGTAGCCCTTGTAATGGCATCATTCCCCGATGCATTGTTGAGTCCGGAAAGTCTATCCGATGCAGTTATAGCTCACACTAAAATAAACTGTCTGCTTTGTTACTGCATTTCTCTGCAAGGTTTTTCCCTAAACTCAAACGGATAACTTGTAACTGGAAGGCCACAAAGATTTTCAGTGCAATTAAGATTTCCTAATATCGTGCTAAGAATTTTTTTTTTGCATTTTGAGTGCAGGATTCCATACGCCTCCATTTGTCGAACACTAACGGTGATTATATTGTTGATTGTCAAGCACTTTTATGGACAGAGATTATGCACCAACCTAATGCGTTCCTAGCATGTAGATTCGTAAAAAATGTTTCCAAATAGATGAACCATAATCGACACCTATCTATCACGCTTCCCGACGGGTCTCACCCGCAGCTCCTGTCGCTGCGAAAGAGAGCCGCCGTGAACTACGACAGTCCTCGGGGACCTTTGCGACCAGCGGCTCCGCGACAACTCGTCCGCGCCGCGGCTTCCACCACAGTGGCAGCGTGGGTCCCCACTGCGGCGGGAGCGATATGGACGAGTTCTCCTGGTGCTGCCGCGGGACTCTGTAGAGGCCATTACAACACGTTGAATACAGAAGAGAGTAGATACCGGAATAGATGAAAGCCCCACACTTATTACAACACGATGGAAGAAACTATTAAGAGCCTAAAGGGAAGATTTTCACGTTGTCGCTTTCTAATACCGGCTGTAAGTCTTCTGCCATAACTGAAAAGGTAGGACATTTGTGAGCAATCGAGAATGATTATTCTTTTCTTCTTTGTAATCTCGTTATTTTTCTCTCCGATTACGGTCGTCTTAAGATACGAGATTAATTTCGCTTCTTCCCGCACGTTGTTGCACGTGAATTAGTTCATTGATTATGGAAATACAGCAAAAGGTAACACTTTTCATGGTGTTATCTTTTTTGTATTCCCAACATTAACAAATTATTAATTTCGGTTAATGCATAGACGCGCCCAGCGTTTTTGGAGAAACAGGAAAACTTACACTTCAGAAATTCTCTATGAACGAAGAATATAACTGAATAGGGTTTCTGAGAGTCAAGACTAGTGACGTGCCTTGCATGTCTGGTGTAGTCGTTCCGTTCCAGCCTCATATGGAGAAGACATTGTAAAGGAATGGAGTCCTCGTATAACGGTAAACGGACGAGGAGCTCCAAAGAGATCTTTGTAACTTCTTATAAAATATCCAGCTTCTTGATATCTCTGTCCAAGTGTTACCAGATCTGCAATGAAATCATACCATAATTAGAGATGAGTTCGCAATGCAATAAATGTTCCCTAGCGGGAAAATGATGAAATTATGATATTTGTTTATTTATTATTAATACATCCATAAGGATGCGTCAACATTGATCGTAATGAAGCCGCGAAAACATTGCCCAGAAAACAAGAACACAAAAAAACCCAGAACTCAATTACGATTAGCGAAAATTATTTAAAAAAAGGCTATCAAGAGCGTTGAGGAGAAGACCTACTATCTAGAGAAGACTATCTAGAGAGAAACAATCATTGGTCATACTGAAACCATCTGCAACAAATCTACTCAAGGGGTCAACACAAAAAAGGAAACACATATTTGAGCTCAGCAGTTTAAGCTCTATCTTGTGACATATAAATCCCAGAAGAGTCCAACATCCCAGAAGAGTCCAGCAGCCATTATAGAGCGTGGACTTAGCGGTTTAAGTTTTTTACACGCCATCTCGGCCAGTATTTAAGGTTTTGACGCTCGCAACAATAATAACGTTCTGTTCGGCACGAAAAGCTACATCGAATAATGTCGTCCACGACCGATTTCTAAAAATCGGTATTTCTGACAACTTCGTGGCAAACTCGCCACGGAATTGTCAAAAGATGTCGCCTGAGGCCCTGATTAGCGCCTGAGGCCGAACCTGGGCAGATGATGAAGTCATCGAAAGTCGGTAATTTCGAAATTGGCCAAATTTTTTGTCCAAAGTTTGTACAAAATCATCTTCGGATTAATTGGGACGCTGACTACGAAACTAACGTCCATTTTTAAAATTCCTTTGTCTAGAGGGCTTTTTTAGCGCAGTGCCGTGCCTCCGTCGCAAGTTTGCAGCAAGATGTTTGACGACGACGGCGGCGGCACTGCAAATGCGGCAGCGGCAATAATGGTCCACATCATTATTGCCGTTACCTCTCTTTCTGATGTTCCTGCCCCATTGGCAAATTTGTGGAAGTGCACGTGAAATTCACTGCTGAGAGCATAGAGCAAGTGACAAATGAATGACACGAAGACGTTGATGGACTCTGCTGCCGCTGGTTTTCGGCCGTAGCGTTCTACTTGTGTGCGCTTCAGTCGACCGTGGCAGGGAGCGACTAGAGCCCAGACAGAAGGCGGAAGGCGACTAGAAACAGTAGGTCCCGATTAGGAAGACTACAGAGCCTCCGCAGCTTACAGCCGCCGCTTGCCGGGCAACCGAGTGTGCGTGAGCGGCGCACCTCACGAGTTTTGCCTGGTTGCCGCAGATGTGTACGAAGGCTTTAAGGTCCCCTTTATACTTCTATCGCCACGCGACGCGATGTATACACGTGAATTGATTAATCACGTCGCTCAGCGTCGACACTGCCCGGCCAGAGTGAATGCGTGAATCTGCGACCAATCGCACCACTCAGCGTCGGATCGCATTGCTCTCTAAATTTTCGCGATACGGTTGTGCACGGTGGATTGAGAGACAGCATTGCTGTCCTTCGCAGTGGACCCGGAAATTTGTGCACAATTAGGTGTGTGCAGGTATGCATTTATACGTATATGTATCGATTAGTGCTGAGTTGTCGCGTGGATAACTGACGTTTGTTGTGTAATGTCTATTGTCATTGTCCATGTGACGCATTTTTATGTAACATTACTCATCGACAATTACCCGCACAGGGTACGGCGCAGTTAACAACTACTAGCAGAACTAGATTCCGAGCTACATTTTGGAATATGTCGTACACTTATGCAATACGCAAATGCACTCCAAGTGTAAGAAAGCTGTCCCAGGAGGCTTGATTGGGGATGCTTCCCCCGATTTCAAGACCCTGGAGACAACTCCTTAACGAAGACTCGACGACGATATTCAACATGCGGACTCAACGGAAGGAGCCAGAGATCTGCGCGACCAGACGACATTCCTAAGAACAATTGTGACTAGAGGGAGACTCGTACTGTACTAAGAATTTGTTATCGGACTACAACACTATTATGTGGATTTGTGGAAAGCAAATAGCAAACGTGGCACAGAAGGAAATCAAGAGTAAAGGTATGTGAATGGAATTGAAGGGTTTCGTAGGAGAAGGGGAATATTGAGAAAGAAGAGGAAGAAAAGGAAGGTTTTAAGAAGAGCAGAAGGGTTGCCGAAGGCCAACCCTCCTGCTCTTCTTGAAACGGAGAGTGCCGGGCCCGGGGTAAGGAGTCGAGGATCGGATTTTGACGGAGAAGAAACGTGCATAATCGTGAATGTAGAATGAAACAAGGATGAGAGAAAAGAGAGAGATGATTGGAAGGAGAAGGTGGAGGCCGGTGGCCTCACCTCAGTGGCGGCGATCCTCTGTGTTCTGGTGTTTTGTGAGCTCCTTTTATTCGGCTTTAGGAGCGCTGGACCTAACAACTGTCCGGAATCTTTTCTCTTACTTTCCTATGGTCTTTTCCGTGGTCCGCGGTGAACTGTTGCAGCCTGATGTGTCATAAATCGACCTTTGGGGTTCTGGTTTCCCGGTTCAGTTGTCCTTTCTATTTGGGAGCGGCTGCACAGTCATCACTTGAACTTCATTGATTTACTGTTGTTTTCGGCGAGTGGACGTCAGTTGGTTCTTGGTTTCCTTTTAGCTTCGTTGATTTATGGTCACTTGAGGCAAGTGAGCGGCGGCTGTTCTCTGGTGTACTTTCAGTGTCCTTACACAAGTTTGAGCTCGTGAATGCTTACAGAACGGCAATGAAAAAGCGAAATCCGATCGGCCATCATCAGGCTACACCTTTCTGGTCGAGGCGCTGTTTTGACCGCCAATGTTCTCAATGTTCCTTGACGAACGGTGTATGATGCCATGAAGCTACACAAGGAGCTTGGGACCTTATCATAGAGAAGAACTGAACGAGGTAGGAAATTGACTGCTATCACTCCGGAAACGATAAAAAAGGTTCGCGAGCGGACTCGTCGTAATCCTCGCCGTTCAATTCAGAAAAATGGCTCAAAAACTCAATATTTCTGCGAGCAGTGTTAGAACCATCGTCAGGAACAAGATTAAGATAAGGTTAAGATCCATATCGTATTCGCCGTGTCCACATGTTAATTGAGAGAATGAAAACTCAACGACAATGAAGACGCAATAACTTGCTGAAGCGTTCGCAAATGGCACGCAATGAGCGATCGTTTTTCTGATGAGAAAGTCTTTACCCTGGAACCCACGGTGAATTGTCAAAACGATCGCCAATCGTCGTCAATGTAGGGCATGACTTTGCGCACGGCTGGTAGATAAATAAACTACGCGCTGTGATTTTAATGTTCAATGCACCGTGCTTAACCTACCAACGACTAGCAAAAATTTAATCGCGAAAAAAGCATAACATACTAAAAAAGAGCATTTATTAATTTTTTTGAAGAATCACATTCTAACCTTTTTTGTGGAAACAGAAGATTAGTGAAAAAGTGAAAAAACCTACAATCGCTCTTCGGTAGCGCAGGTCGAGAACAAAGAGCAGGAATTATGGTTTCGTCAGTCACTCTTGATATAAAACCAGCTCGAAGACGCGACAATGAACCCTTTCGTGTAATGATCGCGTAATGATCATTTTTTTCATCGCCACTGTATTCAACGAAGCGCCCTTCTCTGTTATGTAGTATCTTCCCTGAAAAAAAAACTAAGCGATCCATTAGACACGGTGAGAATTCGTTCACCGTTGCTAACCCTATGGTGAATGAAAACGAAAAAAGCTCTAGCGAAAAGTGGCAGATGTACTTCTTCGAACAAACAAAGTGACCGATCACGACCTCCGAAAAGACCTATTCGACTACACTGCTCTCCTTGTGCTTTCTTACGCAGCGAAAAAGTTGGCTGAAACTGCCAAGTCTGAGCCGCTAATGATCACACATCGAGGGCTAGCGCGTGTTTTCTAAAGTACTACCGAGAAATTCAACATCGTCCGGATTTCCCATTTCCAACAATGTCTTGTTGAGCAGCGGACTTCGTGTTGAAGGCGTATGCCAATAGACTGGTCACACCACCAGTTGAGAAGGCGACCGATATACGAAATGAGCACTGTGGTGGATCCCGAGGGACGCTAAGAGTCTTCGTAGTAGAGAGACCGCCACCAGGCGAGCTTGCGTGTTCCTCCTTCGAGGTGACCTAATTTGTATTCTATTTCGGAACTAGTCAATCTTCTCGTCCACGTCTTGGATGACGACGACAAGACAACGATTAGAACGAGACCGATGCTAAGTTCCCCTACGAACAGTGATGACGCCATCTATGTAAACATCAAAGTATCTAAGTGAGAATCCCTGTTCTTTTGCTGTGTGTTAGTGGCTGAAAAAAGCACATGTTTTAGGCGATGCCACTCGAATTAACGACTCGGCAAACCGGGACGCGGTTTCTGCAATGTGGACTGTTCATATGGGCATGTCATGAACGGGACGAACAGTGAAACACTGGTAAGCGGAAGCCTGCAGCTATCTGAGCGCCGCAAGGTGACGATTGATATATTAGTAACAATGTGTAACAGCTCAGAGTTTCCAAACGAATAAGGAATAATGAGTAACAAATGTTTTTTTCGGGATTTTCTGATTTTTCTATTTGCAAACGATAGAAACTAGCAGACCGAATTGTATGGTATTCTGATATTATATTTTAACCAGACGTTCAGCAGCCTACTGGCCGCCAAACGTCTGGTTGGGGGCTTCGCCCCAAACCCGGAAAATGGAACACCACGACCGTCTTCTTGTCTTCTTTAGGCCTTCTCTCATTCATTAGAGTAAAAAACTGGTTTTGCTATACAGAATAGTATAGCGGGGTACGGTAGGACAGAATCTTCAAAACTGTTCCTAATGGGTCTACCCACCCTCTATCGCACGTACGCGATTCATTCTCTGAAGTACTCGTCCTATACATGGCGAGGAACAGATGGAGAGCCTTAATCCGAAGTGCTTATTCTGCGGAAACACGAATTAAATCAATTGGTACTGGTAGACCGCTCGATACGGTTTAAAGTCCGACGGGAACAACATTACTCCGATTCCTTCACTCATTCTCCCCCTTCACCGCTCCCCATTACTGGTCCCACCTTCACTGCTCTCCCCTTTATTGGTCAACCCTTTACAGGCCCCCCTTCACTGGACCCCCCTTCTTCACCGGTCCCACCCCCACTGTTCCTCCATTACTGCTCCCTCTTCACTGGTTCCCCTTTATTGTCAACTCTTCCGGTTCACCCTACACTGGTCCCCCCCCCCCTTCGTCGGTCCCTACTACTGCCCCCACCTTCATTGGACCTCCCTTTACTGATCCCCTCTTCAGTGGACCTACTATCCTTCACAGATCCCCATTACTGGTCCCACCCTCACTGGTCCCCCTTTATTCATCAACCCTTTTCCGGTCCCCTTCAGTGGACCCTGGACCCCTCCCCCCTCACCGGTCCCTTACTGGTCCCTTCCTCACCCTTCCCCCTCACCTGATCCCTCTTCACTGGTCAACCTTCTACCGGCCCCCTTTCATTGGACCCCTCCCCCCCTACCCCTTCACCTAGTCCCTTCTTCACTGGTCAACCTTCTACCGGTCCCACTCCCACCCCTCCCTCTTCACTGGGCCCCTCCCCTTCACCGGTACCCATTATGGTCCCTTTCTCACCGGTCCCCCTTCACCTGGTCCCTCCTTTATTGATCAACCCTTTACCGGTCCCTTTACTGGACCCCCACCTTCACCGTTCCCCGATTTCTGGTCCTACCTTCGCTGGTAACACGTCGTGTGAATCCGGAACCCCTGGAGCGACATTGGTGACACGTCATTCGACGAATCTGGAAGGCCTTTCGTGACATTGGTGACACCTCTTCTGAACCCAGGCACCTGATGAGCGACGGCGATGACACCTCTTCTAAATTCCGACGCTCGCTTTCACGACCTCGATGACACATGTTCGGAACTCGAACGCCTTTTGCGCGACGTCGGCGACACGTCTTCTGACCCCTCTCAACACGACGTAGGTGACACCTCGCCTGAACCCGGATGGCTACTACTCGACGTTTACGAAAGGCCAGATGGACAGACGGACGGACAGACGGAAGGACAGACACAACCGCTTACTCTTTTATATATAGTAGGATAAATAATAATAGTAATATTTTGATATAGTCTAATAACATTTTGTCAGATCAAAAGCGTATTGATAGTGAAAAGCAGCGTTTGTTACCTTTAACTTCGATGACGTCCAGGTTCGCCAGTTGAGTTCTGTCGTTGCTCACCCACATGAGGCCGTAGGGCGAATAGAACGCTAAACTGGGACTTATCGACTTGTATAAACCACCAATTTTCCATAGCATCTTCTTGATAGAAATATTTAGTGAAAAGCTAGATCGCAAATTACTACTTATTTAGATCCACCGTTCATCTTCTACCGCTATGAAACTCATGTTCACCTCATATAAGTCATATAAGAAGGCGCTCGTTTTGATTAGTTATATATGTTAAAGGCTCTTATGCAGTATTGTTTACCTCTACGTGTTTAACCATACTACGATGGAAATGATAGTGCGCATTTAATATCTACAGTGCGCTTCAAACTAGTAACCACCATAGATTTGAATAAATTTGACAGTTCCACATTTCGCGCTTGTTTTTACGAGCCGACGTTAGGCCTATGTTATACTTCGGCGACGCTGTTGTCGGCGACGTCGGCGACAGGTTACGCGGGCTGCCACGTAGAGCGTAGCAGCCCGCGCAACACAGCGTCGCCGACGCGTCGCCGAAGTATAACATAGGCCTTAGTCGCATTTGATTTCTCGTAGTCGATCTCAGCTATTGTCATTTCTTTCAAGAAGAAGCTTCATCTCCAGCAGGACCGGATCACCTTTGAAAGTCTTTGCTTGTTTCAAAGTATGTATCCACCCGAAATATTGGAGCTTTTTAGATTCCTCTTCAAACGTTGTGCATTTTTTTGCGGAAAAATCGATCTATATAAGAGGACAAAGGACGGCGCTACTCAAATCCTTTGGGATGCGCCACGCATTCTAGTTCTACGAGATGTCGTGGAGGCGATTTGAATGCGCACTTGGTCGCACAATGACTTGCGCTGGGCAGCCGGTAGACAAGTCGGCGCTCTATCCTTCCCAGACAAGTCTGGTACCAATTCATCGACCCTGGAGGAAAGGCTTGGTTGACCTAGGCGAGAAATCCGGAGCAGAAACCTGGTATCAGGTGCAGGCGACAGTCGGCGCCTCCTTCGACTGCGCTACACGCATCCCAAAATATATATGTAGCCGGTGTAATCTGCTTCTCGAAGCAATCACTATGTCAGATTAAAGAAAAGTATTTCGTTGTCTTTCAAAGAGCAAGCTCGTATCTAAGCCCACAAGAACGCTGGCTTGACAAACCGCGCCATTGCTCGTTTGTTCAATCGCTTTCATGGATGCACTGACCATTTTCTTCGGAATCTTGACAGTTATGAAATTGCATTGGTATTGCCCTCTATTGTGTAGCCAAATTAATGTAAATATAATTTTAAGGTTGAGTAAATTATCTATTGACCCTCGTACATCTGTTACACACAAAATAATATGGTTATTTCTGGCAACTTTGCATAGGCTTGACTCCCTTTCCCAAAGTCGATATCAATCGGTATAATTGACTGCATCTGCACAAAAAGAGAATCACGGGGGTTTCGCAGACGCAGAAAAATTCATTGTGATGTACCATGTAGTGTGTTCAGCAAACGATTTCGATTTCAGTTTTACTCAATGCAGATTGCGCGTAATTTTTATGCCTTAATTTTTGCAGTTTAGAGTATGCATAATTTTTTGCATAAACCTTCATAGATACGTTCTTTGCTATGAATCTTTACAGGAGCAGCTAGTTTTCTTCTTTTATGCGGTGATTCATGGTATTTACTGTAAGGTCGTCAATTTTTTGTGGACTTATATCCCATTACAGGTCAGTTGGAGTAGTTTTAATTTTTTTAGATTCTTTTAAAACCTCCTTCCTCACTGAGGAGTCCCGGGAAGATTTACTGCTTCTTTTTAGTGTGCTCGTCTGAGGTTAGGGACAAAACGAGCATATTAGTTCCATAGCCTTGATTCTTTTTCATTTTAATACTTGCTGTTTTCACCTTACTTTATAAAAAGCACTTCTGTTATGCTTTTATCAGTATGAAAAATCAAAAAAACAATTAGTGCAGTTTGACTTAAAAAACCTACTGGCAATCCACTTCTGTTCAAAGGTGTTGACGATTTTGTGCAGATCGTACTGATATTCTCTGCTCAATTTTCTGCAGTTTGTCTTCGCATCTTCGTATTTGGTGTCGATATCATACATGAAGCACCTATCGTCAATCAACTGCTCTTGTGCTCCACAGTCGAATAGACCACCTGCAAGTTAATTTCTTTGTTAAAAGGGACCAGTTGTTTCTTACCGGTTAACCTACTTCTGCGAATATACCAGATTTCTGCAAGGGAGGGGGCGGGCACCGGTGAGAAATAGGATCCATTCAACAGTGGTCGTAGCTGTATGAACTTGCAACTTGTTCTTATAATACATTAATTCCCGGACAACGCTATTCGGTCCTATGACCAGCTATACGTTGAGGTTGTAAAGCTATTCGGTTCTATGAAAAGCTAAACATTGAAAGCACAAAATTGCTTAGTTACATGTACCCGGCAGGAGTGCGCTACTCTACAACCCTGCACTGCGTAATCAGTCTAGCTTATTTTGATTTTGTAGCTCCATGATGGCATAATTCCTAAAAGTGTAGTAAACTAGCGGTTCGGTTTGTTAGCGTAAGGAGGAAGAGCCCGAAGGCACGACTCCGTAATGGAAATAAGATTCACGATGCCTATTTATATGAGTTTATCTGGTTATTGGATAAAATGATTATGGAATATGAAATATACGAGGAGGTTACATTACATATAGGACGTATTAAGGAGTTACCAAAGAACTGTAAACATAATATGGAGGATGAACGGTAAGAAGGAGAAAGATGGAAGGAGGGCGCGAGCTCGTTTAAGGGGGAGGAAACCGCCAGGCGCTTTCCTGGTTTGCTGTTTTGTAGCTTCCTCCGAGGGCAAAACGGCATGTGCCGTGGATGGCCGGAGGGCGTGGATGGTCCTGGCGATCACGGAGAAGCGACTACCGGGTTCCGAATAAATTCGGGTTTGTAACTGATTAAGCGCCACAAAGGCATAGGTAAATCGGAAACTCTGGACAAACATTCCTCAGCGCAACGAGGATGCTACAAGTAAAGTGGCGTTTCTGGAAAGCATGCTCCTTATCATAGAAAAGCGCAGCCACAAAAATCAGAAAAGCTACTCTTTTTTCGCACGTTGCAAGCAAACTCGCGCCGACCAGGTTTTCATCTACTGTCCGCAGCGTCCCCCTACCTCGGAGTAAAGGGCCTCCGACGCCAATGGGGGGGGGGGGGTGCGAAGTACGATGTCTCCCCAGAAATGTGCACCGCGGGATTCCGCCGACCTTTAAACTTTTCTCCTGCGGGAGGTCCAGATCCAAGGGATATATGCGAGCCCGGACGGGTGCGCGTCAACTGCTTGACTGTGGCGACAGGCACAGTTCCTCGAATCCGTTTCAGGTTTCCACCGTGTTTTCTCACATTCCTCTTCAATTATGGATGCTGTTTTGGCCATCGATTCAAGTAATTATCAGAAGTGCAAGACACAAGTTTTGCATGGTTGTACTTTTGTTGCCTGTCTTTCATTCTTACCATGATTTTTATGTTATCAGATTGATCCGCTCCCCATGAGTAGACTGGTACCGCGCTTGCAACCATTCGAAGCTTTTTGGGAGTTTTTTAAACAACTTGGTTACCAACTGAAACCCTAGCAAGGCATGTGGAGGAGAACAGGGGCCAGATTCATGCACCGCTTACCGGCCGGTAACGGTGAAAAGTACCACTGAACCTGATACTGATGAATGTCATATCAGTGGGTTTGACAGCACCTTTCTCCGTTAGCGGCCAGTAAGCGGTTGATGAATATGGTCCCTGGTTATACAGTTCGTCAATGTTTTTTGTTATAGCAATGCAGATGACAAGGCTTCTAAAGCTTATTTTACTTACGTATTTTACAGATTACTTTTTCTCCCCTCGCCTCAGAAGAAACAGGCGCGAATGGGTGCTGCGAGTCACAAAATTCGGCTGCTGTCGACTTATCTCTCAGCGAGATCTCATAGGTGATCGTGCACTCATTTCCCTAAATGAACGCTGCCTATCTTTGAAAGAAACAAAGACGATATCTGTTACACACTTCTTCTTTCAGCATATGTATGCCGATAGAGACTGTGTTGCTGTAAATGGTCTAGAATTCCTGTTGATTTGCATGCATTAACAACAGCAGCAGTAATCCTTCCTAGCTAAGTTCGAGGTTTCTCTTGCACGCATATCAAGAACGCTGGATGGAGCAGGCTAGATTCCACAAGGAGTTTAGTTTCTGGACCACATTTAGAACGCGTTGGTGATCATTGACGGCCTGTTCGTACTCCATTATGGAAGAGACGGCATCGACGAGTTACAAGGAAAAACGCACGTATCGATTTTTCTCACGCTATAGCTTGCACTAATCCATGCGTATATGTCCGTGCACACCTCTGCGACGGCAGCGGCGCGGCACTGTGACACGTGCCGCAAGGGAGGGGGCCATGCAGTTTTGAGGCAGCCGCGGCGGTCACTGCAGATGGCGCCACGGTGACGGCAACTGGCTGGAGTGATTCAAATCATTTCTGGCGAAGCGGGATCCACGTGAACATCGGTCTCGTTGCCTAAATATGCTCTAACGCGACAGCCGGTTATCGCAGAGGTGGCCGTCGCTTCACTTGCCGCCTCCCGCTCTCACAGGACTGTGAAGGGGCCTTATGCGTTGCCTTGTCGCTTTCGACGCGAAATATGAGCAGGTTCTAAGGCTTGCCAGGAGTACCGCTTGCCTTAATTCTCATTTTTGTCGACTATGAGAGAGCATAATTGCTTCTTTGTTAAGCTGAATTGTCTCTTTATCTATCTTAATCACATTAAAGTTCTTCTGCTTTCCAAAAAGTACCGACTATAGAATAGTGTATAAATCATTCAAACATAGTGAGTGTCTATTTTGCAAGTGCAAGAAAAAACTGGTGGAACTTTCCTTACAACCTGGTAGGCGCATTATTTTTAAGCTTTATAGCTTCACAGCGTTGGACCAGCTTTACTTTCCAGCACTGAGTTGCTCTTAGATGTCTTTGAGGGCTACTAATCTACTCAAGAAGGGTTTACATGGTTCCACTTCTTTTGCAGTTCGTAACTAAAAACTTACTTCATAATGTCTTTTGTTTTGTGCAAAACCGACCGGAAGCGGGCGTAAATTTTCTTAAAAAACAAAAAAAAACACAGAATGCAGCATGTACATATATTTGTATACGTGTATATTCTAGAAACATTATTCTAATCCCGGAAGATGTCTATCCGTTCATGTGAACAAAGAACCTTAATATACATAAGCAATGTGATGAAAGGGATTAAGGAGGAATATGTGTTGTGAGTCCAGTTTCACCGTGGGAGTACCCTCCGCTTTTCATTTCTTCTTGTCGACCGCTTCTTTCAAAACTTCGCTATCACTTGCCCTTCTCTGTTTCAGACACAGAATGCTTAGAACGGGCATGAGTAATCGAAGACAGAGGGACAGCCACCCGGACGGTCGTGTGACGGACTGCAGCATCCAGCAACCCTGCCAGTCTCTTCAGCGCCGTGCTTCACATCCGTCGACCACGCCGGGTTCGTCTCCACTCAAGTGTCCAGTGATCTCTTGTTGCGTAATATCAACATGCTTTGTGTAGTGTCGCGTTAATTTCCGGCCCGCTGTTCCGTGCTTTGTGATATGTCGAAGATAAATATGTGAATTGATTGGTTAGTTCATGAGCAGAGGGTGTGGTTTCAAGATTTTCAATAAAAATCAACAAAATGGAAAGATGGATACCCCACCTGCAGCTTAAGGATGCAGACTAAAGAAAACTAAAAATGAATACCCTACCGGCAGGTGGGGTATCCATTTTTAGTTTTCTTTATTCTGCATCCATAAGCTGATAGCTTTCACGTTTTGCCATCCTGGGATGCAGCCCTGGTGAAAATATGGAGAAGTTCCACCCCTCCAGTAACCTATACTTTTTGGTATTTCATTTTGCCAGATCTTAGAGTATTTGCTAATAATATGATCAACTCTTACAACAAGCTTTCCTTTTCCAAAGTTTGCGGGTGTGCCGCAGAAGGAAGTGAAGGATTGGTCTGAAAAGATGTTGCTTACGTTTTTCTGTTTTTTTTTTTCTGAAACGAAACCAAAATGCGTAGTAGAGTGTTTTGATCAATGCGTAGTTTTGCAGTGCAGTTTATTCATTTTTTATATTTGAACAATTTGTTAGAATGGGATTCGGAAAAATAATGGGAAAGCCTGTAATTGCGTACCCCGTTTTTAGTATCATCATGATTAAAAATTGACTTTTTATTTCTCATAACAAGGCATATCTTTAGATCTGTTTCAGTGACGTAAAGGCATGTTAACCACATCCAAGATACTCTGCACTGAAAACTACCGCAAAACGCTCTCCTTCCATACCTTAATCTACAGGGTGTGCCATCAATATGGTCACTCAATAAAAAGCGAATCACTTGCGCGTGATTTATCAGTGAACAGCGAAACTTTCTCAACAGTTTACTAACAATCTTCTTAACACGCAAAATGGATATTATTCATTATGGTCCCTGCTGGCAGGAATGACAGCCTGCATACCCTTAGGGTAGGACTCAACAGCGGCACGCAGGATTGCTTGCGGAATTTCCTTCCATGCTTTTCCCAGTAAAGTTTTCAATCCTCGAGTCGTAGTGAGCCTTTAGTGCAGGTTTTTTTTCCAGAATAGACCAACGCAGTAATCCGTAACATCAAATCTTAAGAGTTTGTCGGCCATTTAGAGGCAGGGTTGAAGATGGGACGATTCCTCGCGCACCACTCCTGAGTGTTCTTGAACTTATGAGCGGGTGCACCGTCCTGTTAAATGGTCCGTGCTGTATTTCCAAAGTGTACTTGAGCCCAGAGAAGCAACTCCTTCATCAAAATGTCGTTCACGTAGACATTGGAATTGACCTTATCTTCTTTTCCAACGAACACCAATCGTGTCCGTCCTTTGGCGCAAACTCCGGTCCAAACCGTTAGGGAAGCTGCGTGAGAGATTTTGTGAACGATGTCTGCATCCTCACCACTTTCAGTCAATAACCGCGAGTTTTGGCGGTTAAAGACTGCTCAATTGAGAAAAGTTTCTCATCGGTGAAGAGCGTCGTGCAGTGAGCCGGTCGAGAAGTCTTGTACATTTTTCTTCTTCCTTCTATCACTGCAGGCATCAGTTCGTGCAGTTAACGGACCTTGCAGGGGCATAGTCCAAGTTCATTATTAACAACTCGTCTCATTGTCGTAACCGATAAGTTGAGCTCGGATGCCATCTTTCTCATGCTGCGGCCTGGATCCCGCTTGATTTGTTCTTTCACGATTTTTCGAAAACTGCTCGTTGCTACAGGTGGCCAGGTCGTGGACGACCAACAAGAGATTTAATTTCCACACAGTAAAAGACTGTCCTCTTGTGCAGCTTCAGCAGACGAGCGATGTTAGGAACAGAAGAGAAGGTCTTGCCCTTCTCAGATCCAAGATTCCGTCTCTTTGACAAGACTTTACCATTTCTGATGGAAGCAGTGTGGAGATGCATAAAATACTATACAGGTAAAGAAGACATGTAGAATCCAAAGAAACAATGAAAACATAAAAATGTTTACAAACAAGTACAAAAACTGACGCATGAGAAAAGTGACCATATTTATGGCACACACTGTAGGATGTTATCTTACTCTTAAAGCCAGAAACTAGGTGATAGTTTAGGTCGTCAGATTTCAACCTGAATAGAAACGTATGTGGCTTGGGAGCAGATAAAGCAAAGCAGGCTGTTGTAGACTTTTAGAATCTTTGATGCTTACTCTAATAAATAGCTTTTTTTCAACTCTTATCGTTAGTTAGTAGTTTGGAAATATGTTACCTACCAGCAGCCGCCGTTGAAATAAGCAACAGCAGAATGAAGTTCATCATGTAGTTTCTAAAATATGCAACATTACTGTAGTAGTGTTTATCAGATCATGGTGATCAAGAATGCCTTCCTTTGGGAAGTTTTGACAAACTATTAACCGGATGTTTGTTCTTAAACAGCTTCCTGTCAGCACAGCACGATATTGTCCACTTCTTGAAGCCTTTCCCTTTTCTTTTAAGTGTTCGCTTACAATGCGCTCTTTGCGGTACTCATAAAGGTTGTGTTGGTTTTACCTATTTAGTCGATAAGTGACCGAGTCATCATTCGAGTGGGAGGATCGTGGCTAGCAGTACCGGACATGTTGTCCAACCAGCACAAACGGCACGAAATATGAAGAGCGGCGCAAAATCGCGCCGGAAAGCGTCGTTTTCCGCTCGCCAGGCGTCGCGACTGCGTTAGAACGTAGCATCCTAACTTCTAGAGTGATGGAACGAGCCTACCCACGCTCCTGCACAAGCATGGTCTTCTGTTTGGAACCAACCGTGGGAGAGAGACGATAGGCCGATGGTATATCTGTTATCCGGCTCCAATTATTCGCTGCTTTATTTTCTTCGGGGACCTCCAATCCATAGACTGTGAGGAGCTGAGTGGCGAACTCCGATCCCACTTCGCTAATCACAAAAGCAACCGTCAAAGGTGATTTTGTGCTCTTCTCTAATTCATAACATTTCGCCTGCATGGTTTGGTTGATTAGCGTTTATCTTCAAGATCACCATGACCACTAAGCCATGACTGCCGCTCCATCACCTCTGAGGAAGATAACGAATAAGGTCTCACCAGGATACTTTCTCAACGGTAGGTCGGAACGGCGCAAATGTTGTATATGGGCAGAACGGCCTCTCCATGGGAAATAACAAACTGCAGGTATCTCGACCCCAATACAACTCTGTTAGGGGCGACGGAAGTCGCCTGTTGGCGCCCTGTTGATACACGTGCTCCACAGCTGACGGGCGCGCGCGGGATGAGGGCTGGTATCGGTAGCGCAGTGCACAGGTGGCGTAGTAGGGAAGAGTTCGGGCTCATGAACGAGGGGTCGGGGGTTTTGATCCCGCAGTCTGCGTTTGTTTTGCACTTTTGCAAAATCCATGTTTATCATATAGGTAATCCACCTAGGGTATTATAGTGTGTTATAGAGCATGCTTACATATACATATATCACGCATACCGTTAACAATGGTGGTCCAGGCAGGGTCACCGATTTCGCTGAAACTTCGTTTAGGGGGTTATTTGGGGTGGTGATCACGAATCTGATATCCGTTCTTCACGATTCCGTCGGAGGCCACCCATACCGTTAACAATGGTGGTCCAGGCAGGGTCGCCGATTTCGCTGAAACTTCGTCTAGGGTTTATTTGGGGTGCTGATCACGAATCTGAAATCCATTCTTCACGATTCGGCTGGATAAAGGCAAAGGATTACATTCCTAAAGTTTCTGCCGGTGACGGCAGGTAGAGAAAGAATCGTGAAAAAAACGGATAAAAAACGGATGTCAGATTCGTGATCAGCGCCCCAAATAACCCCCCAGAAGAAGTTTCAGCAAAAAATTTTTTTTGACTGAAGTCTTGTTGGTGGAGTCGGAACTTTTACTAGTGCCACAAAATATCTATCGTTACATAACTACAGCTTCACACAAAATAGACTTAAAATAAGTGACACAGAAGTGAACATTTTAGCTAATCTGTAGTTTGAAGCATATGTTATATGTAAACATCCTCTATAACACGCTATAATACCCTAGGTGGATTACCTATATGGTTTTGCAAAAGTGCAAAACAAACACAGTCTGCGGGATCCAAACCAACAACCCCCCGTTCATGAGCCCGAACTTTTCCCTACTACGCCACCTGTGCACTGCGCTAATCCGCCATACCAGCCCTCATCCCGCGCGCGCCCGTCAGCTGTGGAGCACGCGTATCAACAGGGCGCCAACAGTCGACTTCCGTCGCACCTAACTTTGCGCAGAGTTGTATTGGGGTCGAGATACCTGCAGTTTGTTACTTCCCAGGGAGAGGCGGTTCTGCCCATATACAACATTTGCGCCGTTCCGACCTACCGTTGAGATAGTATCCTGGTCAGACACTGTGGCGACTCCTCAACTAGCAACATCACATCCGCTTTGTATCAGCTCGGAGCAAATAAGAAGGCTCCAGCATTCGTCAAAACAGTCGCAGGCAATATTCGTGAAACGCACGACTAAAATGCACAGGTCTTGGCAAAGAACCAAGAACTTCATGAGCGTGCTAGCAACCTTCACGATGAAAACGCTAAACTTGGGCATTAATTATACGAAGTGCAGGCCAAGTACTCTATGCCTCGAATGCTCAGGAAAATGACGTTAATTGCTACTGTGACTATTTTGATAGAAAAGCTTGAATCTGTCCTACTGAGGGAAATAGCACCGTTAGAAGAGTGAAACCTGACGAACCTAAGGTGGCGCTCCTGCTTGGGAGGTTGAAAGACCCCGTCCACTCGCAAGTCAATGTAGCGTGTTGCCTTTTAATAACAGTCTACATTAAATTTTGACGCCGCTGTCAGACCAAAATAGTGCCGTGCCCCTTTTTTACTAGGATAGATACAAAGGCGTGTTAGGTCTGCTGTGATCTCAGGCGTCTCAGAAGGAACTTCACCGTCTTCTAATAAATTGGATTTCACTGATAAATACAGGAACATGGGCGGTAAGTGGCTCAGGGCTGTCACCTTGCATTAGTGGTTTGGTAAGAAGGCACATGAATGCTCATTTACACCAGAAATGGCATAGTTTAGTTTACTCCAAAAGTAGAACAACAGCGTAGAGCTCAGTGCCAGTAAAATAGCACGCGGGATACTTTTACCTCCCGATATCAGGACTCTAAGATGACCCCCAGCTGGCACACTCTGCTTCGGGTGCTCCAGGTTGGCTTAGGCTCCTTTTAGGGGTCGTTTAGTGTGCGCGCGACGCGCGACGCGATGCACGTGTAGTGGGCAAATTGATCGAGCGACGCGATTGATCGATTCAGCCGCTACAAATGGCATCGCGTCGCGCGCCTGCACACTAAACGACCCCTTACACATGCGCCGCTGCACGGCGCGGCGCGATGGTTGGCCTAGCTATCGATTTTATACTCCGCCGCACCAAAACACCACATTTGACGGAATTTTGGGTTACGGAATTCGGAAAATAGCGCTGCTGAAGAGAAGACGCGGTGCGGCGCGATTGGCCGCGGAAGACTCGGTGTGGAGTTGCAGCTTTCACCATCGCTATGAATCACTTTGCTGTTTTGGTTCTCCAAGGGTTCATCTTTAGGTCGGGGAAGAGGGGTTTTCATGATGTATATTGCCCATGAAGAGTGTTCAAATTAACGTGAAACTGGTGTAAAGTCTCTTGTGTAGTTCCGTTTTTATTCAGAGACTCATTCGACATAATCACATTATTAACTTTGTATGTCGCTCTGAAAATGTTATGACATGAGGTGCTCACTCTCTGATTTCATTCGATTAGCCATAAATAGTAGAGAAGTTACCCTTATAGTTACCTTCCAGGAGTTAGCACTTTAGGAAAAGGCAAATAAATTCTAGTAGGTACAGGGTACTGCAACGGGTGTGGAAAAGCAAAGCATCACGCATTGAAATTGACAATTCGACAGTGAGGAATCTGAGTTTAAGTTCTACTTTATCCTGCTATTTTGTTCTAGCCTGTATTGTTCTCCTGCCATTTGTAATTCAATAGTAGCGGATAAATTGAAAATCGAACGCAGTTACCAGTTGTGCGTAAGAGTCCAGCGATGCGGAGCCTTCAGTTATGACCATATGGCTTTGCATTGTCAAGAGAATGTAGAGAGTAAGCAGCAATATTCCGGCGGTAGTTAGGGGATGAGGTCAAAGTAGCATGTCGCGGCGGGCAGGAGTGTCGAGTAGCTGCATACACAGAATGTAAATGCAGTCTTATATCCTCTTTTCGATTACAGATCCGCGTTTTATTTGTTTCCGAATTGGGCAAGGGATGAAACTCCAGGGTGCAGGCGGGTGAGTCGGGTGAGTCACTTGAGCCACACCTTGAATATACTTTAAATTTATGGAGAAATAATATCAAACCTAAATGGTTTGTTTCGCCACCTCCCTTCAGACAAACCGTTTTTATTATAACACCTCCTCGGTGGCTCATCAGTGAAGAAGGAGGTGTTATAATTTTATTATTATATTTTATGTTTTTAGATTTTATTTTTTAATTTTAATTATTATTCATTATTTTTATTTCTTATTATGTTTTATTTTATTTTACTCTATTTTATATTGCCTTGTTATTATTCGTCCTCTGTTTTCGTTTTTGTTTTTTGTTTTTATTTTATTTTTGAATACGCATTTTTCTTTAAATTTTGTGCCAAGGCCAACCAAGCCTTCCATCCTTCCGGGGTAGGTGAATTGGTACCAGACTTGTCTGGAAAGGACAAAGCGCTGACCCGTTAATTTTAAATTAAAAATTCGATTAGTATACGCTAGATGAAGAATATTGGCGCTATGGTAGCTGGGTGGTGTCACCTTATAAAAAGTGTCACTAATACGAAAAAAAAAAGAAGCAACGACACACTGACAGTACACAACAATAACAATAAGGAAGCAAACGAACAATGCTATGCACAGATTTAGGCAGGAAAAGGGACAATTATTTTATTCTTATTTTATTTTATTTTATTTTATCATTATTATTTAATTATTTATAATATTATTTATATTTTATTATTATTATTTTATTTTAATTATTTTATTTTTATAATTTTTTATTTTTAATTTTTAATCATTTTGAAGTCCCTTCTCCTGCCTAAATCTGTGCATAGCATTGTTCGTTTGTTTCCTTATTGTTGTTGTTGTGTACTGTCAGTGTGTCGTTGCTTCTTTTTTCGTATTAGTGACACTTTTATTAGGTGACACCACCCAACTACCATAGCACCATTATTCTTCATCTAGCGTTTACTAATCGAATTTTTATCTGTGTTTTATGAACTGCGCTGAGGTCACACAGATATATGTGATAGAAACACGAGTCAAGTTACCTAGAATCTGTGGAAGATATGGAACGCGCGTCGCCGACGCTCCCCTTTCTAAAGGCCCTTCACACTTCTGCGGCAACATCTCGGCCTGCCGCTAGCGGCGAGCGGCAGTGGCAAGCTATGCGGTGAGCGGCGAACGCTGGCGGCGGCGCCGCTGATTTCGCGCGGACTCGGCGCCAGCAGAAACTGTCTGCGCTCTAGCTTTTCGCGGCAGGGGACGGCCAGAGCGTGGAAAAAAGGCAAGAAGGCGAATAGGGCACAACTTGAGGACTGGAGGGGAGCAGGCCATCAGTACTCAAAAAAGTACGCCGTGTCGTGGCATTCCTCGTGTAGGGCGAGTTTTTATCCGTTCAGTTCGCGCGAGACGTGATCGTTTGACATAGGCCTGTCTCGTTATAACTTGCACTACACGTAGGTACGCGTCAGTTTGTGTACAATATGGGAAATTCCACTCACCATATTCGATGTTACGCTTAAGGGGGTCGAAGCCCATGGGCTGCACCCCCCGTGCGTTAGTTGCGCCGCGAATAGCAGCTGTAGGTTCCGACTAGAAACACAGTACCTCGCCGCTCCGTGCCTCTGCGGGAATAGCGTGACTCATCGTTTTCGCCGCCCGCCGCACGCCGCAAATGTGTGTGTGTGGGCATTAACTGCGACCGCGCAGCGACGTGTCAAATTCGGAGCACGGTGTGGTCAGCCGCGCCGCGCTGCGCATAAAGTATAGTATAAAAGCCGCCTTGGGCCTAAGGTATAGTCCCGTGGAAGTGTCCGCGGTAATAATCTAGCCGAGATGAAACGCGCGCCCAAGAGCCGCAGTCCGCAACACCCATTTTCCGCAGATCATCGGTGGCGGTCGGTGAACATGCTGGTAAACTTTAGGTCCCCGGAACGAATCCGCCGACCGACAACCTCCCGCGGTGCAATGTGCCGCTGGAGGCGGCCATTCCGTAAGTTTGCCACGTTCCAAGCTCACTTTATCAAAAACGCGCTCCAACGCTAAGGCCCCTGTTATACTCCCACGGGAGCTTCCGCGGATGGGCGGAAATCGCGTCGGGACCCCGCGCCGGGTCACTCGTCGCGCCTCGCCACGCCCGCCTCCGCCGTGCACCATTGGCCCGCGGACGTTCCGTGGATGCTCCCGCGGGAGTATAACAGAGGCCTAAAACTGTCGGTGTCGGCAGTCGAGTGTGCCGGGTCGGCGACCGCCTTCCTCGGTGCACTTCCCGACTGCGGACGTCCCGCGGACAGCCGCGGTCTGGAGTATACCATAGGCTTTAACTGGCTCGCGTATATGTTCGCTTATTTGCAACGCGAATGAACCCTACCCGGTCTGATCAACCTGATGATAAGGGGATGATAGACGATTACCATTTAAGCAGTGCAGATCATCCATCATTTTTACCGACTGTGTCTAGCAGCGGTTAATCGAACGCTATCGAAACTTACGTATAGCGAGTACGAGGTATCCAAACGCAAGGGGAGTGCACGGTGACCTCGTTTCTACTCCCCATTCCTTTTACTGTAACTTCATTATTTAACGAAATCATAAAACTGGGTCGAACTACGTCAAAAGAGCGCATGTTGTCATGTCACGAGCTGTACATTGATGAAATATATGCTGAGGGATTATCCCCCCCTTCCCTAGCCTGCAAAGCGCCGGTATTCTTTCAGTTTCAGTTTCTTTCAGCGGTTTCACAAACATGTGACAGTGAGTATCAGGTCGCCTTACGCGATAACAGGGGACGTAATGTGGCTAGTGGTGGGGGGGGGGGGGGGTGGGGGTGGTCACTTTGTACTGTGAGGCTAACCGCCTAAGTAGAAAGGGTGCATGTCCAATTACATTAGGAATGTCCTGATTTAGTTCACCTCAGTAGAACACACCAGTGATGCGTAACATCCCTAGTTTCGTGCACCGCAGAGCGTCGTGCAGGACTAGCTTTCATAGCAACTACCACCGAGGCGCTTTGCGCCAGTCCTCACATTAATTGGGTGCAGTCGCGCCAAAGTTGTCTGTTGTTCAAAGCATTATTTGATGGAATTATATGGTCCAGTCCTCTCTTATAGACTCGTACGGCTACACCCGACCCAGCGAAGGAGACAAACAAACGCACCTTTCTCGTATGAACATTCGGAAATGGTTTGTAACCACACAACAACTGGAGGGTCTAGGAAGCAGAATGAACCTTACTCATACTAGAAGAGTGAAAGATGAGGGGTGATTGTTGATGGCAAAAAAAAAAACACTTCTCACGGGTATCATTAATGGATGCTCACCAGGGGCCGTCTGCATACTGATAACCATTAGACCTAATCGGGCGCTGAGTGCCAAAGTGCCAGCTCCCGCTCACGCCATCCGAGCCGTTGTCATTGGAGCACGTTTTCATCGCTCAGCGGTAGTCGGCAGCAGAACCAAGCTAGGGAAGGGAATCCAGGATGTGGTGCAAAAATTGCGCACCGAAGGAGAACCGAACCCCCGCCTCCCTCGCATGCAGCGCGCTACTATCCACCGCCCCACGATCTGCTTGCCTTGAGTGTCAACGCAGGTATATGAGACATCGATCGAGCGCCCTTGTGGAGGCCGACACGATCCGCGACGCAGCGGCAGCAGCCACCCGCTACAGTATCGTGGGTTGATGAGCAAACCTGCTCGTCACTTCATGGAGTCATTTGCAGAGTTTGTTTAGGTCTAAGTAAGACCATGCATACCTTGGCTTGGGACCTCTCTCTGAGAACTAATTTAAGGGGTGGCGAAATCCCGTAATGGAAACGCTCGAGGGAATATCGTGATTCACAAAGCCTCTTGGATCGAGGTCTTTTCTTTTCATGGTAGGGATGCTGCGGACAGCAATCACATGCTTCTCTTCTTTTTTCTCTTTTTTCTTCTCTTTTCTAAGTGAAGAAAACAATTATAATTGGATGCATATTTTTTCAATTCGTAGCTTGAGTTTTATTATTCTCTCTTAATTGAACGCTAATGTTCTGTTTGTTGATTGAGAGAAACGGTTGTTACCAGAATTTCTGACTTTTCTAAGTTTCCTAAAAGATATTTCTTGCTGAGCTTTTAGGGGAGGAGCGCAAAAGAAATGAGAAAAATTTAACAAATTTCTTTATCTCTTTATACTCATTCACATCTCAACATGCAACGGAGGAATGTATGCGCCATTAAGGTCAACGACTTGCGGCCATCGCTCAGCCAACTTCCTGATCCCATCGTTTCAGAACTGCATAGACCTGTGGCCGTATTCATGAACGTTCCCGGGAACGTTCAAGGCTTCCCGCGGGAAGCGAGCGTGGTGGGAGGCAAAAGTTCGTATTCACGAACATGCCGGGAAGTAACGGGAGCCTCCCGAGCCGATGGCGGGAGGCTCCCGGCCTACCCGCACTCAACCGGTCGGGAACGCCGGGAAGCCGTCAATGAGGTGATGTGTGCAATTGCAAGAAATAGAATTTCGATGGCGATTTTGCCATCGAAAGTCGTCTTCACGGAGGGGGGGGGGGCTATCTTCGCCATATCTCTCGTAACTTCTTCCTGGGCCATCTTCTGAGGAGGGGGAGGTCCGGCTACTATCACTTACTTGATTGGAAAGAAATCACATAATTAATCTGAAACATTGACCACGAGTAGTTCTTTCGTCGGATGCGCCACGCACTCTATTTCTACGGGATATCGCAATATCACTTCTTATCCATTCCCATTGCCAGTCGGTGGACATTTTACGAGCAGGTCCTGCGTGGAAAAGGAGACATCGTCAGCGAAGTAGGATAGGACTTTTAATAAACAATAAAATAAAAATAAAACTGAAGATATGTGTAAATTAGAAATTATTTCTTCAATAGTAAAGTAGTTCCAAAAGTCTTCGAAAAAGTCTACAAACTGTTATCACAACCCTTCAGCCATTTCTTCTTGTAGTTTGCCTTCGTCTCATCTTTAGAGAGTATGGAGGATTAATTTAACCTAATGGTCGCACGTCCAACGCTGTGCGCTACGTCCTGCGTGGAACGCAGAAGTATCGTAGAAATCGAAGAAACGAGTGAATGGATAGAACGCCACGAAGGTGACTGCACCAACAACGGGGCATTCCCACACGGCGATCTATACGTTCGATTTAATTACATGCGGCAAAATTAAAAATTAAAATGGTGCAGTTATAAATTGCGTCCAATTATTATAAATTGTTTGTTATAAGTTATAAATTAAATCATAAATTAAATTGTTATAAATTATTTCATGCATCCCAGACAGTTCCGCGTTCGACTACCTCAGATATAGCGATACTGTCGAACAACAGTGGTGGTTCTCATGCTGTGGAACCAGGCTGATTATGCAGACCTTATTCGGTTGATGGTTCTGCGCAACCTGATTGTTCATCGCGTGGAAAAGGCAAGAAGAGTAAAAGAAATTACTCACCTAAGAATCATTTTTTAATTGAGCTTTGAAGAAGGAAAAATTAGTTGACTGATGAGTAAAACTCCCCATCCGACAATGTGAAAACAGGCGACAGGCGAATAATTTACCGTCGGGTCGAGACAAATGTAGGTAAATAAGAATTGAATGAATCTCGCTATTGTCTAACTGCAATGGTGGCTTTCGATTGTTTCGATTGTTAAGATCAGCATTTCGATTGTTTCCAAAAGTCATTCAGGTTGCTTTACGCATCCATCCTCGCGTTTGGCCTCTTTAACTTCAAAAAAGGAAAAGTTTTAAAATGCAATTTGTGTTGTGAAATGATCTATAAACGAGTAGTTTCTTAAGCTGTCCTTGTTCTCTCCAGCCACTGAAGAAGGTGGTTGTGCCGAAACATCAGCCGAGTGGAGTGGCAAAAGGGTTTCACTATTGGGGATCGTGCCACTTTTCTCGTCGATAAGCTCGGTAACAGTTCATCTTTTTTCTTCAAAATACTTTTAAAACGGTGAGAGATGGCATATAACTTCACAGTCCGTGAATATCTGATATTCTGTTGAGATTCGAGCAATTTAAAGCCAGTTTTAATTTTTGTTGCTTGTTCGTTATTCGGCCATTTTTAGGCAAAATTATCCGTTATCCGGGTCTCAAAATTTCGTTATCCGTTCATTCCTGGCTGAGACAACGGTAATTTGAGAAATTGGTTTTTGAAATGTTGCAACTCCCGCCTCCGCTGCGAATCTAACTCGCGCGTCGCGGTCGTTCCCGCTTCCCGGCGGTTCATGGATACCGACCGGGTTGTGGGAAGCCGGGAGCGGGATGCGGCGGGAGCGGGAAGGCAGGCGATGCCTTCCCGCTCCTGCCGCTTCATGAATACGGCTACTGGTGTAGATCCACTGCTCGATATGGTTTTAAAGGCCTACTTGGGTCCTTGTGTCTCTTCCGACCACAAGTCTTGTAGGCTCAAGTAAAGTCCCATGGTGAGATGGCGAGTACGGAGGCTGAGGCATTACAACGTACCACAGCTGAAGCTTATCCGTGGTCACTTTTGCCGACGTTGTGCCGACGTTGGCGCTGTGTAATATGTATATACCCATTTCATTATGACAAATTAGCTTAATCACGCACAAGAAGGCATTGAATGTTTTCCTTCACGCTGCCGGGCACTTTAACCAAGCAATTATGCGTTTCATAGGCTCAAATAACGCATCGCTAATGTGTTCGAAAATAAACGCAAGAGCGTCATTTGTAAGTATTTCTGTGTGTTTCAAAGTGGACACCCATCGAAAATATGGGTGCCACTAATCGACGAAATTATTTTAACATCAAATTTCCTAAAGTATAGAACATTTGCTAGTTTACAGCGAGTTTTAATAGAGTTTATCGTTCGGAAATGAGAGCGTCTGGAAGCGCTACTGCTCAAAAGAAGGCGAAATTTTCACGTATTCCGGAAAAATCTATCTTCTGACAGATTTCCTTACGTCAGCTTATAATTTCTTTAACCCGACATGGTTTGCTCAAGCTTCAGCACTATTCTTCCAAAAAAAAAATCAAACACGTAAGAAGCTGAACATGGAAATAAATGAACAAACCGTGCGAAACGGTTTGTTACTACAACATAAAAATACACCTCTTACCACAGCTGAATGCCCAGAGTGCCCCTGTGTCGCAAGTCGATGGTCCCCCCAGTGCAGCGGCTCATCCTGCCCCATGGGGCACTCGAAGCTGCCAAGGCTAGCTTCCCTGGGAGCTGAATTGGTTCCATACCCCTTCCGAAGTGCGGATTCCCTGTGTCCGTTCCTTAACCTCCGACTGTATTGAGTCCTTTCAGCCTTGGCTTGCAGCCAGCTAGGATACCGTGGGGAGACACTGATACATGAATTGCCTGCCTGTTTCACAGTGACACTCCCACGATGGGCTTCTCAGGCATTTCCCAACAACCCGACAATAACCCACAACAGCTATACCGAAACACGCTGCCAATGTGACACCAAGCAATTGGATGTATGAACGAACTCACCGCACTCCTTCGACTCGCACACCAAGAACCAGCATAGATTTATTGCAGACCACCAAGCCGACATTGTAGAATACACAGGATAGTGAAGTGAAGTGGCAAGAGAGTGTAGAGACGCAGACTTGAACGGGCGCTCCACTGTATTGATTGATTCGGCGCCCCGAGCCCCGGCGACCCTTCTTGGCCGGGTCGCCATCAGGGGTGTGCGTAAATGAAATTTGAAGTTTCGTAAATCGTAAATCGTAATTACGAAAAAACTATCGTAAATCGTAAATCGTAAACCGTAAATCGTAAGAGTCACATGTGCAGTAGAACTAAATTTTCAAAGTTTTTCCAAAGAGTAAGACTAATGTTAACCAGATACGATTAAATATTTATTTGTTTGTCGTGTTACTTTTAGCTCAAGCTGAACCCATTGTTTGAATATTTTTGAATTCCTGGCGTCCTACCAATTTCTTAGTTTATCTATAACTTAGCAAAATTCAGCGAAAAAGTCGCTATCAAAGCTAAAAAATTTAAAAAAAAATCATTTTACCTCTGACCAATGCGGTCGAAAACAGCAACTGCACATGCAGTAATCTAACAAACATGCAGAGTCATACGACGGGATTGCTCTATGCGTACTGAGTGAGCGCATTAGGCAATCCCATCGTGTGACGCACCGAAAGATCTCCGCTTTTCTACATCTTGGAAACAGCCCAGCAACATTCCCATAGCAGACGGATAAGACAGTTTAGGTCGCCGAACCAGTATAACCATATTCCTTGGACACCATTTGTAGTCGCTTAAAAATGAGAAGGTTAATGCATTCCGTAACAGCAACCTTGTTGAGGCATCGTCAGCTTGATTCTATAGACGACACAATTTCGATTTAGAAGGTATCTGGCTTAACTTAAAAGTAATCCCATTTGAGTTGTGAGTTGGGAAGAACGCTGCTTAAGTTGAAACAGGTTCAGTTTGAGTTTGCAGAAGTTCATTTTAAACGCAGAAAGTGAAAACGGTGAATAGACCACTTCAAGAAGGTAGTTACACAACCACTGCTTCATGAAGGTTACCAAGCATTAACCACAGCGCTATATTCAAAGTCAGAAGCTCTGTTAAGTGTAGAGAGATTGCAAAGAAGACGTTTCTTAACTTTAAAAGTGCTCTCAAGTTTTGAACCAACGATCTACAACACCAGCGGTAACCTAAAAACCTACCTAGGGTGCCCCTATGTAAGTTTGCCTGTAATTGTCAGATTTTGAAATCTTTAATATATGGCGCTATTATTTAATAATTCTCTGCACTCGCTCGGGCTACCCTTTGCCAGTTCTGCAACGAACGTTTGTTCTCCGAGAGCATGTGGCGTCCTAAACGGATCAAACAGGGTGAAGACGATAAAAATCAACCACTCCAAAAATGGAGACCAAAACTGTCAAAACCAGTTAGACCTTTTCTTGAGATGCTACGCGCTCGCTTTTACCCTTTTACCTGTACCGTTTTACTTTGTATATCCATTTGCTCCGCCCTATAAAGTGCAATGCAAACCGATAGAAACATTTGTGGTTTATCCCATCCACATGAGTGTAGCAACTTTTAACCCCGCTTCCAGTCAAGAATGTTGTTCGATCGTGGATTTCCGTCAATTCTATTCGATAGGGTTAGCGTGTATCTGTTACAAACAAATTGACTAGGCTTTATTGCCAAACAGGACTTGGATCTAGAAAACTCGTCTCTCTTTCTCTAGGAAAATGATAAGTCGTATTCCAGAAGCCTATGCACAGGATAGCTTCTTCTGCCATACTAACACATAAGAGCATCAAAAAAAAAACAGCTCTAAAGGGAAGTAGTAATGCGCTACAAAAGGAGACCTCAAGGGTTGGCACACCCTTACAATCCGGTCTATATAAATTTGTACGCCAATTGGTTGCTGGTCAAAGATCACATTTACGAAAATTTGCGATTTACGACCCAAAATGTCGTAAATCGTAAATCGTAAAAAATTTGGCAAAAATAACCGTAAATCGTAAAATCGTAAATCGTAAATCGTAATTACGCACACCCCTGGTCGCCATCCATCCGGCTGGCAGTCGATGCAATGGGATGAGACCGAACTTTGGCCAGGTCCCGCGGGAGAGCTTCGGCAGAACTAAGGAGGAGAAACGCTGACGGACGGAACGAGCGACGCCTTAGCCTTAGTTTATACTTGCGCCGCTGGGCGGCGCGGCACGATGGTCGGGATAGATATCGACCGGGCGGCGCGAAAAATCGATATCTATGGCGATCGCAGTGCCGCGCCGCGTGGCGGCGCAAGTATAAACTAAAGGCGCGCCCCCGCTCGCGGTCGGTGCAGGCGTAGACTGAACTGCCGACTATGCGCAGGGAGCGGGTAATGCCCGCTCAAGCGTGCGAGTTCTGCCCCCGGATCGATGACGTGGAGAGGGGCAGGCCACGCTATGCGACGCCTCATTGGAAGCGCATTACAGTACCGGACGCGTCTTTTGAATAGACGCCGAAAAAACCGCAAAAGTGCGGTTTTTTCGGCGTCTATTCAAAACACGCGTCCGGTACTGTACGTGGCCGGCCCACCTAATCTTTCACGACTTGGCTGATGCGATAGAAATCTGTGGTCTTTGAGAATGGCAAAGCCCTTAGCTGCAGATTCGCTACTTTTATTAGAGCTGATAAAATTTTTAAAACACATGGAAAATTAGTTTATTTTCCAGATTTTCATTTTCATTTTCATTTGCATATCGCTTTCGTATGTTCCAACGACGCAACAAGAGTCTTAGGGATGCCTCGAGAATGTCGAGTATATTGTGACTATCCACTAATGGATAATCCATTGAATGGAGTCGAGTCTCCGGCTGACATTTCAGAAGAGAATAGCTCGCCGCTAACAACACTCCGCCGACATGGCCATCTGCTCTTGACTGCTGTTATACGCTAATGAATAGTCGCTACAGTTGCTTTTTGCTTCTTCCTGATTTCGTGTCGCTTCTGGGCTCTTTGTTCATACTGTGCGTGCACAACTATAACTACACATATCTATCGCATAATATTAAAATAAAATAAAAATAAAAACGTAGTGAATCGTAGATTTTCTAGAAATCGATTGGTAAACAGGCCTGAAGAATGGGGCACAGAGTTTTAACCCAATCGGTGGTATTTTCATTGATTTACTAATTAATTTGTTATTAGCGCAGCCTATACCAACAAACTAGGGATGCGCCACGCACTTGACCTTTACAACATGTCGTCGAGCCAAGCCTACAGCTGACTGCAAACTCAGCGTATCATCCTTCTCAGACAACTCCAATCAACTCTGGAAAGATTGGAGGCTAACTTAGAATTTTCACGTCAAATTGGACACTCTTTCAAACTAGCCTAAAACTTAAGCGAACTCTTCCAATTTGAAATGGCCTTCTTCTACATTATACCAGAGACTCTCCAAAAAAGTTAAAATGATTGGTTGTAAAAGGAAACTTCCAGCATAACTTTCCTTAAAGTTTCAATTCATCCACCCATTAAATAAATTGATTATTTAAATTTTTATAAACATTTTTCGATAAAAATAATAATTTAAAGCTTGTTTTCAAGAACAGCACGACGACTAATTTTTAGTTCTAAAAAAGGGATTGCGCCATGCATTCTTCCAAGACGTCGCGATTTCTATTCGATTGCTAGCAGACATTCTGTTTGCATGTAGTTTGTAGTTTAACACCTGATAACGGTACAACGAAAACAACTGCAAAATATGTAAATATCCCGATTTTATTGTTTTTTGTAAGTGCCGTTTACACTGTCAATCTAATCAAAGTTGCGGTAAACTTTTTGAGCACATGGCGCGATTATTTTTATTTTCCTTACTGATCTGAACATTTTACTTGCTTTTTGCTGTGTTTTAAGACAAACTTTAATTTCTTATTTTTATTTAAAAACAAAAATTTCAAAAACTACTTCACTTGTTGGGGCAGGTAAACAAAAACTTCAGAGGACATTATACCAAATTTTCTAAAACGACCTTGCCAAACAGTTATAACAATCGGTTATATTGTTGGCTAACCACCTCTGTTTCTTCTGAACTGCAGCGGCTGAAGTCCATTCTAGATGCCTAGACACGGCGGTGTTGTTTACCTTGGTGTATACCTGCTGGTGTCGTTTCGATGACATCAAGGTTTGATCATTTAACAGCATCAGACCTGTCCTCAAGAATGAGGTGTCCAGAAGAGGACTAGTGGAGACCTCAACCTGAACGTACATTGAGATGATAATTTGTTTGAAAATAATTTGGAGCCAGCGACATTCGCCAGAATACGAGCATTTCTCACTGCTCAATGTCCAAGTATAAGCTAATGTAACCTGAAAATCGTGTAGAATCACGTTTTTTCGCAATCTTGCAGTGAAATCGAAGAGATCTGGAGAAACGCACACTCTCCAATAAATCCTGCCTAGGTCATCTGGAAAGGGAGATGTCAGGTAAAGTATACTGGTCTAATTACACGTTCACCACAACATAGTGGCATCTTCAGCGCATAATATGCAAGTAGTACATGTGGCTAGGACAAAACGCGGGGTGCGGAAACGTGTAGCGGACGCGCCGTTGGTCCTACTGTAATCGCGTCAGCCAATCATGCGTCCTGCCGGTGCGACTGAAACGGTACCTGATTGGCTGTCGCAGTCACGGTAGGAGCAACGGGGCATTCCCGCATTCCCGACGTGCGTCTTCGCGCCATGTGTCATGCAAATGTATGCTTACGCTGCTGTGTTTAACAATTTTAGTTGGACATCTTGGACACATCACTTCCTCGCAAAGTTGTAGGCCTAAAGGAGGATATTGTAAAATAAGATATCAGTTTCAGTCCGGCTACGAATCATTGGACGATGCGACCGATGTTTCTGCTACTGACAGTCTTCGTCTCTCCCACTCAAGAGACGATTCAGACGAGCGCTTCGTTCCCAGACATCGAGCATGGTGAGGGGAAAAGAATATTTATTTATTTACCAGCCATCAGAGCGGTCTCTCGGCCGCACTTACGGCTTTCCAACGGCTTCGCCGGAGTACTAACTTCTCATCATCAATTTTAGCAGCAAACTATGTCATGGTTTTCGTAGGAAGAACACCTTAACTACGTCGATTGCGGCAAGTTAGAAGGAAATAGAAAAATTAACGGCATCCAAAAAAGGATAATTTGCTCAATATCAACTGATGGTGATCGATACCTCAGAAACGAACTTCAGATTCGTGTTCAGCGACCTCGATTACCTCCGAGGGCTAAAGTTGCGGACCGCTTGAACGACATACGCAGAAACACGACAATTTGACCAATATCGATTGATGGCGATCGACGCTTCAAAAACGAACTTCTGATTCGTGTTCATCTCCAGGGATAGAGTTTCGGGTCGCCGTCAATCGTTGAGTATCGCCAAGACGCAGTGCCCCCACTCCAGTTGTGGCGGACGGAAACACACACACACACACACACACACACACACACACACACACACACACACACACACACACACACACACACACACACACACACACACACACACACACACACACACACACACACACACACACACACACACACACACACACACACACACACACACACACACACACACACACACACACACACACACACACACACACACACACACACTTCTTTATATATAGTAGGATTGTGGGTGCCTACCCAGACAGAACTATTTGCAATCAGCTTTTCAAAAAATGGCGTCGCGATCAATCCTTCGACCTTATCTCTGTTTCTATTTCATTTCTTGATGGGAAGATTCTTGGGAATGTTTTTGTTGTAATGTTTTTGCCGTATTTAAAGCCCCTCGAGAAGACCTTTCGGCTAAGGATGTGTTGTGGTCGATATTAGGATAAAGAGATCACTGAACCATCGGTGACACGAGGAGAAGAGCAGAAACCTACGCCCATGCATGTTTGCGTAATAAAAGAACACAAACAACGTCACCGTCGTAAATAATACTCTGAGGTACGCATATCTTTTCGAAAATTTTAGAAAATCCGAACCACCTCTTTGAGTAAAAAAGGAAGTCGAAACCCTGCCTTAGAAAAGCGAATTTTAGATTTCGGAAGAGCGATTTAAAAAGACGCCAGATAATGTCTTTAAAAACCATCGAAAAAAGAAGAAGTACAAAACCAACAAAAGAATAAAAGAAGTACATGACAGGGTAGGTTTATTTACCTAGGAGCTTTATTGATTCGTTTGAACCCCATGTCACAGCTTTTCCAACTAGCCAACCGTAGTGGGTTTAGATGAATGCCCAGTTTCTAACAGCCAGACCAAATACGGGTTAGAGGGAAGGTCAACCCTCGAAGCTCTTCAGGCTGGTATGCGATAGAGCACTTACAACACATAAAAAATTGCACATAAAAGTGAGGAAAGAACAAAATCGATAATTTTCATTAGAGAACGTAGGCGTGTTACAGTGTAAAACAAAATTAGGCAAAAACTTTTGACATGATTGTGTTGGAAACGTTGCATGTTCACGTATTTTAGTTGTTTTGTTCAGTTCTTTTGCTAGTTTGTAACGCGTAGATTATTATTTATTATTCTAGGCGTAGACTCATGTCTACGCCTAGAATAATAAATAAATAAATAAATAGGCTATCCTAACGATGATCGTTTTGTGGCTTTACTACTTCTTTTCAAATGAATTCCTTATTGAGATCGCAATTTGCGATCGGAATTTGATGATTTGGTATGGAGAGATTTAGTTGATCGAGGCTTTCCTAGGAAATACAAAGTCCCGCATCACGAGAAGCCGAAAAACAAATCACTTTACATATCATCTCAGCGTAGCACAGTCCGTAGTATCCTTCCATTGTTAGCAATAGCTTGTCGTGAGATCTGAAACAGAGGTGACGGAGCGAAAGGTGCCAGTGTAAAGGCCCCCGTAGACTTCTGTGGCGTTGCCGTTGCCCTATCCTTCATCATAGGGCAGGGACGTAGAGCTCGCCGCCAGCGGCGCCGGGAGAGTCTGTCTGCGCTCTGCCCTTTCGCGGCGGAGATCCAGAGCGGAAACGGGCGCGTCACCAGTTCGTCCCGACTAGAAAGACTACAGTACCTCGCCGTTGCCGCTGGCCGACCGGCAGCCGCCGTTAAGCGGCGTGACTCATCGATTTCGCCGTCCGCCGCTGGCCGCAGAAGTCTGCGGGGGGCCTTAGCCCTAGTTTATACTTGCGCCGCCACGCGGCGTGGACCACACCCACCATAGATATCGATTTTTCGCCTCGCCCATTCGATATCTATCCCGGCCATCGTGCCGCGCCGCGCAGCGGCGCAAGTGTAAACTAGGGCTAAGGAGTCGAATAATGTGCGAGCGATGCGCGACGCGATGCCATGTATAGTGGCCGAATTGATCAGTCGCGTCATTCGATCAATTTCACCACTTCAAATGCATCGCGTCGCGCGTCGCGCGCACACTAAACGATCACTAATGAACTGTGAGAAATAGACAAATGAGGAAAGATTGTTAGAAAAAGAGAAAACACGACCGTAACCACTTTTTTCAGCGTGCTACAACAAGTCCACTGACCCGCTCGAAATCGACTGCGCCGACTCAGATGTGATGCATATGGAAGCCTTTGGTGCTATGGAAAAAATGTGGAAGAAAAATTCAAACGAGCACTTTGATCCTAGCGACATCATTTTCGTCGATAATAACCGAAGCCTAAGGTGCGTTAGTTGACCTCATTTCATCAAACAAACCCTGGCAACTTTGTTATTAGATTTTCCTCTCTGCTTCCGGATGATTCGGGCGTTTACACATGCTGTCGAAGGATTTCGCCAAGTGACGGTTATCACTGCATTGATCGAAAAGTGAAAGTGGTTGACGGTGATGGTAACTCTACAGACGTGCTCAATGCTACAGAAGGTACACGTATGTAGTGTTATTTCGACGTGTCCGCTGTTTCTTAGTACTGTTTCGTTGCGATCTAAACTGTTGCGCTTGAATGGGCGGAAGCAGCTCCTCCTGCTTTCCGTAAACGATGATACGACGTTATATCACTGCCGCTGTTTTTCGCATGCAACAGCTACAATACCTTCACACTGCCGTTGCTGCTGTTGCAGCAACGAGCAACGAAAAGGGGGTGGAGTTCTATGCTTGGTGCAGCCGCAACGCGTGAGATAAGATAATGAGGTAAGACCTGTGAAATGCCTCCTTTGACGAGCATCGGCAACAAGAAATGTTGGCGACCACTCTATGTTGCTGAGCCCGCGCAACCGTTGCGCAACCGATGCCGGTGTTGCTGATGCGGGGTTGCGGCAACAGCAGTGTGAAAGCCCCCCTCGTTGCTGTTGTTGCTCCTCTGCGTCTCTGCGGTATGCTTCATCATTACGGCATCGGTTGCGCAACAGCAGCAACGGCAGTGTGAAAGCCGCTTTAGCCATTCGTCGGAACAGGGACAGACCGCCGGCGAATGGAGGAGATTCAGTTAGCCGGTTTTCGGTCCACACGCGAAATGGTCGAAGCCGGGGCGCTACTGTGCCCAACGTGTCCTGCCTCAAAGGATCGGTTTACAATCATCTGTGGTCTGCGGTCCACGACAACAAGTGGAGCTTTTCATAACCAAAGAGGAGGAGAGGAGATAAAGGAATATGGCCAGCGGTCCATACCTTGAACGTAAAAAGCGTCTGATCTCAGGTATTGTTGGATATGTTACATGCTCGATTAATGTTAGTAAATGATTTCTTCAAGTAAGGAAAGCGTAAGTTTGAGGTAAGTTGAAGGCATCTTGCATGCAAGTAAAAAAATCTAGGGCCCCGGACGGCGCTAGATGTGCAAACTTGCGTGCCCTCAGGGGTGGGGCTCTACATTTGTAAATTTATATGCAACATACAAGTAACTTACGATAAGCTTGCAGGTAGCTTACTCACTTTTCAATGTCGCAAATACCTTGCCCCGTTTTGTAGCTAGCAAGCAACATACGCAAAGGCTAACGTGGGATACAACTTGGTGCGATATCTACATGCAACTAGGCCCGTGCTACCAACCTACTCGCAAGGAGCAATGTACTTCACGTTGGATAACATTTATGGACTGCTGGTCAGTAGCGACTAGTGACCAGGGGTTACTTCACAGCATACACTGAATCGAACGCCAATTCGGATATTTGGGACGTTTTTTCACAAACCCATGGTAAGAGGATCGGTCAATGGCTTTTTTCCAAAGATCGAATCCTAAAATGTAGATGAGAGTGTTTTCACCTAACCAGATTTTCGAATGATTCTAAGGAGTGATTTCAATCAGCAAATCCCTCCCCTTCCCTGAATATTTGTCGTTTATTGTAGGAAACTAAAAATTTCCTGCAGTAGTTGTGAATTGGGGTGGGTCCCTCCTGGGGCCGGATTCATCAAAGTTACGCAGTAACTTTAACGGAGAATAGTAAGCGAAAGCTCAGATAACGAGGTGTATCAAGCGATATGGTGAGAGATAAGCCGCGTTATCTGAGCTTTCGCTTACAATTCTCCGTTAAACTTACTGCAGTAATTTTGAGGAATCCGGCCCCTGATGTAATTTGACATATTGGGTTGATCGAAAGGTCTTGCAACACTAGCACAACAATACGACAATACAATGCAATATAATACAATATACAAAAACTCAGTCCACGATATATTTCCCATCCAGGTCTTAGATCCTGCTCCATATTTTAGGCACCCACTCAAATTCTTTCCGCCAGAATTCCCACGGCTGTGAGGAAAAGATTTCAGAAACATCCATTTCCAGTTTACGTCGATCATCGAATTCAGAGCTCTGAACAGGTGGTAGTCAGAAGGCCTGGAGAGTACGGTGGAAGGGGCAGAACTTCTCAGCCTACCTCCTGGATTTTCTCGCGACTCACTTTTGCGACATGAGGACGCGCGTTGTCGTGCAGCAGGTAGACATTCTCCCGTTCTGGACGTTTTCGGCGCACAGCGTCGGCCAGCTCTAGAGCTGAGTAGCGTAGACAGATGCTGTGACTGTGTTCTCCCTATCCAGCAACTCCCAGTAAAGCATGCTTTCTGATCGATGTTGTCTTATTGAGCTGGTAGCCAAAGTTGTTATCACATTTATTCGACTCGGCTTACGTTTCGGCGACGTCGCCTTCGTCAGAGTCTGAAAAAGTCGAAAACACTTATGAAACTGTCCTCCCAAACACCATTTCATCCTACAGAGTACTAATCTTAAGGAGAGATAGCGACAAGATCCAACATGACTCTGTTTACGCCACTCAGCTCCAGAGCTTGGCCGACGCTAAAGCTCTGGAGCTGAGTGGCGTAAACAGATGCAGTGACTGTGGTCTCACTATCGAGCAACTCCTAGTAAAGCTTGCGTTCTGCGTCCCATCAGCAACAGAGAAGAACCTTTTTTGGGAGCCATTGGCTCTTGCAAGTGTGGTTAACACAATGAACCCAGCTTTCATCAACAATAACAATGTTCTTCAGAAAGTCTAATCTGTGCCGGCGAAGAGGCAGCGACTCAGCAACACTGATTGGGCATGCCTTGTCAGAGTCCCGCAGCTCATGAGGTACCCAAAGATCTCCAGCTGCCTCACGACGGTGCTTCGCATACATCCAAGTGTCGCCGCCAATTTGCGAGTGGTTGAATTTGGCTTCACCTTGAAGGCTTCGCACAAGCTGTCTTCTGTCGCAAGCTGTTGAAGCGCTGACACCAACGGGCCACTGTGGACTAGTGAATGACTTCCTCCTTGAATGCAGCGCAGATGCTGGAGGCTGCAGTCCTTGCGAAATGCCCTTGCAAAAATTCATAGTGGACGATAGGCCGTAGGATGCTGCTGCATACCTTTGACATTGTTGCTGTATTCGTACTCGACGGGTCCTTATATGTATAGTATGTTTGAGGAAGCTTTGAGAATTTACTGTGACGTCACCGCACAGTATCAATACTGTAAAAGCTTTAACAAATTTAACAGGCAGTAGCGTAAGGTGTTGCAAGACTTTTCGATCAACCTAATACATTTATGTCAAAGACGTATAGGACATTTTTAATTTCCCCTGCAACAGAACCTCGTACAGGACTGTAAGGCCGGCAGCAGAGTCTTGCGGGTGCCGCGTACCCGCCATGACAACGGCGAGTGATGCGGCCCCGCGAGGGTTACTGTACGCAATACTGCGTACTTTCGCCGGGAGGAATGGAGAAATACAGAATGGATTGGATTATCGGCGCATTGGATTATCTTCCTGCTCGTTTGAAAGTTTCTTAAGAATTCTTTCCACAGTATCTTGCGTTGTTGCTGCTGTGATGCTGCTTTCTGTTGTGTACCTCTTGGCTTCAACCAATTTTCTTATTGTTTTAAGAGTGTATATCCTTTTATGTTATATCACCGGAAAGGTGTAATAACAAAAAAGGTTATACACTCTTATCTATTGAGTGTTTCGAATGTATAACCTTTGTGTTATACCACCGGGAAGGAGTTATAACAAAAAGGTTCGTCTGAAGATACATAGGTGTGAAACGAAGCATTTTGGAAGAAGAAAAAGTGTAATTTTATACTTTCCGCTTTAAATTGTCTTAATTGTCGGTTCTTCTGCAGTTTATACATACACATCGATCGGAAACAAAAGAAACCCCAATTCCCTGCAAGCTTCCTATTCGGTCACGCCCTCCGGCTGGTCTCACCCGCGGCTCCTGGCACGGGCGAGAGCCGCCGTCAACTGCGGCAGCTCTCGAGGACCCTTGCGTGCGGCGGCTCCGCGACAACTCGTCCGCGCCGCGGCTTCCACACAGTAGCAGCGCGGGTCTCACTGCGGTGGGAGCGATATGGACGAGTTCTCGGGGTGCTGCCGCGAGACATGTAAGGCAGCCCTATGTCAACCCCCCCCTCCGACACGTGGGCCCCTAGTCGCTTTGCACTTTTTATGACTGACCCCACCCCGTCCTCCAGCTGCTTTGAGCCCTTTACGACTTTACGAATACGACATACACGGTCATAACAACGAGAACAATAAGCACTACTAATCACGCCGTTGTTGTGAAGCAGTACGGTGCGCATGATGGCTCCGAAATCGAATTCCCACACCCGCTGCAGACGCGTCGATCGACGCCAACCAATCGTGGGCCGGAGGGACCGATTCGCTTGAATCTACGTGACCCGCTTTCGAAGGAGGTTCGAGGCAGTAAGATCGACCGGCGGTCCCAACCCCCCCCCCCCAAGGTCGATTTCCGCTCTAGTTGAGTTCAGTTGTTATATTTAAGCATAGTGGCACAAGTGATATATGATATAGTCTAGTACTATATATAGTTTTTCCTTATGAAATATCTATTTTTTTATGGTTTCTTTCCGAACACTACTTCTAATATATTGAATCCGTAGTTGGCATTGGTAACGCTTCTATTTTCGCCCTAGTAAAAATCAGTTATTCAATTATATTAAGCCTTGCTGGGAATCTCCTCAATATATCGTAAGCCTAGTTGAATTCGTTCTTATTTCTGGTTAGAAATATTCTCAGCATCATCGCCCTAATTCCTTTAGTTGTTGTGGCATTTACCACTTTTCCCACAGAATTTTAACGGTGTTGTTTAGGTACGAATACCATATATGCGTGGAACATCGATTTAATCAGCGAAGACATACTCTATGGCCGAGAAGGAAACGCCTACTTCTTGAAACTTTTCTATGAGAACGCAACCGATGTTTACTGCAGTCGTGATGGTGAAGAGGTTGAAGGTGTTGAGACGGTATGAGAATTGAAATTCCTGGCCGGTAAAGGGCGAGGCTTCACATAGCAAATGAAGTATTATCGTGCATTAGGCCCCGTTTATACTTCCGACGCTGAACGACGCGATGGCATGTATAGTAGCCAAATTGATCGATCGCGTCGCTCGATCAATGTGGCCGCAATACCTGGCGTCGCGTCGCTGGTCGTCGAAGTAGAAAAGGGGCCCTTACAGTGAAACTGGTAAGCGAAGTTACCATGGATGTCATTCACATTCTAAACTAATGGCCGTAGACAATATCAAAGCGATATTATTAATCGGTTAGACGACCATATTTATGGGATGAAATGGCTCACGCAATTATGATGGGTGCTGAAAGAGTGAATTCCGCTGGAAATCAATATTATTGATCGAGCTGATTTATTTCTTGATTGTAGGTTTTTGCACGTTTGTTGTGAAGCCTGCCCTGCATATGCATACATTCGATTGATAAGAATAGAATGGCTCTCCTTTTACAAGTTGTGAAAACCTTTTTCACTGGTAATTAGGATTGAGAAAAATGAGCTTGTGTGTAGGCTGGCTTGTGTTTGGCGAGGATAATTCTTGAACCCAACCAGTGCGCTTGAAAATCATGCGAAGTGGACCGGTAACTGTTTGACAGATCATCAATAGGTGGCAGGATTTACGCCAACTGATGGCCGGCAACTCGACAGGATTTTGTACAGAAGCGCTCTCAATTTTGCACATAGCGTTTTCAATGTAACGCTTCCTACGCAATTACAGAAATTCCTCTTAAATTCGCATTCAGTCAACATTTGACTGCTAGCAGTTTCAACGTTACAGCTGTGCTCCATCGTCCCACACAAGAGCCGAAAAGTCATAATGGTGCGTCGAGATAGTAATTGTTGTATCCAGACTGTGAAAGACTAGTCAAAAACAAACTATACTTGAAAGCATGAAAAAGACATAATTGGCACAATACGCAGGAGCATCGATTCCCGCCAAATCGATGCCTTATGCTTAAGCCGTTGCCGCCGCCGCTGCCACTGCCGCTACTGTCGAGTGTGCCAGCGCCCATGGCGTGGAAGGGCGGCGACGCACTGGGGAACGGAGGCGGCACTGGGTGTGTCCACTTCCACTGTCACAGTGCTTCTGGTAGCGGTCGCTGCGCATCAGTGGCAGCGAGGAATGAGCTCGGACCTCCGCTGCATGCCCTAGCGGAGCAGGTCCATGTGCTGCAAAGTGTGCATTTAAAGGCCCCCGCAGACTTCTGCGGCGCTGCCGCTGCCCTATCCTTCATCATAGGGCAGGAACGCGGAGCTCGCTGCCAGCTGCGAGCCCAGCGGAGCCCGCTGGAGCGGCACCGCCGAAAATGATTTGAATCATACGAGACGGCCGGGAGAGTCTCTCTGCGCTCTGCCCTTTCGCGGCGGGGATCCAGAGCGGAAACGGGCTCGTCACCAGTTGGTCTCGACTAGAAAGACTCGCTGTCACCGCTGGCCGGCCGGCAGCCGCCGTTGAGCGGCGTGACTCATCGATTTCGCCGTCCGCCGCCCGCCGCTGCCCGCAGAAGTCTGCGGGGGCCTTATGTGAAGCGTGAAAGCGCGGCAATAGCCAGTGGCGAGAAACTCTGCGTTCCTGTACTAAAGAACTTCGCTCACTTTTGAGGCAAGGCAGTAATCCTGACGGCCTATTCATACTCTGAGACGCGATCAGCAGCAACAGTCGCCTAGCAAAAATCAATACGTGTGCTTTGTGCTGTCGTTCCCATCGCGGAAAGTGAACAAGCCCTAAACGTGAACACAGGATAAGGACGCAAAGCTTCTCGACGCGCCGAACAGTACCGCCGTCCGCCGTCCTACTATCATTTACGAATCGGCGGAATAGCGACAGCGGCGGCACCTCAAATGTCCAGCGGCAAGTATTCAGATCATTACTGCCGTTCGTTGCGGAGTAAGTAGTGGCAGTGGGCTCCGACAGGTGAGAGTGTAGCTTCCGCTCCGGTCCTTTACGACCTGTCGCCTTCAAAAAGGGGGTGAGCGAGCGACAACATGGGAGGTGCGCCACGCCCATGGAAAACATGGGAGGTGCGCCACGCCACGCATTCTTTTCAAGGCTCGACCCGAGCTTTGCTGTTTACCACTTTAATACAAAAGTGGGCGAAGGCCTTTTTGTTTTTCTTCTGCTTTTCAGCAGATACATAACTATAAGGAGTGCAGACAGGGTAGGAATTTGGGACTTTTTCAGAACAAGCCTATTCCTGAACCACTTCACCACGACGTAGTTATTCAATCGTTCAACTCCACTCTTCATTCTGGTACTTACGAATGTAACGGAACCGTCGCAAGTGGAAACAAGACAAATGTAGAACAGGTAGTACACAACATTTCTCATTAAACGCACGTGAAATTATTAAATAAAGACGAGTTTTCGCACGAGGTATAGCCACCCACACCGATCCGAGTCACGCGTATGGAAGCCTTTCAAAGAGTATTAATCGTATTGGTAGACTTTCTAAAGGGAACAGTAATGCTTGTTCTATTCATGTGTTCACTTTCTAAAGGGAACAGTAATGCTCGTTCTATTCATGTGTTCAAGTACCCGACTGGAGAAGGTGCATGCTACACTTTGGCTGACTTCTAAACTCGGAAAACTAGAGAAAAGTTACTTGTGGCTTAAGAGCTCCAAATTAACTAACCTGGGCCCGAAATACTAAGAAATCAGTTACTTGTATCTTTTCGATGACCTATGTAAGTTATCTAGAGGGTATAGAATGCCCTTTAAGTTGAAGTTTCCTTGTGCGTAAGATACGTAAAAGTGCGTAAGTTAATTGGCAGTGTTTAAGCTAGCACGTAACATGCGTAGGACGCGAAAGGAAACCTTAGCTAAAATACTTGCGGCTTAAGAGCTGCGAATTAGCTTACTTGTGCCTCTATACGTTAAGAACAAGTTACTTGTACCCTACTTCCCGCGGTTAAGTAGCCTGCGACAAGCCATGCTAGCTTAAGCGTGACTCTCCGAATTTGTGCCTTCACGCTGGTCCGGTTTACGTACGAGCATACGGCGGCGCGATACCATTCAATGCGGCCAAAGGCCTTTGTCATACCATCGCTCACCCCGAGCGACGCCTAATGATATGCTCCCATATCGATCGGGCGGCGCGATGGAATCGATATGGGTGCATATCATTAGGCGTCGCTCGGGGTGAGCGATGGTATGACAAAGGCCAAATTGATTGAGCGACGCTATCGATCGTTTTTATTCGCCATCGCGTTATTTGGTGCGTTAACTACAGGGTGACTCAAAAGTACGTTCCCGTCATATCCTCGTCGCCGTTATATAAACGGACGTAAGAGAGAATGGAACATGAAATTTTTAGAATACATTAACAAACATACTCGCAAACACAGTTACAGTACCCAAAACGGCTTCCTATAGACGACGTGGAAGGCTTCCAGTGTGGCAAACACGTATTCCATCGACATTTCTTACCACGCCTCCAGGGGCTTTTTTTCAGCGAGTTAACGTTTTTCGAGCAGGCCTCGGTCTCCAAGTAGGACCAGACAGAGAAGTCCATAGGGTTGAGGTCGGGGCTATACGAAGGCCACTCTTCTGGTCTGATAAAGTCAGGAATCTTCTCGCGGCACCACTCCTGCGTAATCTTCCATTTATGAACAGGTGACGGTAAAAGCAGATTTTGGTGTCTATTTTCTCCCACTTTTTGGCGAGGAACAACGGCGACTTTTCCCCATAGGTGTGTCAGCGGCCTAAACCATGAGTGATTCCGGAATCCGGATGTCTGCATCGTTCATGTACCGGTCTCACTTCGTTGGCTTTGGCTGCTGATTTGACAAGCACACGGTGGTTTTGGCGGTTCAGCGTTTTTTCGACAGTAAACATTTTGGAGATGTAGCTCACCGATGCTTCGTTGATGTGCACTGTGATTATGGGAACCCTCGGAGATGAGAAGGTGCCATTTTGTATCCAGTCAATATTGCAACTGGATTTTCAGCAATTGAGATCTGGGTGAGCATACCTAGCGCTCTAAACCAATATAGTCGATGCCTAGTTCAAGAAAAATAACAGGTGAACCATGCGGTTTTAGAAGCTCTGCGCTCATCTCGGTGAGGGTTGCCACGTTCGCCATCCCTAAACCATCAACGGCCGCCCAACTTCGAATTCCCAGAATAAGTTGTCGGAAAGCGGGAATCGAAACTGGTACAAAGTCATCTCACGTTCGATGTAGCGCAGGGAGGTGGGCAAGCGCTGAATCCCGCAGTTTTCTTTCTGTTCCTTCGCCATGGCGCCACTCCACATTCACGCGGCGTTCTAGCAAGGCCACGAATTTTTCAAAGTCTTCTCTGTACTTAGCCTTTAACGTATATTTAGCAGAGTCTATACCATATTAAGGTTACAGTGATCTTATCAGTTATAGAAATATGCAGAGCTGTGCGTTTCTATTTTTTCATTGTCAGTTGCAGTTTGATTTTCTATTATAGAAAGTGTTGTGATTTCACTAACTACCTGTCGGTCATGTTCTCAACATTATGCTCGTTTACTAGGTGTCACGAATTCGGTAGCCCGTACTGACTTACATGTACATGGGCTACTCCATGGATCAACCCCATGGAGTAGCCCATGTGATAAGCGTGAATTGCTAGATTGGAATGATTCATCTATGATGTTCTCATTCACATCATAGGTGAATTATTCAATTTCACCATCCCCTCTAATGTGCGATTGCGCCGCTGTTTTTTAAAGATGAAACTAGGACAGCTCTGTGATAGCGGACGCAAAGTTATGTCTATGTCATACCACCGCTCACCCCAAGCCTAATGATAAGCTCCCATATTGATCGCGTGGAGCGATGAGTCGATATGGGGGCCTATCGTTAAGTCTATGTCATACCATCGCTCACCCCGAGCGAAGCCTAATGATAGGTTCTCATATCGACTCATCGCTTCGCGCGATCGATATGGGAGCTTATCATTAGACTTCGCTCGGAGTGAGCGGTGGTATGGCATAGACCATACGTGAGTGGTTGATGAGCGTTGAAGCAATGGCGATTATTCCACTTCTTAATGTGCTCTCATTTTCTTAAAAATTCAATGCTTAAAAAGTGAGACAGTTAGAGAACAGAATAAATAAGTTTTCGTGGTTGTCCTTTTTTAGAAGAAATGAATAATAGACATGATACTATGTTAGGTATTATATTTTGGTCAAAATGGATAAGGTGTCATTTTACTTAAACAACGTACATTTCTGTCATAACGATGTTTTGTTGCGATCAAAACTTCTAGCGCCAGGCGGGACTCGAGCGCCAGGCGGGACTCGAGTGGCTGGTATCGAGGTTGTGAGCTGTCATAACGATGTATCGAGGTTGTGAGCTGTCATAACGATGTGAGCTGTCATCGACCGGACGTAATGGCGTAGAGCATTCCCGCCCGGTCAGAGGGAGGTGCGGGTTCGAGTCCCGCCTGGCGCTAGAAGTTTTGATCGCAACAAAACATCGTTATGACAGCTCACAACCTCGATACCAGCCACCTGAGGCTTAATGAAACTGATTTGAAACGTACATTTCGTTCAGGCAAACTTTACAATCGTGGAATCTATGTTACCTAATTTTGGCCAGGAGCGAGTCGACAGCAAAATTGTGGAGAAGTTATTCAGGAGCTCTTGCGGGAGAAGCTTCTTGATTTTTATTTTAGCGACGGCCGTATTTTTTCTCGTGTATGACTCACAGTGAGAGCGATGTTCATGAAGTTTTGTGCTGTACTTTAATAAGTAGCGCAGTTTTAGATAACTTGCAATAATTTAGACGATTTGGGTTTCGTGGTCATCTACAACTGTTATTGTACATTATTATTGTGACATACTTGCGTAGACATAAATAGAATTTTAATCGTTTGATAAATTTTATTTTGAGAAATAGTTATTTGAACCTAACGGCTAGGCACTTTTAGGACCTAGCATTGAAAAAAGAGTCAGTGTTCCACGAATCATTCATTTTTCGTCACATTTTTGTTAATGTGCTGCTTTGCTTGAAGAATCATGCTATGATGACTTGTACTTCAAAGCAGCAAGTTATGTGAGCTCTACGTTCCCTTCCGCTCGTCTGTATGGCATATAGTGGATGGATGCTTATTCTTTAACTTACCTTAATTTATACCTGCAATGAAAGGCTACTCTGTACCGCGCTAATAGGGATGCTGGCTACTTCAGCATTCCACGAAATTGTTTGAAATCAGCAGATAACTATTTGACTTTGCTACATCCTGCTACATCCTGTAAAATAGGGCGTGAGTTCTCTAAAAAATGCAATTTTGAATTGTCCTTACAAATTCTTATTCACTGTGAACTTTTTATTTACTTATTTTAGCGTTTAGCATCTTTTTCTGGTTTACTTCTACCATGAATCGTCGTCTGTATTTTTTGAGTTAGGTTTTTTCATTTGAAGCTGTATCCATTATAATCTTTGCTGACATCTATAAAGAAGTGCAGATTTAAAAAAATTGGAATAAATGTTAGACGTCGAATTCATTCTCTTTATTTGAATCCCTACATCACAGCCGAACAGTATTTTGCTGGCCAGCAAAATTTTCTGATTTATGAACAATGCTGTACGCTTTGGGGTCTTGGTGGCTTCCAGCTCTAGATCCAACTCTGTTTCACTCGCAGTGATCTCATAACCAGCAAGGGGTTCACATATGTTACGACTGATTTCTAGCAACTTCTCTTGATTTCTTTCTGTAATTAATAAAACAGTCCTATTTTTTTAAAACCTCTGTTGTCCATCATCTGATCTGTTTCGATACGTAGTGATCCTCCGAGCTGTAAAATGCGATAACGACAAGGTCTGCTCTTCGCGTTGGAACAGACGATTTCTGGAAAACGCCAAGGCGTCCGAGCAATCATTCTATTAGGTTGATCGAGAATTCTTGCAACATTTTACGCTACCGCCTGTTTAATGTGTTAAAGCTCTTACAGTAATGATCTTTTGGTGACGTTACAGTACATTCCCGAAGCTTCCTACGATATAAGGCCTCGTCGTGTACGAATACAGCAACAATGCCAACGATAAGCAGCGGCATCCTACGACCTATCGTCTACTACGACGTTCTGCAAGGCCATTCCGCAAGGACTGCCCCCAACATCTGCGCTGTATTCAAGGAGGAAATCATTCACTATTCAACAGTGGCCCGTTGGTATCAGCGCTTCAAGGCTGGAGATATCTCTCTCGAAGATCGGCCTCGTTCCGGACGCTCCTTCGTTGTGGAAGAAGACAACTTGCGCGAAGCCCTGAAGGTGGAGCCAAATTCAACCACCCGCGAATTAGTGGCGGCACTTGGATGTACGCGAAGCACCGTCGTGAGGCAGCTGGAGATCCTTGGGTACCGCAATGTTTTGTCGTCTTGGGTACCACATGAGCTGCGGGACTTTGACAATGCCGAATCAGTGTTGCTGAGTCGCTGCTTCTTCGCCCCACAGAAAGCACTTTCTGAAGGACACTGCTACTGGTGCTGAAAGCTGGGTTCTTTATGTTAACCACACCCGCAAGAGCCAATAGCTCCTACGCCGATAACCGGCTCTAGAGCCTATGGTATAGTCCCGCGGAAGTATCCGCGGAACGGGAATAATCTAGCTGGGACCCAACGCCCGCCCAATAGCCGCAGTCCGCAACACCCATTTTCCGCGGATCGTTGGCGGTGGTCGGTGGACGGGCTGGTATACTTCCCGTCCGGGGTACGACCCCGGCGACCGACAACCTCCCGCAGTGCAATGCACCACGTAAGGCTGTCGGTCGGCGTTATCAAAAACGTTATCAAAAAATAAACGTGATCCAATTCGAAAGCGACCGATTCCGTGAACTTGGAACGTTCCTAGTTCACGGAATGGTAAGGGCGGTCCAATGCGACTATCGTTCAGTGTCCGCGATGCATTTTTCGTCTGCGGACGTCCCACGGGTACTCCCACGGGATTATACCATAGGCCTTAGACAACCGAAACGTGGACACCAGAAAAATAATGTTCTTCTGTGTTGCTGGTGGGACTCAGAAGGTATGCTTTACTGGGGTTGCAGGAGTCACAGCATCTCCCTATGCTACTCAGCTCCAGAGCTGGCCGACGCTATGCGCCAGAAACGTCCAGAACAGAAGAATGTCTCCCTGCTACACGGCAACGTTCGTCCTCATGTCGCAATAGTGAGTGGCGAGAAAATCCAGGAGTTCGGCTGGCAAGTTCTGCCTCATCCATCGTACTCTCCAGGCCTCACTCCTTCTGACTACCACCTATTCAGAGCTTTGAAGCCGCATCTTCGAGGTAGAGAGTTTGATGGTCGACGTCAACTGGAAATGGAGGTTTCTGAATTCTTTTCCTCACAGCCCTCGGAATTCTGGCGGAGAGGAATTGAGTGGGTGCCTGAAAGATGGGTGATGATCTTAGAATTGGATGGGGAATATATCGTGAACTGAGTTTTTATGTATTGTATTGTATTGTAATACTGTTGTGCTAGTGTTGAAAGACTTCCACCACTTCGCATGTGGACATAAAGCCAACTAGTGTTCATCGCAAACGATTAACTAGAAGAAACGTGGTACAAGAGAAGAGCTAAACATGTGAGACAAAGACAACTGGCGAAAATAAGACCATCTAGAGGTTCTTTTCGTTGTGTTGATTTGTTGTTTTGTTTCAACACTGAGGGTCTGCATAAAATGTATTTATGCGGTGCAGTAACCACATTTGATACCGCAATGTTATCAAGTAGCTTTGCAAAACAATTCATTCATGCTTTCTTCTCTTCTTGCACCGCATCTTGTCCAATGTCACTGAAATATAGGAATAAAAACTTAGTGGTTGGAAACAAATATAATAAAGTGAAACCTGACAGTTACTCGTGCATAATCAATACTTCACACTTCAACAGTTTTTTTACAGTACGCCGCAGGGTGTACTGCCACAGGATGACCAATGGCCGCCGTGTCATCATCTAAGGCCCCGTTTATACTTCCGACGGCACGCGCCACGATGATATGTAAAGTGGCCATATTGATCGATCGCGTCGTTCGATCAATGTGGCGTTGCGTCGCTCAGCGTCAAAGTATAAACAGTGTAATATCATCGAGCTCCCACTGATTTATCTTAGTGTAGCGATGGGGACGTTCGAGGATATTAGCTCTAGGTCCATGATTAACTTATGCCTACAGAACAACTCAAGAAGCCTTGCATAGATTTATTACTAAACATACATGGTATAGATGAAGCGAGGAAGAATGGAATAGACAACAACCTGGCGAGCCGGACCAACACCCACCACTAACTTCCCTCCCAGATCTGGAGGCGGGATCCTCAGCTTAACTGCTAGATGTACGGTAGGCCGCTGTCCTACGGCCACCTGTATTTACCCTAGGATCTACAGTAACCCGGTCCTCAATCCCACTACAACAGGACCTAAGGCCTCCACAGAATTCTGCGCCGAGCGGCGGGCGACGGGCGGCAAAACTCGTGTGAAGCGCACAACGCACACTCGAGTCTTGCTGGCGGAAAGCGGCAGAGGCACGGAGCGGCGTGGCACTGTATTTCTAGTCGAGACCTAATGCCGCTATTCACCTTTTACACGCGCTCCGGCCAATCGCTGCTGCTGAGGATCAGCAAATTGGAGGTGAATCATTATTGCCGTTGCCGCATTTGCTACTCCGCCGCTCGCCGTTCGACGCCGGCGCAAGCTCTGCATCCCTGCCCTTCGGTTTAGGATAGGGCCGCCGCATTGCCAAAAACAGTGCGGAAACCTTTAGTAGAGGTTCGGAGCTTTCGTGTAGCAACACGATGCTCACGTTGTGTCCTTTCTCGGCAAACATTGTGTTATGATCACTGGCATTATTGGTCAAAAGGAATAAGAGCTAAAACTGGGTTTAATTGATCGCACCGCTATGCTGATAATTACGTAATTTATGGATTTCTATGGATTCTGCACCGTGACTTTGGAACCTAACCATCGTCATTGGTGTGGATGTACGACAAATAATGCAATGACCTCCTCTCCTTAAGGGTCGTTTGGTGTGCGCGCGACGCGCGACGCGATGCCATGTGTAGTGGCCGAATTGATCAATCGCGTCGCTCGATCAATTTGGCCACTACACGTGCATCGGTAGCTCGTCGCGCGCACACTAAACGACCCCTTACTGCTATATCGACTTTTAGTGGGCTAGCAAAGTGTTAGTTGTACATAATGAAATCTTGGTTGTTGGTTAAATGTATCGCAGTAGGCAAGTGTCGCGGCGGCAACTTTTTTTACGCCGGTTGAAAATCATAAATCAGCCCTATTGCTACTATTAGGACACCTTGCGTACAACCATTCTTGAAGTAGTATTAGGCTGTGAACAAATTTCTGTCAGTTTTTGAGGTTTGCATTCAAGGCATCATAACTCGGGTCAGAAAGAAGAAGAATGAAGCCTAGAATGCCTGCCGATACACTTCTTGATGCCGCATTCGTGTAATTCTTACCCCTTCTTAATACAATATCGCCGAGCCATCTGCATAGTAACATATGAGGCTGAATCCTGCTGAATCCTGAAATACGCTGTGAAATATAAGATGAAAACTATGAGACAGGAAAGGGCTAGACTGGTCTATCAAAGTTGGAACCATCTATCAAACGTGAGCTATCAAATGTGCGCAGTTCAAGAGCACACTAGTCAACTACGGGGGGACAGTGAGGAGGACAGGAGGACCTTCCTCTCATCCCCCTTTCCCACCTCCAACCTCTAAGCTTCACGGAGAGTCTAAAGGCCCCACACTATTCCGTGGCAACGCCGCTCGCCACTATGGTTAAGTATAGGGCAAGCTTTGCGTCCCTGCCCTATGGTTTTTCCGGTCCACCGAACAGCGGCTGTACCTCCTGATGCCATGCCCCCCACCAGGAGGTGGGTGTACATTCAGGGATGAGCGGATTAACCGTAATCCGTTATCCGTTATCCGGTTTCCGGCAGGTTTTGGCTTATCCGTCTTGTTTTTCGTTATCCGGTGGTTTTTGGCCGGATAACGAACAACAAAATCTGGCGCTCTTATAATATAATATAATATAATATAATATAATATAATATAATATAATATAATATAATATAATATAATATAATATAATATAATATAATATAATATAATATAATATAATATAATATAATATAATATAATATAATATAATATAATATAATATAATATAATATAATATAATATAATATAATATAATATAATATAATATAATATAATATAATATAATATAATATAATATAATATAATATAATATAATATAATATAATATAATATAATATAATATAATATAATATAATATAATATAATATAATATAATATATTATATTATATTATATAATATAATAATATATATAATATAATAATATATATAATATAATTTTGGCCGGATAACAAAATCTGGCGCTCTTATAATAATAATAATATAATATAATAATAATATATAATATAATAATCTCGCTTAGTTGAACATAAGGACATTTTTTAAAAATTTTTCCACTGATTTTCCACTGATTCGTTTTTTCCACTGATAGTCGAGATTAGTTTGCAATGCTAGGTCGGTGCCTTCTCTTAGTTCTCAATGGCATATTTAGGCCGAACTATCAACCTGCTTATAGCGCGTTCTGAAATGCAGAACACTGCCTTGCTCATTTCTATTTGTTGGGTTTTCGCCAAAATTCCTTCTAGCATAATGTGTCTGGAAAAAACCTGTCGGTTAGAGCAGAAAGGGATAAACCTTCATAATCACTTCATTTTAAGGATGTGCTAGATATTCATCTTCCATGTACACGATCTTTTAGCCAATTGAAACTACGCTGGTATGTGCATAACTTCCGAGTGGTGGGTGGAAAGCCAGTACTTTAATATCCTATCCTACCCTACTATATACAAAAGCGTTAGTCCGTCTGTCCGTGCATGTGTATGTGTATCACAAACCTGTGTGAACTAGTAAGAATTACTCCCGCTTCTACAAAAAGATTCAGACAATTTTTACAACAAGATAACAGTGTCGATTGACCGAATACCCTATCGACTATCAATTTTTCTGCAGATTAGTCCTTTCGGAGTGGGAATGGCGCTAATGCGTTGTGCAGCGGACAAGGCTTACGTCAATCGTTTTGAAGATCTTCCCTTACTCTATTCTGTGTGATAAGCAAGATTAGTTTTTTCTCTCTAATGGGGCCGAAGGGTCAATAAACCGTCGTGTCGAAGGCGTTTTGTTTTCGGAGTTTGAGCCGAAGTCCCAACCAGACGTTTTGCGGCCGATAGGTTTACGGGTAGTTGCTGAGCAGTAGAAGCAGTTGTTGATGAGCTGCGGGTTCAGTACTGGTATACGTGCTTGGCAAATGACTTGCGGTGATCAGCCGATGGACAAATCAGTGAATTAACATTACCGTGCAATCCTGATACCTAGACTGGAAACCCGAACCAAGAGCATTGAGTCGGAGTGCATGCGAAAGTCGGCGCCTTCTCAGAGTGCGCTACTTCGCGCCTCGAAGAAAAACACTGATAAGAAGGTTAAAAGTGGCTAATTTGACATGTGATGAAGACTATATTACAAATCCCTACCTACTATTAGAGAAAGGTTGGTTTAAAACTAGTTTTAATTTTTATTGTTTGTCCGTTATCCGTTTTTCCGTTATCCGGCCATTTTTGGGAAAAATTATCCGTTATCCGTTATCCGGGTTTCAAAATTTTATTATCCGCTCATCTCTGGTGTACATCCTGTCGCTCTACAGACAACCACCAGTTTTAAAGCGTTGTAGGCGAATTTGTATTATCCGCGCAGCCGCCATAGATGAACCGTAGCCAAGCTGAGTGCTGACCCCGCGCTTGGGAATTACCCTTACAGCTTTTGTCAAAGTTGCGAAGAGCAGCTCTAAGCGGCTTTTGAAATTGCTCTGTTTCAATTTGCTATGTCCGGAAGATTGCCCAAGCACTTTTACGGGAAGCAGCATGTGTGGCTGCTCGCCGCCCCTCGTCAGCGTCTTTCTATACTTTCATCGACCCATCGAGTGGCTGCGCGGGCGCGGATCTGGGGCGCCGACCTTTTGCGCTTTCGCTCACCCATCACTCCGGTGATTCTCGAGCAAAGGCTTGCCGCTCCCTCGTTCACAATACAGTCAGCTGCAAAACGGGAGGATTTCAAGCCCTGGTGGATCTCCTCCAGCCATCCCCTCGGTTCGTGGTTTGGTTACCTCGCATGCCTAACGGGCGAATGGGAGAACCCACTCGACAAGGCATGTTCGCTCGCGAGCGGGGCCACCGATTCGCAACAGTTGATACCTCCGCTGTAATTTCATCAAGCAGTCTCCGAACTCTTCTTTGGCTTGAGCAGGGCAACCTGTCTGTGAAGGATAAGCATGGAGGTGTACTTTGCCTAGATTGATTAGTTAGAAAAGAACAGAGTGTAGGTGGATATTGCTCATGGCTCTACCGTACCGTAGCCGGAGATGTGCTTATTGTTGTTCCGCCATCTACGGCCTGTCTCATGAGCGCCCGCCGATTTCTTCATATCCTCATGACTCCTTCGCCACCAGTCCGCGACCTGACCACCCCTCCTTGCCAAGATGCCTGTCAATAGCTATGTGGTCTCATCTTCTCGTGTTTTCTCTCATCATGCTCCAAGTTCTAGGTAGCCGTCTGTAAGAGGCACAGAGGGCATTGATTCGTCTCTCCTCCACTGGCCACGGCGGTTGGTTCTTTTTCCACCCTCTGTCCCATCGTGTGTTTCCTTGCCAGCGACAACAGTGCTACTGGCACTAATTATTTTTTTGTATAGCCTCTTCGTGCCTATAAATATTGCTGTATAACCGGATAAATTTAATAAGCTACTCCAGTTGTACGGCGAATAAAAAGGCACACCCAGCCCGGGACCACAAGAAGCCATTACATAGGTAATATGAAAATTTTAATTTTTTTCTCAAAGCAATCTGCAACGTAAATGAGCATCTGATAGGAAGTTTTATTAAACGTGTCTAATCGGCAAAATAAACTTACATGCCAAATTCCAGGCTCAAACGGTAACGGTGTGCCGTTGGTGTCGATAATTGTATAGTGTTGTACTACTTTTCTCAAGGCAACCACGAGGAGGTCCAGTTTTGCAGCATTCTACATATACATAATTTTAGAGCTGTTTCAAATTAAGCATTCTTCTAGTTTTCAACGTCAACCTTAATTTAATTTTCGCAAAAGTTTCCGCAGCATACTGAAGTGATTGCGCTGTGATGTACTTTCTCTAGCTCTATTCTCTCCTGTCTAGCGGTTGATTATTGTGAGACATAAATGTAATTACAAACACCACCTTGGAAACAGGTGCGTATTAGGAGCTCCCCTCTTACTGGTTTAGTATCTGTCAATATACAATCTCTCCAAAGGAATATCGTGGATGTTTCGTTCGAGTGGTGTAAGGCGTAGCATCGCTACCCGGAAAGCTGAAGGTGCGGGTTCGAGTCCCGTCTGGCGCTAGAGTTTCGATCGTAACTCGACATCCATCCAACAACTTCTGTCTTCTATAACAGACGCTCTAGGCTCAAGCAAAGTTAAAAATCATCTCCAAATTCTTTAGGCCGAAAGTGGTCAAGATATTGTCCGACAGCATCGATGCATGAACCAAACTGTCCAGGAATCTAATTTTGATACTTGAAAGCTGGGGTGTGCGTAGTCACGATTTACGATTTACCATTTGCGAAATGTTGTGCCGCAAATCGTGGTAGGATTTTTCTTTAAAAAATAAAAAATTTCAAAGGCGGACAGAACTTATATTGCACACTAAGACTTTAGGCCTCCGTACACTTTTGCGGCAACGCGGCATGCGGCAGGAGGCAAAACTGTTGCTTAGGCGCACCCATCCTCAGCTTTGCAATCCACTCCATCGCCAACGCGATTTCATTATCGTTATCAGTTTCCATTCTAGATCTCGCCACGATCAGCTAGAGCCCATGTAAAAATATTCGGCAGTAAAGCGGCCGCAGCGGCAATAATGCCTCGAATCGCCACCGGCGCTGTTTGACCGCACGTAACATCCGCGATATCCTCGAGGTCTGTCAGCACCCACCCGTGATACGGGGATGGGCCGGCCGCTGTTATCAGCATGGAACCGGCTAAGCTGAAGACCTTGCTAATAGCAATGTTTTAACCCACTTGCTTAGGCCTGGAGCGGATGGTAGAGAGACTGTATGTTGTAACAGGTTGTTTTGTTGCGATCAAAACTTTTGCGCCAGGCGAGACTCGAACTCGTATTCTCTGCTTTCCGGGCAGCTTGTTCGCCTTACACTACCGGCGCTGTTTGACGCACGTAACATCCGCGATATCCTCGAAGTCTGTCAGCACCCACACGTGATACGGGGATGGGGCGGCCGTGCGGTCAAACAGCGCCGGTGCTGCAAGGCGAACATCGCTGCCCGGAAAGCAGAAGATGCGGGTTCGAGTCCCGCCTGGCGCAAGAGTTTTGATCGCAACAAAACATCCTGTAACAACAATAGCTTCTCTACCAGCCGCTCCAGGCTTAAGCAAACCTGTTAAAACAATGCCTCGAATCGTTTGCCGCGGCCGCGTTGACGGCAGCTCCACGATTTGGCTGTCGCCCAGGCAGCACACCAGCGGCATCCTCTCGATCTCTGCCCTATGCTTAAAGCGGCTTTCACACTGCAGTTGCTGCTGTTGCACAACTGAAGCCGTAATGATGAAGCATACCGCAGAGACGCAGAGGAGCAACAACAGCAACGAGGGGGCTTTCACACTGCTGTTGCCGCAACCCCGCATCAGCAACACCGACATCGGTTGCGCAACGGTAGCGCGGGCTCAACAACAAGGAATGATCGTCATCATTTCTTGCTGCTTATGCTCGTCAACGGAGGCATATCACATGTCTTATCTCATTATCTTATCTCACGAGTTGCGGCTGCAGCAACCATCGAACTCCACCTCGTTTTCGTTGCTCGTTGCTGCAACAGCAACAACGGTAGTGTAAAAGCCGCTTAAAGATAGGGCTGCCGCGTTGCAGCAAAAGTATGCGGAGGCCTTTAAACTGAACTGCTGCGGCGGTGCGAAGAGTTTTGCTTTCGTTCCACGCGCGAGCGGTCAGAACTGGCAGCGGGATGGAACTCAAGGGAGTGGTAAAGTTAGCACACTCGTGTTAATATTGGCCCACATTCTGGAGTTGTTTCCTTTGCTCAGCACCATGCTCTGCTCCCCTAATGTGCCTAGGGGCCATCCTGACTGTCTGCGTCGCGCGTTTTCCTGTGCTATCTCCCCTTTTCTCACCTTCCATCTCTCCACGCGCTCTGTTGCTTGATAACGATCGACGTCGAGCCTCCGCGCGCTGATCGCTGCTCGACTGCTATCGGCTGGACGGTTCCAGGACCTAACTCCAACACGACGCCGCGCGCTAGCCGCGTGCGACGTTCCGGTGCTGAAACGCGGACGTGCGCTCGGTGACGCACGGCTAGCCGCAGAGCACAAAATGTTCTCAGTGTTTAAGTTCCCAGACTGTGTCTTGTTGACGATGCTGTCTTGCACCGTTTCTTGCGGGTATTCCTTGTTCCATTCTAGTTGATATCTGTCCGTACTCCCCATATTAGCTTATGTTCATTCTGAAATAACATAATAACAAACATTGTTTTGAAGAAGTCGTAGTTCATCAGTCGTAGTTCGTAGTTCGAAATCGCGGTAGAATCGGTCAACCGGAACACATCACCGGGCATTTAGCCACAGATTCAGGCCAAGCAACCAAACGAATAGAAGCATGGCAGACATTAAGTCTTGTATCCTACGCATACTACCATAATTAGGGCGAATCCTACGACGATCTCAATTACCTGCAAGAAACTCATCTCGAAATGGAGAAGAGAAGTAAACATGAAGATTAGAAAACTCGTCCAGCAAGCAGCATATACGATTTCGGTTTGTTAGAGTCTCCCATAGTTGGCACACCAGCGAACAATGATGCTTTTTCCACTTGAGTTTCCGCCAGCAACATGACTAGTCCACCGCCGACAACAACATTTCTAGCAAGGAACATAAGATCCCACTGAATATGGTAGGCAACAGTCTGCAGTAGAACAATTGACCCGAGAATAGCGCAGGCGATAGTGACCTTTTTCCATAGCATAACCATAATCACGGGTAAAAATTGACCGAAGAAGTTGTAGATGGCAAATACTGACGCTAAAAAGCATCCACGTGACCAGGATTCCTGCATAAACTGTCGCTGATCGTCCTATTGAAACGACATTCATATACCATCTTCAAGAAAAGTTGAAATGAGGCAAAGGCATGCCGCACGTCCCTGTCGGAGGCGTTTCTAGCCGTCGGAAACATCGAACCCCGACAACTCGTCCAATTTCGTCGCGCAACGTGCCCGACGCCAGGGGGGTTCGCGCGGCGTTGGAGTTATGTGTGCCCCCGTCGGCTGGACACTACCCCGCCGCACGCACTTCGCAAGCAGGGCACCACCGCTGGACCGGCGTCTCGTAAGTACCGTGACTTTTCAAGGCGCAAAATTTAAAAAGGTACAAATAATCCATAATAATGATAACGTAGGAGGCTGTAGGAGAGCTGAACTAACACTGACACTTCTGTATATCTAGGGAGCTCTATGGAGTCCCCGTTCCACTTCCAATTTCTGCTGTTCTATGTAAATTTTACAATATAGCTAGTATCTCAAACGTTTTTGAAATCTTTTAGAACGAAACGACTTTTTAGAAGACTGAAATAGATTTTGTAGACAATTCAGTTTTGAACACTTTTTTTCCACGGAATTTTTAGCTATACTTCGATGGTGAAGATGTTATAATTCCGTCGTATTTTATTTTATGTTGGGTTATGTTTGCCTATCATTATCATTGGACGTTTATACTACCACTACTGTTAGATTGCAAACGATCTGTAGAGTTCGCTACACACAAATACACGTTATAACTCCTAAGCAAATTCATCGATTGTAACAGAAACGAACCGCTCTTTTGGCCTGTTCCTCCGCTCTAGCCTTATTGTCAGGTTCAGTCATCATTACCGCTACGATCATTTTATTTTCGTACTGTTCCTTCTGCAAAGAAAACAGCATTACTTGTAATTCATCTCATGAATGCAGTATCCTACGGCATTGCTTGCATTGATGTGATTTTTTGAATTCATAAAGCATGACCAGTTGAAGTTGCATGGAGTTATGTAGAAGTTTATGCATATTTTGAACAGGAGGTGCAATAAGGATTTTGTGCAGCACTTAGCGTGTAGCGCAGTCAGAGAAGGCGCGACTGTCGCGTGCACCCGATACAAGGTTCCTGGTTCGGATTTCCGGCCCAGGCCAACCAAGCCTTCCATCCCTTCGGAGTGGTGAATTGGTACCAGACTTGTCTGGGAAGGATAGAGCGCTGACTTGTTCATCGGCTAGCCACCGCAAGTCATTGTATGGCCAAATACGCATTCAAATCGCCTCCACGATATCCCGTAGAAGTAGAATGCGTGGCGCATCCAAAACGGGATTGAATAGCGCCGTCCTTTATCCTTTATCCTTTACCTTTTTGTTTCAGTTAAGATTTCATGATTGGTTTTGCCCAGTTACGATTTTTCTCGAAACGCGCTGCGATTTCGCAGCTTCATCGTCGAGGATAGCGCTAACGCGGTATACAGCACCGGACGCGTCTTTTGAATAGACGCCGCAAAAACCGTAAAATCGCGGTTTTTGCGGCGTCTATTCAAAAGACGCGTCCGGTGCCGTATACCGCGTTAGCGCTATCCTCGACGATGAAGCTGCAAAATCGCAGCGTGTTACGAGAAAAACCCTAACTGGGCAAAATCAAGCATGAAAAAACTTAACTGAAACAAAAAGTCAAGGATAAAGGATAAAAGACGGCGTTATTCAATCCCATTTGGGATGCGCCACGCACTCTACTTCTACGGGATATCGTGGAGGCGATTTGAATGCGTATTTGGCTATACAATGACTTGCGGTGGCCAGTCGATGAACAAGTCAGCGCTCCCTCCTTCCCAGATAAGTCTGGTACCAATTCACCGACCCCGGAGGGATGAAAGGCTTGGTTTGCCTGGGCGAGAAATCCGAACCAGGAACATGGTATCCGGTGCACGCGACAGTCGTAAAAACCGCAAAATCGCGGTTTTGAGGCGCCTATTCAAAAGACGCATCCGGCACTGTAGTTCATCCTCTTCGTGTCACTCAATCAACTGTCTCCACAGTAGTTCGCCAATTCCGGAAGCTTGACCATGAAGTTGAAAGATCAGAACGAGGAAGAAACTGCACAATCAATATGCACGGATCCGGAAAATCATCGCAAAGCGAGTAATTCGAAATTCGAGGGTCTCTATGAAAAACATCTCCTGTTACATCGGTGTCAGTTTCACCACAATGCATCGAATAGCCAAAAAGAAACTCGGAATCAAGCGCTACAAGCTCCATGAAGTCCATCACCTGACGGCAAAAATACCCCCGAGCGGCTTCGTCGATGCTGCCAACACAATTTGCGTGTCGGAGCGAACACTGTTCACGAACGAGAAGATGTTCACCATGGAGCAGGCTCACAACCGTCAAAACGACAGGATCTGTCATAGGGTCAAACCACCTCCGCTATCGTCCAATGCCGTCAAAATCCGCAGGCGTTTATGGTTTGAGGTGACCTCTTCACAAAAGGAACGGTTCCCTAGCTTTTATAGGAAAAGGTGCAACAATTATTCAAGATGTGTACCGACGGGAGATCCTCGAGACCTTGATGCTTGCCTGGGCACAGCAGCGCTTCGGCAATGCGCAGTGGATGCTTCAACAAATCTCAGCCGCTGCACATAGAACGAAGAGTATATAGGCGTGGTGCAAGGCCACTTTTCTGGACGCCACCACGTCTGCGGAATGGCCACCGCGCTCCCGGATCTGAATCGATGAACCACGATGTGGTCCACTTTATAGGCTGGATCTGCGCCAAGCGTCACCAAAGCCCGGAGACCCTGAAGCAATCTCTGCGCCGAGATGGGCAGCATGTCTCCAGATGACCTGCTACACATCGCCGAAAACTTCGCCTAGCGTTTGGACCTCTGTGTTCGCGCTAAAGAGGCCACTTCGAATCCGCTCGATTAAAGTGTTGCCCAGGGTTTACAGTTAGGTTATTAATTGCGTTGTTCTATTAAGTTGTTAGTAGTTTCATAGTTATAATAGCAAAACCTTCATCACGTTATTTTGGAGCACCCTATACGTAAGTCGTCATGTTTTACACATGAAAGATAATGGTGATGAACCGCGAAGTACCCTCGAAGAAGGGCGCAGTACAGTAGGAAGATGATAGAGCAGTAAACGTGCAGTTGAGTTCGATTCGCGATTCGGAGAACAGCGGAGCGCAAGTATCTAGTCCTTGACGTATGGTTTGCGAACCTCTCCAGTCCAGAGTCATATTGCGTGATGTGTTTGAGTCTGCGACCTCTATCGGAAATAGGGAACCTTCACTTCTCATTTTTATTTTTCCATTTGCCTTAAAACTTCCTCAAAAAAGGCAGGTTTTTTTTTGATTCTCTAAAGGATTCTCTATAGCATTCGTTTCTGCCGTTACGGCGTACCGCTCAGATAGTTCGTTGGAAAGGCAAAATTAGAGAGGACTTGTCATCTCTATTTCTTTTTAGGATGATTCATAGTTGAGCAATGAGCTTTATCTAGTGGCTGATCAGCGCCATTGTTGCCGTTGTAAAGTTTTAATATAGCCATGCACCGCCTCTTCTTCACAGTATAAATACCGATCAAAAGAGTCAGCCTGTAAGTCATTTTAGCTTGCTTGTTTTACTACCATTGCAGATTTAGATATACAGCAAAGGTTTAGTTACCCAAGGCTGAGGCACGTTCACAAAGACCCGAGTGGTGCACTCAAAGAGCAGTCTATCGCCAGCCGTCGAATAAATCCCGTTTGTGAAAGATTGAGTATAAGATTATGTTGTAGCGGTGAATTGCTTGCTCCACACAAGGCTTTTGAAGATTGGCCTTTTTAGCAGCGTTGCTTTCTTCAGAGTTAGTCTGACCCATAGGTTGGACTCGGGCCGCTATCAGGACAAAGGCACCAGAATCAGAATAGCAAAAGTGTAAAATTAGTTTCTACGCTCTACTTAAGAATCAGATTTCATTTATTTTGAAGCAGTTTCCGAACTGCTTGTACTGTATCTGGCTACACATCAAAAAGTACTGCATCTTTTCATCTATTGTTTTCGTAGCGTATTTTACTGAAAACTAAGGTTACTGAAAAGTTATGATCTGAATTATCTTTTGACTGGGAATATAATTACTCGAAGTGTATTGCTATCTCGTGCTCGTAAAGAGTGATCTAAAAAGAAAAGCTTTCTGAATGATAAATTGCAATACAGATCACAAATACTCACAGAGAGATCGTTGATGGCACTTTCTATTGCCCTGTCCACTATATTCTTTCCTGTTCCTTCATGCGGATTATGGTAATACCAGTGCATGCTGGCACTGCCGCCGGACATCCAAAACCTACAAAAATAGGAATAACAGGTTCTTTGGAGAGAAACAGCAAATACGTTAAAAACACGTGCCAGAATGTGAACAATCCGGTTGGTCTGGCCGCCCACGATGGAATTTTTGCGTATTTTTTGCCTGGTTCAGGTCGATAGCTTATACCACTTCCCAGAATAATGTATGCCTTCACAGCCGCATTGAAATAGCTCATCGGGAATTTTAGCTTCCAATACGTGAATACCATTGCCTGAAGTATATAATCTAACGTTTGTTTGAACTTTCAAACAGAAAGTTGCTAGTTCTAGGATACGGCATAGTTAGGCTTGATTAAGCAAAAATGCAGTCAGCCTCAACCAGACGCTGCTGTCTTTGTAAAACCCGCACATCGAATGTTTTTTTGGCTTTTTGACGCGATATGAGGGCGAATGTTATTGGGAGTAATAGGAGACTCGAAAACACCTAAGCACATTCAGCACGATTAGTTCCGGAAATTTTCAAAGCAGGGTTTCTAGCATATGATTGATAGCAACGCATATAAACGTTGAAGGAAAGCGATCAGCGTGGAATCAAGACGACGTGGTTCGAAATAACACGATCCAGAAGGCCTCCGGAGTTCGAGTTTCGTCGACGTTCGAAGATCAGAGACGCTGTCACGTGGGCCAAGTTGTCGAAAATTAGGTGGGCCGGCCACGTAGTGCGTTTTGCAAACACCAGCTGGACGAGAGCCGTCATCGATTGGATTCTGCGGGATGTCAAGAGAACACCAGGATGACCACCAACACATTGGTCGAACTTCTTCGTGAAGCACTGAACGTGCAATATAGCGCTCTTCGTGTTTCGAGAGCGAGGAGGATCCACTGGAACACTCTGGCACTCGATAGGCACGAATGGAGACGTTGCTATCGCCCACTCAAGCTTGTCGCTGATCAACGGGACAATTGTTGATACCGTTTGGTGATAATCTTGCACTTTCTCACAGCATTTTTCTAGAGCCGTTGGTCCACAGTAGTGTCTGCCTATCGACCTTACATCATCCCGGTTTCGAGATGTCAGTTCAGCATTGGGTGTGTCTTCGGAAACACTTATCAGGTCTTGACCGTGGTCGCGACTGTAAAAACCAAAAAGTGACAGCTGGTCCACTGTCCTTCAGATGCACCTACATGATCCTTGATGGTGCACACCCTCGACCTGCTTAAACCTCGCTCACGCAATCTTCATTGCGCAGATCAGCAGACGGCATTGTGCGACGACTGCTGAACTGATACAACACAATCTTCGGTCGTGGTCTAAGGCCCCGTTTATACTTCCGACGCCGACCGACGCGATGGCATTATAGTGGCCATATTGATCGATCGCATCGCTGGATCGATGACACCCTAATACGTGACGTCGCGCCGCTCGGCGTCGAAGTATAAACGGCCCCTAATACGGCGCAATCTTCGCGAGTGGGGAGAAAATTTCGCAATTCGCAGAAGAATCCTATCTGGGCCTTATCCGGGAATGCTTTCAGCTTCCCATAGAACTTCAGGACGAGACCTACGCCATGTGAAAAAGCTTGGAACGCTGATTACAAGTATCCCTTCAAAATTGGCTAAGTGGATCTCATAAGCACGTAGTGGCCGGTGAAAGATCGAGTTGACAACTGTGTGTCGCCTGCGCTGATGAAGTGATGGGCGGAGCGTTGTGTAATCAGCGTAGCCCCTAGCAATGCTGCCAGTTGCGGCGTCGGAGCAGTGGTAGTGGGTTCAATCCCAATGGGGGCCACTCCATAATCGCTTGTAAAGCACACCTGATTGAGGAAAAACACACGCAGCATAGCATATAAACGAGCTTACCTGATGCCCTCCCCAACAAATGGAGGGTCCCATCGCTGGAATATTGAAAAGAATTAGTTGCAAAAGCATGCAGAAGGTCCAGCGGCTCCGCACATAATCCACGTTTTCAAATTCCCGCTCACCAAGTGCGTTCGTGTCGACTCAGTCAACGTGTGGAAATACATAGAGTGACGCCTGCGGGCAGTATGCATCACCCGACGGCCTTTTTATTTTGATCAGGTAAGTTCGCTGATGTATGTGTTACATGTGTTTATGGCTAAACTGCCATTTGCAAGCGATTATGGAGTGCCCTCCCATTGGGATTGAACCCTGGTAGTGATCTCGTCCGATGTAGCCAAAACTTCGTCTAGGAGGTTATTTTGGTGCTCATGGCGAATCAGACGTCCGGCGATAGGCATGGGTAACGCTGACCAGCGCATACCTACCGTCACATACCCTTGCAACGGCCATTCTGCGTCGTGGAAGGACGCAGCTATAGATTGTATTTCGGGGCTCATTGTAGATTTATTAATCACAAAGCATATTTTTTAAAGAAAGTGACATTGTACGCATTTTTAAAAAGCGGTCAGATTTGTTTCCGGTTTGTCAAATAACTCCTACACAGAGTTTTTTGAGAAACGTAACGTTTTTTTGTGAAAGCGTCAGAACTTCCAGTTAAACTCGTTTTTCGACCACCGCCAAATCTGAAGAGCCTGCTTACTGCATCAAGAATCTATGAAGAGAGATGTGGCCGAAACAACTGCCCGTATTGCACGACCAATAAAATCTGTCAACTACGTGGCGCTGTGTATCAAATCACATGCGAAGGCTGTGGTCAGAACTATATAGGATAAACGATGCGGCCGCTTTACAGACGCCTGGACGAGCATGTGCGAAACCCCGCTTCTTACCCTACGAACAGCTTTTCGCGACACCGCACCCTCCACCACACTCATCACCACACTCATGAAGCCCCTCCTGCAATCATTAACGTATTACACCGCTCACTGATAACCCCGCTAGAAAGGAAGCTGCTCGAAGTTCTTGCAATAAAAACGCTAAACCCCGAAATCAACAATAGGGATGAGCACACCGAGGCGCTGAGGCTTATCATGTAGTGATTAAGAAGATCAGTGGCAACGTTGTTTACAGTAACTTTATTTGTAAGGAGCATCGCTGTGGTGAGGCTTTGTTAACGAGGCCTGTTTGGTTAGTGTTTTACCATTATTATTATTGTATAGTTTGATGATGGTATCACTATGTGTAATGTTATTAAGCTGAGGAAGCTGTTAAGGCTCGAGCACACTTCGCTGCCTTTGCTGCGGCAGCAGTGATAAAGGATATCAGAGGCAGCAGCTCGATAATATCCTTTATCATTGCTGCCGCAGCAAAGGCAGCGAAGTGTGCTCGAACCTTTAAGCAGCGAAACTCGCCGATAAACAATACTGGAGTCTCAATTGTGCCAATTACATCGAACAGAGTTTTTTGTAAAGTCGCTGGTCCTGACACGACTATCGACTAAGAGGGAGACCGGCCATAATCGCTCAAAAGAACATCGGCATCGTGTCCACCTTCTTGGGTCCAGATTCATCAACGATACCGCAGATATTGTCTCACAGCGAATTCACCATACCGGTCTATGCAGTTAGTGATACAGAGAGATACAGAGATACAGATACGATAACCGATATACCCATACCGACCGGTAAGCGCTTGGTGAATCTGGGCCCTGAATAACCTCTCTAGACGAAGTTTTGAGGAACGGATTCCATTCTTCTTAAAATAACATCCCGTCGCGCACCATTAAGCGACATCGTTCCACGAGGCAGACTGGCTGTCTCGCACCATTGAGCGACATTGTCGTCAACGTGTTAATCCCGCTATTTTTCAGTTTTATTCATTGCATTGCGTCATGAACTTTGAAGCATATTACTCATGAAAATCAGAAATACTTGTTCGATCGATGCAACAGCTGGAAGATCAATATTGATCGCTTTCTCATTCAAAAAAGTCAAACTGTCCTGAACGCAGGACATATTCCGTCAGAAAAATGAAAAACGTTGGGCGATTTATGCTGCTTGTGCACTTTTTTAAAATTTGAAGGTTCTTTTTAGACGTTCCTCTAACAAGGCAATGTTCCCAACTCATGGTGAGCTTTTGCGATGCTATTTTGACAGTATGTAGGGTCCTATGAGCAGAGTGCAGAACCACAGTCAGTTTTTGCTGAACGCTTTTTTGAGGACCTGAAAAACAGATGTGTATGAAGGCGTGTGCGCAACACTCATCAGCCTCAACGACACCTCACGATAGGTGCCTCAGTGGCGCAGTCGGTAGGAGTGCCGCCTCGTAGGAGTACACTGACAGGCTTTCCAGTTCGAGTCTCCATGTCTGCCACTATTTTAGCACGTTTTAGTTCGGTAGTTATTAAGCTTTCTCATGATCACAGGAGGCACTTTTAGACCATCAATGTTTACAACAAACCAAGGCTGTCTATTTGCGCCTTCATATCCTTGTCTGCATCATATCACTTCTCTGGGGATAAAAAGATTATATATTATTAAATTAAAAGTCTTACATTTATTATTTACTTCTCTGTCGATAGGTCGCAGAACCGTTGTTAGGTCTGGCTTATAATCTGCAATCAAAAGAAAAGTCACGGGTGGTACCCTTTTTGTGTGATATTTTATCCCAGTTACCTAATTTCAGTATACTTTCTCGGCTGCATGTAACATATTCCGGATGGAAAGCAGTCAACACGTTTAGGAGAGAACAACATTTTTAGTGCACTTATGTACCGGGTTCATAATATTCAACCGTAGGATAAACGTATTTGCGTGCAATTACGGTATCATTGGGGATACGGTGTGATATAGTGGTGGTGTAGACACTAACAGTTGAAAACTAGCATATATGAAGGCGCAAATAGACAGCCTTGTTTCTTGTAAGCATTAAGTCTAACATTGCCTCCTGTGAACATGAGAATAATGTTGAGAAGTAATTGAGAAGCGTAATAACAACAATCAACAACGTTCAAAAATACTGGTAGCACACGGACTCGAACCGAATAAGCCGCTGGTGCGCTCCCTACAAGACGACACTCCTACCGACTGCGCCAGCGAGGCACACCTCGTGGGGTGTCGTAGAGGTTGACGAGTGTTGCGCACCCGTCTTCACACCTCTTTTTCTGGACTTTAAAAAAGCGGTCAGCGAAAACTGACTGTGGTTCTGGACTCAGCTCAAAAGGTCCAACACTCTGTCAAAATGGCATCGCAAAACCTCACCATGAGTTGGGAACGTTTCCTTGTAAGAAGGAGGCCATCTATCAGATTGCGTCTTTATGGCTTCAAGCACAACATAACTTACGTGCAATGTAGATCCAAGGGAGCGATCTATGATAATTGCGACGGCGAAATCTCTCACACCAGTACAATCGAGACATATAGTTCCCTAAAATTGTGCTGCTTTAACGTCACACATTAGGGCTGAATCAAACAATTTTTTAAATGTCACATTTTCAGGGGTTTGTAAGGTAGTTACGAAAAATCGCCTAGTCCACGTCGACGCCGATACACCTCAGAGTCGTGTTGGAAGTGACTGACGAGAGCAGAGGTCCGTGCGCGAAAAAGAAAGGCTCTTCGCTGGGTTCTCTGGTCTCCTCCTCAGAAGCAAGGGAGACCATAGACTGGACAAGCAAAGGAACTCCAGGAGCCAGATTCATCAACCGCTTGCCGCCCTCTAACGGTGAATATGCTGCCAAACACCCTGATATGACATTCATTAGCGGTAGTGCTAATTCTCTTATAAAATACCGCTGAGTTGATGACTGCAACTAAGCTGGGACTATTATAGCATTTGTATGCTCTTCATTTTAAGCTATAACTTATTCGCGTTTCAATCAGGGACCGGATTTATCAACGACTTACGTAACTTTGACGGAGATTTGTAATCGAAAAGCTCGGATAACGCGGCTTATCGCTCACCATATCGCTTGATAAGAAGCGTTATCTGAGCTTTTTGCTACTAATTCTTCGTTAAAGTCACGTGAGTCTTTGATGAATCCGATCCCAGATTGTAAAATTCATCTACAGAGTGGTCCACATAAAGTGTTACGGGCTACTACAGAAAGTCCATTTTTGGAAAAATCTCTTACATTTTGTGCTTTGCTGTAGCGTTATCCGTTTTCTCCGTATCTTTTAGTCTACCTATGGTCAGCCTTATTCTCCGTTTTTAGGCAAACATGGTTTCGCTTGAGGATCGTTCAGCAGTAGTCGCTATGTTCAAACGCGCGTCTTCCGTTTCCACGACTTCAAAGATGCTCAAACTGCATCGGATGCAAATACACCGCGTCATCAAACGTTTCGAAAAGACTGGAGAAATCGGAAATCGTCCGAAACGAAGACTACGACAAACTGCAAGGACTCCTGCCCTCGAAAGGCCGTCAAAGACAAGTTACCCGAAATCCTGCAAGAAAGATCAGGAAACTAGCTAAGGAGCACGATGTAGGTCGTTCTACTATAAAACGACTGATCAGGCATGATCTGTGATTGTATTCCTACAAATTCACCGAAGAGCAGCATCCCACTGAGGAAATGAAGGCTTCAAAATTGGAGAAATTTAGAAAGATGAAGGCCCTTACGCGCGATGACAAGCGCGACCGAGCTTTCTTCACAGACGAGAGGATATTTGCCGCCAAATCACTTCAAAACGCGCAGAATCAACGGAAACTGCTGCTAGAAGGATCCGCAAAAGCCGTCAACGTCGGATGAGCTTATTTTCCACAGTCCTTGATGGTATAGGCCGGTATATCGGGCCTGAGCAAGACCAAGCTTGTTTTTATTCAAAAACAAGTCAAGATCAATGCCGAAATCTACGAGAAGCAAATCCTGGAAAACGGTATAATACCTTGGCACAAGAAAATGCTAAGGACATAGACTGGACCTTCCAGCAAGACTGGGCACCAGCTCACGGTGCTAGGAAAACTCTGGAGTGGTGTGAGGCCAATCTCCCGGATTTGTGGACGAAGGAGGTTTGGCCTTCAAACTCGCCCGATCCCAACCCTATGGATTTCGCCATCTGGTCAATCCAGGAGCAAAGAGCTTGCTCTTTCAGACACAGTTCACAGATTCGCTGAAAAGAGCTCTGGAGAAGGCATAGGAAGAAATTTCACCGGAAATGATCGCGCACATCCTCAAGAATTTCCGAAAGAGATTGGACGCCTGCATTGAACCCCCCAGGAGCACATTTTGAATGTGATTATGATATGTTATGTAGAATTTTCTTGTCTTTCGAATAATTGTACAATTTGTTTATTTTTGTTAGTTTGTACAAAGTTGTATATAGTTTTCTGTGTAACACATGTGGACCACCCTGTATGTGCATGTTTTCAACCCAGTCTAACGGTCATCAGTTTCGTGCAAATAGACACAGACGATCTAATGAATTGAATCGCTGTGTTATCGCTATACATATGGTGGGATGCCCCTTCCTCCACGTGGTGCAACTGGAAACTGCTTGCTTTTGCGAGCCGAGCCAAATACCGACAATCGCTTGCGGGCGGCAGGCCATTGCGACAGGCCGGCCTACGAACATGTGTCATATCGTGTAGTTAATGACGCTCAAGACTCCTAAAGATAATGCTACGTCGTCCTCGGAAGCCGACGCGCACTCGCAAAGCCCGCGAGTGTGATAAGTATGCGAAGGTTCCTAATGCGGAGGACGGCATCGGGGGTGGGGAGGCAAATGAGTTAGGCCGAAAGTCCCGTAACATAGGCAAGACGCGTGTAGCAACGTTGAACGTAGGTACGTTGACGGGCCGCTCGTGTGAGTTGGTAGAAGCACTGGAGCAAAGAAATGTAGATTCCTGGGTGGTACATTAGACGAAGTGGGCTTGCTGCAAGTCGAAATACATTGGCCGTGGCTTCAAGGCCGTTTTGCAAGGCAGTCCCAGGGCCACCAGTGATGTAGGTCTCCGATCGTCTCGATGACCGCTTGTTGAAGACATTTGTCGCCGTAGAGAAGCGATGATGCCACTTCTTTTCTGTGTATGCTCCGCAGACAGGTTGCTCCAAGCAAACCAAAGACGAGTTTTGGTCCCTGCTTGCTGAGAAGACAGCGGAAGTGCCGTCACGAGATGTGATTGGTGTGGCAGGTGACCTTGATGGTAATGTCGGGGCAGGGAAACACGGCTACAGCTGTCATGGTGGATTTGGCTATGGGTCGCGCAACGCCGATGGTGAGCGTATACTTGTGTATACAGACTCACATGACTTCACCATGGTGAACACCAAATTTCGAAAGCGTGACATCCCCCTCATCTCATACTATAGTTAGAGCTTCATGTCTCAGATAGACTATTTCCTTGTGAAAGATTGCGACCGGAGCATTGTCTAGTCGTGAGCAGTCGTGGGAGGGTTTACTTAATTGGAGTGGAGTAGTAAGGAGATTTCCTAGGGGAGGAGGAATCTACCTGGAAGAAGAGACCTGGAGGCGGGACCGGACGGGAAACCAACAAGAAGACAGCCGTAAGGGAATTCATACGGAGAACAAGGAATCTGCCGTATACATAGCCTCTTCATGCTCGACACAGCGGCGACTGCGCGCTGCTAAGCTTCTGGATCCAGAAGACGGTCCCCCTACGTCGCTCAACAAGCGTCCTGATTCTGAATACGTGTTATCGACGTCTGCCGTGAGCATGGAAGGATCACTAAGAGGGTGGTGGAGAAGGGCAGTAAGGGGGATCTCGAGGGTGGACCACGACAGCGACCAGAAAGGAAAGGAACAACCTGGAGGAGTGACCAGGACGGGGAAACCAGCAAGAAGAGATCAGTAGGGGTCAATAGTGGAAACAAAGAAGTGGGCCAGAAGTTGGGACCAGATAAGTGTTCAATTCATTTTCATCTAAACTTTGTGCATTAATCCTCGTCTAGAAGTACGTGCTTTTATTGGTTCCAGTAATCGGAAGAGTTCTTGTCTTGTTAGTTACCAGAAAGTCAATCATTTTTCTGTCACGGAAACCACATATTGATTTGTTACTATAATTTGCGATTTTGAAAGAAAACCGAACAAAAATATGAATAAAGAAAGTTCTTCCCAAAACTCCCCCGTATACTCAAATGAGTGGACATCGTCGAGAATGTGTTAAACCAATGTTCACATCCTGCACCAAGCTGGCAAGTAATGATGAAAGTCCAAAGTATTGTTATAGAATAACCATATTCTATCTCCAACACTTCGATCTTCGTTTTTCGGTTTTAGCCACAATAAGTACCAAACATTCGATCATGAATAATTGCCAATACGTAGTTGGTTAATATGCAGCTTATTTGTGCGTTGACAGCTTGCTAAGCTACAACAAAGACATACCGGCTTATACGCCTCATCCGTCTTTCGAGGAGACAATTGCGATTGCACCCTAATATCCATCTCCTTATTCACGCATTCGCAAGTGGCTGTTTTGTTGTCAAACTTCGCGGTTCGAGCACACTTCGCTTGCTCTCCAATATCGAATCTGGGAGGAACCCCTGAAACGCGTTCAGAATTTGTTCGACTAACTTTGCATTAACATTAACCCCTTCGTGACATTGTCGGACAATGATGTCCGACGCTCGTGTTACCGCTTTGGATGTCGGACAATGTTGTCCTGAACCCAAGTTTTACTTTCTTTATACAACCGTTGAATTTTCTACCATCACACAACGATACAAAAGTCTTCTAGTATTTGTTGGTTAGCTTCTATACAGGTAAAATTTTTGCCAGCTTGATTCCGTAAAAACGAATTCGGGAAACATCATCCTGATTACACTTTTAAAGATAACAGTACGCGACGTCGTATAACCAGCTTTAAACGAGGCATACAGCCAACTTTACAACACGTGCATGGCATAGCAGTCTACACACAAGCGACCCGTCTATAGTTATAACCGATCCTATCTCATCTAGCTACTTTCAACTTCGACAATTATCTTCAAGATGTCTTCGCTTCTCCAAATAAAAATGACGGTCGCATTATAACAAGATAAGAGAAGGCCGCTAGCTAATGCGACGTCATATGGCTGAGAAAGCCAACGCTGGATGGCTGAATCTGGCTGGCGGAAGACGCGAAGACGCAAGCTAAAACCACGGAGCGTGGTAGCTAAAATCACCACGTCATTCGAGAAGTTGGTCAGAGTTAGGACTAACCATAAAAGTACAGTTATAACTGTAAAAAGGAAAAATGGGATATTATCGCCTTCAAGTGAGAAAAGCGTGCCAAATAAGCACGAAAGGAAAATGTTCTCCTGACCAGATAGTTTTACTCCTGTTTTGAATTTAAAGTCATAGCTGCACAACGAGAATTTGTGAAGGGAAACATCAAATAAGGAATTAGCGACATGCTCGAAGAGAACAAAAGGTGCATCTGACCCCCCCCGCCTTGTTTTCAAAAAACAGAATGCGCTTCCCCTCAGTTTGAATGGTTTGAGGTGGATCACGCCCCTCAGCGGATCCATGCTGCCCAGAACTGCGGCTACACCAGCGGCATGAGGCATGAAAACGACTCATCCGCGGCGAGGCTCCCATCACAGTGGGGCGTAGATCGCACAAGGATAGGAGGAAATGGACGCAATTGCGGTGCGGTGTACTTCCTGCCCAAGGCCGCGTTTATACTTCCATTGCGACGTGATTCGAGCGGAGCGCGTCGCACTGTTTCGGACAACGATGGGCACTCTGAACATCCAGTGACGCGGTCACGGGATTACGCACCATTGCATATTTGCGCACAGGTTTGTGCACACGTTTCCGGGTCCACTACAAAGGGCTGCTGGATCAGCAATACCGCGCCCCAGACCACTGCGATCAATCGCAATGTGCCGATTTTGAGAGCGACACTATCCGATGGCGAGCGACGCGGTCAATCAACTCGGTTCCTATACATGGCATCGGTCGCTCGGCGATGGAAGTATAAACAGGGCCTACTGCAAACCATTTGTTTCCGAACTATTGTTCTAAACGACCTGCTTTGCTACCACTCTCTCAGGTTCTAACCCACGTGGTGAAATCTCCCCTACAGACCTTATCTAGGGGTTTGTCTATAGGGATTGGAAGTAACGGATATTTGTAGCCATAAGATCTACCAGTCCTATCAAACACAGTAAAGAAATTTGTTCCTAACACTGACCAAATGAACATGCGACGAATAGACGAGCGATGTTGGGAATATCAACCATACCATCCTGGGTGAAGGCGAGAGCTACACGTGGCATATCTCCGCATGTTCTGGTTGGAAAACCATCCTTCCAGAACGTCTTGTTTGACGCGGTCTAAATACAGTACTTAATCAAAATATTTAATTGTATCAATCAATCTATTAATCAAACAACCGCTAGATGGTACTTTGCGTTCTAAAAACAGAAGCATAAGGAAAAAGGATGAAGGACGGCAGTACTCTATGAAATATTTTAAAGCAAATTGAATGCATATTTGTCCCACGCAATGATTTTCGGTGAACAGATATTTCAAGAGAAGTGTGTAACCAATTCACCGACACCAGAGGGATGGAAGGACTGGTTGCCCTGAGCTGGAAATCCGAACCAGGAATCAAGCATCAGGTGCACGCCACAGCCGGCACCTCCTCCGACTGCGCTACACATGCCTAGGTTTTCAAAATTTGTCTGACCACAATGTGAATTGGGATTTTGAAAGTACCTAGAACATGGGTAATTAATTAAAGGGAACATGGCTGTTTAGAACCGGGTGTATCTGGCGCGGTTCAGTTTGTAAGAACATAAGGACGTTGACAACAGTCAATTCCTCCCTACGGGATGCGCCACGCATTCTGCTTTCATTGCGTGCAACTTGCAGTGTCTAGTTGATTAGCTAGTTGAGTTCAAGTCATTCACTTTTCTCTGATATCAGATCGTTTGTTCCGGGTGCGGCATGAGATTTTCTGAAGGATAAAAGCTTACTTTCTTCAACAAAAACAGAACAAAGAAACAAAACTATGTAAAAACTAATAAAAGACAACTTCATAACCAATAAACGTATTTCAATAAACAGCTTTCCTTATGATTTCCTTATGGTGTCCATTTCAGTGTGATCGGCGGATCACGATCTTCCACGACATTCAAGGCCGCAAAAGAAAATTGTTATGTCAAGATCAGTTGCCACCTTTTATTTTTGATCAACTCAAAAACGTTTATAACCGCTGCCTCCGTTGTTTAATCAGATGGGGGTCGAGAATGGGAATAGAAAGTTTCAAGGAAAATAGGTCCCAGTAATTATAAGAAAACACGAGGAAGCAAGAACGCTCGATCCCATGAGTCTACATCCCTGTCGCAAGTCAATGACCCCAATGCTGCGGCTGTGCCGCATACCGTATACACGTGGGACACCAACCTGCCCTATGGGGCACCCGAAGCTGCCAAGGTCTCCTGGAGAGGTGTAACGGTTCGCCATGTCCCTACTGTAATGGAGACTCCCTCGCTCCGTTTCTTCGGTCCCATTGAATTGAGCACTTCAACCCTGGGTTGCAGCATACAGACGCCAAGGTGTCTACTACTCATATGTATTGATAGTCTGGTATCGACTGACACTGCCCAAGCGACTTCACGCGGACGGTCAGATTTTACCCCTCCGCGCGAACCCCGCGTGTGTCTTTCACAGGCATTCCCGAACGAAGCGTACACAATGCACATGGGAATGCCAACACAATACCGAACAACTGTATGATAACGGATTCACCACACTCCTTCCTTGTGCACATCGAGGGACAGTCCAGATTTATTAGGCGCCAACAGCCGTATAGAATATAAGCAGAAAGTTAACCGCGAGAGATAGTCGCATGTAACTTATTTTGGCGATCTAACGGAGCAGGTAACTGAGGTTAGCCTTGCAAGTTAGTCGATCGCGAGGGATTAGTCGCATGTAACTTATTTTGGAGATCTAAAGGCACAAGTAACTTAATTTAGGACTGATAAGGCGCAAGTAACTTGTTCTGAGTAAACGCAGGGCGCGGGCACCCGCTCGAGTGCACACGCTCCGCACACACTCGGACACTGGGTCACCACGGGCCGCACAACCAGTTGCTATTGGGGTGAAAACCTGTTGCTACGTATATACATATATATATACATATATATACATATATATACATATGTATTTATATGTAAATACGTAGTATATACCTACTTATATACGTATGCACATATATATGTAGGTAAGAGCTGGATATACGTGGATATATGGCTTCACAAGAATCGGTAGTGCGAAAGCGACTATCCTGCAACACTCTAGCAACAGGAGCCGACCCTTAAACCCACCCACAGGAGTGTCAACGGAGTGCAGGTAATCGCACCGGGCCCCCTCACCTGGCCAATCGGCGCAGCCCGCCACTCCCACTGCAACAGGTTTCCACCCCAATAGCAAGTGGTTGTTCGGCCCGGGGCCAGCGAGTGCCAGAGCAGGTCGATGCCGGAGGAGGTGGGGACAGGCCACGCGATGGGGCGCTTCATCGGAGTTCACCGCAAGTCTGAACGCCCGCGCTCGGCCTGGAGACTAAAGAGGTCGCGAGTCACAACACTCCTGGTAGCACTGTTGCCACGCCACATCGATAATTGGTAGGGGAGAATTACCCGCTCTTATAACTCATCATTGCATTCTGGTGTATGAGCATAACGAGAAATAAAAGCCGGTGTATCTTGCCTTTCTCGACATGGAGAATGGCTTCGATCGCGTACCGCCTCATATTATATGGTACGCTCTACGACAGCACGGCGATCTTGAAGAACCTGTAGAGTGGGTGTGGATGCTAAACGTTTGTCGAATGAGTCGTGCGAAGGCTGCAGCAGGAACGTCAATGGAGTTTCTCATCTCTGTTGGGGTGCACCAAGGTTCTGCGCCTTCCCCACAGATCTATAGAGCTGTCGTCCGGTCGCTTGCGATGAGGGGTGCTGAGTGTTGGGCTGTGAATAAGGAAAGTTGCCTCAGCATAATGGAGACGAAGATGCTGTGCTGGACGGCGGGACTCACGCGCATGAACAGCATCCGAAACAAAGCTATTCGACAAAAGTTTGGTATCGCTCTGACAGCTGACAAGATGCTGTAGCTGTAGCTTGTATGCTATGCTATGGCCACGTTCTGCGTAGAAAGGAAGACAGCGTTCGTAAGATAGGCCTCAGCTTCAAGGTGTCTGGAAAACGGCATAGAGCGGGCACGGAGCAGGGTTGGGCTGATACGCTGCACAACTGCTTTAAAATAACTGGTGTCCACCTTGATCTAGCACGGGATCGGGAAAGATGGCAACTTGGCACGAGAAGAGTGGGCTTCGCCATGAAGCGGGACAAACACTGAAGTATCTTAAACACTGAAGTATCTTGCATCTTAGCGGTCAGTCTCTTGCAACGACGCGGTAATGATTTATTGTCTAATTTATAGATTTATTGTATTGCCAAATACGCATTCAGATCTCCTCCACTATAATATGATGTAAAAGTAAAAAGCATGGAGCATCCCAATTAGGTATTAACTAACGCATTTTCCTTTACATTTCCTTTATCTTTTTCTCATATTTCTTTATTATTCTTATATCCTTTTTATCCTTTATTTTAAAAAATGGGCATCCCACTTGTCCCACTGAAAGGAAGAGGTTGCCGTTGACACACTCATTAGGCGAAGCACCAGACCGTCGAGTTCGGGCTAATTAAACTTTCTTCCCACTTTTTCTTCGTGTAAGGCGTCTTAGCAGGACACTAAGACGTAGCTTTAAAGTTCAAACAAAATTAAGGGACCACCACATTGGTCTTGCTTTGGCGTATTTCTCTGTGCCATTGTCAATTCTAAGCAAGGCTTAAGGTTCTCTATCTCTATCTAAAAGTCTCATGTTAGCACTTCAGCGCCGACTTTTTAAAAAACGGCTTCTTAACATAGCACCTAAATCTTGATTTAGTTCTGAGTTTCTCCTTTCCAAGATTGCTAAGCCATAAGGCTCCATGAATTGAAAGTTGAGCTTTTCTGCTCCTATAAAAAATGGCTCATATTTTCAGTTAATGGCTGTCATTATGTATATTTATAGATATTTATATTTATAAGTATCATTGGGCGCGTGTAGCGCAGTCGGAGGAGGCGCGACTGTCGCGTGCACCCGATACCAGGTTCCTGGTTCGGATTTCCCGCCCAGGCCAACCAAGCCTTCCATCCCTCCGGGGTCGGTGAATTGGTACCAGGCTTGTCTGAGAAGGATAGAGCGCTGACTTGTTCATCGGCTAGCCACCGCAAGTCATTGTTTGGCCAAATACGCATTCATGTCGCCTCCACGACATCCCGTAGAAGTAGAATGAGCTGGCGCATCCCAGAAGGGATTGAGTAACGCCGTCCTTTATCCTTATCCTTATCCTTAAGTATCATTACATGTTGTTTCCTACGTAAGGGTACCAAACCCAATTGTGCGGTAAAAGGCTGATGTGATGGCGGGAGAATTCAGGGCACTAAAACGGAAAGCACCATTCCTACAACCTAACAAAAACACAAAACCTGCCGTTCTGCTGTTGACGGTTTAGGAACAATATGGCTTTTTTAAATCGCAGATCCGTAAAAAATGTGGTACTTCCATCGCTTATCAAAAACAGTGCAGCTTAGTTATTATTTAACGACAATTTTAGGCCATGTTATTATAATTTGTAACTTAAAATATTACCTTTTGGATAACACCGTCGGGCGACACGATATCAAAGTCGAATTTCAGTCTCTGTTCCATGAACTTAAGATCTTTCGTGCAGGCCGGCAAATTTGTTAACTTTGTGCGATCAGTGTAGCCCGGCACGGCCACAATATTCACTTGAGCCTTAAATAGCAATTTTTTAACTTCTGTTCAGGTTTCTAAAAATTATATGCGGATTTATAATAGAAGTGTGATTTTCGCTGAAAACTGGCATGGCACAATGCGCTGCATTATGTAACTGCGTAAGTAGCTGGTCCGGCTGAATCAAAAAATCATTGTCAGTTTTCAGAGTATAGTCGTTGCAGAAGGAAATGGCTTTGCTCAGCCATTTTCGACGAGGATTTTAATCAAGCGACCTCGACGAGAATAGCCTTTTTTATCGAGTTTCGACACACTGAAATAGGTAAGGGGAGACAACCTTATAAGATAAATGGAAGAAACCGAGTCGTGGGGACAGATTACACTAGATGATCAGTACTGATCAAGTTTAAAGGACGCGCTTGTTACCACTCCAGATCGTAACGGTCGGTTAGAAGCGGACATAAATCTGTCGGCAGAAAAGCAGCTGCCGCAATATCGCCTCGAATCCATTTTTGCTGCTGCCCCGTTTGTTTTACCACTGAAGGGAAAGGCGCGGCATGGCGCGATTAGCCGCAGCAGACTCGTTGTGGAGTAGCAGTTTTCACAATGGGGGTGAATCACTCTGTTGTGCCCTTTCGGTTTCCCTGTTTTCATCTCTACGTCAAGGGGTGGAGTGGGTGTTCATGATTGACAGTTCAACAGTGAGGGATCTGACAGTTTAAGTTCTACTTCAGCTGTAGCTTTGTTTTGTGTGCAGTTCTGAATGCTCACAATTAAACGTGACATCTTTGTCTAACAGCACAAAAGGATGTTCCATGAATACTACGAAACTCGTGGCCGCGCATCCCTGACGCTCCCCAGAAGCTCATGACCGCGCTTCGCTAGCGCTCCTTTTTCTAAAGGTCCCACAAACTCCTGCGACAACGCCGAGCTTAGGTCTATGGTATACTCCCGTCCGCTGCAGCGACAGTGCGCAGCTACGCCACGGCTCGCGATGCACGTCGCGAGCCGTCGCCATCGCTGAGGCTGACATAGTTCACGCAGTTCTGCAGACGGAGACTTTCGCAGAATTTTAGCGAATCAGCTGATCCAATGCAGTGAGGAAATCGTGCTTTGTTCATCACATCCACCGTAAGACCTGTGGTGAATTCGCTCAAGAGCCCAGTTAGACTAACTGAGAACATTGTGCTGCAGGAATGTTCAAACAAATGCAGCGGGGGAGAGGGAGGTATAGGAAAAGGAATCAAATGCCTAAATCGCCGTCGGACACCCAATCTACGAGTCTTTCCTTTCTCAAAACGAGTTTACAAAGATTTTTCATGTAACGGAACAAGATTATTTAACCTCACAGAGAGCGCACGAGTTTTTCGAGACAACCCGTATTAGAGCACAGAAAGCAAAAGCAGTGGCAGTGTCGCAAAACCCTAACCCCGCATGAGATGCAATACTGCTAGGGCCGCACGATCTAAAGAAAGGGTTGCGATGGACTAATCCGTCGCAAAACATCGCATGCTCATAACTCCTCCGATTAAGATAGCTACATATTCTGAGAAAGGGTTGACATCGTTCTTTTCACCTCTTTGAGATCTCCACAATCATTTGTATAACTTCACCAGATCATGGGAATTTCGTCGTGGGCGGCCCCAAAAATGATTCGAGCAGCCTTTACGCGATTGGAGCAGTTTATTTCCCATGACATAGAAAATCTGCAAATCGCATGGCGTACTTTGCCGGTGCCCTGTAGTGTGCCAGTTGGACATTTTTTGCTCACTTGGTTGATTTCGTCGATTCTATGTGCATTGTGTACGGCTCACTCGAGTTGCACGCCTGACACTACTGGGCACTAGCTGTGGTATGGTCACGAACCAAGGAAGTGTCGAAATAAGTGAGCGGAAGTGCGTAGAATAGGGCACGACAAGCGCTCCCCCCTCCGCGACCATAGCTCGGCCGTCGCACGAGAGTATGTTTCACTCCCGCGACGTGGAGGTATAACACCCCTCTGCGACGCATCGCGGGAGCGATGGCGCGTCAACTGACAATCGCGCCCCACTGCGCCGTCCGCCACTGCAGCGAAGACGCGCCGTTGACAGTTGCCCCGCGCCCGTCGCTGGAGCGACGCGGGGGTATACCATAGGCCTTACCGTTGGCGGCGTCAACGATGCTGGAGCGACCAAAGCGCGGACAGAAGGCGGGAGGGCGAATAGCAGCAATGGATCCCGCTAGAAATACAGTACCTCTCCGATCCTGCCTCTTTCGGCCTGTCGCCGGCAAGGCTGCGGGAACGGAGTGACTCATGGTTCTCGCCGCCGGTCGCAAAAGTGTGTGGGAGCTTAAGGCTTATGGTATACTCTCGCGTCGCGCCGGCGATGCTCGGGGCAGGGTCATGCTGGACAGGGTCAAGGGTTGAGGTTCGGGAATCGAAGGGGGTCGTACTGTAGCGTCATTGGGAGGGGGGGGGGGATCGTAAATTTTCAGCAAAAATCGAAGCCCACGCTTGACCCTGACTCGGGGCAACTGTCAAGTGCGCCTTCGCTGCAGTTGCGGACGGCGCAGTACGTGACGCGGTTGTGAGCAGTCACGGCGTCGCTCCAGCGACGCGTCACAAATGGGTGTTATACCTCCGTGTGGCGGAAGAGATCCCGTGCTATGGTCATCGTTGATCGACGCTCGTCGTCGTCCTGTGCACAGCGACGAGCGACGATCGCAGAGGGGGAAGTGCCCGTCATGCACTATTTTTGCACCTGTTTCTACCGCTTGTCGCAAGACCGCGCTGTGCAATCGCACGTCGATGCGGTGCACGGGAGTATACCATAGGTCTGATTGCAATCGCGCAGTGGCGCGTCAAATTCGGAGCGGGCACGGCCAGCCGCGTCGAACTGACATGTCGCGCTGCGGGTGAATATAAAAGCCACTAACCTCTTATCTCAATATTGCTCTTTTCGTGCGAGCTTGCAGCATCGCTAAGGGGTCGTTTAGTGTGCACTATAGTTGTGCTCGAATGACCTATTCGAATAGGTATTCGAATGATTTTCATTCGAATTTCAATATTCGAATTCGGTTATTCAAAAAATCGCGTTTTTCGAATGTATTCGAACTCGAATTTTCAAAAAATCGCATTTTTCGAATGTATTCGAATTCGAATGTTCAAAAAAATCGCGTTTTTCGAATGCACTCGAATTCGAATGTTCAAAAAATCGGGTTTTTCGAATGTATTCGGAATTCGAATGGTCGAAAATTGGTATTCGAAACCATTCGAATATTGGAAAATTTTGCGAGAGCACAACTATAGTGTGCACGCGGCGCGCGACACGATGCCATTTGTAGCGGCCGAATCGATCAATCGCGTCGCTTGATCAATTTGCCCACTACACGTGCATCGTGTCGCGCGTCGCGCGCACACTAAACTACCCAAAACCTATTGAAAGTAGTTTTCGTAAATTTGAAAATAGCTCAATTCAGGTTGTGCTGCATACTTTTACGACTTTTGAATCCAGATGCTAGCCACGAGACGTGTGTGGCACTTTTGAATCCAGATGGTCTTTGCGTAACACCGATGACACGTCCTGCGCATTAGGCCGTTCAGAAACGCGCTCAGTTGCCATTGCTTATAACAGGGAGAAGCTTGCTTCTCCCTGCTACAGCAACATCTCATGCTAAATGGCAAATGTTGCCCTCGCGAGATTCTGTGAGGCGATCCCGTATACTTTGCGGGTAAGATCGCCTAAACCTCATCGACAGACGAACACATTTATATAGAAGATTTTAATTGATTTGCAGCTCATGCTGGAGATCTGATTCCTCTATGTCCATAAATTCGCTATTCCTGCTTAGGCGCAAATAGTAAAGGAAATGGTATGTTGATCCGTACCCTGCATTTTTAACGTGAACTGAACAAATTGGTCATTTCTTACCTCCCTGAGAAGTTTCTTAAAGTCTTCAGGGTTTTGAAAGTCATATGGTGTAGCGGCCATTCCATGCTTGAAAGCCTGAAAATGTTAAGCCGTTATAACTTAGAGTACGGCCTTATTTATTACGTGTGATGTAGAACGAGTATTTTCCTGCTTCTTCAAGGACCTGCGCTCTTTCTACTTTGTTTTAGTCTTACTTTTCCGGCAAAATTCCTACAGCAAAGCATGCACAACTCTACGCTTTGCCTTCTCAGCAGTGAAATCAGGTTATTTAGGTAACAATAAGTACGCTATTCTCCGTGTGCCTATGAAAACAGAGAACAGAAAACAGGCTCTCTGCCACACCGTCTAAAATAGCGTTTGTATAGCATGCTTCATCCCCTTCCTCTCCAACTCACTCATGCTCATGCCAGCGCGGTAATTATAATAGAGATACATTGCACCGTAGGAAGGATATCAACTTACTGGCAGGTTCGGAGATTACAGTATTGTCGGAGCATTGATTCGAAGGCATCACACCGCCTTGTTTATCAAGAAGGTACTTATAGTCAGAAGCACAAGGAATTCTTCATGAAGTAGCAAATGATTACCAGCAGACAGTGTAGATAGGGAACCAGAAGGAAAATGAAGATGCGGAAGGGGTTCCCTCCGATCGCATCCAATATAACAGCTGATGGCCGTTCGCAGCGTCGGCCCATGAGAACTCGCCCGCGTTCGCACCCATTGACACCTACGGGCTCATAGGAACTCTCCCACGTGGGCGAGTTGTCATGGGCCCACAGGTCTCAGTGTGTGCGAACCCAATCAATGAAACGGCTGGATAGAATAAATGTGCTAAAAACAGAGCATGCTGCAACTGCATTCCGTTTTTAACCAAACTAGCATGGTAAACGCTACTATGGACGATGATGCGATCACTGCTCTTGTTCGGAAGCAACATCAGTTCTACCTCGCAGTAGCATCTATGATCGCTTGGGTATAATGAGAGTCTGCGTGGCTTTCCCATATGGATTGGGCGGAGACTGAGCGCAAAAGGGCAATGTTCATTGAATCTTGTATTGTGGAATTAACATTAAATGTACTGGGTTGCTAAGTGAAAATGGGATCGAAGCTACAAAATCTCTGAAGACCTTCCCGATTTGCAAACGTAATCCAACGCTCAGAAACCAAGACAGGTTGTATATGTTTTTTGAGGTTTTGTCCGAACTGTTTAACTCAGCGCTCTTGGGAATTGTTGGCAACCAGGTAAGTTGTAAGCTAAGCTTTTCTGTACCGAGTGCCTGGTCAATCGCTTTGAAACCCTTTCACTTATCCGTTTTTAAGAACCTACTTAATTGTCGAAACATAAATAGGCCAAAACTCGTTCGTTCCTTCACAGCCAACCTGCTTGGCACAGAAGTTGTCTGGTCCTTCGAGTTCCTGATGTCGAAACTTTGAACCCAATTGGATAACTCTGCTCACTTCTGACAGGATAACATGGGAGTGAATCGCATGGGCTTTGGATTTTGGCCCATTTATTGAATCTTTGGTCTCTTGAGTCTCAGCCCCTCCTTCGACCTAGACTCGTGCCGCCAGAGTTACTGTATCCCTGACTGAATGTAGCTGCTGGGCTCGACCAACGATGACGAACGAACGCGAGAGGAGAGATCGAAGACTCCGATTGCTAAAGCGATACGTCTTATTCTGTCACATAGTCGGACGGAGTCGTCCGATTGAGTTCATATTTCAATATCATAAACTCAAAAGTTTGTGACGGAGGTATTGAAAGTGTAGAATTATATAGAAAACGGATATGAGTGCAAAACTAGGATGAGACGGACTTTGCGATTTTTATTTCAGAAGGTAACGTTAAGCTTACACACCTGACATGTTTTGTGTAAACGCTCAGGTTTTGCTTCATCTCCTGTTTCCATTATGAACGATTGAAGTGCTCGCACTATAGTAAAAGGACGACTCTCTCCATACATGTCTTTGTATTGCCTTACGAACAAGCCAGCCTCGGCATATTTGCTCGCAAGCTGAACAAGATCTGGAACTAAACAATTTATGCACGATAGCAAACAGCTCTCAATAATCCTTTACAGTTTCAGATTTCTAATGTACACTACACATTTCGCATTTTTCTGGTTACGTGGAAGAACATTCCTCTGTGCTCTCCTCTCGCTCTTAAACTGTTGTGACTTGCTTTTCGCAAGGTGCTTTTGTGGGGAAGTTCTTCTCATTGCGAAGTTAACAGCCGGTTACTCTACACAGCGTCTTCGATAGCAATAAGCTCAAACTCCGGAACTTTTTATTAACACTGTCAAAAGCATGAGCAAAAATCAGTTCTTGGACAAGGTTCTTTAGATAGTAGATAGAGAGAAAAACAGAAGAAATCAGCAATTGCTGCACGTGCACCAATTAGGTAGGTTTAGTATCAAATAGATCTCCATGACATGGCAAAGCTAAAATTGATATGATTCAACTGGGCAGGTTCGTTTCTGGCAGGGGCACTATAAGGAAGACTTGGCGGTGAAAGTTGGTCCGGCTAATGCAATCAATGGCTTCTTTAGATTCTATTCAGAACACTATATCAAACTGTACCGAAGCTGACGGAAACAAGATGCAATATGTGTGGCCCATAAAAGACAAAAGTGTTAGGCTATTTGTCACTGAAACCTAACAGAACGAAAAATGGCTTGAACACTTCCGTGAAGTGTATAACCAACCCAGCCAACCTCATCGCCTACTTTAGATGATGAAAACGAAGAGCGAAACGTCAACAGTGGCGTGGCAACGGTGGAGGAAACGAGCACATCAGTACGACCTCTCCAAGACAGAAAAGCCACTGGGCTCGACGAAATCGCTGTGGAGATGATGAAACCTAGAGGCGTGCTGGTAATGGAACAATTGACGACGCTCTCCAACAACTGCTGTCATATATACAACGCGCCAGCAGATTGGAAAAAAGGCTTAGAGCTAGCTCATTAAAGTAATCTGCACCGTATTTTCACGAAGACTTCGGGATGCAATAGATGAAACACCGGGGGAGTAGCGAGCTGGATTCAGAAACGGAAGATGGTGTTGTGAGCATACCTCCACAAAAGAAAAAAACAACCCCAACATAACCGAGTAATATTTGGGGTATCGCTACGCGCCCTATATAAACGTCGATTTTTAGAAAGCATTTGGCAGTGTCCACCGCCAGGAAAGTACTCAGTCTCAATGACCTTCGTCAATGTGTTTAGAAGCCTATCCGAAAAATCCTCGTTCAACTCTTAGAAATACAAGCTTTTTTGAGGTCATCACATGAGCGTTCTCTCATCGTTACTACTTAACAACGTGGTTTCATAATGAAGAAAACGAGAGCCGAAGTACAAGGAGGTGTTCCTTGGTTCGGCGGACGCCTAGTGGACCTGGACATCGCTGACGACGTTTGTATTGGCTAAACAACGATATCCTCCAAAGAACTAAGAACGCCCTATTGGGGAAGTAGGCAACATTGGACTGCAAATGAGACGTGATAAGCCAACGGTCATAAATGTGGGAGATATAAGCTGAAGAAGCGGCACTTGTGTAATAACTGTTTAGGTTTCACTTACTTGGAAGGCACGATCACCAGTGACGGAGATGCCAAGGCTGACGTCCGCTCTCGGATTGCAAAGGCGGCGACAGTGTCAACAACAACAAACAAACAAACAACAACGGGAAACAGTAGACTTAAGCCACTGTGGGCGCCATCTACCGTTTCAATTATTACGTTGTATACGTATATTCTACGAGAATCGTCCCCACTGCAACGTACGCTAGCGAAACGTGGAAGATGTCGGCTAACATCATCAGACGGGTCTACGTGTCTCACTTCAAATGTCTTAGACAAACAATGGGGATACGTTACACCAACGAAGAAGTGTTAGGCCGCAGCCGCTCTAGCAACCTTTACGCAACTGTCCCGGAACGGCGACATCGTCTGGCTGGTCACATCCTACATGGTAGCGTAAAAAGTATTGACGCACTAAACGTAAACGGTAAAAATTATCAACACATTATAAAATTTAACAAGTTTACATAAAAAATGTCAACAAAGATCTAACGAACAGAACACCATCACTTGTATCTTATATTGGCTCCTTTGTTGCGAATGCAGAGACGACGACGCCGAGGAAAAGCATCGACGGTGCGCCGCAAGTAGTCCACGTCGATTTCGTTCCATGCTTTGACTAGGTCATCCTTCACTGACTTCATGCTCTTGTGTAAAGTAGCGCAGGCTTTGTTCTCCAATACTTCCCATATAGAGTAATTCAGCGGATTCAAATCCGGTCTATACATAGGTCAATTCTATGTCGAAATGAAGTCCTTCAAGTTGGCACGGCACCAGTCCTGAACAATCCTCGACTTTGCGCAGGAGTCTGGTCCTGCTGGAAGAAATACGGCTTACTCTCGAGGTGGGATTCGAGCCAAGGAACCAGTTATGTTATGTTATGTTATGTTTATTACGAATGCATAAGGCAAACGTTTGAGAGAAAAAAGAACACAACATTTGTTGAAGACACAACGAAAAATCAACAGAACACATACATCAGCAATCAAATAGAAGTCAACTTGAAGCAAAGCCATTAACATGGTCAGGAAAAATCGTACTTATACAATATGGTTTCCACATGGCTCTTCATCTGTCCGGGTGATAGCAGGGACTGAATGTTTCTAGCAATTTTCGAGTAGAGGCTCCCCGCTCTATAGGTAAAAGACATTGCTCGAGACCTAGTTTTAGGACGAGGCAGGCATAATTTGGTAGTACCGCCTCTAGTGTGGGAAGTTTTCATCTTAAAGAATTTGCATGGCCCGGAATCAGGTGTGAAATGCAGAAGCTTGTGAATGAGGCAGACGTCAAGAACTTTGCGGCGAGATTCCAGAGACGGAAGTCCAAGGTATTTGTTTCTAATTGACGCTCTCGGTACTCGACTATATAGAAAACTACCTGTGCGAACTAGCAGCTTGCGGGTAAAGTTGTTTTGCACCTTTTCTATGGCAAATACGCCTTTCCTTTTATAATGCGAGAAAACAGATACACTAGATTCAACGATGGGACGTATGTAAGTTTTATATACCTTTAAGTTGCTCCCTTAGGACATCGATACAGATAGCTCTACCGATTTATTTTCACTCCTGTATCCACGAAAACGATAGACGCTTGTGATGAATGTACAAACCATGATACCGGCCGGATGCGCCTCCCTTGCAGCGAGCCTTCCACCAGAATTAGCACTTTGGAAGTCCTTGATGAGTATGTAACACTTTTACGGGTTGTATGCCCAAAAGTGTCAAGTCACTGAAGGTTAAAGCATGGAACGAAGTCGACGTGGACTACTTGCGGCGCAACGCCGATGCCTTTCCTCACCGTCTTTGCCCCTGCATTCGCGGCAAAGAAGTCCATATAAAATAAAAGTGATGCTATCCTGTTCGCTACATCATTGTTGACATTTTGTATATAAACCTATTAAATTTTGTGATGTGTTGTTATTTCAAACGTTTACGTTTAGTGCGTCAATGCCTTTTACGCACCCTGTACATATACCGGTACATCGCCTACCAAGATCAGCTATGCAGTGGATTCTGCCAGAAAAGCGAGCCGAGGCCGTCCAAGAAACACGTGGCGTCAGACGTTCATGAGCGACTTGAAGGTTATTAATATTTCTAGGTAGGAGTACGAAGAAATAGCACACCATAGACTGCGACAGTGGAATGAGTTCATCACCCTATGCGTCTGCTACAAGGGAGGAACTAAATACAAAGTTATATTTTGTACTGGATTTCAAGCTTTCGCCAACTTTTGTAGACAGTCACACGTAGTATCATCAAAACACGAATAACTCTAACGATCTTGGCTGAATGTTGTGAGTCTTTCCTTTGAAAAGTTCATCCTAAGGCAACACAAAGTACACAAATTGGTTGAATGCTTACCGGCGGTGGTGTACTCACTTCTTACCGTGTCATATCGCCTTTATATAAAACATCAAAATTCACATAGTTATTCCCATCTTACTACGCTCTCGGTCAGCTGCTCTTACATAGAAATTTTTGTGAAACTTTATATGAAAAAGTACATACATTCTGGTTTTGGGCGAGCAGGTCTTGAACAAAGAGCAGGAATCCGTGTTTCTTTCTCCATTTTACTTAAGTACCCTGCTCTGAATCGCGCGAATGAGCCTTTTCGTGTGACAATCACATAAGATTCTGATTCTCCAGCAACAAGACGTCCTTCTTTGTTATTCAGGATTTTGCCTGAAGAAAGAAGTAAATCATTGTCTATGTTATGTTAATAGTGGTGTCTTCCTTATTGTCTGCATAGCATGGAAAGGTTGTAACTCTACCTAACCTTGCGAACATTTTATTCTAAATCTACAAAAAGTCACCTTACAATGGAAGGATACTAGGTGACCATGGGAGTTTGAGATGCGACGTACAGTGGCGTCCAAAAGTTGTGAACGCTTGCATTTTTCGTCATAACTTGCTTTAAAAAAGTCCAAACAGAGTGAAATTCGGAAATGTGGTAGCAAATTAAATCGCAATAACAACCCTCTGGTTTACGTTCGTTATTATCGATTTTCTTGCAACTGCAAGGTCAGTCTTGCGCAACAGTCAAAGCTGAGCTGCTAAGGCATCGAATGTATTTGTCGATACATTTTCTAATGAAGAGAGAACAGTAGCGTTTTGACATACTGTGGTTTTTACCAAACTCACTGTTATGCCGAGAGGAAGGAGTATCTCTGCTGAAGTACGAGAAGCCATTTTTCGGCTCATCCATAAGAAAGTCTCTTATCGACAGGTAGTACTATTTTTCGGATGCGAAATTTCGACGGTTGCTGCTACAGTCAAGAGAATGAAGGAGTCCGGAACAGCGAAACACACTTCTGAATCTGGCAGGCCTTGAAGTACGAATTCTAGAGGCGATTCTGGCTTCCAGAGGATGTCGAGGCATAACATGTCATTGATCGCCGTCGATATAAAGGAGTCTGTAGCTGCTCACCACGGCTTAGATATTAGGGTGAGCACGGTAAAATGTCGACTGAGATGTTCTGGGATCGGATTCATCAATGACTTACGCAACTTTAACGGAGAATTGTAAGCGAAAAGCTCACCAGGGAACTACCTGAAGTGTAGGTCTGATCCAGCGATGCGATGCACATGGTCGGAAGCGGCTCCCTCTCAGAAGTAACAATATGCAGGTATCTCGACCCGAGTACAACTTTGAACAGAGTTACGGCCAGTGGAAGCCACCATTGAAAAGGAATGGTGAAGCAAGCAAGAAGGCTGGTATCTTATCACTCTCGAGTTCATTGTTCTCTTGAGTCCGTGTCGACGGGGCGACCGAGTGGATAGCGTGACAGACTTACGAGCGAAATGCCAGGGGTTTGGATCTTGCGTTGGGCATGCCTTTTGCATTTTCACAAACTTCGTGTTCATGCGAGGGGTGTATGCACTAACAGCAGAGCAGGTAAAGAACAGCTTTATGTGTCATTCAATCTTGGACTAACCTGAATTCGGGGTGCACTCCGGAAGCCGCTTTCACTCTGTTACACCTATGTAAACATGAAACACTAGTCAACAAACAAGGTTGCTCTCCGTAGCAGTTTCACATGTAGATACCCAGAATTCATGGTTTTGCTTCTGGTCTCTCCAAGACTAACTACAAGTCTTCCATCCCGGCTGGATCGGCGGTTTTGCACCAGACTTCGGAAGGATAAACTCTTACATGTCCATCGGTTGGTCGCCGCAAGCCACTGTAAAAGACTATATTCGCATCGAAACTGCTTTAACGGTGCCCCGTAGGAGTAGAATACACGGCGCATCCCAAACTGGGCTATGGTGACACCAACCTTTATCCTTCATAAGTGTTAACAACAGGGTCAACCTGTTCTTTTCCTGCTCCGCTGTTAGTGCATACACCCCTCACATGAACACGAAGTTTATGAATATGCAAAAGATATGCCCAACGCAGGATCCAAAACCCTGTCATTTCGCTCGTAAGTCTCTCACGCTATCCACTCGGTCGCCACGTCGACACACGGACTCAAGAGAACAATGAACTCAAGAGTGATAAGATACCAGCCTTCTTGCTTGCTTCACCACTCCTTTTCAATGGTGCAGCTTCCACTGGCCGTAACTCTGCTCAAAGTTGTACTCGGGTCGAGATACTTGCACACTGCTACTTCTGAGAGAGAGGAGCTTCTGCCCATGTGCATCGCATCGCTGGATCAGACCTACACTTTAGGTAGTTCCCTGGTCAGATAACGCAGCTTATTGCTCACCATAGCGCCTGATAAGCGCTTGATAAGCCGCGTTATCTGAGCTTTTCGCTTACAATTCTTCGTTAAAGTTCCTAAGTCGTTGATGAATCCGGCCCCTAGACTCTATGGAAGACGTCCCAACAAGGAAGCCTTCATCAGTGAGAAGAGTAGGTACGCAGGACTCCGGTTTGCCAAGGAGCATTTGAGCTGGACGATTAGAGGATTGGAAAAAGTGCATTTCAGCGATGAGAGCAGGTTTCAACCTATTTGAATCAGATGGGCCACGTTACATGAGACGTCCAAAAGACTCCAGGTACGACAGAATGTATCAACTGCCAACTACTAAACATGGCGGAGGGAGTGCAATGGTTTGAGGATGCTTCAGCGCACACGGAACAGACCCTATTTGCCAAATCCAAGAAGTTATGGACTTCAGACGTCACCAGGAAATTTTGAACAATGTTATGCTTTCATAATCTAGACAAACTTTCCAAACGCCGTGGATTTTCCAACAGGAAAACGACCCGAAACATGTTTCGAAGGCAGTTGACGAGTTGTTCAATATAATTTGGATTCATCTTATGTCGTGTACTTTTCAGTCACCAAATCTGAACCCAATCGCACACCTTTGAAGACACCTTGCTGAAAGTTTAGCAAGTCTCACAGCAAGAAACAAGGCTGAAAAGGTTGAACATTTAAGGCAGAAATGGGAAGATATCGGACTCAACGTGATCAACAAATTCTAGAGTCCATGCCGGGGAGCTGTGAGGCAGTAATTAAACAAAAAGGTTTTGCAACAAAGTTACTAGTAAAGCTACATTGTAAAATTTGTCTGACTTTGGCAATAAAGAAGGCTGCTGAAGTACTGTAACTTATGGGGCTGACTTCACGATTTTCCGTTTCATGATTGAAATATGAAAGGACCGATATGGAACAGCATTGATGTTATGATATAGGAAGATTTGTTAGTTGTCACAATATATCCAAGTTTCACATTTTTAAAGCTGAGTTGAAGCGAGTTCTGGCAAAAATGCAAGCGTTCACAAACTTTTGGACGCCACTGTATATCCCTGGATGCGGCTTCGAACGCTGATTCCAAATATGTGTTCCATTTCTGCTGTGGGAACGGAATTATGGACCATTTTCTTAGCAGGCTCCTTTGCCCACTAGGTCCACGCAGAGCGGGCCAATCACAAGAGAGCGAGCTCAAGTAGGGTTGAAACTGCGCTGCCGGCCGAGCAGTGATGGCGCATGGCTAGAAGGGCGGCGTGGTGACTCGAGGTGGTTTATGGTTCGAGTCCCCTGTGGTGCACGATCTTTGTACTTCCTAAAAAAGATCTGCCATCATCAACCAAAGCTCTCTATGTAAAATGGCGACGGAAAAGGTCACGAGAAAGGACTTGTCTTCATACTGACAACTCATACTGGCACAAAGATACAATTTATCATGAATAGTTGCTAAAAACATGGTGAGAAGACAAACAATGCGTTAGACTAGCAACTAATAATACTACAAAATGTTCAAAACATAATAGCTGTTGGCAATGACCGCAGCGGATAAAAAATACATGAGTGCAGCCGCTGTAAGAGCAGTGCTCTACGATGTTAGTAGGGAAACGATATTGGATTGGTGTATCATACGTCCCGGGGTGAGTGTACAGATATTCTGCAGCGTACCAAGGATATGAGAGAAAATTTCTGAATCTTGAAGAAAATTGAGTGTAAATGAGTGATGCAGTTCGAAGAATTGAGTCGCGGGAGTGAAGTGAAACTTTATACCGTGTGTCAAAACATGAGGGTTGAAACCTTTATTAAACCCATTCTATAGTCGTCCCACCCACGGCTGCGAACAGTCTCGGCACATTCGCGCAGAACTCGCCCTCTCCGCCAGCGAAGCAGCGTGGACTCCGCCCGACGGGAGCACGCGCGCGCGACCGCACGCGTCGATTTGAGTATCGCTGCCGCCCTCCCCCCCCCCCCAGTCAGGAAGGGACAATCTTGACACGTCAGTTTTGTCCGTACGTCATGCCAAATCGCAAACTCATCAGAATTTGCTCAAGACTCGTCATTATCATAGAGCATCAGGTGAAGCTGTGGGACAAGGTGGAATAAAGAAATGTCAGTTTCCTTGTTCAAAGTTGGCCCAGAGCCCAAAAATCAGTTCGATGAAGGTGAGTCAAAATATTATGAACCCCCTCTGAACATTGTAAATTAGCTTCGTAAGGCCGTTGCAGCGAGAAAAATTCATCTAAAATTCTATTTTTTTGACACGTGAGAACATGAGTGAGTGGAGGAAAAATGCTTAACTATGAAACAAACAATGTTCTATACTTAGAGCACAGCAGTGGTGCAGAGTATAATTTTGCTCTCCCAAAAATTTCGAATAACCGAATATATTCGAAAAGCGACGATTTTCGAGCATTCGAATTCGAATAACATTCGAAAATCGCGTTTTTTCGAGCATTCGAATTTGAGTACATTCGAAAATCACGTTTTTTCGAGAATTCGAATTCGAGTACATTCGAAAATCGCGTTTTTTCGAGCATTCGAATTCGAATACATTCGAAAATCGCGTTTTTTCGAGCATTCGAATTCGAATACATTCGAAAATCGCGTTTTTTTCGAGCATTCGAATTCGAATACATTCGAAAATCGCGTTTTTTCGAACGTTCGAATACGAATATTCGAAATCGAGTAGAATTATTCGAATTCGAATGCTCGAGTATTCATTCGGGAGCAACTATAGTGCAGAGCAAACTAAAATTATTTCAACTGTGCGACGAAATAGTAATATTGTTAATAGTTACCTTCAACTTCCCTGACATCAAGGTGAATCAGATCACCATTGCCTTTGTTTTCAATCCACATAAGCGGGTGAAAAGAGAAGAATGCTGAATAAGGTGTGTTTTGTTTTGGAAATGTGCAATATTTCTTTCCATACCAAATTGAACGTGAGGTAGCACAATGGAGCGAGGCTCAGCTTTTGATGCATTTTGACCCAATTCTGTTGGTTGCCATGTCGCTCAGGCATTCTATGCCTATCATCCCTTCCGGGTCAAACAATTGGTGCCGGGCTTGCAGAGCCGGAAAGCACTGACTTTTCCATAGGCTGGGTAGCGCCAGTTATTGAACATTTTTGCCACCACAGCATGCTTTTGTTAACTCTAGGTAATATACCTCAATATTCATCTCTATCCACATATCCCTCAATAAAGCCGTTCATGAATCAAGGCTCTGGAATAAGGACTGCTATACAAAATCCTATCTCTTGGTTGTGCCACTAAAGTTTTTTCGACATGGTACCTGCCTAGGTGCGTAAGTCCTTTCTGTTCAAAACATTACCACTCCAAGAAGCGATCAAGTGCGAGAAACGCCGCTCGATGTGGCACATCACTTGAATAGTCATGCACCAGCAAGGCAAGCGACAGAGAGATGTCGTTGGGAGACATTCAGGGCTATCGAATAACTCTTCGATGGCTTAGTTCTTCGTTATGCTCCCGTACATGCCAGCGACGGATTTGATTTATGGAAACGCAGGTTACGGTATCTGGTATAATTCTCGCAACGCTCACGATCATGGGCCGGTTTCACCAAGCAGTGGGTATAGGTAGAGGTAGCGTAAGGGATTCGTACCCACTACCACTAGTGCGTAGGGGGGAGGGTACAGTTCGTATTTATGAAAGGAATCAAGGGTAAGGTAGAACTCAGTCCGTCGCGAGAACAGCTGATCTCACTGGAGCGCCATTTTATCAGTGAAGTGCGGAATCCTCGCAGGTATACGGATATACCCATGGCAGTCGTCAACTATTTTCTACCCACTAGTATACCTACGATGTGACAGGCAAAGTTTATCATAAACGCTCATCGAGAGTACATCTACCGCCCATACCCCGCATAACCTGGATTACAAGCCTTGATGAATTTGGCCCAGCTCTCCTCCTTCAGGGGCGCGTGCTGCGCGATCGGAGGCGCCGGCTGTTGCATGCACCCGATACCGGTTCCCGGTTCGGATTTCTCGCCAACCAAGCCTTCCATCTCTCCGGGTCGGCGAATTGGTACCAGACTTGACTTTCGTGTTGTTGCTCTTTGCTGTGCCCAGGTACGGAAGTGTGCCTGTTCTCGAGTTCTCGGAGGTGTAACATCCCCCGCGACACGTCGCGTGATCTACGACACGACAACTCTTCCCATGAAATGCGCGACTGCGGACTTGGGATCCAGTGTGGAAAACATCGGGATTCCGCTACGAACGGTGACAATTGAGGCGTCGCTGAGGGCTTCGAGGGAGTATGCCGAAGGCCGTGGATTGTGGCGTCGTCACCTCAAAATATAATACTGAAAACGCTACGCTGTTGCCAGTATGAATAACATGTATAATAACTGAACGGTGAGTAAATCGTTCAGCAATGAATAGCTATTTCCTCTTCGGATCCGTAGGTATGTTACGGAGCTTATGTGTTTATTTCAAGAAGTTTGTAGGGTTATCCAAATATTGCAGCCATTACATGAATAATGCTGTAGATCAACAATCAACAAAAAATCAATACAACATTGTTATGGGAAGTCCTCCGTGTTGAAATGTGAAAAAACTTACTAGAGATCCACTTTTGTTCAAAAGTGTTGACGACTTTGTGCAGTTCATAAGCGTATTCTCTGCTCAGTTTTTTGCAAGAACTTCCAGCTTGCGAGAAAACTTCATCTACGGTGTACAGAAAGCATCTTTCATCAATCAGCTGTTCTTGGTCTCCACATTCAAAAAGACCACCTGCAACAAATAAGTATCTTACTCAGAGTCGCACCTAACGACTTCAACGTAAATTGCGCTACACCATCGCCTCTTGTCCCGGTGCTTCCTGCCTTGCAGCTAGAAAGTCGTGTTGAAAAAGGTACTACAGATATATTAGATAAAGCCATGGGAGCGAGAATTGTACAATCCCACTAAGATGGTGCTTCCGCGCGTAATGAGGAACTCGAGCTGAACCGCCATAGCGAACTTCCGAATATGGAACGCATGAGGCTTATAGAAAAGGTACCAAAAACACGTGGAAGTGAATGATGGTGTGGTGTCTTGGTCTTTGTGTATTACCCTTAACGGGCTTCACGGTGGTCCAGCGGTATAGACAATTATTTATCTGAATGAGAGCTCTCCCTCTGGAGGGCTCAAATAGACGACACTGCCCATGGACCAGCCCCCAGCCTGAGGCGGTCCCAACACAAGATGGCACAGATGCCAAGGAGGTCGCGCTCTTTGTGCGAGACAACTGGGGTGCATAAAACTTGCGACTAACAAACTCTCATTGAAGCGAGACCTGTGCCATTAGAAAGGTTCTTTAATACTGTTAGCAATGGAAATTTTCTGGCGGCGACAAACATAGCCTAGATGTTGAAAGCTACAAGCACAAGAGACCTGTTGGTGGACTTACATCCGGCGCTTCCTTGCCACGTTTCAATTCCTGCGAGGGCATTCTTGTTGCTAAGCTATTTTCAAAGATCTCAGCATTGAGGTGTTTTAAAGCGTAGGAGGCAAATGTGCTCAAGGCGCGCTCCGGTTCTTCGCAATCGACTTTAGAGAAGTTCTCCATCAACAGTAAGAGGGGAAACGTTCGTGTTATGAAATTGTCTAGCACTTTCGCAACTGGGGTATTGCAGATCGGTAGCACCACTCGCGAGGAATCATGCCCTTCTAAGAGGAACATCCTCTTCGTCCCATTATATTGATAAGGAACCCGAAGCCCCATAGGATGCTGAAGGCTCCATGGTGGAACTAGGCATACTTGCTCCTTCTGGATGGGGTGGCCGCGTGATGAGCTCTGCTCTTGCACTGATTTATTCGGTCTGGATTAACGCTCTCCCGTACCACACGACTAACCATGGGCATCCTATAGCCGGCTGTAGCGATCAAACTGTACTAACACATGAAGCTAGAACCCAACGTGAGCAACAAGGACCCAGCAACATGCAAATGCAAGCTTGTCTCCTCGTCTCTAACAAACGGAAACCACGGTCCGGATTCATCAACGACTTACTGCAAGTTAACAGAGAAAAATACAGCCGAAATCCCTGATAGCGCGGCTTTTCAAACGATATCGTGAGCGATAAACCGCGTTATCTGAGTTTGCCGCCGTGGATTCCCTGTTAAAGTTATGTAAGTCGTTGATGAATCCGACCCCAGGATGGAATGCCATAAAACACCTTCTGGGGCACAGCAAGCAGCAGCAGTACATGATTTATTACACAATGGGAACACTGTCAGAAAAGCGTGTCAGAATAACACCAACAGCGATTGAAAGCAAAAGCTGCAACCCGCTCCAGTTTGTGTTGTTTTAAGTGTTGGTCATCTTATGCTCAGGAGAGCTCCATCGACGCTCGTGTTCCTTCTCTATTGCAGCTTGCTATGCTAGATAAAATGCGTAACAAGCTCCTAGTAATGATGATAGAGGTGCACACAAGGTCTGCGCCTCATAGTGATGCCAGCGCAACCGCGCCCCGAGTCGGCGGTTAAAGGCTGGTGCACAGTTTCACTGCGCTGTGGCACCGCGCTGAGGGGTTCATTTTTTGCCACATCCCCCACGTCGGCGCGGTGCGGTAGCGCTGCGTAGCTGGAAGGTTGCCAGCAGAGGCGCGCATGGTACGCAATCCTGCAGGCTACACGCCACACTACGGCACAGCGCGGTGAAAATGGGAGCTCCAATTCCCTCAGCGCAGTGGCACCGCGCGGTGCCACTGCGCGGTGAGTGTGCACGGCCCCTCACCGCGCGGTGGCTCCGCGCTGTGGCACAGCGCAGTGAACCGCCTATGCTACAACATGGGTGGTTCACTGCGCTGTCGAACTGTGCACGAGCCTTAAGGGAATGAAGCTGTCTCGCGCGCGCGGCCTTTTATGCGCGAAGTTCGGTTGTGGTTTTTGACGAATGGAAGAAGTAACTACCGTGAGAGCAGAATAGCGAACTGGGGTCGGATTCATCAATGACTTACATAACTTTAACAGAGATTTCACAGCGGAAAATTATCGTTGACCATGTCGCTTGATAAGCCACGCTATCAGGGATATCGGCTGTAATTTTCTCTGTTACATTGTTGTAAGTCGTTGATGAATCCGGTTCCTGGGCGTAAGAGATCCCACGTGACACAATGCAGCTCGCCAAGATAACTTATGTTGCTGTATGTATCTAGGTTAATAACGACAGCGGATGTTAATCAATGCAATGTTAGATTTGAAGGAAGCATTAAGTTAGGTAGTTAGGTAACAGTGAGACAGTGTCAATTGTTTTGAAGATACAATTTATAAAAGGTAATGGAACATATGCGTTCATCAATATTTTTTTATGTTTGTTGAATATCGTTGCGCTCAAAACTTACTTATTGTGCATATCGTTTTCCCTCCTTCTCTTTTGACTGACTTAGGAGAGAACGGATGCTGCTGATCACAAAATTCAGAGGCCGCTTCATCACTCGTCAACTCCACATCGTATGAAATCGTGCATGTTACTCCATCGTTCTGAATGTAGACCTTAAGGCTCGACCACACTTCGCTGCCTTTGCTGCAGCAGCAATGATAAAGGATATCATCGAGCTGCTGTCTCTGATATCCTTTATCATTGCTGCTGCAGCAAAGGCAGCGAAGTGTGCTCGAGCCTTAACGGCTGCTTGTCTCCTTCGTCTACTGCGAATTCTAACACCAACTCCTACATGTTCATGCATTTGTTTAACACTTTAAGATTACAGACGGTGCCCCCAAAAATCTCGCTGTTTGGATGGAAGTCAAGTTGATCCATAAGAATGTTCGATATTGCATTATCTCAACTTCTCGCCACAAGTTAGTAAACCTTCCACATCCATCGTTTTTTGCTGATATGGTGTTTTCGGGTTATCACCCTTTTGGCTCGTAGATAGTTCGTGTTCGATGTGCTTTCGGGAGAGTTGAAAGACATTTGGTTTAGTTTGTTTAGTCAGCCCTCCAAACTAATGAGTATATTGCCGCATTGGATCCATGTCCAACACACATTTTTAGGCCTATGGGCCTCTGCAGGCTCCTGCGGCACCACCCGGAGAACTCATCCATATCGCTCTCGCCGCAGTTGGGACACACGCTGCGACTGTGGTGTTCAGAAAATTTTGAACAAGTCACTTGCGCCTTATGAGCTCCAAAACAAGTTGCTTGCGCCTTTAGACCTCGAAAACAAGTTACTTACGACTTATCGCTCGCGGTTAACTAACTTGCAAGCTTGCGCCCAGGAATTTTAAACTAGCACGCAACTAACTGTATTGCAAGCTTGCAAGAAGCTTTCGTGCAAGCTTGCACTGCATTAAGTTGCATCATCACGCGCTCGCGGTCATTCGGTAGCGTCCTACACGCGCACGCGGTCGTACGGTATATGTTTCGAAATCGGAGCTGCTCTACCGAGCCGGACAGTCTTGCCATTCTTTCTGTCATCTTCCTTGTTTCCTCCCTTATCTCTTTTGTGTGTTTGTAAATCCACTTCCTAATTGGTAGAAAGTGCTTCACAGCCTTTTCCCAAAAAGAAGGAGATCCAAGTCTAGGGAGGAAGTCCACCTCGTTTTTGTTTCACTTTGGCAGTTTTACGCGGCTAAAGTAGGCTTGTATTATATCCAGCTGGAGTTTTTATCTATGTCCCACTATATATAAAGGAGTCTATGGATAATTACTTACCGTTTTCTTTGTTGTTGAGTGAAATCGCCGGATTTTTCAGAGATGAATCTGTGGACCCATCTTTCTAGACTTCCCGAAAGGAGTGATGGGTGAAAATCGTTTTAAAACAGTTAATGATTGTTACTTGTTAGCCAGAGCTATAATAATAGAACGGATATCCTATCCTATATCCTCACGGGGCACTCCACTCTGACTCACTGGCAGAGGCATAACCAGAAGCAAACTAGTTTACGAGGCAACTTCGTGTAAGACATTAGAACTTAATCAACCCAGTGGTTGGTGCAATTCACTGTTTGCATAGTTGAAGGCTGTATGGTCTTGACGCTACTTCATTTCAGTTCGTTCCTTATTTTCAGGTTGAGTACTATATCACTCACTGTTTACAAATTTGAATTATCTATTTATTTTGAATTATCTATTTATTTTGAATTTTGTTATTTTGAATTATCTATTTGTTGGGTGCAGCGTTTTTTTTTTTGTGCAGTCAAAAAAGCCCTTCAATTCAGTTTATTGCCTTTGAGCCTTTAGTCTTATCTCTTAGGCTCTTCGTGTAACTTACATTTCTGCTAGCTTGCAGTAACTTACGAATGACTAGTTTGAAGCAATCTATGACCCGCATGAGCTTGCAAGTAACTTGTTCAAAATTTTCTGAGTGGAAGCCGCGGCGCGGGCGAATCGTCGCGGAGCCGCTGCTCGCAGAGCTGCCCACGGTGGCTTCCAACCGCAATGTCAGGCGCTGCGGGTGAGACCTGCCAGGGGGAGTGGTCGGATTCGAAGCTTGGGAGGAGGGGCATGATAACCCATTTTTCATGGCCAAAATATTATCAGGGAAGTAGGTCTTCGACATAGAGCCTGGTAGGCGTTTACGCTTCATGTTGAGATGGTCGCAGCCTTAAAATTTAGGTCTGGAAGCCTTCGTATTGAACTGCTTCTCAGCCAACTTCGCGTTTTATGGAATTTGTACAATTTTCACGTTAACTTTAACACATTCCAAATCAAATTTCACACATTTCAAGCTGCTAAGAAAGTGTCCAATTTGGTTCGAATTGTCCAATTTGACGTGAAATTTGTATGAATTTTCCTGTTTGGTTTTGCTGTAAACTCGTTTATCGTATTCGTGTTTTAATCGTTCTCACTGATCCGATGCTTTTATTCGTGTTTCCGTGCTCATTTTCGTTGCTCCCTCGTTTTTCTTCGTGCTGTCATGCTGGTTTTAATTGTTGCTTTGGTTGTGTTCGTGTTTCCGTTCTCGTCTTCATACTCGGTTTTCTTTGTAATTCGTATTTTTCGTTCCTGCCGGCAAATGTACGCAGTATTGCGTACAGTAATCCTCGCGACGCGGCACCAACCGGCATTGTCATGGCGGCTCCGCTTTGCTGCCGGCCTATGACATACTTCCGCAACACTCTCACCGCGACCCGTCGCCGGCGCGAAGCGGAAGTATGGCCCATGTTACACTTTGGCGACGTCGGCGGCAGCGTTGGGCGGGTACTACGCAGAGCGTAGCAGCCCGCGTAACATGTCCCCGACGTCGCCGACAACAGCGTTGCCAAAGATTAGCATAGGCCTGTACCATTTGTCTTACACTCAAAGTCTCACCTTCTTCACAGTGCGTAGCAACCCGACGAAAACCAACACTGCCGGCGACCGCGTCGCCGACGCTGTCCTATGAAAGTCTTTACAGATCCGATTGATTCACGTTTAAGTTAGGCCGGCAGCAGTGATTTGCGACATGTCGCCCTACCGTCATATTGAGGGTGAGTCGACCGCGGCCACAGTCCTCAGCGGAAGCATGCCGAGAGGAACTACGGCACCGTTTGCGGCACGGTGAAGCAGATGACATTTTGACAGCTGCTCTTCAGCGCGGCTCCTTCCAACAGTGGCTCTCACAAAAATCAAATCGCTCCCTGCCTTATTTTGCCACTGACGAATGGCCATGCCTAAATAGTTTCAGGGGGTTCAGAAAGAATGGATAGATCTGCCCAGTCAATGCACAAATGAACTGTTGAGTATCTGAATCAGACCAAACTGGAAGTGAATCACCTGGCTGCGATTGTTATTGTACGAGTTTAAATAGGTGATGTGCTTCTGCTTGTTGGCTTTAATTATTGCCATTGGTGTTGTACTTAGTTTAAAGTCTAATTATTTATTACTAGTCATGAGTTCAAACACGTTATTTCCTTGCTACATTTCCCACTAGTTCCATTCTCTATCAAGGAACAGAAAATCCCAATCGTACTCTTACCGAGAGCGTCCCTTTTCCAAAATTCGCCGGCTGGGCGCAAAACGAATTGAACGACTGATCTAAAAATGTGCTACTTTCACTTGTCGTTATTTTTGTTGTTACTTCTTTACGAACTTTATAGCAATCAAAGGTTACAGTACCATCATTGAAAACTATCAAAATTTACAAGCTCTCTACATGCCTCAAATGTAGAATAACATCCATAAAAAGGTTTTTCGTGTTGGAATATTGTATCGCTTCTAAATCTGTGCTAAACATTCCTCGGTGGTCGCTTTTCTAGGTTCTACACACCGCTCTTGCAGCCTCTAGTTGATTTCATGATAACAAGTTGCTTCGAGCTGTAAAGCAACATTGGTAACCACGTTTTATCTGGGGCCGGATTCATCAAAGTTACTGCAGTAACCTTAACGGAAAATTGTAAGCGAAAGCTCAGATAACGCGGCCTATCAAGCGATATGGTGAGCGATAAGCCGCGTTAACTGAGCTATCGTTTACAATTTCCGTTAAGGTTGTTGCAGTAACTTTGACGAATCCCGCTCTTGGCTGACTTTTCGGCGCAACCGCCTTCTTCAGAGCATGGCGAGCCCCATACTCCTTGGCGCTCCCGCAAAGCGGCATGTCAGTCTCAAAAATGTGCTTTCCTTTGCACTCCGAGATGGTTAGGAAGGATACTAGTCCTAGACAGCCTGCGTTGCACTTACTGCGCTTACTTTGAGACATTTCTGTTTCGGTGCTTCTTTGGAAAAAACGCCTAACGACGCTCCCAGTAATGTCACTCGTTAATGCTGCTCAGTACTTCTGCCTCTCATGTCGCTCCGCCGTCGTCGTCATGCTCAACAACAGTCGTTAAGGAAACTGTTGACACATCTTCCGAAATCATACGCTCGCTACGCAACGGCGGTGCCACTTCCTCTAAAACCAGACGTTCGTTGCATGACCTCTTTGGCGCGTCTTCTGTGTGCGGAGCCTCAGAAGCGCGCGCAGTTGCCGTTGTGTCATACAGAAAGAGCGCGCGCTTTCCCTTCTGCAGCATAATCCCACGTTGAATGGTAAATCTTCCTGCGCGAGATACGGAAAGACGTCTTCTGCACGGGTAAAATCACTCAAGTGTCATCGATGGCTAACTCAATTATATGTATTTAGATTCCTTCTCTGCCCTTCTCTCCCCTCCCTTTTAAGGCCCCCGAACACTTCTGCGGCGTTGCCGCTGCCCTATACTTACTCGCCGCCAGAGGCGTCCCAGCCCTATCCTTAACCATAGCGACGAGCGGCGTCGTCGCAGAAGTGTGGGGAGGAGGCTTTAGATGCCCGCCCACGCTCATGGTAGTCTCGTCGGCCACATGTCGTCTGAATCTAAATGCCCCCTGAGCGACATCGCTGGCATGTCTTCTGAATGCGCACTCAGAAACCTGCTGCAGCAACGTTCGACGTTTATTGGCAAACTTATCTCGCGCGAGATACGGTTCCCGCGCGGGTAAGGCCGTTTGTACTTCCGACGTCGACCAACGCGACGCCACGTATGGCACCTACATTGATTGCGCGACGCAATCTCTCAATTTGGCCACTTTACATGCCGTCGCGTCGCTCGGCGTTGGAAGTATAAACGAGGCCTAAGAACACCCTAACGCCATCATGGTTGACTAAATTATGTTGTCATAGTTAATTGTCTGTGCATTGCAGAGCGAAATGGATTCCTGTTTCAATTTGCTTGATCATCAGGTAGAGCATATTAAGCTCAAAGGAACAAACCGGCAGCCGTTCCTCAACGCTGCAACTCTATGACTCTAGTAACACTTTCCACACTAAGTAGTACCGGAGGCCTAGCAACAAGAAAGTCATTGTATGTTGCATATCTATTGTGCTCACATATAGTGTAGCTCTCGTATAACTTTTTTGTGATTGCCTTCAACAACCTACAGAAGCAAGCTCCACCGCTTGCATGTGCACAGCAGCGCGAAGACAGGGCGCACCTAAATTCCATTCTTGGTGCCTTTCACCATGGATATCATTGGTGCTGAAGCATGAGAATGTATTCGCAAGGCTGACGTAGGAGATCTGGTTGGGCCAGTTGACATATTGGCTCAAGAGCTCACCTCGTAACTTGTTAGGATGTGGATGTATGATTGAACTATTAATGAACCATGCCGGTCTGCCCATTTGTTAAGGAAGGTTGCCTAGCATCGGTAGTGGTATACCTTACGACCGGGGTCGGATTCATCAACGACATAAGCAATTTAAGGAGAAAATACAGCCGAAATCCCTGTTAGTGTGGCCTATCAAGCGATACGGTGAAACATGAAACATTTCGTTGCGCTATCAGCGATTTCGGCTGTATTTTCTCCGTTGAACTGCTGTAAGCCGTTGTTGAATCCGGGCCCTGGAGTGCGAGCAGGTGTAGATTGATGAGGTCCGGCCGGCCCGGATGAGGGTAGGATACAAGGAGCATGTTGATGGGCTTAACAGGTGCAAAATTTCCACACCGTTGAGGAAGTGCGCAGTCATTGGAAGGAGCTAGAGATTGCTTCCAAGAATCCAGGATCAATAGGAACAAGGAACGCGCAGTACTAACCCAGGAGCTGGCCCTCTTTGCTGACATCTCTAGGCTTGATCCAAGAAGACGATAGCCAGATGGTAGTTGAGGACAGGGTAAGATTCATTTACCCAATCTGCTTCTATCTGCTAGTGAATGCTAAGTCTATATAAGCGCTTTGCTTTCATAATGTTAGTTGGCTTCTCGTTCTTCCATTTCGTCTCCTTTTCTAACTGACTTCTGACTTGAAGCAACTCTTGAGCTTGTAACCTTTCAAACCCCGACTGCCTTTTTCAGGACTCAAAGAAGTTGGTTTTGTCGAAACATTAACCGAATAAGGTGTGGTTACCAATCCTCGACTGCTCGAATGTACCAGTTATCACCGTCAATTTAGTTATTATCTCTGTGGGGCCCGTATATTCTTGAAACATTTTTTTCAGACCGCGTTGTTCCTGTGCTCACCACTAATTTTATAGACTTTAATTCCGTATCGAATATCGCATTTTGTGATATTCGCTACATTTTCACTGTTGCTGATGTGGTCCGCTTTTCCCAGAAGCGCCGATGTTCTTAGCATGTGAGCAGTTTTGAGAATTTATTCGGTGGCTTTAAAATCCTGCAAGAGTTTACCTGCTGCAGATGATACAACGAGTAGCACGAAAATGAGCTTCTTCATCCCTGAGCTGGAAAGAAAATGCCTGTAATTTCGTATCGAGGTCACTATGCATACAAAAGGAAGTGCAAAGAAGGGGTAAACCTTGTAAGCCATTGGTCCAATTTGAACAAATTCCATAACTGGGTGCAATTCTAATTTGGGGTAACAGAATGGTGATTCGATAAACCGCATACGCAGCCTGATGGCTCAGCAACTCTTCGTCATCTAGGAAAATGGCATCTCGCATTGCCTTATCCAACGGGTATGTTGCCCACAGCATGCCCAAAGGCCGTCAACCACCGGCATCAGTACTCATACACACAGCACAATAGGATGGGCAAATCGCCTTCACGGTACCTTTTATCTCGGACGCTCTCAGCGCTCAAGTACGGAAATGCGTTTGTAAGGCTGTGAAATCGTTAGGGTCGTTGAGGTACCTCCGGCTAATCTCAAAGCGCTTCTGGTGAGGAACCATTATGACTGCGCTTGTGAAACATCCTCCTGCGTGGTCAACCCATTCGACAGGAAAGTCGACTGTGCGGTTTCAGGAACAGATTACCTCATAACTTGCACTGAATGCAAAGAGGAATACATTGGTGAGACGGGCATACCACTTTGGGTAAGGGTGAAGGGGCATGTGGATGGGCTCAACAGGTGCAAAGTCGCCGCACCCTTGGGGAGCACAGGCTGCGAAGTCATAGTGGCGCATGGCTGGAGTGGCAGTGAAGATCCTGGCTCGCGAGGTCGACAACGCAGCGCGCAAGGCCTTGGAGGCGCTGTGGATTGCGTTCAAGAACCCCGCAATCAATGGGAAGGAGGAACTGGCGGCCGAAGTTCCAGGAGCTGGCTCCATTTGCCGACCTCTGTGGGCTTGATCCCGGAGGCGCCAGCCGGAAGGTCGCTGAGGGGCTGACCCGAAGGGCAGATCTCATTCACCCACATTTATCTCCATCCGAAGGATGGCTCAACAGTCTCTCGGCTGTTTACATAAGGTCAGTTGGGCTGCCATTCTCACGGTTCATCTCTTTACCCATCTAGCTTCTAATATGGCTGAAACTTGAAATGAGTGGTTTTCTAAGGAGTGATAGGTTCAATATGCTTCAATTCTGAACACATTCAGTTCGCGTGAATTCGCTCAGGCCTATGTTATACCACCGCTCACCCCGAGCGATGCACAGTGATGAGCTCCCATATCGGTCACGCGAGACGATGAATCGATAGGGGAGCTTATCATTAGGCATCGCTCGGGTTGAGCGATGGTATAACATAGGCCTTAAGAGTGGCCACCACCAACTAGGATTGCACCGGCAGTCCTACCAAACATTCTGCGTTGTACCAAATTAAAAGATTTACACAGCACTGGTGTGGTCCAACCTTGTAGTGAACTGAGTTAGGTTAACCCCTGTTGTAACTGGGCATTCATATACCTCCTTACGAAGGTGAATAACGATTGAATACAAGGTGACCCCTTCCGAGCCGCGTTGCACCCAATCCTAGTTTGGGCCTACACTAAGAAAGTATTCTATCCTTTCACAGCTACATGTTAAAAATTTCAAGGACTTATCCTAACCGGAGAGGAGCATATAGTAAGTTACATGTCCAATACTTGCGTGGGTTTTTACGAGGCCTTTACCAGATCTTCCATCATGTAAGATTTTTATCCAAAGGGAATATGTTTGTGTGCTATAGGATGACGTACGCAATGATACTTTTCGGTTCCCCCTCCCGACTAGGATAGAATAGATTTCCAAGCCTACAAGGTGCTGCCTACAAGCTACAAGCCTACACGGCGCAGCATTTCTGGGAGGGTTTTGTAGCAGCTACAGCTCGTGGAGACCAAAGTACCTGCAGAAGCCGCTCTTCAAAGATCGGCGAACAATGAAAGCTATGCGACACCCCACATTACTTAAATTACCCTTTCATAGTGTGCATTAGGCAACGTTTAGAACAGCGACAACTGTTCGAGTGCGTACGAGGTGAGTAAGCGGAGAATGAACTCTACTTGTATCTGCCAGCTACACTATGAGCAATTCCAATAAAGGCTCGAGCACACTTCGCTGCCTTTGCTGCAGCAGCAATGATAAAGGATATCAGAGGCAGCAGCTCGATGAACAACTTGATTAGGCGTTATCTCACATCGCCCACTTCTGACCAGCTCCTCGAGAACGGTCGTTCACTGCAGCGCTACTGTGAAACGTTCTCATAACCTTGTTCGTATTCTCGTTATGTAGCATTGGCAGAATGTGCGTTAGAGGGGGCAGCTCATCAGTACTGAAACTCACGTGCGGCGTGAAATGGCACTTCTCACATTGAACAGCACCTGGCTTTTACTTACGCGTAATGCATGTTGCAACGACGTAGCGGCTAACCTAGGTAGGCGAATGGCGTCTGTTCGCATGCTGCCAGCAGCCGCCCCCGCCTAAATCTTCCGGCCATTGTCGAAATCTACATTCAGGTGGTAAACCCACGGCCAGCTCCCCGTGTAACGGAGGGAGCAGCGCTAAGGTAACAGTTGAGTCGAGCATCCCACGACACAACACCACATTTTCCGAGTCGACAAAATCACCGTCTTTCATCTGTCGTCATTTAAAGCTCTGGGACAAATCCAAGGAAAGGTACGGAGAGGCCAAATACCGCGTGTCCCTCCAATCAGGACAGATTCGAAACCTGCATATGCACTAGGTCGATGAGCGCTGAAGGCTAAGTCATCTACACACACCGTCCACTCAACACACCTTTTCTTGAAGCGTACTGGTTGAGCAAGCATCATAACACCGAGAGTAGTTGGCGAGCGTAGAATGTGAGAATGAACCCCACTTGAATCTGCCCGTCATACAAACGATGAATGATTCCAATGGGGATAAGCACCTCGATAACGTGTTGTATATTAACACATCACCATTTTTGTCTAGTTATTCGGAACGAGCGGTTATTCTAGTGTTGGTGTTTAAGGTTTTCGTGACACTGCGTGTGTGTTCGTGCTTCGCTGTTTCTTTCTCTGCTAGAAAATGGCGCGTTGTCTCGGTAGTTTGTGGAGACCGAGAGGTGATTAGCGCCGGCACCACCTACACCGAATCTCCTCAAGAGCTCAGCTTTCGCCTCCTGGTATCAGGGCGCTCAGCATTACGAGGAAGGTGGTGGTGAGGTACAGAAGACTGAAACAAATACCCCAATTGTGGGTGGCTCCTCCTAACTAATATTGGCGCCAAGCGGCCTATTTACTAAGGCAGATAACCACTGCGTTTTGTTGTGTTGAAGTTAAGTTTTTCTTGCATTGTTCCCTTTCAAGGAAAGGGTCTTTTATATTTCTTATATAAATATCTAATCAGCTATACATCTCTTTCCTAAAATGTCTGACCCCCTATTTCCGTATAACGCCTACAGCGGTTCTAAAAGCGTTCACCGAAGTTTTTAGGCGAATTATATGTATGTTACTGAGGAGCAAATGGATGGACCTTTCGCTCTAGACACGCAACAAGAAAACTGCACATGCACGTCTTCGAAGGTCGGCGGACACTGAAAGGCAGTTATCTCCACATCCCTAAACTTACCTTTTCATAGTGTGCCTTCGGCAACGAGTAGAACGCTGACAACAGTTGGCGAGTGTACAATGAAAAAACCTCACTTGCATCTGCCCTCCACATGAACGATCAACGATTCCAGTGAGGGTAAACAACTCGATAAGGTGTCATAACACGGCAAATATTTTTGATTAGCTCTTTCGGAACGAGCGGTTATTTTAGCGCTCGTAATTAACGCTTTCGTTAGGTGTTTATATGTGTTCGTTACTGGTTCTTGTTATGCTTACAAATGCAACGTTATTTCGGTAGTTTGCGTGGACCGAAAGGTGACTAGCGACACTACCTTCAGATATGTGCTTTACTTTGCTTTGTATGGGCCTACGAAAGACTGAAAAATCTAGAAAGCAGGTTCAATCGGAATCTGTCGTATACATCAGCGTTTTCCTGGCGGTAGCAAACATACGATTATGTGTTCTACAGTTAGGCCTATATCTATCGCGCGAAGCGATGAGTCGATATGGAAGCCTATCATTAGGCTTCGCTTGGAGTGAGCGATGGTATGACATATGCCTTAAAGTATGAATGCAGCTGTTGTGGTGATCCTGAATTAGACACAAAGCCGAATTTATTCGGGAACCGGTAGTCGCTTCTCTGTGATCAACAGGGCCATCAACGCCCTCGCTGAGGACGCTACAAAACAGCGGGTCAGGTATACACCTGGCCGTCTCCTCATTCTTAGGTGAGCTTGGGCGCCCTCCCTCCTCGTTCTTACCGTATGCCATTCTCCATATTATGATTGTAGTTTTACTGTTACTCCTCAATACGTTCTATATGTAGTTATCTATTATAATTGTGTTTTGTAACTCCTCACATTCAACCTTCTCGTATGTTTCTCATTTCATAATCATTTTGTTTACTAACCAGATGTAACCATATAAACCTATATAGAGAACAAGACTTTTCTTTAATTTCCACTACGGGCTCGTGCCTTCAGCACCTCTTCTTTACGCTAACAAACTGAACCACTAGTTTATTACACTGTGCTAAAAGCATTCGCCCTAAAATATTTTGAACAGATTCTATGTTTGTTATGAAAGAGAAGAAGGGTAGACGCTTTGCTCTATACATCACCAAGATAGCTTCACATGCCTGTCTTTGTAAGCCGAAGGACGCTGAAACCTACGTCACACCCAGGTACCACTCAACTCACCTTTCCATCTACATTGATCAGAAATCTGGCAATACCTAGCGAGCGGACGATGTGAGAATGAACTCTACTAGCATCTGCCGGCTACGGTGAACGATTCAATTTAGGATAAACAACTTGATTAGGTTTATCACACGACTACTCGACCAGGGCCAGATTCGTCAACGACTCATATGCAAGTTAACAGAAAAAATTACAGCCGAAATCTCTGATAACCCAGCTTATCAAGCGATATGGTGAGCGATAAGCTGCGTTATCCGAGCTTTCCGTCGTGAATTCTCTATTAAGGTTATGTAAGTCGTTGACGAATCCGACCCCAGAGGTCTCCTCAACCCTACCAGAATTTGAGATTAATTAGTCGCACTCAAGATGAGAGGGGACGGCAAGCAATCTCACGTAACCAAGGATCGCCAGGTGACCAGGGCAGTAGTGCTAAAGGTATCAAAGGGAACCGTGCTCTGACAAGAATACTAGCCGGAACTACGGATTGGGTTCTCGGGTTATGCGTAGGCACCCTTACCCCTTTCGGTTAATTTTTGGGTCAGTAGCTCGCATCGAAATGTTTCAAGGACTTTCCGCGGCGATTGAGAGAGGGTTGGGTCTCACGCGCCAAAATTTTGAATGTAACCAAAATCCTCTCTGTGGCGGGCGTTGAACCTGTAACCACCCCGCGCAGTAAAAACCCGCGACTTTACTTGCCCTTCACGTGTTCTTCGGGTCTGTTTAGGCTTCACGACGGGATTTGTCGGCTGGTTTGGTTCTATTAGGTTGTCCCATAAAGGCCCCCGTGAGCGGCGACGACGAACGGCGAAACCGCTGGGCTCGGCGGCGCCGCTCAGCGGCTTGACTCATCATCAGTGGGAGCGGTGACGGCGAGGTACTGTACTTTTTCTAGTCGGGACCGACTGGTGCTTAACAATAACGCGCCCCGATGACGATCGCGCGCCCGCATCGACCGTCTCCGCTCTGGATCCCGCCGCGAGAGGGCAGAGCGCAGAGCGCAGACAGACAGGCGGCGAGCTCTGCGTCCCTGCCCTATGGTTAAGCATAGGGCAGCGGCAACGCCGCAGAAGTCTGCGGGGGCCTTAAGTCCTTGCAGTTTTTTTGCACCGATTCACTGCAGATATCGCCAGCGTTCTCTTGCATAGCGTTGCATAGCTTTCGAAAGAAAATGATTTTCTCTATCAGAACATGCATTGCATTTCTTTTTTCATCATGAAATTTGTCAATTTTTAAGTCGTTGAAGTGAAAAGTGAAAAAGTGGCCATCTGCGCAGTCGCTTCTCTCCGCTTAGGTTTGAATTTTTTTGCGCAGCTTTTCATAGCACATGGAAGACAATGTTCTGTACTACAAGAATACGTGTTGTTCCTATTTGCTCACTTGTCCCTTATTGATTTTTAGGCCATCAAATTGGTACGTCCGAAGGACAAGATTTATTTTTGCCGACAGCTCGTGCTCTGTGGTTGGACTTTTTGGGTTGGTGTTATAGGTCATTCGAAAGAGAATGTCTTGCTCTATAAGAATGTTTGTCGCTTTTGTTGATTTCTATTGAATGTCAACAAAATGCCAAAAAGAGAAAAAGCGTCTTCACCAACAACTCCTCCTTCTTCAAGGTGATATTCAACAGAAATCAGCGTGAGCCAATAAACGGGACACAAATTCTTACTGAGCAAGATATCCTCTTCCAAACGACATATAACACCAAGCAAAAAAGTCCAACCACAGAACCGGAGTTTTGGTAAAAAAATCGGACGGAAAAGTCGGAATTCCCAATTTGATGGCCTAAAAATCAATAAAGGACAAGTGAGAAAATATGATCAGCGCATATTCTTGTAGTACAGAACATTGTCTTCCAGGTGCTATAAGAAACTGCGCAAAAAATTACAAACCTAAGCAGAGAGAACAAGTGCGCAAATGGCTACTTTTTCACTTTTCACTTCAACGACCTAAAAATTGACAAAATTCATGATGAAAAAAGAAATGCAATACATGGTCTGATAGAGTAAATCATTCTCTTTCGAAAGCTATGCAGCGCTGTGCAAGATACCGCTGGAGAAATCTGCAGTGAATCGTTAAAAAAACTGCAAGGGCTTATGGGACAACCTAATATTTATCGATTTTTGTCTTGCTATCGCCTAGCAAAAATCGATGCATGTGATTTGCCTAGCCGACCATTCGCTCTCGTCGCTCCTATCGCGAGGTATGAACACACCCATTGGCGCGCTCATGGAGTCGATGCGAAGATTTTTTCGGAATGATTCTCGCCAGAGCTGTGACAGCTAGTCCTAAAGTGAACTGTACCAGAAGCGGCGCAGCCTCTTTCCCTGTCAGCCAGACAGATTACACAATGTGAAGAAGGCGGTCCTGCCGAAACGAGACCCTAACAAAGGCTGATAAAACTTCGCCAAAAGCTCATGGAAGAAAAACTACAAGTTCGCAATGTCCAAGACATCGATTATCTTTAACACTTTTATACTTCTTCTGCAATGACATTATAGTATGTTTATTATCGTTTAAGAAGAATTGATTGAGATTCTTTAACGCCGCATACCTTCTCTACTAGAAAAACTTCCTGAACAAAGAAACAACTCATTCGTCAACGCTTGAACACATTTGCTTAAGCCTGGAGCGGCTGGTAGAGAGGCTGTATGTTGTTACAGGATGTTTTGCTGCGATCAAAACTCTTGCGCCAGGCGGGACTCGAACCCGCATCTAATGCTTTCTGGGCAGCGACGTTCGCCTTACACCACCGGCGCTGTTTGGCCGCACGTAACATCCGCGTTATCCTCGACGTCTATCAGCACCCACCCGTGAGATTGGACGTATGTAATTACAGGCTCCAGGCTTAAGCAAATGTGTTCAAGCATTGTTACTAGTAAGGTGTTCAGCTTAACCGGTTCCATGCTGATAACAGCGGCCGGCCCATCCCGTATCACGGGTGGGTGCTGATAGACCTCGAGGATAACGCGGATGTTACGTGCGGTCAAACAGCGCCGGTGGTGTAAGGCGAACATCGCTGCCCGGAAAGCAGAAGATGCGGGTTCGAGTCCCGCCTGGCGCAAGAGTTTTGATCGCAACAAAACATCCTGTAACATCATTCGTCAATATTTCTTTCTGCTGCTACGCATCTATGCAAAAATTTATTATCAAAAAGAACTTGATTTTAATTATGTACATTTCGTGAAGTGAGATTGGACGTATGTAATTGCAGCTCTTTGCTCTCTAGAATCCAACTGGATAATTAAAATCAGGTGAGCGGCTGTCAATGGCCGCTGCTGTCGGACCCCTCGGAAGTTTTCGTTTTGCAATCATTGCTGTTCTATCTATATGGGTCGCTTTGTTGTGTTCAGGGCGGTGGCAGTCCTGAATACCATAGGTTTCCTTTAGCACTCGTAAAAATTCCTGAAATATAAAATGTTTTGATAGAATTTAAAAGAGGTATATTGTACAAAAGCAAAAATATGGAATTAAGATAGCAAAGCTGTACCGGATCCTGGTTCTCGCAGACGAATTTGCCGGTCTCATAGTCGTAAAAGGAGGCGTCCGCATGAATTGCCGCTCCTGGCTGTTCACCGAATAGAAGTATGCGTAGAACGGGGAACGCTACTGCCTCTATTGTTCGCAGTGAGCCAGAAGCCGATGCGACAATGAAGGTCTGAAGGCGATCATCAGAACCAAGGCGAACACCACATAGACCTTTTTCCAGAACTTTTAGGAATTCGCCATTTTACGTAAAATTTAAAATGTCGGAATCAACATAGTGTAAGCCTAATTCTTAGGATGCACATTATGCTCCATGTGGAATGACGGTAACAGTCTGACATTTTTAGTCTGATTTTGTATACAAGACTTTGTAGCATCACTGACCTATGGAAAGTAGTTATTGTAAAACATAAAATTCGCTAGCACCTAGGACTTGGTGCGTACTTTATCGGCATCAAGCCCTTCACCACTTCGGTACCTTCATCATAGACAGTCTTTTCTGACCGGCCAGTAATGTTATTGGTTTGTGCTGCGCAGTACTTCTGTCCCAGGTTGCTCCTCCACAATCGCTCTCATGCACAACAGCTAGCGTTTCAAGTTGTCGCTGACATGTCTTCCGAAGCCAGGTTCCCCCTTACTCGTTTCTTCTTACTGGATCTAATTGCTGGTCCGCCTTTACAGGTCTTCCCTCCCCCTCTTTAGTCCCCCACCTTCCTGATCCCAACTACTGGCCCACTTCTTTGTTTTCACTACTGACACCTATTGGTCTCTTCTTGCTGGTTCCCCGCCCTGGCCCCTTCTCCAGGTTCTTCCTTTCCTTCCTGGACGCTCTCCTGGTCCACCATAGAGGTCCCCCACACCGCCCTTCTCCACTATCCCCTTAGTGGTCCTTCCATGCTCATGGCACGGTTGGTGACACGTATTCAGTATGAGGATGCTTGCTGCGCGAAGTAGGGGGTCCGTTTTCTGGATCAAGAAGCTCAGAAGCGCGCGCAGTCGCCGCTGTGTCGAGCATGAAGAGGCAATGCATATGGCAGATTCCTTCTTCTCCGTATGAATTCCCTTATGGCTCCCTTGTTGTTGGTTCCCCGTCCTGGTCCCGCCTTCAGGTCCCTTCTTCAAGGTATATTCCTCCTCACCACCTCGGAATCCTCCCTACTACTCTACCCCAATTAAGTAGGCCTCCCACGCTCACGACACAACGACGGCGAGTGTGACATCGGTGTCACATCCTCTAAGTCCGGTCTCTCTTAATGGTAATGGATCTCCTTGCTGATCCTCCTTACTGTCCCCCTCCCCTGATTGGTAACTCCCTAATGATCCCTACGTATTGCCTAAACTCTTCTTGGTGGCACCTACTGGCCTGCTTCATTGCTCTCCCCATCGACCATCACGAGTCTCCTCCTGGTCGCTGCCTCCTTATCGCCGTCGGTTCTCCACCCTCAAAGTCCCCCTTCTACCATTACCGCTTTAGTAGTCGTCTCATGCTAATGGCACGAAGTCGGCTTCTGAATCTGGACGCTCAACAACGCGCGTAGGTGCTGTTGTGTTAAGCAGTAAAGGGCTGCGTTTCCTCTGCTGCAGCAACATCCCACGTTCAATGGGAAATTTTGCCCGCGCTGTAGATGATGAGGAGCACCTTATTCAGGTTAGATCACTCGACCGCTTTCACTGTGAATGATGCGGCGTAGCTCACTTAGGTTAGATCACTCCACGGACGAACTCTATATATAGGTGGTGATTATGTGCATAATTGATCTGTTAGGTATTAGCCTTGACGCAACTGCAGCATTCAATAAAATGTACTAAAATAAGTCTAGATTATAACGACCCAGTCTCTGAACACAGTGATGTTCTCTACAACATAATTTGTACGATTTGAAGGAAAATCTGGGGCCGAATTCATCAACGACTTACGTAACTTTAACGAAGAATTGTAAGCTTATCAAAGCGATATGGTGAGCGATAAGCCGCGTTATCTGAGCTTATAACGAGGCTTATCGCTCATCATATCGCTTGATAAGGTTACAATTCTCCGTTAAAATTACGCAAGTAGTTGATGAATCCGGCCTTGGAGTGTAGTAAACTCAGCTGTGGGGGTGATCTCAGCAAACTTGTTAACAGTTTCCCACTTGTCAGTGTCTGCCCCGCGATTTCTTTCTAAATTTGAGACTAAGGCTTGTCTCAAGCAAGCTTAGTTATTCAAATTCGTTATCATTACAAGAGAAACAGTAAAAAATCCACTGCTACTGAAAAATTAACCAAACTTTTCCTGACGGTCAACTTGTGGGATATTCCTCTATTCTTTTGTATAAGCTTTGACAGATTCATGGTGTATTACTATCACACGGTCGATTTCATATGTATGGATGATTGATTCATCATGTATCCGTTTGATTCATTATCAGTAGGCTGATCTGTTGAAGAATTTGAGAACATCTCACAAACATTTACTTGTCAGGCTTACATATGCTTAGCATTCCAGTCAGCTTCGCCTTCTTAGCCTGTATAAAAGAAGCCCGTGAACTCGAAAGTTGTCTTTCAGTTATTACGTATTTTTATTAACTTATTTGTTAAATAAATGTTCAATTACCCAAGTTTGAGGTACCGGCCGTCATCCCGCGATGCAAATGGGAAGGGGAACGATCGCAACTTGTGAAGTAGCTTCAGGCGGCAAAAGAGCAAGACAATTGCGAGAGCTTCCGCTCCTCCTCCGAATGACATTTAAGGACGTTTCGAACTGCAAGACGGAGACTCACTCTATTGTCATGGTTTTTATCCATCACCATGAGCCCTGCAGCAGATCTTATCTCATGCATTGTCATGTTTCCATCATTATGGTCTCTGAAATATATTAAATACGAAACCTTTGCTAGCGTCATAGAAAGCGTTGTAAGCAAACAGTCAAAATAAGATTACAGGAAACGCCTGAATTGACTACTCTACGAACAGCAAGAACACTACTGAAAGGCGCTTGACATTGGTAAAAAAATTTAGAAGAAGAAGAAGCAGCTATTCATGAATGACTGTATTCTTCCCAATAATGATATCCAGCCAAGTGAAACGAGTTACACTTTTTTATCGCATTTAAGTGGCTTCCACGACAAAGGGTCATTAGTGTTCACATTTTTACTTTCCAAAGGATGTTCAAATGAAAGGAGTTGCCCCAAAGTCACCAAATTAACTGCAAGGAATTTTAATTTTGATGTGGTAGATGAAGTCAGACAAAGGCATTTCTCTGTAGAGCGAGCCTTATTTGATTTTTATTTTGCATGTATATATCGTCTCGGTCTCGCCACGGATCTCCCTCGATAGAGAGCCTTCGGGCTCTCTTGTTAAGAGGGATCTCGGGCCGCTTGTCGCAGGGCCACGTGGCGCGTCCCGGTTGGTGGATAGGGGAACGAAAACGCTAACCAAATGCTACCGTGCACTGCCCAGAGACGCAGGCGGGATGCAGGGGATGGACTCCTTGCTCCTGCTGTGTCGGGTCGACGCGTTCCTTGTGCGTGGGAGCGGCACGTTCATGCAGTGCGTGGATGTGTTCGCGCCTGTGCGGACTGTAACTGTGTCACTCTGAGAGTACAGACTGGGAGTACATCGGAAGGCGATTCGAGGCCGCCTTAAGTATCTCCCCGCCCCTTCCGGCAGCCTGGATGGCTGCCCGGAGTTCTTCGCCCGCACGACAGAGCCTGACTAGCTACCGTGTGTACTCCAGTCAAACACACAGCACTAAAGGGCCTCATTCCCCTGACCCCGAAAGAGTCCCCATTTCTGCGGCGATGGGCAGGACGAGTACGGAAAGGCTGCTAAAATCTCAGGGCCTAACCAGGCTGCGCAAATTGAGAAGGACTAGGATGGCGAACGCGAACTAGAATGGGAAGACATGGGAATGAAGGTCGACGGCCGGCAACTACATCATCTTCGCTTCGCTGACGACATCGTGCTCATAACACCGAGCATCAGCCAGGCGGAGCGAATGCTGGCCGACTTCGATCGTGTATGTGGGAACGTTGGACTGCAGCTGAATCTTACGAAGACGATGTTCGTGAGGAACGGACAAGTTTCTGATACCCCATTCTCGCTCAACGAAACGCACATCTCCGAATGCTCCAGCTATGTCTACCTGGGTCGCGAAGTCAATATGGCCAACGACCTAGCGCCAGAGCTGAGCAGGAGGAAAGAGCGGCTTGGGGAGCTTTGAAGAGCGTCGAAGAAGTCGCGAAGAAGACGAAGAACGTCCGACTCCGTGCCCACCTATTCGACTCCACTGTTCTTCCACCCCTAACATACGCCTCAGGGACCTGGGCCATACGAAAGCTGGATGAACACGCGATCAGCGTCGCGCAGCGTGGAATTGAGAGGACGATGCTCGGAGTGACACGACTCACGCAAGTGAGAGAAGGCCTCCGGAGTTCCGAGCTTCGCCGACGTTCGAAGATCAGAGACGCTGTCGCGTGGGCGAAGTTGTCGAAAATTAGGTGGGCCGGCCACTTAATGCGCTTCGCTGACACCCGCTGGACGAGAGCCGTCACCGACTGGATTCCGCGGGATGTCAAGAGAACACCAGGACGCCCACAAACGCGTTGGTCGGACTTCTTCGTGAAAGCCCTGAACGACCGATATGACGCTCTTCGTGTCCCTCGAGCGAGGAGGATCCATTGGAGCACTCTGGCACGCGACAGGGACGAATGGAGACGCTGCTGGCGCCCGCTCGAGCAAGTCGATGCTCAACGGGACGACAGGTGATACAGGTGATATCACATCAACAAAAGAAACTTGTGTCTACGCTGAGGTACAGTGTCAACACAGACTCTTTTTAGTGATTGAAATCATCTAATTCCTCAATGAGCGTTTATCGTGAACGCAACAAGTGACGCGACCACGTGCAAGAGATGCGAAATCAGTAGTTCGCCCCGCGAATTTGCGCGTCGTTTAGTGTCGATCGCTCTAACCACGCGACACGATCCATCCTGAGATATGGCACGCGACGCACATAACCGCACGCGGAGACGCGATGGCCGCGTCGCGCCTGACACACATCGCCTTGCGCGTCGCGTGCACACTAAACGCTCCATAATGGGTAATTTTCTATGGATGGCTAAATGTTCTACGATTTAAAAACTTACGACTTCAAAACGCTTCCTATGTTTGTCATCAATACAGTTTCTCGAATGTTCGATGACCACAAGATTGACGTCATCACTCGATCGAATACGGACTGAGAATAGTCATGGTAAAGTAAGAGCTTAGCGAATGATCTACAGCACCCCATCAGGGAAGAATGCAACAATGGCAACAAAAAGAACTGCTGGAGTATGAGACGTAGATTTTTGTGTGGAACATCAATTTGTAGGAAATCTATAAAATGTGATGGTGATAGAGTAGCTTATCTGTTTATGTGTTCAAAAGGACCATAAGGCCTTGTTTAGTGTGCGCGCGACGCGCGACGCGATGCCATGCGTAGTGACCGAATTGATCAATCGCGTCGCTCAATCAATTTGGCCACTACACATGCATCGCGTCGCGCGTCGCGTGCACACTAAACAAGGCCTAAGGGACGTTCAGAGCGCTCGCGTAGCGAAGCGAAGCGTAGTTTCGGTGCGACGCGATCATCGCCTCGCGCTCTTTTGCAAGGGTGTTGAAGCTATGAACAGTATGCGTTCGAAACGATAGCGTAGTAGCTGATCTACGAACGATGAGCAAATCGCTCTTCACCGAACAGCGATGTCATCATCGCGTAGCGATGATGATAATTGCGTGCGATAAGGTGTTTGCTGCAGAACAGGTGTGAGCACATCGCAACGTCGCTCGATCGATATGGGAGATTATCATTACATCGCGTCGCGCCGCGGTGCAGCTCCGAACGCCCCTAAGGCCCCGTTTATACTTCATCGCGACGCTACGCCTACGCCACGTATAGTGGCCGTATTGATTGTGCGACGCGATCGATCAATTTGGCCCCATTGCGTGGCCATCGCGTCGCGCCGCAACGAAGTATAAACGGGGCCTAACGCCAGAAAAAATAGGTGCATATCACTAGCCACTACTGCGTCTGGTATGCTATTCAGTTGCTATGGTGTTCAATAAAGGCCCAAGCTAGTAAAATATAGAATCTTATGTCTCAGCAAGACCAATCACAGCGAAGGAGCAAATTCTTGAATAAAACAGATGATGGGAAAATATCAGAACTTACTCTGTTTTTCATTTCAGGAAGATTTCTTGCAGTCATCGTGGCGTGTGATAACGAATTGATATGTTTTTCACTGAGGAAGTCAGGCTTCTCCTTAAGACTTTTTTCGCTACGCTTTAAGCGAAGCGCAAACGCGATTATAAATCAAAGGTTTGTAATAATTTTCAACGAGTACAAAAAGAGGACGCTCACTTCTTCTGATGAATTTGTGTCGTTTTTTCCTAGAAATAGATCCTGGTTCTCAGCGTAAAGGTGAGCACGAAGTAGAAGACCATGCAAGTTCGCGTCGGCATAACCTCTTTCCAATTTTTCTGTTAGCATTATTTCTGAAAATCGCGTCCTGACAATGGAGTGAAGGGTAGCAGAGATCTATTTCTACTCCTATAAAAGGTCGTAAGCGATGATTTAAAAAAAATGATTTTGGAGCGCACACTTAGTGGGATAGACGGGAGTGGGATAAGTCAGCGCAAGATTGCTTGTAGAAAAGAATAAAGTGCCGCGTTTCGAAGACAACGTATAATTCTAACTGCCATAGATCAAAAATTTGCATGAGGTGACTCTTCAGGGTGCGCTACGTTAGGCATCTTCCACTACTGTAGAAGGCGGAGCGAGGCGCTCGGGTTCGTACGTTAGGTGTTTCCCTAAGCTACGGTAGCACGCCGCTGCGGCCGACACCACCCCTGATTACGGTAGCGTGACGGGCCGTTGAATTCTATACGCCGCGGAGAATACTTTCTGTTGTAGGATGGTGATTGAGAACTTTATTTGTTTTTGCCCTTCTGTCTATTGCCTTCTTTCTCTTTGCTTTCCTACTTTTTATATGCTTTGGGGCGTATAGAGACTCCTGGTGTGAGGCATACCTTATAATACACTTTAACGAAGGTAGAAAAGATCGAGTTAGCCACATCCACATCTACATGCTAGTAAAGACTATCTATACCAATCTATCTATAGCAAACTGTAACACATGGAAAATAAAACACATAGAAAAAGTTGAAATGGTCATAGCGAAACCTGTGAAATAGACTGAGAGTGTACAGAAAACGAAGGAACTATATGTGTTGCTCTATTTCCCATTTTGTCTTCGTATTCTCAGAGGCCGCATGTGGTCGTCATTTTTTGGAGCTGTTCAATTTCTCTTGAATTCGATGTCATTTTTCATACAAAGTTATCTTAGAGTGGACTGCTTTTTTGATTTTGTACGCAGTGTAAGGAACCTTTATCACATATTTGACATCACTCTCACCGATCCCTTCGCTGCTCGCTCTGCTCATTTCGCTCAACTCGCCTCATCTCGTAGAGAAATATCGTCCGAGGTTGGCACAGCACCCGGTCCGCCTACGGTAATCGGGCGCATATTTGCAGCTTGTACGTAACGTAATGTAACGCAGGTGTCCTCGTACGAGGCGGGACCAATAACAATCACCCTACAGTAATCGATGGCGGCGGCAGTGCGCTTCCGTATCTAGAGGGGTGGATAGCGTACCAACCCTTTAGCTGATGATCGAAAATGTACTTACGGTAAACAACGCGAATAATGAAAGCCGAAATGACTGAGGACGATAGTGCCTTGTTATTATACGGAAAGTGTAACTCATAGCGTCCAGTATTAGTTTCAGGAAGCAGTTGTAGAGTTCGAGTAGAATAACCATCTGAATAGCGAATGCTCAAAAGTACAAAGTCAAAACAGCTAAGGTCCGCTTGCGACTGAAGCTGAGTATACCTTGCAAAAAGCAATATTTATGATCACTGATTTTTCATTAATTTTTGTTTGATTAGCGTTATATACCTTTTGAAAGAAAATGATCTCCACTATCAGAAGGTATGTTCCTTTTTTCTCTGTTCAACTTTCGTCCATTTTTAGATCAATAAATGGAAACTCAAGGAAGAAAAATGATTTGTGAAGTGGAATTTTCGTGGGTGGACTTCAGTACGTGGTGAGACTACGTGGACAGAACGCTGCCACGTGTCAGACGTATCACTCACGTGCGAAGACCCGTACGATACCACAAACCTCACGACATGTGGAAAGCAAGCGGTCCTCAGAACTATATACGTTTATCCTTTTCTACCTCTTTTTTCCTTTGTTTGGGTGTTTCCTTCGTATATTTAGCCTAATGTTGTTCCTTGTGCTTGAGTTAACATATACTCGAGCGTCGGTCCAGTTTTTCGCTGGCGTACAGAAAACCATACGCTGTCCTTCCTATCGTGCATTGCAACCTGGTGTGATCTGCCAGATTTTCAGTCAGTACAGCTTTTAAGAAAGCTTCTGAGAATACGGCTTATGTGCTCAATCTATTCAAAATGAACATAAGGAAGCACCATGAGGGAATTGAGAAGTACATATATGTCACACGCACAGAATCCACCGCCATGAAGGGGAGGATTTAGTAGTTGTTTAGAACACCATAAGAGTTTTGAACGTCGGAGCGAAACCACGGTGAGATAGTGTTTAGATTCTCTGCGATAGCCGTTTCCAAAAAATCGACATAGATTTTTGCAAATCTAATATTTTGTTTTACAGCTGGCGATTGACAGGATCCTGTCGAAAAAGGTGAGCCACATGAAACGTTAGTTAATAAAGCCGTATAACAAGTTTATGAAAAGGTTATTTAATAAAACGAAATTGTCTTTCAAAAGTTTTTATTTGTGCAGAGCATACCAATGGTAACGTTTGTCCTCCACGGCTCTTCACCAAGTGTGCCACTTAAAGAAGAATTCACTCTGAATTTTATAAATATGTGTAGTCTAATATTTTCAAGTAAAATTTAAAAAACTGGCACATGTGTCAGCGCTGATGATATTAGAAAAGAGACATACACTAAATCGGGTTTAGTTACTGTGTCATTATAAGAAGAAAAATAAAGAGGAAAAATTCTTGTAGCAAGCTTGGGATTCTTCAAACAAAAAACCCGATTTGCTTCGCTTTCCTAAAATTTTGGACGGTTAAGTAATGAACTCCTTGAAATAATTTTTCAATTTTAAATCTATACTCAAATAAACAAAATGTTTATCGACTCTCACCTTCATAGTTTCTCCCATCCATACATCATACAGTTCAGTATCATTAGAGAAATGAGCAGTTCGTTCGGGACCTTCTCCTAACCATACATCATAGAGTTCCGATCCATATGAGAGATCACTACTTAGGCCTTGACTTACGTGACCACGAGTAACTTTGTAGAAGTCTCTGAAATTTTTTGCAAGGAATAATTGGTAAGTTTTTAGAAATAAGCGACACTAATCATGTTTGGTTATGCTTGTTTATATTTTTGAATCGAAATAGATCCCTCGCCGTACTAAGTTCGTTTTTGACCATGAAGTGAACCCCATGAAGAGCCTCGTCTGTTCCTGCGATTAATGTTAAGAGGTCCCGTATTGAGTCATCTCTACTTACTGACTGTTCTGATCTTCTTCTTCTCTGTGACGAGGATAACCTACCATTGCATATCAAGCTATTCGTCGACGTTCCGGTTGACACGAAGAATGACGACAAGTCGTCTTCATTGAGGGATTCCGCGACCCATTCGACCACGGGTGCTCTCTGGGCTCTCTTCCTCTCCCGAGCTATCTCTGATTTTCAGGGTCTCTTCCATAATTAACGCTACCAGCCTTCGTTTCTGGGGAGGATGGTGTGGTCTGAGGGGTTGCCTATGCTGCGCTTTTCTAGGTCTGTCATTCTTCTTTGAGAGGAGTTTGTATCTCTTCTTTTTCTTGCGCGTGTGCTTGTGTTTTCGGTTTCGTGCCTGCACGCTCCTTTTCTCGTGCATCTTGTGTGTTTAATCGTGTAGTAGTGTTGTTATCCTTATTTGTGTTGTTCTCTTATTTCGTTGTCCTCCATGTACTCGGATGTCATGTTATTCGCTGCTCATATACTCTAATGTTATGTGGTACTTTGTTTTATGTGCTATTGTTTGCCTTTTTGCCTTGCCCTTTCATCTGGTGGGTATGGTCTCTACCTAAAGTGGGTTTCTTTTGCCAAATCATCAGTATTCCTGTTTCTTGCTAGTTCACTTAGCTCTTATAGTGTTATTCTTGTTCACATGAAGATCATTCTGGTTACCTTGTTTGTTCGCGTAGTATAGTCATGTTTTCTTCATGTTTATCATCCAATATCATCCTATAGTTTACCATCGATGCTATAGTTTGACGTTCGTTATTCGCGTGCGTGTTATTTTGTGTTTATTTAAAGATAAAGGTTTATTTACCCATGTTTGAGGTATGTTTCTCGCGTTCGGTCGCATCTATATTTCAAAACCGCGTGGCAGTGCTATTCTATTGGTGTTCTATTGGTGAAGAAGACCAACTTCAAAGAAGGAGATGGCGTAGCAAGCCTCTCAGTGCCGTACAGTTATTGCCGAAAGCCGTGCTCTCAAGGACGAGAATGTTTCGGTGAATTTCACTTGGAGAGAATGAGGTCTGTTCATTCTAGATTGCATTCAGTTCGTTCGCCGTCACAGGCCGAACCATCACAACATTCCGCTACCGATTACGCAGCGACTGTTGATGCTGATCTTGCGCGATCAATTGTGGTATCCAGCGTCTCTTAGGATCTCCCTAAAAGCTCTACAAGGCGCATGCAATACAATACGATATTGTTTGCGTGACAACAGTTTTGAACTTCCTCAACATCGAGTGTATGCCATCTGCGGTCTACAGAATGGGAGCCAAGCATCCTAGTTTATCTATACTATTTAAAGTTATTTTTCCAGCGCCACGATTTCAGAGACAAGTTATCCAGAGCGTCTCTCCCCCGCGATTCTTCTTCAAAGAGGTCTACATTTGCCCTCCTTTAACTAGAGAAGAGAGGGACAGCGGGAGAGAGGCTGGTCTTTCTCGTTCTCGGGCATCCTCTTTTTCCGGTTCATCTCTTGCTCAGTAAAATAGCAAAGGACTTCCCGCACTTGCCATTTAACTTTTTAAAGAGAAGGCACAGCACAGTTGCTTTAGCATAGGTGACCTAAGTTTTTAATCCTGCTTGTTTTATCTTTATTTTTATATTTTTTTGTGTTTCAATTTTTGATTGTGGCTATGTTGTCCGATCTTGCTGTTCGATGTCTTTGTACTACGTAGACTTCGGTCTATGTCATAAATAAATAAATAAATGCTTATTTTCTTACCTCAAGGAGTCCTTGGCTATTCCGGAGCATTCTGTTATGTAACCATTACTACAGCTCAACGCCTTAAAATTATTTACCATTGCACTCGATATAAAGCAAAGGAAAGTAAAATTTAAGTAGCAAAAGTTGCAGCCCATTAACCGTTAATCGGGAACCGACACCACCCCGATTGAGAGAAACAAGTGGGAAAGTAAGAGATATCTCCTGAACAGAAGACCACTGACACAAGCGACAAACTCTCATGAGATGAGCAGTATGAAGTTCCAGATAAAGTTTGAATTGTTAGTGAATTCAATTACAGGAGTATAAATCTTGCCTATAGATATTGGGATGAAACGCCTACTACTCAATCGTACCCTATCGTTGCTGTGAAAATAGGTTCCCGCTGGAGAATTCGAGAGCTGCTATCTTGATTTGTGACGACAGATGGTTATCCTGTCAAGGAGGACTTGTGGAATGGAACTGGAATACCGCAAAGACCTTAGGAGATCAAAATTCAAAGCTCTTATTCGTGAAGCAGTGTTGATCCACAACAGAAATGACAACGCTTGTTTTTGAAGAAAGGCTTTTTAATTGCTCCTCAATCATACTTCAAACTAATAATTCATTTACATGACTAAATTATTTCTCTGCCAACATTCCTTCTGTAGCTTTTTTCTCTAACACTCCTTATGCTTTTACATAATTACAAGAAATTATTGGTTCAAGTAAAACTTTAGAACCAACCAAGCCTTCACGTCCTTGACTGTACGAAAGCATTGTTGAAACATATCGCTGCCTAGATTGCGGTAGCGCTACAGAGTTGATTCGCTCTAGGCATACGAGACCACGCCACATTTGTTGTTCTACGGGAAGCTTCTTGAGTGCAGCGTCTCTTAACAAAAATGGCTATGAATAATAGATTCAGCAAATTCTTTGTTGCAATAAGGCAGTACAAAAATGGTTTACAGGTATCTTATGGAACATGTAGCGTTTGAATCTAATTTACATGGCTATTCAATGCAAAGACTGACTCCAATATCACAAGCGATTTTTCTTATGGACGTCTTCGAATTTGAAATAACTGTACAGTTGCGATAGTAGAAGCTTAGGGTCAGAAAACATTTTACAACTTCTCAAGTTTTTCTTTTATTAAGTAGCAGATCTAATGGAAAAGTTTTGCAGGACTGGACAAAGCGGACATTGTTTCGAGTGACAACATATATAAAGAACCTCGACGCCAGGGATCGAGGCCTCTCTTCGGCTTCTTCTCACCATCGTTCCTCCTCGGCTCCCTGTTGACTTCGTCCAAGAACTTGTGGAAGAGCTCAAGAGATTGTGGAACAGAAGAAAAATTAATCAGTAATTTCGGTGTTGGCAACACTGAGAGAAGCACTTTAGCTGAAGAATAACTCCAAATCCGCATGACTTCGGTACATCGGGAGCGTCACAAACTACAACATACTGGCTTTCTGATGATTTTCCAGCTCCGTGGCGTACTGACAGCACGATTTAACACGTTGACGACGGCGCCTTTTTCGCGTGTCTGGCGCGTGGGACCAATCGATTTTTAGCAACGCCGACAGCGTGGCATGACATCATGTCGCACGGTCTAACGCGACCGCAAAATTCGTCTCTTGGTGGAAAGCGATGATTAGGATAACGATGGGGGCCCAGGACGACGTTGATGCGGATGCCGATATCCTTGCACTACCAGCTGACGATGATGACGGCTCAGAAAGTGAAGTAATAGAAGCCGAAGCAGAAAATGAGGATGAGGAAGTTTGGAAGAGCGATTTTGAAGGCCCTAGGTGGTGGAACTTTGCGACGGAGTCCGGCTTTCATGATGATGTGTTTGATTGCATTAGGCCGATCGATTATTATCGATTATTTTCCAATGACGAATTGTTAATCGAAGCCATTACTTGACGAAAAGCTCAATAAATCAGTAACCGAAAAATTGTTTTTTGGGGACCACGCTTTTTACAGCAATGTCTCAAGATGAAGAGCACATAACGCAAAAAAAGTTCCTAGGAAAGATCTGAATAAAACTGGAAAAATAAATTATAGAGCTGTGGCCTGACATCATGTCACACGGTCCCACGCGGCCGTAAGGGTGTGGCCTGACATCAGGCCACACGGTCGTCAACGTGTTAATAGAGAGGATCAATTCCTTAACATTATGGAGGTACCACCAGTACCAGCGTACAGATGCTGCGGATCGATAGCTCCGCGTGGAAAACCATCAGGTTTCAACTCGTTATTTGGGAACACATTGTATTGGAACTAAGAATTTAGAATAAGAACACGTTTGTGGTTCAGAGTTCTGCTAGTGCTCCATGCTGGAGATAGGAAGATGACATGCTTTATGATGCTTATGAAGTGTCTGCGAGCATGGTCTTGTAGCAAGACCTTTAATCTTCCAATCACTAACGTAGAAAATCATTGACTTTACTAGGCCTTTGTAAATGTTTGCTAAAAGTAAACATTTCCTGGCATTTGTAAACTTTTGGTAAAGGGAAAAATTTAGGACTACGAATCCATGCACTGTCATTCGCACCTGGTATTATGCATTGCGGGTGACTCGACTAGGAGGGCAGCCATAGTTTAAAATTAATTAAAAATTAAAAAGACATATTCTAGAAATCAAAAAAGAACGCATTAATTTCAGCATGCTGAAATGTTTCTAGATTTCTTGGATGTAGGAATTTATTATACCTTTGTTTTTTATTTTAAACGACGTTTAAGTACAGCAACACTTCCTCTACTACAGATTACAGTTCACGACGAAGAACATTTCTTCTCGGTTGTATTATTCCATGTTTATTAGAGCTGTTTATAAACCCACTTCATTAAAAGACTGCAATCTAGGTTATCCGTGAGGATCTGTGTAGCCTTCCTTGAAGTTTGGTGAGAGAGCGTTGTGTTCTGGTAAAGCTAAAATATCTTCAGCACATCACGAAGTTGTAAAAAGACCGAAAATGATCGCATATTCCACCTGTTTTAGATCAAAGTTCGTGTAAAACGTGAACGATCAAGTAGTAGCTATCTTGCATCCGCGACAAATAAAACGTATTTGGCTCTTTATTATTTGAATGAAAAGTTTTATGAAAACAATTTTTTTTCGAAAAAAGGGAATCGAAAAGCTTACTTCTGTTCCTCGGGTGGTTGCGTTCACATAGAGGATAGCGGCCAAAATAAGATCAACTGAGACGATGACCACAATAAAGTTTGCAATCAGTCTATAGTGGTCAAAGATTAATAATATTGAAAAACAGTTACAAAACCCTAAAAGTCTATCAAAAAGAAGTATAATAAAACTGTTTGAATTATGTCTTGATCCACTCTTTTTAAAACATCTTAAACAAAAAGCAAAACTTGTTCTGTATTGCTTACTGACAACAACCAAATATAGCTACATACAAAATAAAAATAACACTATGAAAAAGGATTATTTTAATATAGTAGTACCTTACATACACACTAAATTAGATATAATCAACTTCAATAAAATATTTAATAGCATCTATTCTATCGAATTTATGAAGACTTTACAATCAAATAAATTATCTTTCAGAGTAGTTTGCACAAACGATCCTCCAATATCAACAAATTTTTTTAATTACAATAAGTTTCTTAAGTCACTAAATAACGATAACATTTCTCATATTTTATCTAATCCTTGTCCATGCGAAGCAATTTATGTAAACGATAAAAAATTTGTCGACAAACATCATAATCATATTATAACAGGTAATTTAGAAATTATTGAGGATACAGCTCTAAAAAAATTACTAAGTAAAGGCACGAAATATAGGGTTGGTAAAAAACTAGATAAAGAAAAAATGAAGGTTATATATAACGACGCTATTGACGCTATCATCGAAAAGATTAAAAATAAATATAAATTGAATGCTGACAACATAAATCAAATAAGAAAATATTTTATTTTACAATATAGAAACAAAGTCAAACCTGTACTAAATAATAATCAAGAAAGATCTGAAGTTATCCCATATAATCAAATAAAATACTACTAAGATCGCTTTGTCTTTTGCCCGCTGGACAAAGCCTCAAACAACTACGGTATAATATGTAAAAAATACTACCTAAAAATAATTATGAAAGAACTGGAAATAGTCATTGATAGAGATAATTTACTCTTCACCACAAAAGATCAAACCGACAAAGTGTATAATTACATACCCAACCTCAACGAATCTGACATCTTACGCAGACACAACTTTTTTAATACAAATAATGGTTTGAGAATTAATAGTGACACCGAAATTCCTATAATCTACTGCCTACCTAAAATGCACAAGTACCCAATAAGTTTCAGATTTATTACAGGCGCATCCAAGAGCAGTATTAAAAACCTTGCCTTACAATTACAACGTATATTCACATTTGTTAAGAAGCATTAAATTAACTACTGTAACATAGTAGCTAACCGATGCAGATCTACGAAGGTATATTGGGCAATTAATAATACAAATATTGCCTACGAACTAAATGCACTACAAGACGACCATTTAAAACTCTATTCGGCGGACTTTAAAGATATGTTTACTAACCTACCTCATAAGACTATCTTAGACAAAATAGCGGTTCTACTCAAAATCTGTTTCAAAAATGCCAATAAAAATATCATAGCCTCTAATGGATACAAAACATTTTATACTAATGAAACAAATTTGAATTCTCGATACAAAATATTTAATATGCAAGACATAATGCATTATGTTAATTTCTTACTTAAAAATAGCTATGTTGTATTTAGCTCAACGATTTTTAAACAAAATAAAGGCGTTCCTCAAGGAGGTAACTTTAGTCCACTACTAGCAGATATCACAATGTCTATATTAGAATACGAATTCGCTAAATCGTTTGTCGCTAGTAGTAACAATATGTTTATACCATATAGATACATGGATGATCTACTAGTAGTTCATAACTTAAACGAAAAGCATGTAGATGATATTTTAAAACTAGTCTATAAAGATACTCTGGAATTGAAAAAGACGCATATTAATGAACATCACTGCAATTATTTGGACATTACATTAAAAATTATCAATAATAGAATAGAAACTAAAATGTACAATAAAACAGATGACTTTGACTTTAAAGTTCTAAGGTTTCCTCATTATACGTCAGCGATCTCTATAAATATCAAAAAAGCTATAATTCTATCCGAAACGTTAAGAATAGCAAACACTTGTTCTGACCTAGAGTATTTTCTAGAAAAAATTATTGAATTGAAAAATATTTTGAAGCATAACGAATACACAAAAGAGTTCATTATTTCAAACATAATTAAATGTTTATATAAACACAGATTTATATATTATAAGTTCAAATTTCATCAAGTCCAAGACAATCTAAGTGTATTTTTACGTAAAACTTTTGATGAATGAATATGTATCAAAATAAAATAACTTCCAAATTTCATATGCTAAGACTGCTTTATGACAAAACTAATCTTACCATAAAACGAAAAATGAAAATGAAAATTCCTTAGCAGTGAAGACGATACCGTCTTGTTTTCTTGTTAGTTTTATTGCACTCTGCATTTTACGTTGGTGTGTGTCGAATCACCCTCCTCAATGATACAACTAGTTTTGCCATATTTGAATTATAAATGAGAACTAATGTAGATATCATTATATATAACAGTCGAATGGTATACACTTCCTTATTCACTGCTACGGAATATGGCGGTGGTCAAATATGGTAAGTCTTTAAGTTTTTATATATATATATATATATAAAGCTGTTCTTGTTATTAATAAAAATAATTGATAAAAGTAATAAAAGTAATAAATAATAAATAATAAAAGAAAATAAATAAAATAGGATTAAATAATAAATAAATAAACTACCCTAATAATGATCAATCTTTATAATGGTGATTGCAATAAATACTATAATAACACATTTTAAGTAGTCACATTGAACTTATAAATCATATTTTATTACCACTTTCAATTGTACCTCATGGTTTACTTAACTTATCTTTTTACTCCTTATTTATTTTCACTTTCTAATTCTACTTCTCTCAAATGTCTCTAGTTCTTTATCTTTCCTTCTTCACTCTTTCTCATCTTTTTTCATTTGTTCTCTCTTCCATTTTCGCTCTCCTATCTCTTTCTTTTATAGACAGATTTTAAAGAAATCTTAAAATATACTTCTCTTCTTCACTGAAGATCCACGGGAGGAGTATAACACAAAGGTTCGTCTGAAGGTAGTGGCGAAACGAACCTTTTTATATGTTTATATTTTGTGACATACCATTCTTTTAATTAATTATAATTTTTAAAAATTCTATTATTTTACACCTTTCTTCACTTCTACGAATTTTACATTTTGCTATGTTTATATTATAGGTCCTTTCTTCTAGTTCACTTCTTCCTTCTTATTTTCTCGTTGTGGACAGCCGATGTATAAATCACTTATCTTGAATGGTCGGTGTCACGAACGCGATTATTTCGCTGTTCCGTGATTGGTCCGGGTGCGCTGTTTCCCACGGCGGCTTGCCGACGAAGTGCCTTCGGAGGACGGTCAGGAGGTATACCCGCCCTCTGCTGGGGCGTGCCATCTTCCTCTCACCCACCACCAACCCACTAGGTTTCACGGAGAGTCTAACGGCTGCCTTACGAAATCTTTGACACGCAAATCAAAAGTTTCCGGTCCGCAGGACAGCGTCTGTACCTCTGTCGCCACGCCCCCCAGCAGGGGCGGGTGCACCTCCTGTCGCGCTGCCGGTGCCTTCGATCGGCTGAGCATGGGAAAATCGCTGACGTAAGCATATCGATCGCTGCCTTTCTCGACTTGCGCGCCCCTCGAAGTCCTGCGCTGCGCTCCCACGCCGAGGTCTGCCGACCTCGTGCTCTCATCTTTTATTCCGAATGGCCGCTGTGAGGCTTCGGCCCTGTAGCTCTTACGTCTCCAATACGGGTAGTAGCACCAAGAGCGGCCAACGGGGTAAAGTGAGCACTACGCTCAGTCCCACGGCTTCAGGAAACCCATCCAACACGGCCAAGGACGCTTGATCTCCTTCCTCTGTTTCCTGCCACGGATGTCATATTTGCTGTTGACTACTGACAGAAATAAACCTTATGGAGTATTCTGCGTTCTGTCGGAGGAAGAACGCAGGTCGAGGTTGTTCTGTATTCCTGACGAGGTTGTTCTGTATTCCTGCATGCTAGTGTGATACTCTCCTGGGATTGGGGTCACCTCCTAGAGGGGGGGGGGGGGGGGGGGTGGGGGGAGAGATCGAGTGGCAAGAGGCGAAGGGAGAGGCCAGCTGGCAGATATCCACCAGTACGATTGTTGGCAATACGTTAAAGACAGGGTCAATACGTGGTTCCGCCTTTCCCCCACAGGTTACCTAACAGCTGGGTGATCCTCAGCTGCCCGTGGGGTGGCTCGGAGCTCTGTTCGCAGGAGATCGTCTCTGCTGGTGGGGTCACCGATCGCAACGGTCAGAATCCTTCGACCGATCCTAAGCTACCAAGAAACATTGTTCAATCAAGGCCCTATACCACACCACTACAAGGTCTTTGATGGCTAAGGGTTCCCTGGCAACCTTGGAAACTCGAGGAGCGAAGATTTGGCTTCTCTTAGCGGGCATTGTACCTCGCGAGTGAGGTCACCTACAGTCTTAATTTTTCCAGCTGAGTATGCTCCATTCTCTGAAATAGGAGAGATGATGCCTGTCCTTTCATTGCGATTATTCCAGTGCCTCACTAGTTCGACTAGTGACAGTTCAAGAAGTCCCTTACTTCCTTCTTTATTTCTAAACACTTAACCCAACCTATTCTTTCATATTATCGTTCCTTGTTGCGATCGGCGGCTCTGCAAGTCGAGCCAAGCCCTATTTGCAAGGACCTTCTCGCGCCATGAGATACCACCGGAGGGTCGCAAAGATAGACCACAACCCACGAGGAAAGGGGTCTTGAATTCTTAATCCTGTAGTCCGTGTTGACCTTAACTTACCTGCACGATGGGGTTCCAACTTTGGCCCTCGCCATCGTCCGTACTTGGGCCATCCCTCCATTGTCCCCTATTTACACAAAGTAGAACAGGGCTAACCCGAAGACAAAGGAAGCAGGATGCGCAGGGATACATAAATACATAAATAAATATTATCAGGTTCCGTCTATCTGGGAAGAGAGCTGAACATGGGTAGCGACCTCGCGCCTGAAATCGACCGCAGGAGACGCACAGCATGGGCAGCCTTCAGTTCGATTCGCGAAGTCACCGATCAGGTCAAGGATCCCGGCCTGAGGACCTCGATATTCAACGCCTCTGCGTACTGCCTGCGATGTGTTATAGACGGAAACGGGCCCGACAACAAGACAATCTCCAGAGCAATGCAAACTACTCATCGTGCACTGGAGAGATGTCTTCTGAGGACAAGCCTTCGTCAGAAATGGCGAGAAGGCCTACGAAGCTTGGAGCTAAGAGAGAAGTCGCAATCAGCAGATCCGCTGCAGTATATGAAGAAGTCCAAATATCGCTGGCCCGGACACCTGCTTTGACGAAAGGACGGTAGGTGGAGCCTCCGTGTCACAGAATGACTCCCGAGAGACCACTGGGACGACCGCCAACGCGATGGGCAGACTTATTCTCAAGATCTTTCAGACAGCGGAGTCTGCCTCACTGGATTCAAGCTGCCAGAGATCGAGCGGTCTGGAAGAGTTGTGGTTCCCGCTGAGATGACCTCCAGCCTACAAAAAGACCATCAAAGTGTGAAAGTGAAGTAAGTACTGAACTTTCAAGTTTCCGAGGCCGCTAGGGTAAGCGTAGTGCTAATTAGACCCCGCTGTTGTTGGACCGCACGACCGCGACTGTCGAGAACGTCGTTTATGCGGATTGACTGCTGACGTAAGTGATTTTTCCGAAGCCCAAGGTCTATCGGCAAGCAATAGTGAGAAGCAGTGGATCCGAGAACAGAAAAGAGCGACATTCCTAGTAAGATGGGGTAGATGATTGATAAAATTTGGAAGACGAGATATTCGATATGCTTACAGATTTCCTTCAGCATAATCATCGTCTAAATCTGCCAGAAGATCTTTATCGCCTTCTTCTTCTTTGTCCGCATAGCGAGAAGCTAGAAAAGTTCAGTAGGACTACTTGAATAGGACTGTCCTTTTGCGTGCACAGAAACTCACATCTTCGAACTTTGTGTTTTCCACCAGATGTGTACGTATATCCTTCAAAGCTGTCTGCAACAGGATTTGCTTCTACAAAGAAAAACCAAGAATATGCTATTAGGTCGTAACGAATTAAATGGCACTGGCTCGCGCCATTTTTTGGCGCGTCTTTACGCGTTTGATCAAGAACAGACCGTAACATGTTGCATATCATTTAGAAGAGCAAACTTTGCTCTTCCGGTGAGTACCAAATTTTCTATGTAAAAGTGGGAAATCTTTAGAGTTTTACTGACTTTTTTGCAGATGGACAAAAGGGTAATCCGAGGCATTTACTTGTATGAATTCAAGCTGGGCACTACAGCTAAGGAGGCGGACGAGAAGATCAACGCCGCATTCGGTCAAGGATGTTCCACAATTCGGACGGCGTATCGTTGGTATCAGAAGTTCCGGAATGGAGATGAGAGCTTGGAAGAACGTGAAGGTCGTGGGAGGCATAGTGATGTTGATGAGGACAAGCTGAGAGATGTGGTAGAGGAGGATCCACACAAAGGTACCAGGGAGATAGCGAAGGTTCTTGGCGTCAGTCACAACACAGCTGCCCGGCATCTGAAGGAAATTGGAAAGACCAAAAAGCTGGAAAGATGGGTGCCTCATGAGCTGTCTGAGGAGCAAAGAAACCGACGATATGAGATCTCGTCCGCACTGCTTCTACGGAACGAAACGGACCCATTCTTTGATCGCATCGTAACCTGTGACGAGAAATGGATAATGTACGACAACAGGCGACGATCGGCACAGTGGGTGGACAGCGATGAGAGCCCCAAGGTTTTTGCGAAGCCGGAATTGCACCAAAAGAAAGTAATGGTGACAGTATGGTGGTGTTCGCTGGGAATTATTCACCACAGCTTCCTCCCTCCCGGTGAACCCATCACGGCAGAGAAGTACTGCATTGAAATTGAAGAAATGATGAAAAAGTTGAAGGATATCCGGCCGGCCTTGGTAAACCGAAGGCGAGTTCTCCTTCTGCACGACAATGCTCGCCCCCCCCCCCCATGTAGCACGAATGACGTTGCAGAAATTGAATGAGCTGGGCATTGAAACTCTGCCACATCCTCCGTTTTCTCCCGACCTCTCCCCAACAGACTACCATTTCTTCAAGCATCTTGGCGACTTCTTGGTAGGGAAAACATTCAAATACCAACAGGATGCCGAAAGTGCCTTCGGAGATTTCGTCAATTCCAGAACTTCTGATTTTTATGCTACTGGGATAAAAAAGCTTGTTCACGTTGGCAAAGATGTGTAGAATCAGGAGGTTTTTATTTCGATTAATAAACTTGCCTACAAGCTGAGATATTAACTGTTTAAATTTACAGTGGTTCAGTGCCATTTATTTCGTTACAACCTAATAGAATGCTTTTTGCTTTCGAAAGTGGATGTGATCGTCGATTTAGAGCTGACATTAAACGAAGTTAAATGAACCTGTGGTAAATCCACAAATGGGCAATTAAGCACTAACATGCACTCTGTGTCTGTTATTTATACGAGATTCAAACATGTTCATACTACGTACGATGCGATAAGCTAGTAAATCTATCCGTATATCAAACACTGGTACAGAAGTTTATCAAAATTTGTCTACGATATGGTTTCTCTGCTTATGTTTCCTCCTACAAATGATCACCATTTTAAAGCATGCAGAAAGTTGTTTCTGAAAACGTGAAGTCGGGGAACAATTTTTAAACGGTGTTCCTGTTTGCTGCGAGTTGGCTTTGGAAAGTTGAAATGTTACTAGGCTGTCCAGTAATTCCTGTCCGAAAATTTTCAAAATTCTATAATTTTCCTTAGAAGTGTTATAATATCAGGCAAGTGTAAAGACCTTCTAGAAGGCTCTCCAGAGTTCCACGCTAGGGGTATATAAGGCGCAGTCGCCGCGTCCAGTACAAGCTAAAATGGACCAAGGTCGAATTCGTACGTTCGTGTACTACGAGACTCGTCCGCATCGCAAGGAGTTTCTCGAGGACCTGGTCACTGGAGATGAGAGCTGGGTCCTCTGCGACAACGTCGCCCGCCGTGCCGTCTGGAACCCGCGTGGAGAAGAGCCGACGACGACGCCGAAAGCCGACCTGCACCCGCTGAAGATCATGCTCTGCCATCCGAGAAAAGCGTCCCCGACGGGCCTCGGTCCACTTGCTGTACGACAACGCGCGCTCCCACGTGGCGAAGGAGACCCAGCAGAAGTTGGCGACGCTCGGCTGGGAGACGGTTACCCATCCGCCGTATTCCCCGGACCTCGCCCCCTCCGACTACCACTTGTTCCGCCCGCTGAAGCACCATTTGGCCGGAAGAAAATTCACCAACTACGACAACCTCAAATCCGACATCGCGGACTTCTTCGAGTCGCAGCACCCGGAGTTCTGGGCGAGGGGCATCGATGACCAGCCCAATCGATGGGCCACTGTTGTGGATAACTGTAGTGCTTATATTGTTGATTAGACTTGTTTCTCAATAAAGTTGAAAAATTAAAATGGTGAAGTTTTCGGACAAGAATTATTCGACAGCCTGGTACTTAGCTTTGCGGAAGTGTCTACTTTTACAGTGACTCTTGCTATAATGCGAGGTAGGCTCGTACAGTGAATTCGAGATTTTATAAACGCCTTGCTACATTCCGATGTTTTTTGGTGCGGATAGATTTTTTGTGAACTTCTCCTGTAAGAATCCATTGCTGCCTTAGGCGCGTCTATATTTCCGACGCCGAGCGACGCCACGCCATGCATAGTGGCCATATTGATTGAGCGACGCGATCGATCAATTTGGCCACTTTACATGCTGTCGCGTCGCTCGGCGTCGGAAATATAGACGCGCCTAAGGCAGCATTATTGTATTACGATCTCTTCTATAGGTGTATGTATTTTTAGTTCATCTAAGGAAAAAATCCCCTGGAAATTGATGAAAAAATAAGTTTTTAAATGTCGGCAAATACATGACATCTCAACTTTCCCTTTAAGTTTTTATCAGCAACGTCGATTGGATGTCTTGTCGTGACTACAAACCTTACTGTTTTACCCATGCAAAATTCTGGCTAACAAAAATTACGAAAACTGACAGGAGCCCTTTATCCTATGACGATCCGCGTGGTATATTTGGCCGGCTTTCTTTCCCCTATCGTCTTCTTTCTTGGTGCCTGAACGAGGAAAAAATCGATTTTTAAGCAGGATACCAATCAACGTTAGTGAGTTTGTGTACACAGAAATTTGAATTACTATACTTCATCACATAGAACATATTCTGGGGCCAGATTCATCAACGATGTCGTCGGTATCATATCACGGCGGATTCACCATGTTGGCCTAGTAGGTGATGCAGAGAGATGCAGAAATACAGAGATATACTCGTCTTTTGGTGATTGGACCCAGAAACCAAACTCGGATGTTGACATACAGAATTAAAGGCGAGCCACTCAACAGAGTGAACGAAGCTCGAGATTTAGGATACAATATTACAACTGATCTATGTTTTTCTCAACATTGCAGAGTCTTGGTGAAAAAAGCCAATTATCGAATTTACAATCTCTTCAAGGTTTTGAAATCCAAGCTCCCTGAAGTCTATATACGTGCCTATCAAACATATGTGCGACCGATCGTGGAATCAGGGACTACAGTGTTCAATCCAACGAAGAAGAAGGATGCCGACCTTTTGGAAAGCGTTCAAAACAACTTCACCAGGAAACTTATGATGAGATGTTATTCGATGGACTACAACCAAATACCCCACGGCCCTCAACGATCGTAGCTTTTTGGAGGGATGCTAACGAGATCGAGAGGGAAGCTCAAACTTAGAATCTCAATAGCAAGGACGCGAGTTAGGTCAGACTTTTTGACGTATAGGGTCCTGAAGGATTTTAATTTGCAGATTGGGAGGTACGCTGATCTCGAGCCTGTCTGCGCGTACCTTTAGAACGTATCATGCTGGTTAAATTTTTCAATGCTGTGGAATACGACATGCGGTGAAAACGTAGCACAAGAACAAGAATTGATATCTAATTGATTTCTTTACGTATTTGCTTGTTTTCGTTCTGTTCTTTTGTTGTTTATTTGTAACGCGAAGTCTCATGTCTACGCCTCGAATAAATAAATAAATAAATAAATAAATAAATATACCGTTAGCCCTAGTTTATTCATTGCGCCACCACGCGGCGTGGCATCACGGCCACCATAGATATCGATTTTTCGCGTCGCTCGGTCGATATCTATTCCGACCATGGTGCAGCGCCGCGCAACGGCTCAAGTGTAAACTAGGGCTTACTGACCGGTAATCGGTTGATGAATCTGGCCTCTGGTTTCTGTCCCTGCCGAAGCAATATTTTATTTAACCAAACGTTTTAGTCGCGCTGAATCCCATAGACTTTACCAGTGTTGCGCCTTCTAGGAGAAGATGGTCTGGAATGTATTGAAGGATAAGGAGGAGTGGCCATCAGAAGTTGTTATCTGAAACAGCTTATATCATACTTTGACATTCAACATTCACAAATTGCGTTACGATCTTTTTCTAATAATGGTTGATGTCTAGTATCCCTGCGCTTATTAGCTAACCTCTCAGTCCAATGTCGCTTAGAATGGCTCTTTCTGCATTCCTTTTTCTTTTTCTTTATTGGTGTAGAAGGATGGGGAGAGGTGAGGAGGCTGTTTTTCGAGTGCTCGTTCATTGCAATGTTTTCACGAATATGTCCATACCCGTACCCTTCATAAAGTTCAAAGTTCAATGTTTATATAGAGGGATGAACCTCTTCTCAAAGTAGGCTTGTGTTTTAGCTGTTTAATATGCATATATGTATATATGACTGTCTATGTGTTTTCTTTTTCGCTAAAGAAACTGAGAGACACTCTAATCTATATTGTACCATCATTACTTCAGACCCTATTATTTCCGTTTCAGCTGCTTCCATCTTTTCGTGAGCTCTTGTTATCAATACAGCTATTCCAAAGTACTCTGTCATTTAGTGTGAAGGAAGGATGAGCACCAGAACTAATAACCTTTTAAATTCCCAAGTTAACAGTACCGTCTTCTGGGCTTATATCACACCTTTAGATAAGTGAGTTTATCTGTCTACAACGACTGGGAATTATTTAAAGGCTAAGACGTCCGGTTGTGATTGAAACCTCTAACACAAAGTTATAATGTTGATAAATTCACGAACTCTGTTAAATCACACAAGTTGAAGGTTACGTTAACGCATTCACAACCACGTCATCAATGCACGAGTTCAAGAAGACAGTGGGAGCAACAAGCACCACAAGGCGCAATGCGTGTTAGGGACTCTACAGAGTTTCGCGGCACCAACCGGAGAACTCGTCCATATCGCTCTCGCCGCAGTGGGAACCACCCTGCCACTGTGGTGGAGGCCGTGGTGCGAACGAGTCGTCTCTCGGCTCTCACCCGCAGTGCCAGGCCCTGCGGGTGAGACCAGCAAGGGAAGTGGTCGGTTTCGAAGCTTAGAGAGGGGCAGGATAGCCCATTTTTCATGACAAAGACTTTCTCAGGAAAGTAGGCATTCCGCTTAGGGCATGGGAGGCGTTTACGCTTCATGAGATGGCCACAGCCTTAAAATTTAGGTCTGGTCTAGAATTCTCCGTTTTGAGCTTCTTCTCAAACGACTTCGTGTTTTATGGTTTTCTACAATTTTCACGTCAAATTATACACTTCTTTTCAAATCAAATTGGACACTTTTCAAACCAAATTGGACACAGTGAAAGCCAAACTGCTAAGAAAAGTGTCCAACTGGATGTGAAAATTGTCTAAATTTTCGTGTATGCTTTTGTTGTTAATTCGTTTATTGTGTTCATGTTTACTTAATCGTTCTCACTGATTCGATGCTTTTATTCATGTTTCCGTGCTCGTTTTAGTTGCTCTCTTGTTTTAGTTCGTGTTAGCTCGCTGGTTTCATTGTTGCTTCTGGTTTGTTGGTGTTTGCTTGATCGTTTTCATTGCTACTTTGGTTGTGATCGTGTTCCCCTCGTTTTCATTGCATACTCGGTTTTCCTTGTGTTTCAACTTTTTCTTTCCTGCCGGCAAAAGTACGCAGTATTGCGTACATTAAAGGCCCCCGCACACTTCTGCGGCGTGTTGCCGCTGCCTATCCTTAACCATAGCGGCGAGCGGCGTTGTCGCAGAAGTGTGTGGGGGCCTTTACCCTCGCCGCGCGGCACGCGGCCTCCTTTTTGTCATGGCGGCTCCGCGGCACTTGCAAGACTATGCTGCTGGCCTTAGGGGTGCACTCTTGTAATGACAACCTCTCTTTCTCAGTTTCTTGGCATAGTACCGAATCCTAGAGCTCGAGTAGACTACGATAAAGAAAGGGCAGCATGGTGTTTTCCTTGTGTACACCACTTAAGAATATTAGATATGTTATATCTACCTAATAAGGGGGAGGGGGACCGCTAGAAAAACGAAGCAAACAGTATGGCTTCTGTCTTCGAACAGCAAGCGTCGGCTCGCTTCATTGGTTGCTCTCTCGTCGTTATACGCAAGGTATATTACTTTACAGGCGCCTAAAACCATACTGCAACACTACCAGGGATCAAGGATTAACGACGAGGTACGACGTAACGACGAGAAACCAAACACGCGACAAATCGGTTGTGTTGTGAAATGCTTCATAGAGGTAGATTATAAAGTCATTTCCTAACTAAACCCACACAGAATAAGTCGAATTTTGGAAATATTAGTAGTCATTTTCCAGCTAAACCCCACAGAATTCGAATTGTGGGAAAAACTGAAATAAAGCGCTTCACCTGGTAGGCCACGTTGTTGGATAAGTGACCGAGATATCGGGAGGGGGGGGGGGGTCCGCGCTCCAGTGCCAATCGGCAGGTGGATTAGCAGCAGCTGTGTGTACTGTAATTGCACGACACTTTATATTCTAGCGGCGCTGTTAACCAGATGGAGTGAAGTGCCCCATCCAAGGGCAGTATTGGTTATTTGTGCCGTTAAGCACTTGTATCGTTAATAAAAAGCAAGGAGAAATATGTCCATGCACTTTTAGGTCACACAAAAGAACCAACCGATCGTGACCAGTGTTATGGCAAAGTGAGTAGCTCAGACCTCGGAGGTGATTGAAACTTTGATAGCGACGAGTAATTAAGATTATGGTCCTTTGAAAGATAAGGAATAAGACGGGCGAGTAGACTACAGATAAAGCAGTCCGCGCGTTTGGTCGATCTTGGGAAGAAGGTAACGAAGTCCCTTTGGTATGCGGATATACTCAAGAGGTCGTCTAGCATCCTCCAGTTTGCAGAATGTAGAATAGCTGAGAAAGTGATATAATGAGTAAAATATTGTGCGTGCGCCTTACTCTTCTACTCGGAATACCTTTCATTGTTAATGAATCAGGTTTTAGAGCACACACGACGACTGCCGCACACGCGGAACGGGGCTTGCTGTGATTCGCTCGATTTTACAGCGGCACCGTCTTATTCGACGAGTGTTGCTCCGCCTACCGACGAGTACCACAGCTACGATCTGTACCGGTCGCTGCTCGCGGCACTCGTGCAGCGTCGGCGGATCACCAGCCATTCGTCGATGAAATCGCTATCAAAGAACATCGCACAATATCTGGGTTAAACGAGAAATTTATTGGGCAGAAAGGAGGTAGGAAAAGGATATCTAGAAGTTCTGTCTCGTGCTTCTGTTCTTGTGGAAGCTTTCAGAACTTGCTAGTTCTTGTAGAATAGAGCTCTCCCTCGGTGTCATAAGCATTTATGTTTCTCGCACAAATGAGACTTCCGACATAGTTTATTGGCAAGCTTCTGCTACTTAGCAGCGTCCTCAGACCTACAGTGACCATTACAATCAGTGATTACCGCCATTAATTTTTACAACAACAAAAAAATACGAACCAAGCAGGCCTTACTAGCCTCACCAATGCGGTCCTTACAAATGAAGTTATAGCTAATAGTAAGGAGCACCGCTGTGGTGAGGCTCTGCTAGTAAGGCCTGCTTGGTTCATGATTATCGTTGTTATTGGTTAAATTAATGACGGCAATCACTGATTGTAATGTTATTGTAGGCCTGAGAAAGCTACTTAAACAGCGAAGGCTTGCCAACAAACAGTATCGGAAGTCTCAATTGTGCCAAATACATGTAATCGTTAATCTTTGTGATGAGATAGGCGGGAAACTCAGATCCCAGGTGGTGTTATGAAACAAGTTGTGCAAATAAAAATTTATTTAACAACTCGGGAAGTTTTACTATGTGCTTAATCGTTGTATTTGAATGTAGCTGACATATAGGCAGGAATGAAGAATCAGTAGCCAACAGCATAATTGAAGGTAGAGTCTTTATCATTAATCGCTGCCACCATGTCACCATGATCGGTTCGTCGTCTCACTGCCATCACCACACGATCATTGGCTTCCCAGTCATCGTCGCGGACTACCGTACAGCTGATAGCTTTTATGCGCTGAAATGAGGAATTACATTCTGCTTGACCTTTACTTTTAAGACTTTTTATCTCACATCGATCGAAATACCCTTACCAGGGAACTACCTGAAGTGTAGGTCTGAACCAGCGATGAGGTGCATATGGGTAGAAGCGCCCCCTCAGAGAAGTAACAATATGCAAGTATCTCGACCCGAGTACAACTTTGAGTAGAGTTACGGCTCCTGGAAGCCGCACCATTACAATGGAGTGGTGAAGCAAGCAAGACGGCTGGTATCTTATCACTCTCGAGTTCATTGCTTATCCGAAGGTGAGTGTCGACCGGACGGCCGAGTGGATAGCGTGGCAGACTTGCGGGTGAAACGTTGACGGTTTGGATCCTGGGTGAGGCTTGTCTTCTGCATTTTTGCAAATTTCATGTTTTGGATGAGAGTTGCGCAGGCAGTGACTAATGCAGGCAAGAAGCCAGTTTGCATAGTATTCACCGTTATATCTACACATAACATAGAACATTAACTTTCACCAAATTTTTCCTTATTTTTTCTTATTCTACAGTCTCTCACTAGTTATTCTCAAGTCTCTACACGTCCCACACGTAGAACGTGAGCTGTCCCGCACGGGATATGCTGCTCAAGCCTGTATGTACAGACCTAGTAAAATCTACACTGACAATTTTTTCAAACTGCACGCTTCATTCAAAACAGAACTTTGTACAGAATAATATGTTTAATTATCGCAATTCCTAGCACCAATGGTACAATGCAACGTAGTGCATGAAACAATAACAACGACTGCAGCACAAACAGCGAATAAAAGCTACAGGTTCACTGCAGTCTTCTTCATCACATGATCCAATGTCCCTGGGGAATACACATTGAGCTGGGCTATCAAAAAACCCAGGTGTTCGGCAAGGTACTCGGCCTTGTACCACGCAAACATAATAAGATCCCTGAAGCTGGTATGGCTCAGCAAACGGTGAATCAGTGAAATGACCTTAAACGATTGTATGAATTTGCTGTTGCTTGAAAGTAACGCTTAAGGATTTCACGGGAGATGAAAACTTGCCTTCAATATATTATTTCTTTTTTGAACATCGAACGGAAGATCGTAGACAATGACGTGCGAGTGGAATCGCTTAACGAGCGATTTGAAGTACTGGAAAAACCCTACATCGGCTGGTTGAATTCGACTCGTTGTTCCAGGGGGAATTGTTCGTATAGTCAGATTCTTCTCGACCGGTACAAGAGCTGCGATAGCGTCGTGGTTGGAGAAACCTGCCCAGGAGTCGAGAAGAAGAATGCATTGGTCAGGCATTTTCGGAAGGAAGACCTTCTCAAAGAATGATGGAGTGGTGGTCGAGCTCATCATGTGCGTGAATCCCGCAGTGACAAAAAGATTTTTCGTCTGAAAGATACCCTTTCTAGGAAAGGTACCGTCTGGCTCTTGCAGTTGCGCGAACAGTGTCTCGCCGAGCTTTCCCGAAGCAAACAAGAGTGGCATCACTGTCAGGCTATGTGTGGTGGCAGATGACGACTGCACTATCCGTGTTGTTTTTTCTCTCCTTTAAATGACAGAGATCTTGGCACCTGTGTAATACACTGCTAAAGAAAATAAGCTTCTTGAGATTTCTTCTAGTGTCTAACTAACCGTGGTTTCTTTGGCCAAGGCTGACTGATCGACATTTATAACGCATTCCAAAGAAACTTTTTCCATCTCATGCCGTATCTCTTCAACGAACTTATTTGCTGTCTCTTCAATTCTTTCTTGGTCAAAAAAGATTCTCTTCTGCACAAATCGAGTAACTCTGCGATTTGCAAGACCGGCGTGTTTCTTAAAACTATTGAGCCAACTGGGAGAGGTGTAAGAGTTCGCCAAAGGATCTGGCATGTTGCGGTTGATGGCCAAAGCAAACTGCATGAGATCTCTATCATGGATGGACACTCCTAAAAGCAGCAGTATTTCTAATCTTTATAGCATTACCCTTTCTATTTGCAAATAATTTACCTAGGTTGATTTTTGCATTTCTTCTGAAGAGCTTCCCCGATCAGCCTCATCTTGTGTCTTTCGCTCCTCTTTGCAAGCCCTGTCAGGAGGGAAAATGAAAATACTTTTGGGAAGTTAGCTTTTAATGTCGCTTTTGTAACTTGAGCTTTACCTTCTTCATAGAACCGCTTTAGCTTAAACCAATTACGTTCGCTACGAAGAAACGCAAACAAGTGGCGTGTGCTCTTCCTGCTGCGACATGATTTCCTTGACATGCACCAATGGTATTCTGCCGCAGCCCAAACCTATAGATTATCTTTTTAGTCGGCCAGCATTTACATTAACAGGACCTTTCCTTTACACCATCAGTACAAGAACGTACCTTATCCTCCGGAACTTGGAGGCCACCAGAAAATGTGACAGTTCCTGATCCACCTGCCTGGTTGTGTTCTTCGACCTTCTCTTCATTTCCGATTGTCCATTCTGCGTCCACGCCGTCTTCCTCTACTTCCAAGTGGTCTTCGTCATAGGTCTTCCAGTTGTTTCTCCTCGAATGCCTTCAGTATGTTTGCAATTCTTCCTGCCAGCTTCTTCTCTTCTCTTGATGGAGGAGCATCCGATGGAGATCCAAATTCCAAAGTTAGGAGATGGATCACCACACGAGCATTAGAAGACATGATGAGCAACGGACACGGTGTAATTGACCTCACCTTTACCCAAGCAGTTGCTTATATTCTGTGGCTGTATCTCGTCCCGTGCGGGACAGCTCACGTTCTACGTGTGGGACGTGTAGAGACTTGAGAATGACTAGTGAGAGACTGTAGAATAAGAAAAATAAGGAAAAATTTGGTGAAAGCTAATGTTCTATGTTATGTGTAGATATAACGGTGAATACTATGCAAACTTGCTTCTTGTCTGCATCGTTGTCACTGCCTGCGCAACTCTCGTCCAAAACATGAGATTTGCAAAAATACAGAAGACAAGCCTCCACCAGGATCCAAACCCCCAACGTTTCACCCGCAAGTCTGCCACGCTATCCACTCGGCCGTCCGGTCGACACTCACCTTCGGATAAGCAATGAACTCGAGAGTGATAAGATACCAGCCGTCTTGCTTGCTTCACCACTCCATTGTAATGGTGAGGCTTCCAGTGGGCGTAACTCTGCTCAAAGTTGTACTCGGGTCGAGATACTTGCATATTGTTACTTCTCAGAGGGGGGCGCTTCTGCCCATATGCACCGCATCGCTGGTTCAGACCTACATTTCAGGTAGTTCCCTGATTAGTCGTTTTGCAGGAGGCTCATATCTGTTGAGCAGTAATTAATAATTATCTTAATTCCTCCTGTCGTCAACAGACAATGATTGAAAATAATAGGTAGCCCTTCATTGCCAGGAGCCTGGCAATCTTGGGTATCATTAGGCAACAGGGATCATAAACATGAAGTTGAATAATAGCTTCAAGCCAATATAGCTTCGTCATCCTCACCTTGGCTTCTCGATCACAATAAGCTTTCTCATCGCGGTAATCATAAAACACGGATCCACCGGCTATTGCTTCTCCAGGTTCAAGATCTAGCACCAACATTCGCAAAATTGCGGATGATACCGCTTCGACAGTTCGAACAGATCCGGATGCAGTAGCTGCTATTATAGGCTGTAAATGGCTGTTGTTCTCAAGGTGTACTGTAGGCAGTAATTTTTTTCCTGGCAACATTATACGGGAGAAAAGTGAGGATAAACGGCTTAACACCCTTTTGCTTGGGACCGCCTTATTTATCAACTCTCTAAAAGGTACTTGATGCAATATAGAAACGAAACTATTTCAGATCCATGACACAAGGATCGCACGATCGTTGGAAATCATACCTTCAGCAATCTAACAGCGGCTTCAGTTTTAAGAAAAAACTGGAAAAGTTTGACATACTACAGCTCTTCGAAACGGAGGATGTGGATAATGCTCCAGAAATCCGACCAATGCGCCGGCGACGTCCAATATATGGTTACCAATGCCTTTTCTATACTTTCATGACATCTATTTGCAATGCAGCTTTCTAACGAGCGCTCTTTTTTACATAGCTGAGCCTTCGCTCTCGGTACTATTGTTGTTAAGCAACTGTTATCCTCCTTTCAGTGGATTGACTGGGAGGCGTTTCCTATGTTTTAACAATACTCATTACCTTACAGGTTTTGCTCTTTGAATAACCAGTAATCAGTGCTGGATAGCTCTCTTTGCTTTAATCCAATTCCTAAGGTTATCGTAAGGGATTCTTGTTACTTGGTGCCCTAAAAGTGTATGTTGCCCTGATTCATTTCCCTTTGTTTTCCTATTTGATAGATCTACGAGCATAATTGAAATACTTGTGTCCAGAAACTCCAGTAATGATCTATGACCCAGTTTTTCAGACTGCTTCACGTTTTCAATGCAGTTTTGGTGGTTCTTGTATTTACTTGTAATATTTACTAGCATTTTTTATGAATATTTATTAGTCTTACAACATGAGACATACCGTTAATCGCCCAATGCAAACCATTAGTCAACTACAGTAACAGTCTGAAGCCGGTGGCTATGTACTAGCTACAAAAGCAACGAAGAAAGGAGCAACGAAGTTAAAGGAGAATGAACGTTTTCCTCTTGATTACTAAGTTGTGCTCCCCTATTTCCTTATTACCGTAAATTAGATATATTGCCACTTTCCTAACTGTGAGTCCGCCAACAATAGACATTCCTGTCTCCCTGTCGCGTATTCGTCAGGAACCGAGAGCTGAGCCAAGACCGGCCCACGTCGTCGCAGGCTGCCTACAGCCAGAATTAGCCTGGGCGGCCTCCTTCTACTCGAGGTGTGCGACTTGTGTAGTACGCCAGAGGTGGGGCTATCTGCGAGTGACCAACCATTGTCAATGTAGGTATCCACGACGTTTCCGAGGCCAAATGGAACTAACCATAAGTTCTCTTCTTTTCGCTCTGCTGTGTATAAAAGTTGTAGAGCCAAAGGTCGTGAGTTGTTACAGCTCCCAAATTTCTAAGGGTACCAAGGCCAACTAGTACGGATAGCGGCTTTTTGTATGACAGATTGCACTGTTTGTGGCAACTTGGAGTATAACGTTCATCCAATTTCGTTAGTTTCTTGGGGTTGACTTTTATCTGAATCTGGTCGTTACTCATAATTATCGCTTCACTAACGTTGGCATTTTGACATAGTCGACCGACTTGAGGGGAACTCTTTGCAGTGTATAGAAGAGTAACTTGGCTGCTATGCAACGAAAAATTAACAATTAACATTAACATTAGAATTTATTTTGAAATCCCATTTGTGAAGTGTGCGCATAGCATCTATTTTTCTATTTTCTTTGCATTCATCAACTACGGTAAAGCCTTATACAAATTTTTGATATTTGGTGATGTGACCTTTGCTCAAAAATCTTGAGCCTTGAAAGTTGCACCATGTTATTGCTTTACAAAATAATCTAAGTTATGCGAGCGATTGCTTCAACCAGTCAGTTCTTAGCATTTTGTCATACCTTTAGCGGAGCGCCTTGTGTTCGTCTGTGCATAATAACAGCTCCAGCGGCTGACGATATAGGCACACTTTTATCTGTCTCATTTGCAATGAGATAGAATGATGTCATAGATTCCTTCTTTTGCGTTATTCCATAAGAATGAAACCTGAATCTCGGAGCTTATGACACCACTACAAATTTTAACCCTCTGTTAAACACTCTTTTCATCAGTATCTCAAAATTAACAAAAAACTATGCAGTGTTTGGAAAACTATTCAGATTTTTAACTTTGCTTGAACCTAGAGCGGCTGGTATAAAAGGTAGTAGTTATTCGATGGATGTCTAGTTACAATCAAAACTGATGCGCCAGGAGGCATTCAAACCCCCACCTTCTGTTTTCAGCTATTCTACGCCTTAGACCTATGTTATACCGCTCACCCCGAGCGATGCCTAATGATGAGCTCCTCTATCGACTCATCGCTTCGCGCTATCGATATGAGAGCTCATCATTGTGCATCGCTCGGGGTGAGCGATTGTATGACATAGGCCTTAAGGGTTATGCACACTCGGCAGCGGCTTCGGTGCGTCAAAAACGGGGCGGGGCGTCGCTCTCAGGCTCAGGACATGTTTGCGGTGATGGGCGGTCGTCCTCTCTTTCTCTGCTGTCGACATTGGACCATTGCCAACCATCGCTCAGCTGACCGCGGGAGCGATAGCTGGTTTGGTTGAGGAAAGGGCTTTCCTATCTTACTTCCCTTTAAAAACAAATCTCCTCTGCAATTACTGTACGTCACGAGATCCCAATGACAGGACGGTAGTGAAACAGTCAATTTTTGTAGAATTTTGACCAACCAGAAAGAAGCAAAAGGAGTGGAACATGACAAAAAGAAACGATGGAGAGGACGGGGAGGGGCATCCGTTTGACGCTGGCAGCGCTGACGCGCGCTGACGCCAGGCGCCAACGCTGAAGCGAAGTGTGCCATAAGCGCGCTGCCGCATCTGACGCAGAGACACGTACTCTGCGTCTCTGCCCTATCCTTGATCATTGGAGCTAGGTCAAGCAGCAGGAGTGTGCCAAGCCCTTTACACCTCTTCCGTCCCAGCCGCTCTAGGCTCAAGCAAACTTAAAAATCATTTCTTCGAGTGCCTTTAGCTTAACCGGTTTCATGCTGACACAGCGGCCGATTCATTCTGATAACGGGCGACTGCTGATAGGTGTGCACTTGCTAGGGAGTATCGTGGCCATTCCGTTGGATCAAGGAGCGCCGGTTGTGTAAGGGTAGCACCGGAAAGCAGCAAGTGCGGGTTCGAGTCCTGCCTGGCGCAAGAGTTTTGATCGTAACTAGGCATCCATCTAACAACACTCCATTTAGGGTCCTATGAGACAAATGAAATCTGTTTAAACAAAGTCAATGGTTGCTGAGGGTGGTGCAATTTACAATGGCGAATCAGCTAGATTACCAGTTGTTCCTATTGGCCGAACAAAAAAGTACATATTTCAATATGCGAAACACTGTACATATTTCAATATGCGAAACACTGTACATAAAAAATATGTGGGGAAGTATTCGTTTACAATTTAACTTACGGTCTTGGTAGGCCCAGGTTAAGCATAGCAAACGACTCTCTTCCACCCTGATCCCAGTAGAATAAGGATGACACGCGATCTGGGTCTGCCTAAAATTAGTTCATGAACTAAAACTCTTCGCAAATTGAAGCTTGATTGAAATGTTGTTCTTTCAATGAAAACTTGATTTTTGAAACTTATATAGGTTACCCCAAGCAAAAGCTTAGTATATGCATAATATACCGCGGTTTCACTCGATCATGTGAACATAAAGACATGCGCAGAATGCGCTCCGATATCTAAGACAAAACATCAGCTAATAGTATACCGGCTTAAATACTCAAGAATGGTTAGGGAACAGCTCTACTCGTTATTTGCTCTCCACCACCACAAACCGGTCGCTCAGCTCGCTGCTCGCTCCCCGCTCTCAGCCACAGCGTCCCCACTCTTAGCCTTGGCCACTTCTTGCTTAAAGATTGCCTATTCACTCTCTAGCGCGCACGCAGATGTAAAATTCGTAGGTCATGTTCGGTCTTTGCCGCTACATATTATGTCCTTTTACGTTTTCGTCTTCATCAGTTCGATTATGCAGTTGTATCGAGATTATGAATTGAAAGACTTAATCGCATAGCTTAACACATTCACAACAAGAGCGTGTTTGCGCCCAATGCGAGCGACGGCCGGCTGCTTTTTTTGGTGCGCACGGGTGTCCTCATTTGTGGGGACATCGTCCCTCGATATGCCAAGAAGAAAGTTATCAAGAAGATAGATATATAAGATATAGGGATATAGATATTAAGAAGACATATTGAACACGATATTAAGAAGACATACTGAACATAAATAAGATATAAGATAAGAGATATGAGGCCAAGAAAAAAGTTGGTAGAGCCCAGTTGCGCCAGGAGCGAAAATTGTTTTTTTTTTGAGGTGTTTCAACGATAGGAAGTGCTCTTGTTGAATATTTTTTATTGTCCTAATCATTCAGATTCTATTATTGTTTAACTCATTTTCCTCTGAGGTTTGCTCATTAATTCTTATCCAGAAGAATGTGCGTTTATTGTGTATCGGTAATACAAAAGTTTTCGAATTGTTAATTATGATAAAACCAATCACTTTTCTGCCTACGCAACCCCAACATTGACTTATTACTATAATTTGCGAACTTGAAAAAAAAAAATCGAACAGAAACATCAATAAAGAAAGTTCTTCACAAAACTCTCCCGTCCACTCAAATGAGTGGACACCGTCGCGAATGTTAATTGAGCAGATTTGATCAGTAAACTGATTGAAGTTGGATCGAGTGTAAAGGTTCACGCGTGCCAGACTGATTTGGTGCACAGTGTTCTACTACTGCTATTTTCCTATTCTATACTATATTATGTTATTGCGTTATTATGCTTCTTCTTCTTCTTCTTCTTCTTCTTCTTCTTCTTCTTCTTCTTCTTATTCTTATTCTTCAGCGTTTGTCCCGCATCGTCGCGGGGTCCGCTCTTCTGGTGTTACGACGCCACCTTTCCCGATCCTGCGCTTGATCAGGGTGGACACTAGCTGCTTTCATGTCCGTGTGTAACGTATCGGACCAACGCTGCTTCGGGCGTCCTCTAGGCCGCTTTCCAGATACTTCCAACTCAAGGCCAATCTTGCGGACGCTGTCTTCTTTCCCACGAAGAACGTGGCCGTACCATCGCAAGCGAGCTTCGCGCATCTTGTCCGCTATCGGCGCGACACCGAACTTCTGCCGAATAGCATCATTTCTGATGCGGCCCATGCGCGTGACTCCAGCCGTCCAGCGCAGCATCTTCGTCTCCATGACGCTGAGACGTGTTTCAACTTCCTTATTTGCAGGCCAACACTCAGCGCCGTACATCGCTACCGGGCGCACGACGGCTCTGTAAATCTTTGACTTCAGGTGCTCTGGTATCCTCCTATCGCAGAGCACGCCAGTCAGCGAACGCCACTTGGACCAAGCTGCACTCACGCGTGAGTTCACTTCAACCTTCAGACCGCCGTCAGACGCTATTGCTGATCCCAGGTATTTGAAAACCGAAGTGCTGCAAGCCCAGTACCGTTAATCTTAATGGAGCCGAACTCGTTCACGTCAGTCGTTAGGTACTCGGTCTTCTTGACGTTCAATTTGAGTCCGAACCTCGCCAGACGGTCGCACCAAGCTTGCACCTGCCGCTCGAGATCGTCTTTCTCTTCGCAAGCGAGCATCACGTCATCAGCATAAAGCAGCGTCCATGGAACAGGCTGCTGAAGATCTCGCGTAATGGCATCCATGACGACAACAAAGAGGAGTGGAGAAAGCGCAGAACCCTGGTGCACCCCAACAGAGATGGGAAACTCCATTGAGGTTCCAGCTGCAGTTTGCACTCTACTCTTTGAGCAAGAGTAGAGCATCCGCACCCACTCTATAAGTTCCTCAGGTACGTTGTGTCGTCGCAAGGCGTACCATATAAGCTCACGCGGTACGCGGTCGAAGGCCTTCTCCAAGTCGAGAAAGGCTATATGCACCGGCTTCTGTCTCTCGCGATGCTTCTCCACCAGGAGGCGGGCGGCGTGTATAGCATCAATGGTCCCACAGCCAGACACAAAGCCGCACTGGTTGTCGGAGAGCTTGACGATTTCACGGATTCGTCTATCGAGGATTCGCTCGAAGATCTTCATGCTGTGCGAAAGCAAGCGAATCGGACGGTAACTGAAGCAGTCCGCAGGACTGCCCTTCTTCTTCCAAATCGGAATCGTCGTACTGTTGTGCCAACACTCCGGTACTTTCTTCTCCTTTACTACCTGGTTGAAGAACTCAGCCAACCACTCAGCAGGATACCAGAGCTTCGACTTCCAAGCATCGGCTGCCAGATCATCCGGCCCTGTCGCCTTACCGGGCTTCATCTTCTTCAGAGCCGCTTCTGTTTCCTCCACGGTGATCTTGTGAACGGGACCGTGAACAGAAGCCACAGAAGGGATGGCCGGATGAGGAAATTCCATAGTGGAAGTTTCCTCAAAGTAATCACGCCATCGCTTCAGCGCCTTTTTGCGGTCTATCAGAAGATGGCCGCTCTCATCATTAATGCCAACAAACTTTTCAATGTCCTCGGTTTGGCGATGGCGGGTCTTAGCAAGTCGGTACAAATACCGCTCACCATCGCGCGATTCGAGCTTTCGGTGGACATCACCATAATGAGTGGCTTTCGCAACAGCCACGGCTTTCTTTGCAGCCTTCTTCGCCTTCTGATACTCCTGCCAGTTGTCGGCTGTTCTGTCGCCGAGAAACACATGATACAGCGACTTCTTCTCTCGAACTTTCGCTTTCACATCGTCCGTCCACAGCCATGTCTGTTTGTCGACTTTGCGTCGTCCAGGCTTCGTAGTGCCGAGTTCCAACCTTGCAGCTTGGCGTATCGCGTCGGTTGCTCTCTTCCAAGTTTCAGTCGTAACTGTCGGTAACCGCACGCGAGAAATCACAGCTGCTTCCTTCTCTTTCATTCGCCACCACTTGATTCTTGCAGCACCGCATCGCTCGACCTGCTTCAGCCTTGGAGAGGCGATCTTCAAAGTACAGATCAGCGGACGATGCTGTGGGGCGACCGTTTCATACGGCACGATCTTCGCGTCTGTGACGAGATTTCGGTCACGATCCTTCACAAGCACAAAGTCTATCTGACCTGAGACTTGGAGCTCCCACTATAATATGAGATGAGGTGGGAGTCGCGTTTTCGGAAAACGGTGTTCACAATGGTAAGGCTATGCGATTCCGCATACTCAAGAATACGCTCACCATCGGGGTTACGAGACCCGTATCCGAAACCACCATGACAGCTGTACCCGTCCTTCGCAGCACCTCCGTGCCCATTAAGGTCACCAGCGACTATGATGACATCTTTCGACGGTACCTCTGCTGTCTTCTCATCAAGCAGGTTCCAAAACTCATCCTTGGCTTGATCGGAGCAGCCAGTCTGCGGAGCATACGCAGAGAAGAAGTGATAGAGTCGCTCCTTAGCGGCGACAACGATCTTCATCAATCGATCGTCAAAGCGCTCGACGCTTACAATCGAGTCACGAAATCGTTCGGAGACGATTATTCCGACACCGCTGGTGGTCCTGGGACTTCCACATAGAACGGCCTTGAAGCCACGTCCTATGTCCCTTGACTTGCGGCAGGACCACCTCGTCTCCTGCATCGCACAGAAATCAACTCTTCTTCGCTCCAGTGCTTCAACCAACTCGCACGAGCGGCCCGTCAACGTACCCACATTCAGCGTTGCCACGCGGGTCCTGCTTACGTTACGGGACTTTCGGACTAGCTCAGTTGCCCCCCGATGCCGTCCTCGCATCAGGGACCCTCGCATACTTCTCACACTCGGCTCCCGCGGACGGCTCTGCGAATGCGCGTCGGCTCCCGCGGACGCCGTAGCACTATCTCGAGAAACTTGACTTATCATATACCATGTGATGTGACATGGGCCTTCGTAGGCCGGCCTGTCACAAGGGCCTGTCGCCTGCATTCGAATGTCCGTGATTAGCTTAGCTCGCAGAGCGAGCAGTTTCCAGTGGCACCACGTGGAGGAACGGACATCGCCACCTTGCGTTATTATACTATTATAATATTATATTAATATATATTAATGGGCGCGTGCAGCGCAGTCGGAGGAGGCGCGACTGTCGCGTGCACCCGATACCAGGTTCCTGGTTCGGATTTCCCGCCCAGGCCAACCAAGCCTTCCATCCCTCCGGGGTCGGTGAATTGGTACCAGACTTGTCTGGGAAGGATAAAGCACTGACTTGTTCATCGGCTGGCCACCGCAAGTCATTGTATGGCCAAATACGCATTCATGTCGCCTCCACGACATCCCGTAGAAGTAGAATGCGCTGGCGCATCCCAGAAGGGATTGAGTAACGCCGTCCTTTATCCTTTATCCTTATTATATTAATATCATATTATTACCAATACTTTTGGTAAAATCTTCATTAATGATATCAGTGCTCTTAAACACGTTGACGAAGAGAGCGATTCTCCCGCGTCTGGTGGATGAGGCGAAGCGCGTCGCACAAACGTGACACGACATATCATGACCCAAACTTCGTCTAAGGATAAATTTGGGATGCCAACGATGCTAATCTTTGTCTCAACAGTTACGACCGGTCATCCCTCTCCCCTCCCACATGTTTAACTAGGTGGTCGTATCAGGATCACCGATTTTGCTAAACTTCGTGCAAACTTTGAGAGACTATTTAAGGTGCTGATCGTGGATCACACTTTCGCACTTTGGAATTCGGTTAATTAAAACAGCATGACGAAGGGTGGTAAATAATAGAGGAGGAATGGATCCAGTATAGCAAAAACTTCGTCTAGGAGGTTATTTTGGTGCTATGACGAATCCGACATCCGTTGTTGAAATTTCGGCCAACTAACGAGAGTATGTTGCGATATGGGCACCACTCACCAGCAGATACCTACCGTCACGGATTCTTGCGATGACTATTCTGCCTTGTGGAAGACGCAGCTATAGATTGAATTTTGGGGTTCATTGTAGATTAGAATGTTCTTAGTTCAGCATTGGCGGTGAAAGTCCAATTCTGTTGTTTCCGTTCAGGCTCGTTCAATGTCTTTAAATGTCCGCCTGTCATGCTCTCGAGCATGGTCCTTCCAAGTGCTCCCTGCTTCAGGTACAACAACAAGAACCATATCATCGACATCCACTCCATCGCCAGCTTCAATGTCATTGTCAAGCAGTAAATTCTCGAAGCTTTCGTTGAGTTCTTCGATATCGGGATTCGGAACGCTGATTTTTATTTTCGAGGCGGTTTTAGAAAATTCCATTCAAACTTCACCAATTACCTTTCACCTGTGTCATTAAAGCAGAGAAAGAGAATGTAGAGAAAATAAGGAGAATTCAAAAGACAAAAAGGAAACAAAAGAAGCTGCTAAGAAAAAACAATGAATGGAAATTATTACGAAAGTGAGATTGAGCGCGTTTCTAAAAAGCGGAGGCAAGATTAGTTTCTAGCTTCTCAAATAACTCCTACACAGAGTTTGTGTAAAGTCGGTGGTCCTGACACGACTATCGATTAAGAAGGAAACAAACCGTAATCGTTAAAAGGGACATCGGCATTGTGTTCAGCATCCTGAATAACTCCTCTGGACGAATTTTGGTTGAACCGGATGCTTGTTAGAATAGTGTACCGCCACGCACCATTGAGTAACATTGTCCCATAAGACATAATGGCTGTCGAGTACCATTGAGTATTGTCGTCAACGTGTTAAGGAACTAATAATATGTATTGTTGTACTACACATGTTTTACTTTCTAGGAAAAATTTTGTTTTTAATATGTTCTCTTCGGAATTAAAGCTATTTGGCTTGAATTTAAGTATTATAGCTTCATATTTATTCTTATGGGACTTATTACAAACAGTACTCACCCTCGTCACATGACTCAGATGTTCGTACTCTTCAGAACCACTCAATACATCTACAGCGTATGACAACACGCGATCATCTAGAAGTGATAATCCCTGCAATCAAATTATTGTTTTACATTAAGAATATCTAGAGGAATTAGAAAGAAGTGATAGTTTAATAAACATGAAAGTTATAAGAGCATTAAAAAATAAGTCATGAGTTTCTAATTTAAAGAGATAAAGCGTCTGTTGCGCGCAGCCGATCCAAGGTTCTTGGCTCAGATCTCTCGTCCAGGCCAATGAAACATTCCAGCCCTCGAGGGGTTCATCAACCGCTTACCACTCTCTAACGGTGAAAATACCGTCACACCTGATGCTGATGAATGTCATATCAGGGGCCAGATTCCGCTCAGGCTTCAGCCAAACGCTTATCGGCAGGTAACGGTATATCTGTTATCGCATTTATATCTCTGTACCTCCTGCTGATGAATCTGCCCCATAGGCCCCAAAATCCATGAGTAGTTTTTGCGTTTCTTAGTACTGTTCGTGTCTCACACCCGTTACGAAAACCTTTCACGAGCAAAAAAAGAAAGCACCCCTCCTTTAAGAAAATTAAGCCAGAATGTTAAAGTTAGGAGGACTAAGTATCCCGAACGGTCCGTCCTTTCGAGATGAGTCAATTTTGAGTGTTTTTTCGGGATTGATAGAAACGTGGGCGATTTTAATCGAAGCGAACATACTTCTTTTCTGCCGTTCCACTCTCTTGTAGTGTGGATCAGATGGTAGGCGAGCCGCTGAGCTCGGATCATCTTGATGTTTAACTCTGTTTCCGACTTTGATCCTTCATTCAGCAGGGTGGCTAAAACACATAGGAAATTACCAACACAATAGCACATGAAATGAAAATTTGCCAAGTGCTGTGCGATTTGAAAATGGGCGTTGGCGTGCATTTGGATACCTCAAAGTTTTTGATTTTGTGTTGATTGATGAGATCGGATCCCTGAACGTCGTGGACCTATTTCACAAAATGTTATGCTTTGTCAACGACTTTGGTCCGTAAAATCTAGACCATACTGCAGGTTCCTTCTACCCACTTTTGACTATAGATGAAGGTCGAACAGAGGAAAGATCGAGCCGATTTAGCTCAGTCCATGACGGTTTGGAGCGAAAGCTCCTCAAGAGAGGTCCTAGACTCCTCAGAGGCATTAGACCTGGACACAACACCGTAAGCGGTTAACCTAATCGCTTAAGGTGTTGTGTCCAGGTCTTACGGTGTTGTGTCCAAAGAATCGCTTACGGTGTTGTGTCCAAAGAATCGAATTATTTCAGCTGACGAACGCCCAGCGCGGATGCTTTCGATAATCGCGGCTCTTCGGTTGTACTCCTCACCTGTGCAGCATTGAGGCCATTTTGAGCTGTGCCTGTTCATTATAGTTGTGCTCTCGCAAAATTTTCGAATAATCGAATGGCTTTGAATTCCCGCAAATTTCAAGCATTCGGATTCAAATACATTCAAAAAGTGCGGGTTTTATAAATATTCGCATTCGAATGCATTCGAAAAACGCGACTGCTGAATATTCGAATTCGAATACTCAAATTCGAATGAAAATCATTCGAATACCTATTCGAATAGGTCATTCGAGCACAACTGTTATTCGATAGAGGTTTTGGGGATCCATCTTTGTCCAGGAGGGGTCTCCACGATATTTAGAAGAGGTAGAATCCTAAAAATCGGCGCATCCTAAAAAGAACGGATTGTAAAGAACAGAATAGGACCTAAGCTGACAAAATTTACAAAGAAAAAATATCATACTGTTTAACAGCCGTTGGAAACAGACACCGTTATGTGGCCCCTCACTATGAGGAATCCGCGTTATTACATGTAAGACGGCGGTCGACTTTGCCCGCCGAAACGTCTTTAGACCCGCTGTTATTTGTTTGTTTTTTACTTGCTTATTCGTTTCGTTCTTTGTTAGTTACAACGCGTTCTATCGACAGCTTATTCTTCGGATAGCGACCGATCTTCGAGGGATGAATTTAGGAACAATTTGGTTGAGGTTCTCAACCACGTCTTATAGCGCAGTATTTCACATCTTTCAAATTGGACGAGATTACGGTAGTTTCCTCACCATACGTAGAGTAAACAATGAAGGCTGTGAAAATCGATGATGTTGGTTGGTCTGCTCGATATGGAATATGAAGGAGAATATCATCTTCCTGGCGGTGATTTCGCTCTCGCGGCAGTGTCAGCTCGAGATAATGTTGCGGAGTCTCTAGAAACTTTGCAATTTCTATGAATTAGGTAAGCAAGCATATTACACTCATTTTTTAAAATATTTCAAACTCTTGATGTGTCAAGTTATAACATATGCCTTTACAGATTCGGGTATGTATACACTTTGATAACCGTTATCAAAAGTTAGTTTACCAACAAGTCCAGAGGCCGGATTCATCAACAATTAACCCGTGGGTATGCGGGTGATAAGGGGTGGAGATAAGATAAGTCAGGTAGAGATAAGGCAAGAGTCAGAGACGCAGGCTTCATTGTGGGTATCTCTACCCCTTATACCCGCGGGTTAGTCGCTGATGAATCCGGCCCCAGAACACAATGCAGCCGGATTGGCTTAGAGCTATCAAATTCTTCAGATTTTGAAATCGAAAACTTAAAATTTTCGCGCAAAGATAATTAAGTGATATAGTTATTCCGAATAGATGCGATGCCAATGAACAAAAATTTATTGAATTAGAACACTATGCTACGCTTTTGCTTGCATAACTCACGTGTGGTGTTACTTTGCACGAAAAAGTGCACGAGTATTCGATCTATCTTCGTGGAATTAAGCGCAATTCGAGAGCTACGTTTCATTGCTTCGAGATTGCTGTAAATACCACCGTTTACAAGACCTGTCTTTAGCTACTAGCAACGTTTCAGAGCTTTACCTATAACCCAGCTTCACAGCAATTTCGTTCGCTAAAGTTGGATTCTTTTTAGATGTGGCGTCAATCATGTGGACTAGCTTATAGGGCATTTGATACACACGCTGAAAGATTGATGTAGAACGAGAATTGCCAGACAGAACCTATATGTAGGCACACGAACGAACAACCATCTATGAACAGGGAGAATAAGTAATGAGACACATCTTCGGCTCAATGGTGGAGAGAAGGGAAATCTTTATAAGGTTAGTTGGATCGCTTTTTATTAATGAATTAGGCCTATGCTATACTCCCGCGAGTGTCCACGGCACGTCCGCGGACTGCTGGTGCGCTACAGACGGTTGTTGTCGACAGGGGCGGCTAACGTCGCATTGGAGCTCGTTTTCGCGTCGGACACCACGCGACGACAGCATTCCGCGGTGCAGTGCAAGCGGACGGCTGTCGTCCCACGGGCGGGAAGTCTACCAGCCCCTTCATCGTACGTCGGGAGCGATCCACGTGATGGTCGCGGCAGTTGAGGGATCCCGACACGATTCGTCCCTGTCCGCGGACAACTCCTGTCCCTAAGCGTTTAAAACTCTGCATGTTTTTAATCGATTTCAAGTGCATTATAGAAAGTAGAGCCACGTAAGTGCAATAATGACTTTAATTGAAACGGTTTAATAAGGAAAAGTTGTATTGCTCCGCACGTGCCTTTAGAATAAAACTAAACAGATAAACATGAACAAGAAGCAGAACGACTGCGCTACTCTAGATCGTGCCTTCGTAGCAGCAACACAGTTACTTTACGACATCAGATAAACAGTTCGCCGAATATCAAAATGGTAATTTGCATTCTTTTCTATCAAAAAAGAATTTTGAAATTGGAAACGAAGTCCCATTTCAGTTCAAAGCTGCATTCTAGAAGTGAGGCTAACAAACAGGCTATTTGTGGTGTAAGGGACGAAGGAGGAATCGGTGTGGTGAGTCCCGTTTTGACATTTTACCCCCGTGTTGCCTCTCTCCTGGCTGGCCATCTCCTTCGAAACGTCGCGGCCCCTTGCCCTTCTTTGTTTCAGGCACGGACTTAAGGAGGACGGACCTATATAAGCGAGGACAAAGGACTCTCGAGTACTGCCACCCGGACGGTTGAGGGACGCGCGACTGCACCCAGGGACCCGGCCAGCCCTTCATCGCGGTGCTTCGGCTCCTTCCACCGACCACGCCGGCATTCGTCCCCACTCCGGTGCCCAGTGATCTCCCGTTATGTATTGTCGACATGTTTTCTCTTGTGCCGAGTCACGTTCCGGCTTGTCGTTCCGTGCTTTGTGGATTATCGCAGATAAATATGCGAGATGAATTGATTTCGGGTCATGACCAGAGGCTGGATAACCAAGATTATTACTGTGGAAGTAAATAGTGGTAAGTGCACTTATTTTACGCTGTTAGTATTAGCACGCTCTAGAAAGAGTCGTACCTATGTTAACGTTAGGAATTGTAATAAACCTGTCCCCTCAGGTTTATTTACGTGTAGACCACACGACCTCATGAGCCCTTACACAACAAAACACAGAGATAACATAAAGATTTTTTATTAACAATAGAGACGCATATGAATGGTAACAAAGGGCCACGGATAGAGGGCCTGAGGGGAAAAGAAGAAAAAGGGACTCCTCGGAGGCGGAGCCGTCACTACACGGCCGGCGATCAGACTGAGGTGAACCACGGAGCATCCAGAGCATTCCTAAGGGTTCTTTTGTATCGTTCAGCCAGTGAAATGAAACAACAGCTGTCACTGTTACAACATGCTGAAGACCGTAGAGAGTTGATCCCGCTCATTGCATACTACCCTATTTGGAAATCCCTATCCCCAGGGATTGAAAAGTTAGAGGAATTTCGAGACTTTCAATGACATGTTAGCATTCGTGGCAGTATTCCATTGCAGTTGAGAGTGAGAAGTCGCAGAATAGACATCTGTTGCGAATGTTGTTCCTCGCTGGTTTGGTGAAGGCCTTGTTGAATACCTTCGCCGGAAATAGCAAATTAGTCGATGTAGTTGAGGTGATGAAAGAATCGATGCTTGCGGTATTAATATGTTCAGTCAGGGTCGACAGGGAAGGGCTGTGGAAGAAAAAGGTTTCGGGTGCGGGGCCGACACTACACGGCCGGCGATCAGACTGTGGTGAACCACGGAGCATTCCTAGAGGGTCTATTAAATCCTTCAGCCAGTGAAAAGAAACAACGGCTGTCACTGTCACAACAAGCTGAAAACGGTCGAGAGTTGATCCCGATCATTAGATCCTATCTTATTTGGAAGTCCCTTTCCCCAGGGATTGAAAAGTGGAAAGAATTTCGAGATTTTCAATGAAATACATTTGTGGCAATGTTCCATTGCAGTCGCGAGTGAGAAGTTGCAGAATAGATACCTGTTGTGAAAGTTGTTCCTCGCTGGTTTGGTGAAGATCTTGTTGAATACTATCGCCGGAAATAGCAAATTAGTCGATGTAGTTGAGGTAATGCAAGAATCGATGCTTGTGGTATTAATATGATCAGTCAGGGTCGACAGGGAAGGGCTGTGGAAAAGACAGGTTTCGGGGTCAGGGCAGAAAGGTTTCGGGGACGGGGCCGACACTACACGGCCGCCGATCAGGCAAAGATGAACCCTGGAGCATCCAGAGCATTCCTGGAGGTTCTTTGTATCCTTCAGCCAGTGAAGTGAAACAACGGCTGTCACTGTTACAACATGCTGAAGACGTTGAGAGTTGATCCCGGGATAGATGCCTACACTTATTACAGAAGTCTTGTTTGCTTGAGAAGAAGCGATGTTTGCATTAAATTTTAAAGTCCAGGAAGCTCAACGATGATCTCAAGTCTTCAAGGTAACCTTGAAAGTTGCCTTAACACCTTGTAGTGTCCCACTTCAGCAGCACGGATGTCGGTCTGGATCTAGGTTTCCCTAATAACCCAAGCCCCTCTTTTAATTCCCACTGTGATGACGTACCCAGTAATGTCAATAGAACTATCCACAGCATATTTGAGTCCTTGGGCACTAATTTAGTGAAACATTTAGTTTCAGCGTTCAGCGAAGTCCTATGTAGGGAAACAAATTCAATGTGGTACAACAGTATTTAAAGTCCTCAAGACGCAACATAATGAAACTCGATGCAATAAGAGCAACGTGGCCAGAAAGATGTTAATAAGGCTTCATGGGTATGAGTACTCCACCACCGCCTGCTCCTGTACGCAATAAAATATTTAAAAACGTAAATTTAAGCGGCTTTTAGACAGACATTCCCGAAACGCTTAATTTCTCACCTTTCTGTGAGTGCAAAATTCTTTCAAATCTATGTTCAAACATTCTTACTTCTTGTTCATCACGTTCTCCTTTTTAGATGCTTTTTGTTGACGACTCTTATAGTATCCTTTACAAGTTGTTTACGTTTGTGTGAGTTCCATGTATAAATAAATAAATTAAGAGCAATAAGAAGCGGCGGTCAGTTGAGTAGAATTTTCTGGAGTGTATGTGAATTTTTTGAATTGTATAATTATATGTTGTTACAGGATGTTTTGTTGCCATCAAAACTCTTGCGCCAGGCGGGACTCGAACCCGCATCCTCTGCTTTCCGGGCAGCGATGTTCGCCTTACACCACCGGCGCTGTTTGACCGCACGTAACATCCGCGATATCCTCCAGGTCTGTCAGCACCCACCCGTGATATGGGGATGGGCCGGTCGTGCGGTCGAACAGCGTCGGTGGTGTAAGGCGAACATCGCTGCCCGGAAAGCAGAAGATACGGGTTCAAGTTCCGCCTGGCGCAAGAGTTTTGATCGCACCAAAATATCCTGTAACAACATATAGCCTCTCTACCAGCCGCTCCAGGCTTGAGCAAATGTGTTAAAGCATTGTATAATAATACATTTAAGCCTCAAATCCTGGACATAATAAAATATAAAGGTTGATGTTGGTTCATTCCCTTGACCTCGGCTAGTAGCCTTTCCAAACTTTGAAGACTCCCTTGACCTCGGCTAGTAGCCTTTCCAAACTTTGAAGACTGTGTGCCTGTTTCGCACAGTCGAGCAGATTGGAGGCTGTAGCATGAAACTTTCGAAAAAAAAATAAAACTCTTCACCTCCTCTTTTCCAGCTCGGAAAAGGTACTTTTGTGCAATTGTCTGATTGATCCCTTTCGACTTCCATACATTCGAAATCGCAGACTTCTCGAATGTTGTGCTCACGTCAACAAAACCATTTACATGTGATATGTAATCCCTAGGCAAATCAATGTTATGAAGGTATGTGGGAAAAGAAGTTAATATAAGAAAATGAAAATAAAAGCTGAAAGATTTTTACTCCTGCGCTTTCCATAACATTTTTGAACCCACGTGGTACGTGCCGCAACTCACCTCAACTCACAATGAGCCTCTGAACCTTTATCCCCAAGCTGGCATTTCTTTTTTAGGTAGCCATCTATATATGCCGACGCCTGAAAGAATTCTGTGCGGTTGGAAAACTCCAACATATAGATGTAAATTAGTGAACATGAAGAAAAACGGGCTTAAAGATTCTGTACAGCTCTTCATTGATTGCGCAATCTTGTCAGTTCGGCTATAAAAATGTTTTGTTACGATCAAAAATCTAGCGCCAGGCGCGACTCGAACCCGCACCTTCTTCTCAATACGGATTTCGCTGGTCAGCATTTGATATCCTTTTGGTGTATGTGAGCCGAGCTTATCCACTAGTTCGCAGCTGATTTTGGTAGATGTTCGAAGGATGTGCTCATTATTAAGGTAATAAAGTACACCAATTACCAAGCGAAATGCATACAATTTTGTGACGGCACAGCTACTTCCAGAAAAAAAAGAAATTTGAGTGCCATGACAAATTGAATTTCCACACTAAAGATCTGGCGACCTCCCTATCTTCTATCTATCACTGTGCTTTTTTACAAATATCACCTGCTTCTCCGAACATTATAGACCCATGTGTTATTCCTTCACTTTTGAAAAGTGCAGCAGGTTCTGTTTATACTTCTGACTTGAAGCAACATGATGGAGCGAAGCCGTTGTTTGGCAACGCTGTGGTTGTTGCAATGGGTGGCCCCACAGGCCGGAGACGATCCTCTGCGGTTAGAGCTTCCAACCACTCCATGGGCGTTGGATTGTTCACCCACTAATAGGGAACGTGAGCTGGGTTTTGACCGTCGTGAGACAGGTTAGTTTTACCCTACTGTTGACTAATTGTTGCGATAGCAATCCTTCTTAGTACGAGAGGGTCACCCAGACGTTACCCATGAGGAAAAGGGGAACCCTACGTATTGATCCTGTTCAGAACGTATTGCTTTAAACACCCGTACAACTTAAACATGGGTCACCGCGGTCCAACCTGCGCGGCGGCAAGTTTGCCTTCAGCGCAGTGACCTTGAAACCATCAGGGACATCAGGTACTCAGCCTGTTCCTCCGGATGGACACACGGCAACTCCATGAGATTTATCGCGAGACGCAATGAGGAGCGATATCATACACAGAAAGAATAGAGAGTAATTTCAGAAATCCTCGGTCGTACTGAATGGATTTTCTCTGAGGCCATAGGGGCGAGCGCAGAGCGGACTAGACGCCACGGCCTCATACTGGGCCCGGACTCATCAACGCGCATACCCACGGGTATGCTGGGTATAGGGGTGGACATACCCACGATGTGGACATACCCGCGATTCATGATAAACCTTACCCGCAAAATCGTGGCTATATCAGTGGGTAGAGAAAAACCCTCCGATCGTCGTGGGTACATCCGTGTATACTTGTTCTCGCCCCATTGACAAAATGGCGCTCCACTGAGATGAGCTGCTCTCGCGAGAGGTCTAGTTGTACCTTACCCTTGATTCCTTTCATGAATACGAATCGTACCCACTACCCACTGCTAGTAGTGGGTACGATTCCCTTACGGTACCTCTACCTATACCGATTGTTTGATGTGTCCGGGCCCAGGTGCTGCTACCCCCTAATGAGCTGTGAAGACCTTCTGCAGAACAGAGCCTAACGATGGCCATCTGGCAGGATAGTAGTATAATAGACGAGAGAGCGGCCAACTTCACCGCCAGAGCGCAGGGACGATCGATATCGACTGGCAGAGTCGGAAGAACACTGCTTGCGCCGGTCGACTGCATCAGCAACGTCTCCATGCCTCGAGGCGGTCGAAGCGCCTCGTCGGCAAGCCAACGTGAGAAACAGCGCGCCCGGCCAGTTACGGGCCAAAGAAGCGATCGCGCAGTCGCGACAAGAGCAGTAGGTAAAGACCTACTGTAGAATGAAGCTAGAGTTCTGATTAGGCCGCATGGAACGCAGTCGGAGGAGGCGCCGGCTGTCGCCTACACCCGATACCAGATTCCTGGTTCGGATTTCCCGCCCAGGCCAACTAAGCCTTCCATCTCTCCGGGGTCGGTGAATTAGTACCAGACGTGTCTGGGAAGGATAAAGCGCTGACTTCTTCATCGGCTGGCCACCGCAAGTCATTGTATAGCCAAATACGCATTCAACGCGCCTCCACGACATCCCGTTGAAGTAGAATGCGTGGCGCATCCCAAAGAGGATTGAATAACGCCGTCCTTTTTATCCTTTATCCAGAGTTCTGATTAATTTATCAGAGCACATTCCTAATCCTCACTGTAGAGCTTTGTGTAGCAACAAGATGTTGGTTCCGCTACTTCTAATAGTGGATCTTTTAATGTTAAGTTTCCCTTTTTTATTGAACTTTAGGAGATTCTATTGTTGTTTCCATGACAAATCCTGCTTGAAAATATCTATGCAGTAGCTCAGCGAATTAATCCTAAATCTTTTCTACCATCAAAAGGTTCACCTATGAGCGAATAAGGGCGCTCCCAATTATAAGTTGTGGTATAGAATCCTGTAGTATACTGTAAATCACCTACCCCCACTATTATGCTGCTTTAGAAAATTTTAACATGAAAACGAAAGGTTAGACAAAGGATCCCAGCATTATTTATTCGGACGAAATTTAAAATAATTCGTGCACGGAATGTATCAGAAATGTCCTACCCGAGCCGGCCTGTGTTGGTAGTAATGAAAAAGCAGCGACTGAGATGAGTCGTAGGCAACGGAGTATGGTGCTAAAACTGAAAGACAAGCGACACCCAAAAGCAGCTGATAGTGCATATCCGCATTCTGGATGCTCGCTTCTCTGAAATTTATTGTAGAAGGTGGTTAACTAACACAGGAGTATTCTAAATTATCAGAATGAGTAAACTTCAATAAAAGTCAACTTGTCTTACATTAATGGCAATTATCTACTGGACCAGACCAGACCAAGCTGATGGAAAGTCCAGCGAGCTGCTCCAAAGATGACGTGGATAAAACAAGTACAAAACGACTTCAGTAAACGAGCCTTGCGTTTAGGGGGTGCGAATGAAATAGCTCTGGATACTATTTCATGGCAGAACATTGTTCGTGACTCTCGCCATCTAGCCACCCACAGCGACGTGCTGGCTCCGAGTCCGCCCTCAAACCTGACGCCAGCTAAGGGGGAGTAAATAAGTAAGTGAATAAGCTCTAATGGAATCAAAAGGTTCCAGCAGCTGTGATATTTCATCAATATTATGTTGTCGTGGGCGCGTGTAGCGCAGTCGGAGGAGGCGCGACTGTCGCGTGCACCCGATACCAGGTTCCTGGTTCGGATTTCCCGCCCAGGCCAACCAAGCCTTCCATCCCTCCGGGGTCGGTGAATTGGTACCAGACTTGTCTGGGAAGGATAGAGCGCTAACTTGTTCATCGGCTGGCCACCGCAAGTCATTGTATGGCCAAATACGCATTCATGTCGCCTCCACGACATCCCGTAGAAGTAGAATGCGCTGGCGCATCCCAGAAGGGATTGAGTAACGCCGTCCTTTATCCTTTTATCCTTATTATGTTGTCAGCTGACATTGCATCCTCTATACAATAGGACAGCGTTTCAGCAAGCAAACCAAGGTAACACTATAGAAATCGGTTGGCATCTACATCCACACCCTGCTTCAGCCCAAAAGCCGCCCTATTCGTGACGCGGCGGGAGCAGGAAAATAAGCGAGATATTCCCGTTCCCGCACCATACCTTTCCGGCCTTCCGTAACGCGGTTGGTTTTTGTTTCATACCAGTCGTTCGTCGGCCTAGCGGCCGCCTACAACTGGTTGGGGGCTTCTCCCCAAACCCCGAGAATAGGACGCCATGGCCGCTACGGGTTTTCTATTCTTTCCTAGACCTTCTGACCTTTATGTTAATCGAGATGGATCGATTGATCCGACGTCAGATTCGTGTTCAGCGACCTCGATTCCCCCAGGGCCGAAGTTTCGCGCCACTTGAGCGCCATCCTCAAAAAATCGATAATATCGATCGATATCGATTGGTCGACTTCAGATTCGTGTTCAGCGACCTCGACTACCCCCAGGGCCGAAGTTTCGTGCCGCCGACGTGTTCGGCACGTCTGCGGCTCGCCATGCACGGTTGCCGACGTGTTCGGCACGTCTACGGCTCGCCATGCACGGTTGCCGACGTGTTCGGCAGGTCTACGGCTCGCCATGCACGGTTGCCGACGTGCTCGGCTCCCGCGCCCCAACTCAAGTGTGACGGACGGACGGACAGTGTGACACACGCACGCACACACACACGCTTGCTGCTTTATATATAGTAGGATTCGTTTCATGAATAGCTATTTCCTGATTTCGCACCATCGCTTCCCGTGGGATGTCGTTAATGTTCACGGAAGCGTTTATGCATACGGCTACTGCTCTTGTGCAATCTGATCCTTCTTTTTTCGAGCAGTTAAACCTATGAAGCGGACGAATTTCGAAGAGCTAATGGCTAGGTTCTCTTCACTTCCGAAATTTTGCTTGACATTAGGCAAACCTTTGAGTTAGACCGATAGATGTCGAGTGCTAAATGTCACAGAAAACTTGACTAAAGCGCTCATCTAACGTAGCTGAATTTACAGCAGAGTTCTGAGTACACCAAATTATGAACTTACTTCACTAAAAGAGAGCAGTCCAAATTGTCGCTCATGACCATAACCCTCCTGCGTGCTGTTTCAAGATTTTGTACCTCTTTTCTTAGAATCTGAACGGATAAGAGGAATACCTTTGGGGACGAGTATAGCATAAGCATGCCGCGATGCGGTGTGCTTACGGTGGAATTGGAATGAAAAGATCGAATATGTTCACAACCTCTTATGAGACTACAGCGCGATAGTACTTGCTGGAAGCACCCCATAAAATTTCAACCCTGCGCAAACTGGACCGGTGGTATACTCGCTTGTCATGCGTTTTGTATCTGTCACAATTCCACATATGCACCCAAGTTTACCTCGAAATACGACACAATAGAATGGCGTAGAGAGCATCACCCTCAAACTTGGGTAATAAAACTTTGTTTTTGAGTGCAAATGAACATCGTGTAACCACGACGACTAAAAAACTAAAGATATGGGAAAGTGCCAAATTAGAATTATAACTTAGAAAATAAGAATGTAAAAGCAAAATAAGACATTGTTCGCAAAGAATGTGAGCGAATGTGAAGCGGTGTTTTGTACGGAGGCGTAGTCACGGCTGCCTAGCGCAGCTATTTATGCTAATAAAGCCTGCACTGCAAACTACAGCGTATTAAGCTGTCACGTGTCTTGTTGCGATCAAAACTTCTAGCGCCAGGCGGGACTCGAACCCGCACCTCCCTCTGACCGGGCAGGAATGCTCTACGCCTTTACACCACCGGCGCCGTTTGATCGAACGCAGCATGTTGCGTGTGGATGTTGCGTTCGATCAAACGGCGCCGGTGGTGCAAAGGCGTAGAGCATTCCCGCCCGGTCAGAGGGAGGTGCGGGTTCGAGTCCCGCCTGGCGTTAGAAGTTTTGATCGCAACAAAACATCGTTGTGACAGCTTACTACCTCGATACCAGCCACTTGAGGCTTAATGAAACGGATTTGAACAGCGTATTAGTTTTTTATTTAACAGCGCACTGAAGGCTAACTTGTTTGATCTGCAGTATTCTGCGCCTCAGAAAAATAATTGACTAAGGAAGCATGGTAGAATAAGATGAATAAGGTGAAGCAGAAAGTTGACCGTTTTCAAAGACTCGACTCCATTTGCTTTACCCAATCAATTATTAGGTTGTAACGAAATAAATGGCACTGAACCACTGTAAATTTAAACAGTTAATATCTCGGCTTGTAGGCAAGATTATTAATCGAAATAAAAACCTTCTGACTCTACACATCTCTGCCAACGTGACACAAGCTTTTTTATCCCAGTAGCATAAAAATCAGAAGTTCTGGAATTGACGAAATTTTCGAAGGCACTTTCGGCATCCTGTTGGTATTTGAATATTTTCCCTACCAAGAAGTCTCCAAGATGCTTGAAGAAATGGTAGTCTGTTGGGGAGAGGTCGGGAGAAAACGGAGGATGTGGTAGAGTTTCAGTGCTCAGCTCATTCAATTTCTGCAACGTCATTCGTGCTACATGGGGGCGAGCATTGTCGTGCAGAAGGAGAACTCGCCTTCGGTTTACCAAGGCCGGCCGGATATCCTTCAACTTTTTCATCATTTCTTCAATTTCAATGCAGTACTTCTCTGCCGTGATGGATTCACCGGGAGGGAGGAAGCTGTGGTGAATAATTCCCAGCGAACACCACCATACTGCCACCATTACTTTCTTTTGGTGCAATTCCGGCTTCGCAAAAACCTTGGGGCTCTCATCGCTGTCCACCCACTGTGCCGGTCGTCGCCTGTTGTCGTACATTATCCATTTCTCGTCACAGGTTACGATGCGATCAAGGGATGGGTCCGTTTCGTTCCGTTGAAACAGTGCGGACGAGATCTCATATCGTCGGTTTCTTTGCTCCTCAGACAGCTCGTGAGGCACCCATCTTTCCAGCTTCTTGGTCTTTCCAATTTCCTTCAGATGCCGGGCAGCTGTGTTCTGACTGACGCCAAGAACCTTCGCTATCTCCCTGGTACCCTTGTGTGGATCCTCCTCTACCACATCTCTCAGCTTGTCCTCATCAACATCACTATGCCTCCCACGACCTTCATGTTCTTCCAAGCTCTCATCTCCATTCCGGAACTTCTGATACCAACGATACGCCGTCCGAATTGTGGAACATCCTTGACCGAATGCGGCGTTGATCTTCTCGTCCGCCTCCTTAGCTGTAGTGCCCAGCTTGAATTCATGCAAGTAAATGCCTCGGATTACCCTTTTGTCCATCTGCAAAAAAGTCAATAAAACTCTAAAGTTTTCCCACTTTTACATAGAAAATTTGGTACTCACCGGTAGAGCAAAGTTTGCGCTTCTAAATGATATGCCACATGTTACGGTTTTTTCTTGATCAAACGCGTAAAGACGTGCCGAAAAATGACGCGAGCCAGTGCCATTTAATTCGTTACAACCTGATAGCTTAACGACATGATGGAGGTGTAGGGTTCTGAAGCTATCTTGAGCTATTGCTCAAGACGAGCAGTTTGGATTGGAGTCAGCAAGTTAGTTTCGCTTTCTTACCTTAGTTTCTGGCCTGTATCCCGAAAGAATCAAATAGATAATTTGCAGAAATGCTATTATTATAAGACATACAATCACAGCAACAATTAATGGCCTGAAATTTTTTAAAATCTCCTAGAGTAGTATTGAGTTGAGTCACCTATTTCTATGTTTACAGTAGACATAGTAGCCTGGCCTAAATCTTCAGTCTCCAAAGGAATATAAATTTTCTTAGAAAAAAACCGAGTTAAAGATTAGTTTACTGTCTTCCGCAAGGGCAGGAAATGGATTATGTTGTGAGAACGATGCTCCTTACGAACAAAAATTTTCATTGAACACTACGTCGAAAAAGATTCGTCGAGGTATCGAATGTACAGGACATTCCCTTTCATGTAGCATTATATCCATACTTTTTGTATAGCGCTTTCATAAAAATTAAAGGTACGCACGTTAACGGCTTCGGCTTTTCTTCAGGTTTCTTCGGTTGTTCCTCTTCTAATTTCGATCTTCTTATTCGATAAGCGTCCGAAGAGTATGATACATCGACTAGAAAACGCTTCGAGAGTTGCTCATTTAAATCCCACAATGTTCCCACTGGCAGGTGGTTTAACGTACGATAGTATTTTGTGAACGTCACCAAGAATTTATGCACGATGTAACTTTAACCAGATAGGTCTATTCAATACCAAAATGTTGAGTGGGCAATCTATCGTCCATACTCTGTTTAGCGCATGTTTTCGCACCACCTCAGGGATGCCGTGGCACGCAATTACGAGGGGCAAGTGATTTGTTCTGCGACGATACAGGAAACTTGTGCTTTCCATTGTCACCGCGTGCACTACGTGTGCAAATATTTTGCAACGAGTAGTGCACGCGTTTAAAATATTTTTGTTTTGCAAAATTACGAAAGTGTTGTACCATTCAAGATTCAAACCCGTGGTTTATCAGTCAAGAAATGGCTACGCTACCCAGTGGCACGGTGGGCCGTACCGCTTCTAGAGAAATATGAACTTGATATGATAGCATTAGAGCTACGCCCAAGGGCACGTTTAGAGGTGCATCGCTGCGCGATGCGACGTAGTGATAAACTCCCATATCGATTTATCGCGTCGCGCGATAGATAAAGGTACTTATGGCGGAGAGTCGTTGGATACACCGTCCTCAGAAAGGGGCGGGGCGAGGGAAGCGCCGAGGACAAGATGTCCGGGTCCCGCATTCACATGGAGGCATCGCATTTCTAACCACTTCCCTTGGCCCTGCAGCTCCATCCTGAACTGATTTCGTTCTTGAGACAAGAATCAGAATCTTGCTCACCATATTTGGGGGAAAAGAGCTTTCAGCTACAGCGTCAAGGCTTTCCTCAGATTCCGCCACATTGCTCAGTTCTAAGGCGTCGTCCGGCATTTTCCGACAAGTACAGCAGCATCTTAGCGAGATATGTCACGGCAACAACGCCACCATCCACTAGAAAGTTCTTCAACACAAGGAGAATTGTCTGATCCTTGGAAAGAGAGGACCCTGAGCCGGTTTTGCGCATAATTATGGATAACCCTTCAATGTAGAACTCCTGACTGGAATCACCCATAGTCCCTAGTTGAGGCGGAAATTTAAAGAATTGTGGTGAAAATTGAAAGAATCTAGAGAGAAGAGCGACGTTCTCTTTTCCTCAACTGCCTGCGTAACCGAACCGACTGGAAAATGACCTCAGAGTCCCCCAAGATGCGCTTCCCAATCGTCTCCTATCAGCTGTTAGGTTTTTGGACGACGTGACGCCAACTAACGACGGTTTCGTTCGCAGCAAACTTGTCAAAATAGGACGGCGCGGGCAGGGCGGGAAGTGGGCGGCGGGCAGCACGGTGTACCGAACGACTGCCCCCCGGTACTTATCATTTCGTCGCGTCGCACAGCGGTGCTGCTCTGAACAGCCCCTAAGCTCTATGTTATACTTTGCAGATGCGTCCCAGTGCGTAGCAGCCCGCGCAACACAGCCTCGCCAAGATCTCCACAGAAGCTGTTATACTTCCGTCGCCGACAACAGCGTCGGCGACAACTCGTCGTCGTGCAAAGCACAGTAATAGCATGCCGATGGGTGTCGGTCCGCACCATTGCGCATGTTCAATGTCGTCCAAGGGTAACAGAAAACGCGCTCCGATGGAGTATTTTGATTCTCTCAGAATCCGTGACACTGCCCTTTTGTATAATAGTATGCAGCAGGGTATCACGCAAACGAGTGCTACAGGGGGGCAGTCGTTCGGTACACCGTGCTGCCCGCCGCCCACTTCCCGCCCTGCCCGCGCCGCCCTATTTGGAAAAGTTTGCTGCGCTCGAAGCCGTCGTTAATTGGCGTGACATCGTCCAAAAACCTATCAACTGATAGGGGAGGATTGTATAGCGCATCTCGGGGAACTCTGAAGTCATTTTCCACTCGGTTCGGCTACGGAGACAGTTGAGGGAAGGAGGACGTCGCTCTTTTCTCTAGATTCCTTCCATTTTCACCACAGTTCTTTAAATTTTCGCCTCAACTAGAGACTATGGGTGATTCCGGTCAGTTCTACATTGGCGGGACCTCAAGAAAGCTTTGGCGCTGCGGAAATTCTTTTGAAAACTCTTTTGCTCCAAATATGGTGAACAAGGTTCTGACTCTTGTCTCAAGAACGAAATCAGTTCAGGATAGAGATGCAGGGCCAAGCTAAGTGATTAGAAATGCGATGCCTCCATGTGAAGACAGGAACCCGGACATCTTGTCCTCGGCGCGCCCCTCGCCCCGCCCCTTTCTGAGGGCGGTGTATCCAACGACTCTCCGCCGAGTGCTACACACTCCTTTCTCTACATCTAGTAGAGCTCATCGTCATTTGTGGTTGTCCTTGCCTTCTCTGTCTCTCTCGTTCAGCTCCGTTCACAGCTAAATGGACGGTACGGTTAGTTCGTCGTTCCCGGCACTGCCATCATCCCCACCGGAGCTCGAATTACGAAATCAAGAAGTGCAAAGACGAAGGCAAGAAGCGCCCGTCTTGCGGATCAATCAGTTTTCATTGAGTACTCGCCCCCGACCTGCTCAACTATTCCTCGTTCCAGTTCGTCTGTATACGAGTGCACAACGACTCCATTCGGCAAAGATTCGGTGTCGCCCCATAGTTGAGAAACTGTGCGAAGCTTGTCTGAGATGGTACAGCCACCTTCTTTGCGCACAAGGCGACACTGTCGGAAAGACTGGCTTTAACCTCAAAGTACCCGGAAAGCGGCAGCGAGGAAGACCAAAGCAGCGCTGGCTTGATAGGCTGCATTAAGACTTAAAGATTGCTAGGTTGCACTCTGATCATTTGATCGGGAAAAGTGGCGCCAGTATTCCAGGAAGGCGGACCCGCAACAAAGCGAGACAGACGCTGAAGAAGAAGAAGTTAACAACTCAATGACTCACCCTAAATTATTTACCTGAAACTTACAACAAAAATGTCATTAAGGTGGAGCCGACACGACTCGGGTGCTGAGCGAGAGACTCAAGCAGCGAGTACTTGAGCGTATTCGGTCTACTTTACCCAAGAATTGAACTAACCCTTGACGACATGACGAATTACGGTGGAATGGTTGAGACGACGAGAACACTAATTTAAAGTTGTGGTTGGGGATGTCACCTTATTCTTTTCCCCTTCACCCCAGTCGCATCGACACCTTAAAGTGAGCTGTCATAACGATGTTTTGTTGCGATCAAAATTTCTAGCGCCAGGCGGGACTCGAACCCGCACCTCCCTCTAACCGGGCGGGAATGCTCTACGCCATTACACCACCGGCGCCGTTTGATCGAACGCAACATCCACACCTCGTGGGACCGATCAGCACCCACCCGTATCCGGGATGACACATTAAAGTGGGTCAAGGCACAGGTGGCGAACTACTAAGTTGGCACCCAGAGCCCGAAATAACGACCTCGAGGACTTGCAGTGTTGGTAGCCACTGCCCATGCTGTGGCTGATCACCCACTACACTTTCCCCATTTGCATTGACTTTTTTCTGCTTAAGTCGGTTTGCTGTGTTGCATACGAGTTTGCGTTGTTATTTAACCGATAATAAACATAAACATAAACATAAGCGTTCTATGACTGAAATATGACTTATAGTTGTTTGGCTGAACTTTAAGGTGTGAAGAATACTGCAAAGCACCAGGCTTATAGAATCGATTTAAAAAGAGACGAAAAGATGATTAAATTGCTATCTGCCAGGCTCCCAAAATCTGTGTGGGATCAAGGCACAGCAAGAAAGGCATTTGCATTCTCATTCATGTTTTCACAGAGAGCTTCGAGCCTCACTATTAGTACTAGCCTAAGTTAACAATGCTCCGTTTCTGTCTATGATCCATAAGGAAGAAAATTGCTGTCAATATAATTTTACAAATCTCTTCGTAGTTCACTCACCGCTACTCCTTCGTCTACTAGCTCGTTCAGCGGCAGTGGGTATCACTATTGGGTGATAGACAACACCAGCTTTTTTGTAGTTTTCAAGGGTAACTGAAAGTCGAGCAATTACAAAACCACACGAAGATCGTTGTTGCAAGGAACTTCTGACGAAGTGCAGCTGTAACTGGATTTGTTCAGCTTCAAGAAAACACGCTGCCTAATTAATCAGTTTTTTTCTTGATGAAAATTGTTGACAAGTGGTGAGAAAAACTGGAAACATACGCGATCCTGGTCCATGAAGTATCGTTTCCGTTGTGGTGCCGTCTTTTTCTAAATAATGGTATTAACAAAAAATAAATATGAAACTCCACATATAATTCATATAATAAGTAGATATTGACATGCCATAAATGCAAGGTAGTAACTTTGCTGTGCAAGTATGATTAGATTATAGGCAGCATTAGTACAAACAGTAGGCGTAGGGGGGGGGGGCGGCAGCGTTACTCAAATCGACGCGTGCGGTCGCGCGCGCGTGCTCGCTCCGGGAGGGGTCCTCGCTGCTTCGCTGGCAGAGAGGACGAGTTTTACGAGAACGGTCCGAGACAGCGTCCTGGGTGGGAGAACGGTGAGTGTCTTGGCTTGGACTTGTACAACGCACTAAAGCGAGGATAATTTAGTGCTCAGCGTAGTAGTATAGTATCGAGTACGTAGTATTAGGATGAAAAATGAGTGGAGGAAGGGAACTGGTGGCGGTAAATGATGAACAAGATCTAACAATTAAGACAGAACTCAGGAAAAGATGACTGATAAGGGACCTTACCGTACGATTAGAGCAATAAATCGTTGTTTTTAAGCTCAAGGTTGCATGTTAAAGGCCCATGAAAGGTCCTTCATATAATATTGTGTGAAGATAAAATTAATCTGACGGTATGGTAGAGGCTCCCCTACGGCAGCAAAAAAATGTTGTGCGGAATTAGTCTATAAAAGCTTTTCGCATCCGTGGACAAAAACCTCTGAGCGTCTCATGCTGACTCGAAAAGAGACTTCATCTTCTTTGCCCTCTAATAGTATTTTCGTCATCATTCAATAGGCTAAAACCATCTCTTGACAGTTTAAACCCGTAACTGGACTTCACCATTCGCTTTCCATTCCAACTCGCAGAGGAAGCTTTTTCCTGGTTCCTCGTGAGAGGACTCGCAAAGGAAATTTAGATTTGTCGGCTGCTTCTCACGAAGAGAACTAGCACAGCTGATGGTAGTCCTGGCTTCTTCGGAGAGAACGCGCTAAGGACTATGGGTTGCTTTCTGGTTTCTCCGAAGAAAGCAAAGCTTTTCGTCTGTTTCTCACTGAGGAGAACTAGCGCAGACTTTTGCGTGGGTTTGAATCCACGGCTGATGCACCAATTTGGTGGTTCACTACGGCTGTATCTATAGCGACTTGTAATAATTTGTTTATTACGATATCACTTCAAGAGCACGACAAATATTACAGAACATGGCGATATATATATGCAGAAATTCCTTGAGCGGAGCTTATAAACGGGGTACATATTTGCCAATGGGTGAGATCTTAAAAGGATATACCGCATCTAGAGTGTATTGCATATGCGCAACCTCGATTGCTTACTTACGGTTCCGCTAGGTCATGCCTGTGGAGTTGTTTAATGGTACTTATCTTATGGCGCTAGTCTAAATGTCTAAACATTTATTATTCAAATTCATGTTGCCCTACATGGCATTACATTTATACATTCTTATATCGATCATACAACAGGTTGTGTATTCACAAGACCATCTGACGAATTTTATAAATATTTCTCACCACTCCTGGGGTCGGACTCATCAACGATTTATCGCTCACCACTTGATAAGTCGCGATATTTGAGTTTCCGCTATGAATTCTCTGTTAAAGTTATGCAAGTCGTTGATGAATCCGACTCCTGATAGCTAGCTTCGGAAGCCCTCGTGTTTCTCCATTGTAAAGGGTGAGCTACAGAAGACATTGTATCCGCTCTATGATTCTCACCCAGTTCTCGTAGCTCCACAGTTTTCCTTCTCTTGTGGAAGCCGGAATGCTTAAGACGATAGCTAAGGACGTGGCTTCGTGCTGTAGCACGCTCGACGCATTGAGCAACTCGTACGCGTTCCAGATATGGCTACAGGTGCCCCTGCCTGCAGTGCCGCACCGCGACCGCACGCATGGCTGCGAGTGAGTATCGTTGCTCTCAGCCGGCGTTGGGGTCACATAAGCCACCAAGGGCCAGATTCGTCAACCGCTTACCGCTCTCTAAGTCCCCGTTTATACTTCGCCGCGGCGCGACGCGATGGCCACGCAATGAGGCCAAATTGATCGATCGCGTCGCACAATCAATATGGCCACTATGCGTGGCGTCGCATCGCTCAGCGACGAAGTACAAACGGGGCCTAAAGCCCCTTTCATACTCGTCCCAGAGGCGGCGGCGGCGGCGGCGGCCCAATGGTTTAGCATAGGAAGGCGGCGGCGATGACGTGCCCGAGCGGCGGCCACGGCGGTGGAGGGGTTTTCATACTGGCAGCGGCGACGTCGCCGCGGCCACGCCCCGCCACGCCCCTGGCGGCGCCGCCGCCGGGGCCGCTGCTCGAGATGGCTGGGGCCATTTCGGGCGGCGGCCACGAGGGGCAGCGAGAGCGGCGGCACATCGAGACGTGGAGTGTGCTGTCCTGTGTGCGCGCTGCGGACAACGCTCAGCCTCCACGTCAGGCACCCCTAGGCGGCGAGAACGGACACCGCCCCTCCACCTGCCGCTGAAGCGGCGGCGGCCGCCGCCGCCGCCCCTCGGACGAGTATGAAAGGGGCTTAAGGCTTCGTTTATACTTCCCACGCCGAGCGACGCGACGGCATGCAAAGTGGCCAAATTGATCGATCGCGTCGCTCAATCAATATGGCCACTATATGTGGTGTCGCGTCGCTCGGCGTCGAAGTATAAGGAATCGTATATAATCGCGTCGCGTGTCGCGTGCACACTAAAAGACCCCTAAACGAGGCCTAACGGTTAAAGACTGCCAAACCCCTGATATGATTCATTAGCATAAGGTTTGACGGTGTTTTCTCCGTTGGAGCGCGGTAAGCGGTAGATGAATCTCGCCCTAGGAGCACCGGTTTTTCAAAAGCACTTCATCCTTTAAACCGTAACCAATAGTTGACAGAGGCACGCTTTTTCTGTGTGATTTAGCTAATATTGCGTAAATTAAAGAGCTTTTTTAAAATGTATAGCATGTATTGCAATATACTGCAATGGTAACACTGCAAGTTGGTATACTAGGCTGTCGCAAAATTAATCGCCGAAACGGACCGCTTACTTCAAACTGCTATAACTCGGCTTAAGCCTTAGCACAACTTTATTAATCTAAGAAAAACCACCAGAATTTATACATCTTTGCCAACGAAAAGGTTGTGAATCTCACCCTTTACAGTAAAGACTGACGATGAGATCACAGAAATTAACGACATCAAGGAGGGCTTCAACATCGGCCAAATTCGTGAATTGTTTCTGACGCAGATGAGAATCAAGAGCTCGGAAAAAGCGATAATCAGTGGGGAAAGTTTGGAAGAATATGGATGGTGAGGGAGAATTTCGATACCGGAATGGGTCAATTTTCGCCGAGTGATTCGCGAGGTGTGCCTTGCGCTGTCCTGCAACAGGAGAGGCCCTCCTCTATTCTCCACTGCCGTCCACAGTTTTTGCAACTTCTCATACATTTGGTCTAACTCACAGCAGTAAGCGTCTGCTGTGACTGCCTGACCAGGTTGCAAAAAGCTGCCCATCGGCCAGCTCATGAGGCACCCACATCCACGTCTTCTTCACCTCGTCGATTCTCGCGAAACTTCTCGCTACCATACCGTGATGTACGCCAAGGCCCTCTGCTAACGCACGTGTATTCGTCTCCGAATTCGCTTCGACGACTCTCCTCAAAACATCACCGTCAAGCAACGAACGTCGCCCGCTACCCGGTTTTTCCTCGAGATCAAAATCGCCAGAAACGAATTTTTCGAAGTGGAGCCTCACCGTTCGTTCACAAGGACAATCGGAAAGGACAGTGCGAGAAGCGCTGCTAAGGTTACGGGATGCCTCTGCCGCAGAATGTCCCAATTTAAATTCGTCAAGCATGATGACTCGACAGTCGTGTCCGTTCATGATTTTACGGAGCCCCGGAAAAGGTGGGCTGGAAAAATTAGAGCAATATCCATAGATGTTTTTTAAAAGAGCAGGAAAAAACCTACCGAACGGTATGTGTGGCTTTCCCTGAGACGGAGCGATTTAGGGTAAAAAAAGTTATTTATCTATACATACTCGAAATGGAAATTAATTTTGCCACACCCTAACATTTTGAGGTTTTTCATTCAATTTTTATTGCGTAGGTGATCAGCATTTGTAGGTGAGAACGCCTAAACCAATCAGACCGCATTGAATGGGCAAGCCGTTCAGAGAGGACATATTCACTCGGTACCAGGGGTGTGCGTAAATGAAATCCGAAATTTCGTAAATCGTAAATCGTAATTACGAAAAAATCGCCGTAAATCGTAAATTGTAAACCGTAAATCGTAAGAGGTGCCTGACTTATAATACATATAATTTCCTTGTTTTTTCCATTGTGTTGAACCTAATCGAAGCCACGTTTTGTTGGGACATTTTCAGCTTGAGCTGGACACTTTTCTAATTAAGATGGAGGCCATTAAAATCAAATAGCACCTTTCAAATCAAGCTGGACAAGTTTTTTGAAGGACCAAAAACTGCTTGTTTAAAAACGCTGTCTTAAAAAGCGCCTATACAGGGTGCCCGAATAAAAAGCTTACACTGCTTGGACGATTAAAAGTGTTTATCAATCTACTAGCCATTGGCTTGCATATAAGACTATGACTTTGTAGAAACAACCGCAACAACTCCGAATAAACCAACAAAAACCATTCCATCCAAAACCGAAAAAAATAATTTGATCGCTGGCCAACTCGACGAGAACAGTATTTGCACAAATAATCCAACAAGCATTCCTACTGAGTGAGCGCATGGCACATTTCTATGGTATGGCACACCTAAAGTTCTAAGCCTTCCCACGTTTTGAATTGTACCCAACAGCATTGTTGTAGCAGGCGGGAAGGAATTGTGTGACGATTGAAAGAGTCTGATCACATTTTTGGACACTCATCCTAGTCGAATTTTTGAAAAGAAGATATATTTGTGGCATTCTTTAGGAGTCAAGTAGAGAAGAAAGGTGCAGCTTAAATTGATAGTGGTCCAACTGATTCGTAAAAAGTGCATTTTAAACGTATAGGGGAAACACATGGTAGGGAAGTCGGAGGAGGATGGCTATTGCATGCTCCAGAATAGGAGTTCTTGATTAGAGTCCTACCACGGGCAGTCAAGTTTTCCATACCTGCTGGGTTGTGAATTGGTACCTGATTTGTCTGGGAAGGATAAAGCACTGACCTCACCATCCGCGGCAACCGCAATTCATTCTATAAGGCAAACCCACACTCAAATGACCTCTACGATATCCCTCAGAGATAGAAAGAATGGATGGCGCATCTCAAACAGAGACTGGTTAACGTCGTGCTTTGTCCTTTATCATTCTTGAAGGCAACCACAACTTCTGGAATGTTCGACGATACCAGGTAATTACTTTCGGCATTTACTTCGCTCGCAGGTTTGTCTGCACTTGTCAAATTTCGGAAACTCCAAAATATTGCATTACTAATTAATGACTGCTTGCATTCGCCAGTCCTGCTCTCCACTACCTTTGCAACAAACGCTATCGTATCTTTTGTTCACCTCTTTAGGATTCTGAACGGATCGCAACAGCCTAAATCAAACCACTGAAAACGAGATCAAAAGTGTCAAACTTTTTCACTTTTATCATGAGAATTCAGACGTTTTGCTTAAGTTGCACCTTAAATGTGAATTCACTCCGCGCCATGACGTGCAGTGATAATCAGATTGAAGCATGATTGTTTTACTCTTTCCAACAGTTTAGCTGTTACTCCACAGCCTCCAATCAAGTCCAATATTCCTTGACGGCTTTGCATGAGTTCTACTCGTGTGCATTGGAAAGAGTCGTCTATGTGGTGAACAAGTGAAAAAGTTACAAGTTGACGAGGCGGTGGTTGCAGCATAGAACATGGTTCAGCAAGTAATCATCTCCATTCCAGTAAGGATTATTTTCATGTTTTTCTGTGGACAGGAACGAAATGCTTTCAGACCATTCGAATGTGAGATGTTGTGCTAGAGTGCGACCAGAAAATTAGGCTAGCCCAGTTCCATTGCCAGGAATTAACTAGAGCGACCTATCCACAATGCTGCGTTTTTCTGTCACAGCGCCACAGCAGAACATAAAAAAGTAAGCAGGTAATAGCAATAAGTTATGAGGGAAGTCTTTAAAAGTGGGAACATCGTCATAATCCAAATTACCCAAAATGTCGTAAATCGTAAATCGTAAAAAATTTGCCAAAAATCACCGTAAATCGTAAATCGTAATTACGCACACCCCTGCTCGGTACCCTGATGGGCTGGCATGTGTTCGGGCTGTGCTCTGTTTGGTTATAATTGGCTGGCGCACTTCCACCTACCAATGCTGCTCACTTACGCGACATGTACCCATTTTTTTATCTGAGCCTTTCCTATGAGACTTTGCTCCAAACTGTAATGTCAAATGCTCATCATTGTAGAACATATCCACGTCGTTTTCGTCTAAACGTCAGCATGACTTACGTGAAATTAGCGTCTTAGAACTTGCTGATATCCCCAGTGTTTTTTCCGCTGAAAAACGTAAAATTATACGAAATCATTACTTCTGTGATCTAAATGCTGACAATTCTTCGATACACTGCGTATTCAGTAGGTCGTAGGTCAGTTCTCCATTCGATTCTGCTCTGCATCAACTCCTTCGTCCTATCAGGGCTCCCTCCACCAGGTTCGTTACGCAATCAAAATGAGGCCGTGTGTAGGTGGAACTCGTAAAGTTTCCCAGAAATGGAAAAGAAGGGCCACTGTCCTGTTTTATATTCGTCAAAAATTTCTTTAAATGGTTTTATTTCTGCAGATTGCCTGAATCTACCTCTTAACTTCTGTCCGCAGAGAAGAGGGGCACTAGTTAAAAGTTCCGATTCCACCGGCACGACTTCGGTCGAAAAAATTTTTTCGCTGAAACTTTGTCTAGGGGGTTATTTGGGGTGCTGATCACGAAACTGATATTCGTTTTTCACGATTCGGTCGGAGACCACCCATACCGTTAAAATAGGTAGCTCCCGCAGGGTCACCGATTTCGCTGAAACTTCGTCTAGGAGGGTTATTTGGGGTGCTGATCACGAATCTGACATCCGTTTTTCGTTTTACGCTGGAGTGCCGTAGGTTACAGAAGGTTCGGGTGACTAAGGTAATGGTCACCGATTTCACCCAAACTCCGGCGTAAAACTAAAAGCGGATGTCAGATTCGTTATCAGCACCCCAAATAACCCCCTAGGCGAAGTTTGGGCAAAACCCATGATTATGACTCAGCAGCCTTAGTTACGTTTAGCTCCGCAATCTACCGTAATCGGCCACAATTTTAAAAACGGATGTCAGATTCGTGATCAGCTTCCCAAATAACCCCCCTTAGACGAAGTTTCAGCGAAAAAAATTTTTTTCAACCGAAGTCGTGTCGGTAGAGTCGAACTTTTAACTAGTGCCGAGAGAGGTTTACGAGCAAAGTGCATCATATAACCACTTCTTGTTCCGCTTCTAATTTTTTGTTATATTTTAGTGTCGTTGTTTCCTTCTGTATTAGATCGAATTGCAAGTTTCCACCGCTCTAGTGTCTCGAATTTTTCTGCCTTTATTCAGGGGTTCTATTACACAAATTGATGGGAGTTCTTGATACCATTACTTAGAGTGAAACAAGTAGTTTAGAAAGCATGTAAAATATACAGGACGACCTGTAAAATTTAAAAAAGTGGAAAGCTCCTTCCGTGTAAGTCGAAAATCACAATTTTCATGTTCTAGAGCTTTCCGGCTAGAATCTCGAAAATCCAACCATGAGACGGAGTTATTAGGTCGTTGCATATGAACTAGCCGATTTTGATTGAAAACTTTGACAGGTCATAACTTTGCTTAGAAGCAATTTTATTCAACATTACAATTAATACACCTTTCCTAACGCGACATTAGCTTAGACATTCCATTTTTGTAAAAATCAGAATTACGAGAATTCATAAAACATAAGAAGTCATAACCATGTTTTGTTGCGATCAAAACTTCTAGCGCCAGGCGGGACTCGAACCCGCACCTCCCTCTGACCGGGCGGGAATGCTCTACGCCTTTACACCACCGGCGCCAGCCGTTTGATCGAACGCAACATCCACACCTCGTGGGACCCGTCAGCACTCACCCGTATCCGGGATGAGCTGGCCGCTGATATCAGCGTGGAACCAGTTAAGCTGATGGTCGTTATAGATGTTTGCGTTCGATCAAACGGCGCCGGTGGTGTAATGGCGTAGAGCATTCCCGCCCGGTCAGAGGGAGGTGCGGGTTCGAGTCCCGCCAGGCGCTAGAAGTTTTGATCGCAACAAAACATCGTTGTGACAGCTTAGAACCTCGACACCATCCAATTGAGGCTTAAAGAAACTGATTTGCATAAGAAGTCATTTTCGACATCATCTTGATTGCTGAATTTTTTATCCTTCAGATGATGATCTAGATGCTTGAAAAATGATAATCGGTAAGGAACAGATCTAGTTGATATGCTGGATGTGGCAGAGTTTCATATCCCAAATCATCCAGTTTCTGGACAACAATTTCTGAAACGTGCGGACGCGCTTTGCCATGCAGTATGGTTGAGCCTCTTCAATTGACCGAAGCCGGCTGTTTTTCAATCAACTTCTGGAGCATCACTTCAATTTCGACACAGCACTTCTCCGCTGTGATAGTGTCTCCAGTCTCCAAGAACTTGTAGTGGACTATACCAGCCATTGTCCACGATTCGGCCACGATGGTCTTCGTTGGATGGAGACTTGATTTCGGCACCACCTTGAGACTCCCATTCTTGTCCAGCCATTGTGCAGAGCCACGACGATTGTCGTAAGGGATCCATCCTTCGTCGGATGTCACGATTCTGCCCAGAAAGGCTCAATTAGATTGCGCAGCCTTAACGAAACACAGGTGTCGTGGCGCTTCTGCGTCTGCCCGGCGGTCGGTTCAAGCTGGATCAATTCGTTCAATTTCTTTACTTTTCCGATCGCATTCAAGTAGCGACTGATAGTGCTGCCGTCGACGCCGAAGTGCTGTGCTCACTCTCTCACAGTTTGGCGCGGATCCGCTTCCACCGTGGCTTTTAGTGATCGTCGTTAGGAAGTGATGGCGGCCTACCTCGGTCTTCATCTTCACGACTTTCATCTCCAGATCGAAACCTTTCGAACCAATGGCGAATTGAGCTGCAGCCAAGGTGTTGTGTCCACTTTTCCATTTATATACAGGGTGAACCAAAATAACGTGGTCAATATTTTTTCGTCATAATTATAAAACAACCAACAATTTGAAAAAACGACGACTAAATTACAACAATACAAACATTAGGGCACATCATGTTTAAGTGGTTTTGAAGTGACCTCCCTCGGAGCGGATGCAGAGGGCCAAACGTTTCGCGAATTTTTCAGTGATGGGCCGCAGGTCATCAGGAGACAACCGTTCCCTCTCCTGACGTAAGGATTCCTTCAGGGACTCGAGACTGCGGTGGCGTTTGACCCCGACTCTAGCCTCTAAAATGCCCGCACATTGTAGTCCATCGGTTTCAAATCCGGAGAATACGGCGGTCATTCCGAATGCGTGATGAAGACGGTGAAATTGGCTTTGCACCACGCCTGCGCAATCTTCGCACTATGTGCGGGTGCAGAGTCCTGTTGGAACGTCCAACGGGCATCACCGAAGTGCTGCTGGGTCCGAGGTAGAACTGCGGACTCGAGAGTGTCTCGCTGGTACACATCTTCGTCGATTTTACTTCTTTATCCACGAAAACTAGGGGTCTTGCCGCTGGCGCAGATTCCGCCCCAAACCATGACAGACTGTGGGTTTTGGACGATAGCAGACGTGGTTGGAGCCCCTATAGACCACATCCTACCATTTTGGCGATTGTGCGCCTGCTCTACGGTAAACAGCTTCTCATCCGTGAACAGAATCTGTTCCCAGTACGACCTGGGGCCCGTCGTCGAAAAATTCGCGAAACGTTTGGCCCTCTGCATCCGCTCCAAGGGAGGTCACTTCGAAACCACTTGAACATGATGTGCCCTAATGTTTGTATTGTTGTAATTTAGTCGTCGTTTTCTCGAATTGTTGGTTGTTTTACAATTATGACAAAAAAAACCTTGTCCACGTTATTTTGGTTCACCCCGTAAATACAGTACCCGAATAACACGCTGATTCATACTGTAAAAACGACCTCAAAACTCGGCAAGAGGCATCATTTCACAAGAGCTATAAATGGTACGAAAACTGATATTCTGCGCTTTCAGAAACAATATACAGTGCCTGAAAAGGTAGCATTCCTAGCCACGAAAAATCGACCGGAAATTGAGGTAGCAAAATTGGTCATTTCATATGCAACAACATAATAGATAGAGATTCGGGTTTATGGTTAGGAAAGAATAGCCCAAAAGCGTAGCACTAACGTATTGTCTAAAAGAAACCTCAAGCTAGAGATCGAAAACTTTGAAATGATATTAGGATTAGGAAAAGTTCGTAGCGTTTCCTTCAAAAAGTTTACTTGAACGGTTTGCTTTTTGGTTTGACAAACTATTTGTATCTAATAGAAGGTGCTTTTTTCCGCTTTACAAACCGTGTTACAAAATCGTTGTTGTTGTTTTTTTTTTTGAAATCTAACTCTTAGCAACTAGAATCTCTTACTCATTGGCTTTTACTGGAAAATCTTAGATTTTACAGTTTTTCATTTAATTGAAAAGATTATTGTACAAACCGATATAATGAGTATTTGAATTCAGAACCGAAGAACGGGCGAAAACTTTCGGTCCGACCTAATGCAATGGTTCTGTTATGAGTTCTACCTCCAGATGTGAGTTGGCTATCATTTTCTTACTTCCTCGTCCAGCTACGTACAAAAAAAAGTTGTGAGTTATAGGTTCTTAAATGGATGTCTAGCTGCGGTACTCGAACCTACTCCCTGTACTTTCCGGGCAGGTTAGTACGCCCTCAACCATCAGCGCTGTTTGATGTCGAGAGGCATCCAGGATACGAGCAGTGAGTTTATGCACATTATGCATTTCGATGGAAAGTTAAAACGTTCTGGAACATATGTCTAACTGTAGTAAACATAGAACTTACTCAATGTATCGGATCTGACATGCCTCCTTCTTAAGCCGTCCTCGACGGTTTCATCCTCTGAACCATTTTAGTCATAAATAGGGTTATTTTTATATACCGCAAAGGTGAGCAGCATTGATAGCTGGGAGCGGGCCAGCCAATCGGAAGTCGGTCCCTTGATTGGCTGGCATGTGATTGGTCGGTGCTCTGTTTGGTTACTATTGGCTGTCGTGCTCCCACCTACCAATGCTGCTCATCTACGTGACATGTACTTTTATCATTGCTTTTCCTTCCAAATAACCGAGTGACATTCATTAAAGTCAAAGTCAATTTTTTTGTTGTTGATGAAGTCGTTAGGTAAGTGAGAAAAATTTTGAAAGCTGACAGACGACGATAACTAAACGCTTTCCATCTCTTACGAATGATTTTAGGAAAATGGATTATTGATGCCAAATGTGTAAGATATAATTGTAATTGAAAAGCAAATAAAATGTATTTTTGTATAACATCAGCAGCACCAAAAAGCTGCTCGACTTCAAAGCACTACTTACGTGAAGCAAGTGTTTTTACGTGCTTCTTCCCCTTTTTCTTCCTCCTCTTCTTTTCCGAATCGGTTGAGTCTTCCTCTGAATGAAATGCTTCAACAGAATGATAGTCACGTTTCGGATCTATCCTAGTCGGGAGGGGGGCACCGCAAGAAAAGTGAAACAAGCAGTAACAGGATGACTTATATCCGGTAGGAAATGACATGGAGAAGTTCCATCGTAGACTATCTCAATGAATAGATTGATTACTGTAAGGCGTTAGCCAATCCCTCTTGGTGTGAGCTACTTCTTCTACCTTCGCTGGTTGACGGAGGAAAATTGAATGCGTACATGGTCTGTACAATCGCGTGCGGTGCACATTAAGACACCGTTATACAGGCCAAATGCGCGTCCAAATAGGCTCCATGACATCTTGTGGAATTAGAATACGTGGCGCATCCCAAACTAGATTTATTGACGCTCTTTGTTCATTACCATTTTAAGCCTTAGTAACTATTAGGTCGTTACCTAAGTTCTGTCGTTTTTGGCCTCTAACTTCAAATGTAAGTATCTCGGCTCAGACATAACTTTATTAGGCGGAATATGAACCATTACAATCTACACATCTTTGCCAACGAGAAACTTGTTTACTTATTCTAGTAGCATAGAACTCCGGAGATCTAGAAGCCATGAATTCTTCGAGAGCAGATTCGCGCTTCGAGCTCGCCGTTTGCAAGTATCGTCAGCGCTCCTTCTACGCAACAAAAACGACCCGTTCCTGGAGCGAATTGCGACTTGTGACCAAAAAAGAATTGTCTACGACAATCGATGACGAAGTGCTCAATGGTTGGATATTGACGAAGCACCTAAACACTGTTCAAAGCCGATTATGCACCAGGAAAAGGTGAAGGTGACCGTTTGGTGGTGTGCCACCGGTTTAATCCACTATGGCGTTCTCAAACCTGATAAAACAATCACGGAGGTGCACAAGAAGCTCCAGCAAATCTACGCAGTGCTGATCTACAGAAGGAGACCGATACTTTTGCGCGACAACGCTAGGCCGCACGTATCGACGATCACCAGGCAGAAGCTCCGTTGTTTGGGATACGAAACACTCGACCATCCACCGTATTTGCCCGACTTATCGTCTACAGACTACCATTTTTTCAAAAATCCCGACGGCTTCCTTCGCGGAAAATACTTCAGGAACCGACATGATGCAGAATATGCTCTCGAAGAATTCATGGCTTCTAGTTCTATGCTACTAGAATAAGTAAACTAGTGTCTTGTTGGCAAAGATGTGTAGAATGTAACGTTTTCTATTTCGACTAAAAAAGTTATGCTTGAGCCGAGATATTTACATTTGAAGTTAGTGGTCAAAAACGACAGAACTTCGGTAACGACTTAATATTTCTTCCAGCTGCAACCGCAAAAAATGTAGTGATGAGTCTGTACGAGAGATCCGCGGTATAAAAACGCTTGATTGAATAATTCTTTTGGTTTGAATCTTTTGTTTTAGCGGCTGCGTTTTTTGACAAACATTTTTTTGTCGGCTAGTGTGCTTGATCATAGCTGTTTGTAGTACATACATTAGCATCTAACTCACTTTCTAACTCACGCGATTTGGTGCGATATTTTTTCTTTCCTCGTTTTTCTTTCTCCAAGGAGTCATCTTCTGAATATTCGTCATTATTACGAGCACGCATTGATTTCTCGTAAGGGGAAATCGGAACAAGAATTGGTACGGGATTACTAACTAGTTTCGGAAGCAAGTGTTTTTTGTAAGTATTGGGGGATGAGCACACTAATCCACAGCTTTTCCCTTAATTCTAACTTTGCGCTACACTTGAACGTCACCAACTCACTTGTCATAGTTCACGTGCAATGCTGTTGGCAAGCACCCCCTTAGCAAACGCTAAGGTTCTCCTTATTAGTCCAATCTACAAGCAGAGGCAGAGGTATTTTACTGCTTCTTTTTCTTCCAAGTGCCTCCACCAAGAGAGTTCCTTTTCCATTTCATTTGGAGCTCCCTGTGGTTAAAAACTAGTCGTGGAGCTCAAATACTGGCAAAATCTCGTGCTCCGCGGCTAACCACGTGTCACCGAGCGCACGTCCGCGTTCCAGCGCCGCGACGTCGCATGCAGCTAGTGCGCGGCGTCGCGTTGGAGTTACGTCCTGAGGCCCAGCCAAAGGCCTCCACCCATTTTTGCGGCAACCAGCGGGTGGCAGGCGTCAAAACTCGTGAGGCGCTCCGCTCACGCACCCTCTGAGTCTTGCTGGCGGCAAGGGCAGAGGCACTGCACTCTTTCTGGTCGTGACCTATTGCTGCTATTTGCTTTCTCGTGTTCTGTCTGCATTCTAGCCGACTTACTTAGACCTAACCACTTTCTTCCGGTGGAGTCTCGTCCACGACAGGGCAGTTTTGTGGGATACTGTAGCGTGTGACTGATGCTGTTACGTTGCGGATCGCGTCGGCATCCACGTGGGCATTCGATCGATGTCTTGTACTCCTGCCATTGCACTGCCGGTGAGTGGGTCGTTTGGCAACGGAAAGTGGCGTTGCTTTGTGCGAGAGGGTCGGGGGTTCTTCTCCTGCATTGCGGGGTGGGTTTTTGCGTTTCAAATGAGTGGTTGAGGTTTGAGGTGTTTTGACTCGAAGAGCGCAGAACCCAGCTGCGGATTCCTCCTGAGCGACGAAAACGAGCTCCAACGTCAACGGCTCGAATGATGTGTAGGTTTGCGGGATACTGTAATAGGCGCTGACACGTTGCCACGGCAGCCCGTGGTGGGTCGAATGGCTATCCATTCTAGCCGACCCCTGCTACGGTCGGCTAGAGCGCAGACAGACAGAGGCAAATCATCATGATTCACACATTGTTGCCGCTGCCGCACTTGCGTCTCCACCTCCGCCCAACATCTTGCCGCAGAAGTATGCGGCTGCGATACGGCACCGCTCGCACCCGTTCGCCGCCGGCGACAAGTTATGCATCCCTGTCCTGTGGTTAGGTATAGTGTCGCCTCTTTGCTGCAAAAGTGTGCACAGGCTTTAAGACCTCTGTCTTAATCGCTTCCGACAGGTTTAGCGACGCGGTTTCGCAGAACGATAGAGAAACGCGTCGCGCGCCATCTCAATCGTTGGACCTTTGTGGGCTTCTGTTGCATCTAACACAAAATTGCTTAATGTAAGGGTTAGTGAATTCTTAATACCGGGTTCGAGGCAATCGATTTTCAAGGATTCCTATAGCTGAGTCACTTCTCATATGAAAGCTCTGATTATGGGAGGCGACGGTCTTGCGGAGCGGGGACGCGACATTCGACGACGCCACGGACCCACGGAGCAGCTCACCACCAGGCCTCTAATCCATTTCGTAATTGTACAATTAAAGGCGAACTACCAGAGCTGAGGGGCTCAACGAGACTGAGACCACGAGGCCAGTCCTACATTGCACACATCGTGCACTTTCTGTTTTCGACGAAGAATACACTGTACGTGAACTGTGAATGCGCTATTTTTTGCCCGTTGAGGTTTTGCGGGTGAGAATCTCATAACAAGTAGCGGCAGCTTGCCGCGACACTGACACAGTCCACGTAATTCCGCTTCCGGGAACAACTGCAGAATTGCCGCGTTCACATATAAAATGTAGACACTTCACGTCTTGCGTCTTTACGAACAGTTAAAGTTTAGTAATAAACGCTGCGCTTACGTGGTCCGGAGCGTTGTTGTTTGTTCTTTCTCCGTTCAGCGTCCAGAGAGTCTTCTCCTGGAAAATAACGTCTTCTTTCCAGCTATAATCGCTCAGGCTTTTAAACTTGCACCAATTCAACAGCTTAACCTCAGTCATAATATTTTTACTAATGACGAGAACATGAACTTACGTGAACCGGAAAGCTTTTTCTTTTTCATTTCAGAATCCTCAAGTGAGAGGGAAAGTTTCTTTTTCTTTGGGTCAGCGTCCAAAGAATCGTCAAGCGAAGCGGAAACTTTTTTCTGTTTCATGTCAGTATCCGTAGATTCGTCCTCTAAATCGAGGATTCTAAGCCGAAACATATTATTGTTAGCTTTAATGTATGAGGCTACTGATAGAGTATGTTCATATTTATGCAATTTTTTTTTCATTTCACTACCGTACACTGCGAATCGGTGGCACCACTCGCGAGGAAACATTTCCTGTCGAGCTGGATCTTCTCCTCTCCTTTGCGTAAAAGGTTTCCAAGGGAGCTAAGGCCACGGAGGCTGTCAGAGGCCCCATGGTAGAACGAGGCCACGTCCTCACTCTGGTAGATGGGGTCGGAGGGTGGATAGCCTGCTCCGTTGTCCTCATGCACAGGTTTCATTCGTAGTTGTTTGATGCACAAAGTAGTAGTAGTAGTACATGATTTATTATGTTCAGATAGTACCATCCGAATTCCACTACAGAATTTAGAAGGCCAGAAGGTTGATGTGGAAGATTTAAGCCGGACCGCAGAGACTAATACATTTCTCATCTCTGGTTCAGAGAGCTTCCATTGCGGCTCGCTGTCTTTCGTATTGCAGCTGACTGTAATGGATGGTGAGTTCGCAAGAATTTGCACCAAAACTCCAAAGGACGACGATAGAGATACGCACAAGGTTGACGCCTTAAGCCCTCCGCACACTTTTGCGGCATCGCGGCAGCCCTATCTTTAAGCATGGGGCAGAGACGCAGAGTCGCCGCGCGAGGCAAAACTAGCCTCGCACGGCCTGCGCTGGTGTGCCGCCTACGCGGCAGATGCGGCAGACGCGGTGCCGCATACGCGGCAGACACGGTGGCGGCGGCAGTAATCCTTCAAGGCATTGTTGCCGCGTTGCCGCGTTGGCGATTGAGCGAGCGGGAGGAGTGCCGCCTGAACTCTAGCACGCGGCAGTGGAAGCCGCGTACGCAGCTGTTCTGGCATCTGCCGCGTACGTGGCTGCCGCAAAAGTGTGCGGAGGGCTTTAGAGACGCACTCGCGCAGTACCTCGATGAGACCGTGAGAAAGAATGAATACAGCGTCGTGGGGTATTGCCTTTTAGACATATGTTGTATTTTGACAACGCTGTTGTCAGCGACTTCGGTGACAGTGTTGAGCGGGTGATTCGCATTTCAACACCTCTTTCCGGGTCTCATCATGGTTAAAATGCCTCATCATTATCAACCACTCAACAAGAGATTTGTATTGCTCGGGCATGATACAGTTTGTAACAGATACGTGGTTTTCTTTCTGTTTTAGGGGGAATAATTTGTGTTTTCGTTTTTTTAAAATTTCTCTGTATTTCTAAAGCTTTCAAAGTAGTGAAGATTTGTGGTCGTACTTGAATCAGAACCAAGTTGTTTTGCCTTCCTTCGATCTGTCTCTAACAAAGTTTGCTCTGAAATGAACTGCTGTAGGAACCTAGTTGACATCATTATTAGACAGTGTTAGGAAGAAAGAACTTACGTAGGATCGTCTTAGGAGTTTTCATCAGTGAACTTGCAGATGAAGATCGTTGCGTCTTTATCTGTGAGCTTGCGCCGGATGGTCCACCTTGTAAACTAGGCGCAGATTGCAATGACACTTAATACGGTGTTTCACGCGTTCATTCATACTTTACTGACTGCTGGAGAATAGCTCTTTTCGTCAAAAACGAGTCACAGGCTGATGGCGCTGTAACCGTTACTCGGCTTGAGATGACATCTTATTCTTACCTTAAAGGGACGTTCAGAACTGGGTCCGGACGATAGATTCCCCTTAATACCTCATCTGAGCGCACCTTCCTGAAAACCTGTCCACGCGGACAAGTTGCCATGAGCCGACACCGCGACCGTTACCGATTCCCAGCTATCAGCTGTTATGCTCCGTATTACCGAAAGGAACAACGATTATCCTGAGCAGTAAGAAATAGTCTTGACTGATCGTGAGTTGCTGTGAATGCATTTCAACCCCAGCATGTTCGTGCGGCGACAGACTGTTAAATTAATGAAATAGCTCTTTTGCAGTTCTTGCAGTCTCCACGCTCATATGATTCATTGGTATTATACTTGGAGCTGACCATGAACACGACTGGAAAGTAAATTAAAAACTGAAGATGCTTGTGGTGATTGCATTAAAGGCATGGATTGACTGTGAGACATACACATCCGAAAATATCCCGCCACAAAACCTCCCGCTCAGTTTAGCAGTCTTTCACCTCCAAGTGAGGGATGAAGGATAACGTTCAGAATTAAACAGTCTTTTTCTGGTCACCTCTACGTGAGAGTATTGAGGCAATTTGGCTGGGTATATGGCTTTCATCATGAACTGCGTATGACAACAGATGAATAACTAATTTATTCCTTCAAGAGAATTCTCCAAACACGGAAGAATGGAGGGCTATGTTAGCTCATGTAGGACCATAACATTCAACACGTTTACTGGTTTATTTAGTTAAATCTAAAGAGTTGGGCACACTCGGCAGCGGCTTTACTCAGGAAATTTTGAACAAGTTACGTGCAAGCTGCATGCAGGTAATAGATTGCCTCAAACTAGTCATTCGTAAGCTGCTGCAAGCTAGCAGAAGATTTCGCATGTAAGTTACACGAAGACCCCTGCCAGTGATTTGTAAGCTGCTGCAAGCTAGGCAAGATATCGCATGTAAGTTACACGAAGACCCATGTAAATCAAAGGCAACCTCCTGCTAGTATAAATTTAGTTCAGATCTCTAAACTAGCGGACTATAAATGTATACGTTCACATAGACCTTGGTATTTACCTTTTGTGAAAATTTATTAAACGATAACGATTTCCGACGGCCAAATTTTGCTAAAAATAAAACTCGACCTTTGCTTTCTACTGAATAACACTGCGTAGTGCAAGCCTAGAGTAGAAGCGAAGGTATATCTGGCTGGGCTAACATTCTCTCCTTATCCTCAAATGGTACTTTTCCGACTTGCACTGCCGTATAATAAGTTTTTCCTTCTTACAGTACAAGGCTGTCGCACATTAGGTTTTCACTAATCTCTACCATTAGCCTTTTTCCATTTCTTTAAGCGTTTGTTTTAATAGCAACAGTTTAATCCAAGGAACTCATGAAAATAGTCCTATTATGGTGCAAGGATGCTATTATGGTGGGATAATGTATCACCTGGTCAGCATATTTTGGATTCTCTGGATGTTAAATGTATGCAACCCTCTCTAGACTTGCTTAAACCATTCATTCGCATTGGAATGACTACAACACTGAGGGAAAGTTCCGATGACAAAATTAGAGATCGGCAAAACAAGTAGAATGCATACTTTCATTTCTATTCATTTATTTCATACCAGCCGTCTCATACCGTATTCATACCAGCGGCCTGTCTGCCGCACTGACAGCTTCTTAACGGCGTCGCCGTGGTAATAGCTTCTCATTATCAACTGTAGCTGCCACCTATGTCATGGTTTCCTCAGGAAGAACACCTAAACTACGTCGATCAGGGCCAGTTATAAAGAAATAGAAAAAATGAACGACATCAACAAAAATCGACTAATTCACCAATATCGATTGAGGGGATCGATACTTTGAAAACGAACTACAGATTCGTGTTCAGCGACCTTGATTACTTCCGTGGTCGAGGTTTCGGACCGTTTGAACGATATCCACAGAAAATCGATAATTTGATCAATACCGATTGATGGCGATCGACACTTCAAAAAGGAACCCTCAGATTCGCGTTCAGCGACCTCGTTTACCACAATACTGAACTTCCGTGCCGCTGTTGAGCACCATCAACCGTTTAGTATGGCCAGGACGCAGTGCGTGCCCCCACAGTTATGACGGACAGACGGAAACATACACACACGCACGCACATACACACAGAGAGGAAATAAGGAAGATGATAGAAGGAAGGGCAGGACTATCCGACTCGGCAAGGCAGCGTAGGCAGAGTGACGCCGCTCCGGTTTCAACAGATATACCGCATGACCGCGCGCGCGCGTAAGCATCCTCACACTCCGCGTGTGAGGACGCGTGCGTAATGTTTCAAACCAATTACGCGCGAAAATTAGCTTGCACGAAAGCTTTTTGCAAGCTTGCACTGCAGTTAGTTGCGTGCAAGTTTAAAATTCCTCGGTGCAACCTTGCAAGTTAGTTAACCGCGAGGGTAAGTCGCAAGTAACTTGTTTTCGAGGTCTAAAGGCGCAAGTAACTTGTTTTGGAGCTCATGAGGTGCAAGTAACTTGTTCAAAATTTTCTGAGCAGCCGCTCCCGACGCGGAGACAGGTACTCCGCGTCTCTGCCCTATTCTTCATCATTGGAGCTGCGTCAAGCAGCAGGAGTGTGCCCAGCCCTTTATACAACCTGATGCCTTCCCAAACTAGAGAGTGGTTATGAAAATTGCATTGCCCAATCCAATAACACATGCTCACTCTTCCTTCTTTACATACAGAGCAGGTAGTGCTTACTCAAGTGTCACGAAAAACTTTTTAAAAACGTATTCCATTCTCCAGTTTTAGCGTGACGCATCGGAAGGTTTACTTAAGTTTGACGGAATCTAGGCATCGACCTTATGCAGTTTTTATTATGATCGTGATATTTGTTGATGCTCGCCGCTCGTTTGTTAGTGTTTTTCTAGTTCTATCTCGCGTCTGCCTTTTGTGATGTAATAAACATAATCATAAACACAAGCAAGTTATATAAACCGCACGCTTTAGCAAATTTGCCCGTTTAGCTCTGTGCTCTCCTTCTCGTCAGCGGAGGTCTATAACGCCCTTCTTTTTGGCTTTGTTCCCTATATACAGGGTTCGCACAAATTACCCATACAGTGTATAGCACAGTCGACAACTACCCAGAACTGTATTTTGGACTTCATATTGAAATACATTATACATTTATATTATACCCAAGTGCATTCCGAGTCTTAGTTCAGGGATGCTTACAGAGCTATAATGGCAAAGTCAAATCCGATACGAGCGGCTATCATTAACATGCACCTTTCTGGTCGCAGCGCTGGTTTTATCTTCAAAGTTTTCATTGCTCCTCGACGAACGGTATATGACGCCATAACACAATTTATAGAGCATCGGACATAGTTGGAGGGTACTGAAATAGGTAGGAATTCGACTACTGGATCTCCGGAAACGACCAAAAAATTCTTGAGCGAATTCGTCGTAGTCCTCGCCTTTTCTTGCTAAAAATGGCTGAAGAACTTAATATTTCTGCTACCAGCGCTAGAATCATAGTCAGGAAAAACCTTAAAATGTATCCATATCGCACACAACAAATTCATATGCACTGAAAGAATGAAAGCTCTACAACTACGAAGATGCAAGGAATTGCTGAAACGGTTCGTATTGGCACGCACACGGTTTCTCTGATGAGAATGTCTTCACGCTGGAACCTGCATAAATCGTCAAAACGATCGCATTATTTACCTGAATGTTGGTGCTAGTGAGGAAAATTGGTCGACAGAACGGCACATCCTTCTTCAGTTAAGGTTTGGGGTGCAATCACTTCAAACGGCAAGTATCAATTGGTTTTTGTCGAATCTGATGTCAAAATAAATTAATAAGTACGATTACCAAAAAACGATTTTGGAGGACGTGTTGAAGCCCTGGGCCAATGTACACTTCGAAAATAACAGATGGTGCTTCGCGTAGGACTCACCGCCCGCAGAAAAGACGAGGGCGACCCAACAGTGGCGCAAACGTGAACTCCTGGACTTCATTGTGCACCAGGACTGGCCTTAGAACTCACAGAATTTAAACCTTCTTGACTTCCCAGTCTGGTCAGTTGTTTAGCCAAGTCTGACACACAAGTTTGGTGTCTCTGAAAGTTTTCCTGACGAAAGCATGAAGTGAAATGAGCGACGACTACCTCCGAGCCACGTGTGATGAGTTCATCACTCGTCTGAGGACTTGTGTTCGTATGAAAGGCGGCCATTTCGAATGTCTCTGATTTATTTCTGTTAGCAAGAGAACAAAGTTGCTATATTTTAGGTTTCGCTGTCAAATCCGCATTTGTGTTGAAGTTACACTGTGCTACACTGTGATATTATTGTGCGGGTAATTTGTGCGCACTTTGTACATTTGTTCTTGAGCTATCGTTTTCAGTATGGTTCACTTCCTTTTAAGTTTGTATTGCGGAGTTGTACGTTCGCTTTTTGATTCTAGTTCTACATACAGAGAATCCACTATTTGTATTTGCATTTCACAGGTTACACTTCACGAATACCATTACTTTCCCACTTTTGGTGGCATGGATAATCGCAATATAGCAGCGCCGGACTTCCTATACTGATATCAGAAATTCGACTCACGCGACTGCTGAGTTTTCAACTTGGATTCGTCATAAGAGGCGTGTTCTCCTGAACTATTGCTACAGCACTTTGTGGGAGCACGAAATTTTGAAGGAGTCACTTACTGGAGCCGGAGCGTTGCGGCTTGATCTTCCTTTTCTTCTTGTCATCAGCGTCAAAATCGTCTTCTGTAAAAATTGTTGATCGTGGGAGCCGTAGTGCGCATTTGGGAGGGGGAACAACATGGGGACTTGTACAGATGAACGGAAAACTAGAACAGGTGTTAATCCAAATGCGAACAGCAACATTAGATCAAGTCACTGAAAGAAAAGTAGACAGCTAGCTGAGCAAACTTCTTCGACGGAAGCAAATTGCAGAAGTGCTCCTGTAGATAGAATAAGTGAAGCTACTTGCTACTGCTTAACAAAAAATGTGGAAATCGTTAGGGTCCAGCCATGCCGTTCTGCTTTGTACGCAGAGCTAGGCAAAGTAAGTAACTCAGATATGTGGCTCAAACAACTTACTCGCACTAAGATTGGCCACATCCTAGATTTCCATTCCTTTCCTTTTTTCCCCATTTGCTAGTCCTCCCACCTAGCATAGCGGTACCACCACACATAGCTATAGAAGCCTTTAGAAAAGAAAGAAGCGCGGAATATATATTTCAGTATGTTCTTCTGCCAACGAGGTTTTTAGATGGAAAGTTTATTATTGGCCTTCGTTTCGACGTTGTCGTTGCTTTCACAGGCTTAAAAGCAGCTCGCGGCGTTAGACTTGTGTCCGACCCGGCCGAGCGCTTCACTTGCGCTGGTATTTCTGACCTACATTTGAAAACACACTCCAAAAACCCCGAATTATGAAGCAACTTACGCAGTGATCCAACATTGGTGTGCAGCGGTTGCGCTACCACCTTAGGTCAGTCATGGAACACACTGCACGGTCTCCATATTGTCATAATATCGAGGACAGTGTGCACCCTCTCCCCCCTGCTGGTCACTTTCATAGCTCGCAGAGAGGTGCAAACGGGAGGAGATCGTTTGTTATGGATAGGCTCTCGTTGCGGTTTTTCATTGCTAGATTTTTGCTAGAAATCCTAGGGCCTGATTCAGCATCTACTTACAGCAATTTAACAGCGAAAATTACAGCAGAAATTCCTGATAGCGCGGCTTATCGAGCGATATGGTTGGTTGATTGATTGATTTATTGCACATGTTTGTGCGCTATACAAGAAAGGAACATAATCGAGAAAAAACATTTAACGGACTTGAGTGTTTCTCGATTCCATGTTTGTCTCTTATGAAAAATTCAACAAATCGTAGCGTCGCAGCAAAACATGTTCTCAAATGCAATTGCAATAAACGAAGTAAAGAGATTTTGGAGGAGAGATTATGATAAGGATGATGAGATGAGGATGATGAAGTTGTAATGTGTTAATGCTCCAGTGCCGATACCATATCTGAAAAAATAAATTATTGTTATAAGCTCAAGAAAGGGAACATTGAATAGAGAAACGAGATCTTCTGTTGCGAGTTACGATTCTTATTGTTAATGGTAAGATAGCCGCGACACCTGAGTTTTCCGCTATGAATTCTCTGTTAAAGTCATGTAAGTCGTTAATGAATCCGTCCCCAGACGCTTCGAGCGCAACCGCTCTGCGAGCTATGAAAATGACCAGTAGGGGAGGGCATTGTCCTCGATATATGGCAATATTAGGGCTGTACAGTTGTGTACCATTCGCTACTCGTTACTAACTAACTTAGGAGGTAGCGCAACCGCTGCACACCAACGGTGGAACACTGCATAAGTTGGTTCAGAATTCGGGGTTTTCGGGGTGTGTTTTCAACTGTAGGTCAAAAATGCTAGCGCGAGTGGAGCGCTTGGCCGGGTAGAACACCAATCAACGCCTCGAGCTTTAGGCCTGTGAGGACGACACAACGTCGAAACGTCAGGTCAATAGTGAAGATTCCACCTAAAAACTTCGCTGGCAGAAGAACACACTGAAATCTACATCACAAGAATGTCGAGATCTCAAGAAGAGAGAATTTGAAGTATACTGAAGCCTGGAGCGTTCTGCTGGCCGTTTGCTTATCTATCGCCTCGAAGGCGTGCCGTGGGGTTACACACCGAACATAGCCATGTTTGAGCCGGAAACAGAGTCCTTCGGCACCGCACCGCGATCTCGTCCATTTTGCTTCTATCGCGGTGGCACCCACCCCCTTCCCCCTCCTCCCCACTGTGGTGGGAGCTGCGCCGCGGGTGCAGCCGCAGTTCTCGGCAGCATTTTGCAGCACTGTCAGGCACTGCGGCACCGCTCCGCTTCGTTGAGGGGCATGGTTCACTTCATAACCGTCCTAGCCGCAGGATTCTTACTTACTTAGATAGTTTGCTCGTCCTCACTGGTCGTGCGGACCCCAACGCAATCGTCATTCGTTTCTTTCTCTCGCAATCGTCATCCCGATGTTCGTATAGCTCGATTGGAACAACGACTACGACCGTCAGCCGATTCTCAATTAGAATTTGGCAACAAACGCTGCCTTTCAATATTTTCGACGAACACATCTGACCATCTCGTTGGAGGTCTTCATCGAGGACGCCTGCACCCTCTTGGAATCCACTCCGCTGTTCTTCTTGTCCAGCGGTCGTACGTACTTCGCATGTATGACCGGCCCATCGGTGCTTCATCTTCGATGTGTATTCCGTCGGGTCTCTTAGTCGTGACATCGTGCGTAAATCGGAACTGTGAAGGCCAGCTCGGTGTTGTGGAGTACCCGCGAGACGTCCGCGGACGGAAAGTGCACCGCGGAAGGCGGTCGCCGACCAGTACGGTTGGCGGCCGACACTGAATGAGAATTGCATTGAAGCGCGCTTATCATTCCGTGAACTAGGCCTATGGTATAGTCCCGAGAAGTATCCGCTGAACGGCAATAATCTAGCCAGGACCCAACGCGCGCCCAATAGCCGCAGTCCGCAACGCCCATTTTCCGCGGATCGTCGGTGGCGGTCGGTGGACGGGCTGGTATACTTCCCGTCCGCCGACCGACCCCGCCGACCGACAACCTCCCGCGGTGCAATGCACCTCGGGAGGTTGTCGGTCGGTGTTGTCAAGAATGTTATCAAAAATAAACGTGCTCCAGCTCGAAAGCGACCGATTCTGTGAACTTGGAACGTTCCTAATTCACGGAATGATAAGCGCGCTCCAGTGCGATTATCATTCAGTGTCGGCCGCCGACCATACTGGTTGGCTACCGCCTTCCGCGGTGCACTCTCCGTCCGCGGACGTCCCGCGGGTACTCCCGCGGGACTATACCATAGGCCCTAGGAACGTTCCAAGTTCACGAAATCGGTTGCTTTCGAATTGGAGCACGTGTATTGTTTGATAACGTTTTTTATAACGCCGACCGAAAGCCTCCCGCGGTGCATTCCATTGCGGGAGGTTGTAGGTCGGCGATGTCGTCCCGCGGACGGGAAGTATACCAGCTCGTCCACCGACCACCGCCGACAATCCGCGGAAAATGGGTGCTGCGGACTGTGGCTATTGGGCGCGCGTTGGATCCCGACTAGATTATTCCCGTTCCGCGGATACTTCCGCGGGACTATACCATAGGCCTTAGTCGTGACATCGTGCGTAAATCGGAACTGTGAAGGCCAGCTCAGTATTGTGATAACCAGCTAAACTTGAGAAGACACCTTTCGAGCGCTCTGTGAGTAATACGCAAGGACTTTGACGTGGACGCAGTGTCAGCCCATGTTTCGGCGGCATAGCAGAGAGGCAGGATAGGACTAGGAAATTCAATTTTTTCGATTTAATGAGTTTTTAGAGCGCTCTCATTTGTCGATGACGAAAAAGCGAGCGACCATGATGGCATTGCACCTTATACAGCGGTCCCTCTAGGCAGCACGACAATACGCTGTATTGCGTACAGAATTGCCCTTGCCGCACCTCGCAGTGTCAAAAGCCGCCAAGCTCATAGCGGCATGGCAGCATGCTCCAAACCCTGTTTCCGACTATAACCGTTTTCCACAGCACTTTAGTGCTTCGTCAATGCAGTGGAAAGAGCAAATAGGGTCGCTGGGTACACCATTTAGGACAACACTACAGACTTTTCATGTCATACAACTCCAAAAGTTTTATGAGTGCAGTCCCAAGGACGGGGCACTTTATAACGGGACTTACGTCCTACCCCTCGTTCTCTCGGCGAGCCCACCTGCACTCCCCCCCACCTCCACCCGAGTTCCCCCGTGGCGTTTCTCTCCCATTTAGTTCGCGCGAGACGTACCGGCCCTCTCGCTGCAAATTGACGTCATCATATCTGACTCCTACGCTCAGGGCGGACGCACGCGGTTTGGCGGCTCTTCTTCTTCCGCCGAACCGCGTGCGGTCGCGTTGTATCGACGTAGCAATTTTCGATATCCACCGATACCACGATCAGTCGATATGGAGGAGGGTCGTTGATTGGTCGGTGGCGGATCGCGGCTCTTCCACCGCCGCTACAGGAGAGCCCTGGAAGACGGGAGCAGCTTTCGCACGAGTAGCTTGTACGCACCACACCCTGGAGTCCCTTCCCTTCCGCGGACATTCCGTGAGCGACGAAGGCAGTTTCCACACGAGCAGCTTTGGTGGCACACACCCTGGAGTCCCTTCCCTAGCCTGGTTATGCGCTCGACGCGATGAGCGCTCGCGGCTTGGCGGAGGAGGGATAACCGCGATCCGGACGAAGCTCATGGGCTGCATTTCCCCCCCCCCCCCGTCCGCTCATTGCGCCGGAAGCCCCAACGGTACAAAAACAAAAACGAACAACTATAACCAGCAAAAAATACGCTCCAGGCGTCCCGGTCACATCTACGTATCGCCACGGTGAATCAGTCGACGCTCATACATTCAGTAGGGCGGGAATTTAAACGGGGATTAGCCGCTGGAGCGTTTTCATGCTTTTATAACTAATTTTCCAATATTCCGGCGATGGGACCCGCTGTTTTCACGGGAGGGCATCACGTAAGCACTTTTATGTGTTATGTTGTATGTGGTTATCTTCATATACTATTTACAAGTGACTATTTAGTGGCCTCCCCGCCTTAGGGTTGCACCTTTCTGTGCAGCACTAGTGCGTTCTACACCTATGGTGAACTAGCTAGGCCATTTCTGATGTAACTTAACATACATGTGCCTTCCTACCAAGGCGGATATCCGCTGAGTACATGTTGACCCCCTCCTCGAGCCTGTTCGCGCACAGCGGTATAACTTACTTGATGTCATAACCTTTCCCGACTGATTCACGTTGTTAAATGACGCTTGCCGTGCATCAAATATCACCTTCTTCACTGATAATGATAGTAGAATCTATCCTAATGTGAAGAGGAAGGAGGACAGTACAGAAAAACCAATCAATAAGAATAAGACATAGGATAAGACAGGCGTATGGTAGGGCAGTCATAGGAGGTGCTGGCTGTTGCGTGCACCCCATACCAGCTTCCTGGTTCGGATTTCTCGCCCAGGCCAACCAAGCCTTCCGTCCATTCCTCCGGGGTCGGTGAATTGGTACCAGACTTGTCTGGGAAGGATGGAGCGCTGAATTGTTCATCGGCTGGCCACCACAAGTCAGTCATTCTATGACCAAATAGATCGCTTTCACGACATCACGCAAAAGTAGAACGCGTGGCGCATCCCTACAAGGAAATAATTTCTGCTCAACTTAGTTTTTTACTTTCGCTCAACCTTGCGACTCTTAAAGCATGCTGAAATGCGAAAATGATGCTTCTAAGAAGGCTCCAAGCGAAGAAAAATAGCTACTATTTTCTTACTGCTACACTCTTACTCCAATAATTACAAATAACTGGTTAAAAATAATAATTGTAATTGATTACAAATAATATTAATTACAATAATCATTGTGATGACGCCCCGCAGGGATGCCGGGCTCCAACCGTAACCGCGGCAGCCAATCAGGCTCCTACTCAGTCGCGCAGGCAGGTAATATGATTGGCTGCTGCGATTGTGGTATGAGCTACCACAGGCGTTCCCGCACCCCGCTGCACTTTCCCGCACACCCTGCTCTGCGTCTTCGCGACACCCAATAATCATAATAAAAACAATCTGGGCCGAATTCGTGAACGATTAAGCCGTTGGGTATGTGGTATAGTTGTGCTCGAATGAAGATATTTGAATAATTGTTCAAATAGTCGAATATTTGATATTCTTAGGTTTTCGACTATTCGCTCGAATTCGAGCGTTGGCTTTCAATAATCGAAAATTTGCTTGAGTTCAAACATCGAAAAGGAACCGTGTTCGAATATTATTCGAAAGTTGATTGCTTCGATTTTATTCCAAAATCGAATGATTTTATTCGAATATTGGGTTCATGTCGTGAAGATGTGCAGCATTGGGAGTTGGTAGCGCGCCAGCCAATCATAGCCAAGCAGAGCACCGGCCGAGCAGTCGCCAGCTAATCAGAGTACCGACCGTGCAAGCGCTCTCTGAATGGTACGCCAATTTGATGCGATTGGATTTGCTGGTGTGCTTCCACCTCCCTATGCTGTCCATCTTTGCGACATGTACCGAATAGTGATAAGAGTCCAATTCTTCAACCAGAAAACTTGATTCGAACAAATTGTTCGACTACTCGAATATTCGAATAAGCGAAAATAGGGGCTTATCCGATTTTTGATCATTCGAAAAAATTCGTTCGTCTGCTCGAAATTTTCCGCAACCGAATAGATTCTTTCTTTCATTCGTGCCATAAAATTCTTTAAAAGCACAGCTATAGTGAGTGAAGCGGCGAAATTGATGCACAATGTGACATTCGTCGTATACCTTACCCACCCACTCCTGGGTTCGCTACCAGAGGCCAAATTCATCAACCGCTATCGGCTGGCAAGGGTGAAAAGTACTGCCAAACCTACTGATACCGCGATTCATCGGCATGCGATGTAGTAAATTTGGGGTCGAACACTTTGTATCGGTTACTACGTAGGCCAGTATGGTGAATTCGCGGTGAGATGATACCGGCGGTATCGTTGATGAATCTGCTGGCCCCGTGTGGAAGATTTTCGAAATCTTGGGACCAGATTCATCAGCTGCTTACCGCCTTCTAACGATGAAAATACCGCCAAACCTGGTGCTGGATGAATCTCATATCAGGAAGTTTGACACGGTATTTTCGCCGTTAGAGGGCGGTAAGCGGTTTATGAGTCTGCCTCTGATGGGTATCTTCACTTACCTACGGGAACCTCTTTACCTTTTCCCCGAGGTTCAAAATGGATCTGGCCGTTGATTTGGAGTATCAGATTCCGCTCCAATTACACGTCGTGTGCTCAACAATTGCGCCGCCTAATGAATCCATTTAGTCCGAGGCGCTAATCGCACGATCACGATCACATCAATGGTCACAATGGCCACATTTGGTGGTCCGTCTATTGCCGAGTGAGCGCCTCGGGGGAGTCGGAGCAGCGGCGTTCGGCGGCGGAAGCGCTCGTTTATCACCGCTCTGACACAATGCGACCGCTCGGCTAATTTCTCATTTGCATCTGGTCAGCAATCAGCTGGACCGGCCGGCCGGACGTCGGCCGGAGTGACCGATGGCGGCCTCTCTCGCCGTCGGGCTCAGTGCCTCGTCCTCCTTCACGGGACGGTCGCCAAGGCTTTATGAAGTCGCCCCTGCCGCCGCCGCCGCCGCTGCTGCGGCTGCGGCTGATTCGGTTACGTTAAATGCGTCGGCATCGCCAGCGCAACCCTACAACCTCGGCCATTATGTCATAGAAATCGCATTCCGGCTTAGCAGCGACTCATAGTGTGACCTAGCGGCTTCTTCTGGGCTACTACGCTGCTGAAACGTCATCTCCATGACGTCGCAGACCATTCTCGAACCAATTGAACCTTACCACCTTCATCGTTGAAAAATCTCTTTCCTTGGTTTTCTCCGCCTTATCTCCTCCTAGGGCGCGTGGAGCGCAGTCGGAGGAGACGCCGGCTGTCGCCTGCACCCGATACCAGGTTCCTGGTTCAGATATCCCGCCAGGCCAACCAAGCCTTCCATTCCTCCGAGGGTCGGTGAATTGATACCATACTTTTCTGGGAAGGATAAAGCACTGACTTGTACATCGGCTGGCCACCGCAAGTCATTGTATGGCCAAATACGCATTCAAATCGCCTTTACGACATCCCGTAGAAGTAGAATGCGTGGCGCATCCCAAAAGGATTGAGTAACGCCGTCCTTTATCCTTTTTATCCTTTATCTCCTCCTAGAACAAGTTCGAAATATTAGTTCCATGGTCGAAAATCGATTAACCCCACCCCCTTTTTCGTTTATTCGAATATTCGAATAGTCGAATAGTTTATTCGAATCAGGATCTGCGCTTGAGGATTTAAAGTTTTTCGACGTTCGGATAAAATTTTTTGATTTTCTTCGTTCTCACAATAGTAAAGCTCGATGCAGTCCAATATTTTTATTTATTTATTTATTTATTTATTTATTTAAAGCATTTATTTATTCATTTATTTAAAGATTCTAGCTTCGTCATCAGAAGAATAATAAAGATGAAGGACAGCGTTACTCAATCCCTTTTGGGATGCGCCACTCGTTCTACTTCTACAGGATGTCGTGGAGGCGATTTGAATGCGTATTTCACAATGCAATGACTTGCGGTGGCCAGCCAATGAAAAAGTCAGCGCTTTATCCTTACCAGACGAGTCTGGTAACAATTCACCGACACCGGAGGGATAGAGCGCTTGGTTGGCCTGGGCGGGAGTTCCGAACCAGGATACTGGTATCGGGTGCACGCGACAGCCGCCACTTCCCCCCACTGCGCTACACTGTAGTTGTGCTCGAATGGCCTATTCAAATAGGCATTGGAATGGTTCTCATTCAAATTTGAGACCTGAAAAAGAGAGGGGCTGGATTCTACCCAATCTCGCCGCTTATAAGGAAGGCAAGTCTCTGTCTGTCTGTCTGTTCGTTTGTCGGCGCAAAATTAACTGCCGCCTGAAAACTTCGTGACAGCGCGGTCGGTTTCATTGAACTGTGCTAACAGTTTAAGGTGAGAGTCACAGGAACTTGGAGCGCGGTGACTGGGCTTCACACCGATTAAGCAGTATCACTGTCAACGACTTTTGTCGCCAAATTGTCGATCGAAAACGGAGTCTTGATAATCGATCGACAGATCGATAGACATGTTTAACTGCTGGCGAACACAGACTCGACTGTGCTATCGATTGGTAATATCGATTTCTACACCAAGACACCATCCACTATCGATCAGTAATATTGATTTCTGCATCAAGGCCCCGCCCGCTAGCCATACTGTTCGCTAAGCGTGCCCACTGGTTGCACTAAATAAACGCTAATTTATAACGTTTTCACGTAAAACTGGACACCTTTCACCTCAAATTTGAAACACCTCTAAAAAATGCTAATTTTATGATTTTAGTATCAAACATAACATCTTCCAAATGAAAACGAAACGAATTCCTTCCAAATTAAACTAGACTTTCCAAGAAAGTTAAATTAATTTTTCGTTCAAGGAAAATTTTAGTATACTTTCTTTGAAGTTTTGTTACATCTACCCAATAACACATTGAACACATTCTTTGAAATTCTATAAAATTCTTTTTTTTAAATAGCGGTTTAAAGGTTGTTTTAAAGAGCAGGAAATTTGCCATTTTTTAATATTAAAAGACGAGATTGCGCTGTGCCCTAGTACAATACAAAACAAATAAAAATAGAGATTCAAAGAAGTAAAGAAATGTGTAAAGTGCCATTCTTAAATACAAAATAAATATTACTTAGCATAAAAAATATTAAAAAGGTTCGTTTCGCCACTATCTTCAGACGAACCTTTGTGTAATGCTCCTCCCGTCCTCAAGACATCGCAATTTTTATTCGAATGAGATCAAAATTTCTGATTGCATGAGTTCTCGCACCTGCAAACGGTATAGAAATAATTGTAAAGAACATATTATCCTATTATATATCCTTACTTTGATGCTTGATGTAAACAGCATTTACACCATCAATCAAATATAAATCAATCCGAGCGTTTCGAATGCGTGGCACGATCTCTTCTTTAATGCACTACATTAGGTTATTACTGCCTTAAAGGATAAAAAAGGATAAAGGACGGCGTTACTCAATTCCTTTTAGGATGCGCCACGCATTTTACTTCTACGGGATATCGTGGAGGCGATTTGAATGCGTATTTGGCCATACAATGACTTGCGGTGGCCAACCGATGAACAAGTCAGCGCACTATCCTTCTCAGACAAGTCTGGTACCAATTCACCGACCCCGGAGTGGTGGAAGGCTTGGTTGGCCTAGGCGGGAAATCCGAACCAGGAACCTGGTATCGGGTGCACGCGACAGTCGGCGCCTTCTCCGACTGCGCTACAGGCGCCCTATTACTGCCTTACTGTGCTCTAATACGGATTTAATATAGCATTTCAAGGAAAACTGTTTTAAAAATAAAATTTGTATAAAATTATTACACTCATCGGACAGATGACTAAAAAATCCAAGGAATGTTATGTCAAATTTTCCTTGAACAAAAAATTATTCTAACCTTTTTTGAGAGTCTGAAGTTTCACCTGCCTTAAGGTCATTTGGAAGGGTTCGCTTTGACTTCAGAAGTCGTGCGATGGCTTAGAACAGTGCCCAATTTGACGTGAAGATGGTATATACGCTGAGAATTCCATTCCTCCCTCGGCACGACCTATTTTGTTGCTGTGCAGCAGCATCGTTGGTTTCTCAGAATAGCTCTTAGCTCACCACAGCGACGCCTTTAGCTCAAAATAAACACAATTGGGTGAAAAATTGTTGAATAATGTATTAGACAAGAAAGCAAGGAAGCCGTGGTTCGGATGGAGGAAGTCATTGCGTTTGAGCGGCAATTAATTTGGCGTAGATGGACGGACAGACGGATGGATGGAGCGACGTCTTGCTTTCTTCATAATCGAAGGGTTTAGCTTGAATACCTGTATAGCGTATGTTCATTAAAAAAGCGAAAACTGTGTTAAACGCCGAAAAAAATATATGTATATATGAATAATAAAACAAAAAGACAGAAAAATTAAATAAAAATATAGGAAAAGGCATAAAGCGACTAACATTGAACGGTAAAGTAAAAGCAACCTAGCACTGACGAACGCCTTGGAGCGGCAATTAATTTTGTGCGGACGGGCGAACAGACAAAGTGACTGAAATATAACCACTTTATTGGATTATTTAGATGTCTTTGTTAACAAATTGCCATTAAATAAGAATCTCAATGGTGAGAAAAAATTAATTTGAAATACCTCAAGCGGTTAGCCGTGTATTATCTGTAGAGGTGACTGCGTCGACATCTTGAAGAGGAACTGATCAACGCCAATTTCTATTCTTATCGATGGATGCTTGATACTCTTCACTTCCTCTGAAGTATGTTATCCACTGACCAAAATAGCCGCCTGTTGACCATTAAAAACCAAATCGATCAGTGTCGATCAATATTGTCTACTTCTTGTAAAAGCCATCCAACGTGTATTTTATTTATCTCCAAGATGTGGTACCGATTGGCAGTTTGGTACGGTGCTGTTCCCTTCCGTGAAACTCATCCAGCGGTCACTAATTTAGCGCAGACTAGTTGGTGGGCAGACAAAGTGACAGACGGTCAAAAACGGACATCTTTTGTATGTGATTGAATTCCAGAACTCAACGAGTATTGACTGTTCAGTCGAAGCTGTTTGTTTGGTATGTTGCCTGTCTACCGTCCAATATGTTCATGCGACCCCTCCCCTCCCTTCAACTGACCATTTCTGGACGAAAACCGATAATCGACTGATCGTTATTGATTTTTCGATCGGTGCCTTTTACTTGGTCCACTAGGTCAATCCACTAGATCCACCAGACAACTGATTCAAGTAACCCCACCTTAAGTTGGACATTTTTTGGATAGACAATGAGAATATCAATCAATATCGATTGGGCGGTACTCTGTACTGTCTGCGAACATATTTCCGTGATTCCCACTTAAAATGGTTAACTCTCGGCAAAAGTCAATAATGAGTCGATGAAACCATTTGATCGGCAATTAATTCTGCGTGAACGGACGGAGAGACGAACGGACTGACGGATTAGCTCTAGGCTTTCTACTGCACCCTACCGGGGGTTTGAGGCAGGTACCGATCATGTAGATATTTGGTCTACACGTCGACATACAGTGGTGAATCGATGGCGCCAATCCATCGAACCCTCTGGTTGGCCTCGGAGCTACTTACCGTCGGTCCATCCCTTTGTATTCTGTCGTGCCACCTTTATTTTTTTGTATTTTCCGCTTCAATGTAGTCAGGGTTCTTATGGTTATTAATGACGGGACAACACTAAAACTGATGTTTTCACATTTTTGAGAGCTGTGTAGTTTGGCTGCAGCGCCGGTAGTTATCGGTTGATCGTTATCGATTTATCGATCGGTACCGCTTTCCTGCTGCGAGCACTGTCCACCAGACAACTTACTCAAGTGATAGCACCTTAAGTTGGCAATTTCTGGATAAACGTCGAGAATATTGATCAATATCGATTGGTAAGTATATTGTACCCGTTTTGAAGCCTATAGAGCGCAGGCTAACAAACTTTCGCGATTTTACTCCAAACGGGCAATTCCCGACAGAAGTCGTAACGAGTCGACTGAGTAGCTGTGAAAGCCATTGATCGGCAAGTTATTTTACCCGGACGAACTGACAGACCGACAGACTGACGGAATAGCTCTAATGTTTTCCCTCCAACCGACTTCTTCATTCTTCCGGGTGTTTGCAACTGATGTCGGTCCCGTAGATAGTTGGTCTACACATTGATATGCGGTGACGAATCGAAAGCGCCAATCCGTCGAACTCGTCGCTAGGTGACCCCGGAGCTATGTTGTCGTCGATTCATCCCTCCCCAGATTTATTTCATCTTTTCCGAATTTCTTTTGCTTCATGTCTTCGTTCTTGATTTACAGGCCAATGAGACTTATACCCTTATAATTCTGAGGCCTATAGCTCTATTGTTTGGCTCGAGCTTCGGTGGTTTCTCAGAATCAGTCTTAGGAAAACACAGCCTAATTATCACTGCGATGTTTCCAGCTCAAAACAACCACAATTGGGTGAAAATAGTTGAATAATGTATGGGAGCTAAGGTTGGAATCATAATGGGAAAAATAGGACTCGAAGAGTAAAACTACCGCACCCTATGGCGGCTAGACCCTTGACAACGGTGTTCGCTAGTTAACTTAACCCTGACTTAACCGTGGTTGGGTTGGACTATACCCCGACATATACCCTGGTATGGTGCCCCCCTAAGCTCTTAATGGACGATGTGGAGCTCTACGGAGAAAGCAGTCGACACTCCCCACTCCCGCGCACATCAAATCGATTGATATCGATTCACTCGAGGATTGGTCCCGCCCAGGCCAAGCAACGGTTCGAGCACTCCTTACCGGGGTCGATGAATTTCGTCAACCCGCTTTTGGGAAGACTCGAATACTCGCTTACTAATCAATCAGCTTCCGCATCCCATTCAATAGACCAGATTCGGTGACCAGGGGGAGGCGCCCATGCAGCGCAGTATTAACCAACACCCCGTCAACTGAAAAGACGTTGGGCGAAAATTATACCCACTGTGCGGGCGCAAAATTAAAGCCTTATGCCAGGATTTCCCCTTGTTGTTTTACAGAACTGAGTAAGGGTCAACGCAATTTCATCCAACGTCTTTCCAGTCGACGCGGCGTGCGTTAATAGATTCGTTGAACCGGGGAGAGGTAGCAGGGCGGTGGCGCGGCGCAGTACTACCGAACACCCCGTCGCCCGGAAAGACGTTGGCCGAAAATCGCGTTCACTGAAAGGTAGAGTGAGTGCAAGAGTGAGAGCTTTATGCTAGGGTTTTGCCTTGTGGTTTTACGGATCTCGGTGAGGTAAGGGTGAATGCAATTTCGTCCAACGTCATTCCGGACGACGCGGCGTGCGTTAATAGCGCGCCGCGCCTGCATGCATTGCCACGCCCACGCTCTGTTCTCCCGATTCCATTGTATCGTATTAAACAACGCTGACAGAGCAAGCTATATCGATCAGCATCATCGATTTTTGCCATGATTTCCACGGTAGATGAGAACCTTACGCAAATACAGTAGTCGATGGAATGGCTTCACAACAGGCTTTTAATCTCAATTAGTCAATCGATATTGGTCGATATTGTAGAGCTCTGCTGGTATCAGGACCGCTTCAGTGGAAGTGAAGCGAATGAATGGATTTCTTCAGTGGACAGGCTTCTCAGTTGTCGATTTACTACCATAGGCTTCCGGGGCGAAGCCCCATACAGTATTCGGTTCGTCAGCTTGACCGTCTGACTGCCGGTCAAGCATAAATCGTGGAATAGGCGGCCTTAACGAACTCCTTGGTGAGATATGTTGATCACGCATTCTACTCCGGCGAAATAGCGGGGAGGAAATTTGAATGCGTACTTGGTCTGTACAAAGACTGTTGTGGCAGACAATACGACCGATAGTGTTTTATCCCTCCCATACAAGTTTAGTAACATGCAACGAATCAGGAGGATTGGAGGGCTTGGTTGACCTGGGCGGAGCCTGGAATTTGCTAATCGATCTGGAGTGAAGGCGAGAATAGATAGTGATAAAAATGTTAGAAGAAGGCTTGTTACATTCTCTCTCTCTTGATCTCGCTTTCCGACTGATCACACAGATAGGTATGTTGTGTTGCGGTCGCGTCCCGCCTTTTTGGCACGTTGCCAGCAACTCACGCAACGCGACCGCTCACCTCGCAACCTCACGTTGGAGCTCACCAGATACACTGTGATCCAATCCATAACTAAGCAGTGGAATATAGAATTACTAAGAATCCTTGCCCTTCACCAGCAAGAAGTGGAAAACCAACTCAAAATTTTTGAGCCCTTCCTTCTTCTCCTCTCGCTTCCTGAATTCCTTCCGCCTGTCCCCTCCGATGCTGCATTAAAAAAGACAAATGAAGATGTGCCCTTTAGCAACGCCTAAACGCAGCCTTTGCATGCTTAAAAAGCTGCCATTTTTCTCGACACACAGGACGGGCTCATTCTAAAAAACCGCTCAAAATGTAGTGCTATATTTCTCTGGCCCTGTCTGAAAGGACAGGCAAAGTGCGAGTTGTTTCTTTCATTCATTGTAATTAGGGTAGAACTCTGGAGGTTTCGACGAGAGGAATGCATCCAGTCCTGTTCCAGGTCACTTCTGTCATCGTATATGTATTTTTCCATCCACGAAATGCTGCAGAAAGCAGAAAGAGCGGTGGAAGACGGATGGTGCAGGTGAATAAAGGCCCATGCACACTTCTGCGACACCGCGGCGCGGCAAGTGGGGCGACGGCTAGCTCCGTGAAATCCGGCGGTCACGGCGCGGTCGCGTTAGAGCATCGTTAAGGCCCATGCACACTTCTGCGACACCGCGGCGCGGCAAATGGAGCGACGGCTACCTCCGCGAAATCCGGCGGTCGCGGCGCGGTCGCGTTAGAGCATCGTTATAGGCAATGGGGCCGACGTCCCCGTACATGCCGCGCCGCCAGGAATGGTTTGAACCATTCCAGCCTGCGGCACTCAGCGCGGCATCGCCTGCGATAGCCGCCGCGACGGTCGCAAGAGTGTGCATGCCCCCTCCCTGCGGCACGTGTCGCAGTGTCGCGCTGCGGCCGTCGCGGCCCTATGCTTCACCATGGCCGCGCCACGTTGTCGCAGAAGTGTGCATGGGCCTTAAGGGGGATGCGGTAGGACTTCCATCCCAGTTTCACCAGTTCCCTGCGCGTCTGGAAAGCAACACGCAGGCAACATTGTCGTGTAAAAATGAAATCTTTGGTTGCTTGGGTATCCGATTAGTGCAGCCTCGATACGTTCCAGCTGGAGAGTGCAAATGTCGGCGATCACTGTGACACCATCTCGCAGAAGCTCCCTACAGACAAGTCCATACACTGACCACTAAACCGACAACATCACTTTCTTCTCATGAACTTTTTCTTCGACGTCCGGTTCTGCGTCCTTTCCTGCGTCCACCCATTTCTTACGTCTATTATGTTTTATCGCACCTTTCTCGCAATCACAGGACGATTTCGTGAGATATTGTAAAAGAATTTCGCTTAGTGCTTTATCAGATTGTGGCGCTATGCAAACGAAAAACTCCTTATAAAAAAGTCATATGGGAAAACACACATGGCGCTCTTCTCATGTTCTTTTTTTACTCTTCATATTAACCTCTTGTAGGATGTTATTAACATGCTCTATTGTGTATTGTACTTACTTAGACGACTTGTCTTCACTGGTCGTGGGAGCCCTAATGCAATCGCCTTTCGTTTCTTTCTCTCGCAATCGTCACCCATGATGTTCGTATAGCTCGACTAGAACGACAATCACAGCCGATTCTGAATTAGAATTTGGCAACGAACGCTTTCAAGGATTTCGACTAACACATCTGACCATCTCGTTGGGGTCTTCCTCGAGGACGCTTGCACCATCTTGGAATCCACTCTGCTGTTCTTCTTGTTCAGCGGTCGTCCCGTTTCGCATGATATGACCAGCTCTTCGGTGCTTCATCTTCGATGTGTATTCCGCCGGGTCTCTTAGTGGTGACATCGTGCGTAAATCGAAACTATGAAGACCGGCTCGGTGTTGTGATATTGTGTATTGTATTTGGACAAAATACAGTTTTGGTTTAACTACCCGAGTTTGAGGTAAACTGTGGCCGACTGGTGTATGTGGACCAATGGACATAAACTAAACCACCGACAATCTAGCTTGTGGTTAACCAAGAACACGACCTCTTCATCGCCCGTGATTCATTCAAAATGGCGCTTTCTGGAGATCAAGGAAGCACAGGCATCCGCTGGAGTCTTTGGTCATCTGTCAGTTTGTGAGGCATCTATTTGCTGTACGTTGTAACTTCTCTGAGTGCTCGAAGATGGCGGGTCACCGTTATGTGGCTACAGCGCAGCCTTCTTGCCACATCCCTGGTACTCGATGTAGGATCGGATCTGAAGAGGTCTCTGAGAGTCTCATCACTAACTCCCCCCCCCCCCCACTGAACGTCCCGACCTCGTGTCGTCTTCCAAACTGCGGTAGCCCCAATAAACCCCCGCATCTATACCAAGTTTGAGCATAATCGGTGATCCTGACCCGACCACCCTCAGTTATCCAGAAGAAAATCCAAAACCTACAAAATGGGCGGAATTTTCAAAAACAGACGTCGCATTCGTAATCAGCGTTCCAAATAACCCCCTAGATGATTTCGGACGAGAAAATTTGGCGAATTTTGAAAATATTGATTTTCAATGACGTCGTCGTCCGTCGGCTGCGGCCTCGAGTACCCGCGCCCTCGATGCGAAATTGTCAAAAATTCGATTTTTCTGAAATTGGTGGAAATTGATACCTTTCCATAGAGCTTTTCGAGCAGAGCAAAACGGTGTCATTAAGAGTGTCGTGAACTCAAATATGGTCGCCCGTGATTGTGTTTCTGAGCCATTCGAAATTTCTGGAGATCAAGTAAGCACAGGCATCCAGTCGCTAGAGTCTTTGGTCATCTGTCAATTTGTGAGGCATCTATTTGCTGTACGTTACAACTTCTCGGAGTGCTCGAAGATTCATCACTAACCCCCACTGAACGTCCCGACCTCGTGTCATCTTCCAAACTGCGGTAGCCTGCCTTAAAGCGGAGGAAGCATCACTTGCAGGTTTTTTGTGGAGATTGTCGTAAACGACTCACGAAACTCGCTATAAAAGCAGCCCCTTAGGGCGGTCCGGGTAGACTCCGGAGCGAGCTATCGGTCTGAACGCTCCGCTCGGACCTCGCAATCTCACTGTTCGTAACCGTACGCCATCAAATAAGATTTGATATGTCGTGTGTGACTTGTGAGAGTAGTAAGAATAAATCATTGTAGTAAACCGTGCACTTCACGAGGTAACGGACCACCGTATGCTCCTACAATCAAAACAGAGATCACCTTTTCGCCGTAACTGCTGCAATTATATCGGCAGGCTTCTGCTGCTGAGTGACCTCCATCGGACAGTGTCGAAGTTGGTTGCGGTCATAAGCCGTAATTAGCCACAGATGTTGCCTTGTGCAAATCTCAGCCTTGTGTAGTAACCAAAAGACGCTCCAGAACATTCTCACAGTCCAACTTGTCACGTGGCTCAGGGGAAGCTGACCCAGTTCTGCCGAACAAAGTGGACAGCATTTATGTTACACCCTGATAAACTCCAATTAGGCCCGACAGGATAGCCTGCTTGTGGTTTATGGTGGAAGCTTTTTGCCCCTCCGCCGCCATTTTTCAAGGTTGTAGAGGGCTGCTGCAACGTCGTTTGCTAATCCATCATCTGTCAATGCTACGAAGCGGCATATGAAAGTTTCACGCTGATGAATGACCCACTGAAAACGCTGCACCCTAGGGACCAGTGCACTCATACTAGAGTAGTGGCACCAGCAGCATCGGAGGGCAACGTATTGGTTGGTTGTTGTTCAGCGTCAAAAGGCTGCTATTCAGGGGCCTCCGTGGAAATGGCTCTGTTTTGGTGAACGCCTAGGCTTTGAAGAGCTTCTGCCAGCGATAGAGCCCTTATTTTCTCGTACCAATACCGGTGCCACCCGTTGCCTTCTTGAAGATTATTCCGCTTTGCTCTTTGCAGTTTGAATTTTTATTTAAATACTAGCGGATTTATTTATTTATAGAAATATACCATTTTCACATCAAATTGGACGCTCTTTTATGCAAACCTTAAGATTTTTGAAAGCGAGTCAAACTCTTCCAAATCGAAGTGACAGGCAGGTTACAGACTCAATAAAATGGTTTGGATAATTTTTTGATCAAGGAAAATTTGGTAAAACTTTTTTTGAAATTTTTCGTGAGTGCTAATAAATTGGTGTAACAATTTTATAAAATGTTTGTTTAAAAAAATAATAAATCAAAATTTATCTTCAAGCACAGGAAAAAAGCAAACATAAACGAATTTAAGAAATCAGATCGCGCCATGCATTCGAAAAGCTCATGTTATTTGATAGACAGTGCTGTTCGTCCAAACAGTTTTTTGTAATTTTTCTTGAAATTTTTGAAGTGTGACAATATCGTGAAGAATACGAAGTTCATCAGCTCTGAGCAGTGCGCTGGATCGATCCTAGACTGCCAAGGGGAAGCGATCGAGAAGGTGGAAGAATTCCGCTACCTCGGGAGTGACCTATCCGAGGAAGGAACTGTGGACCAGGCGGTCAGGGGACGGATAAACGCAGCCTGGCTCAAGTGGAGGGAGTCCACAGGGATCCTCTGCGACCGTAGATGCTCCAGGACGAGACCAGAGGATCACCCCACAAGGTTGGCCCTAGATTTCGAGGCACCCGGAAAGCGTCCGAGAGGAGCCCCAAGGAAAACATGGAAGGACGTCATCAAGAGAGATCTCGCCGAAGTCGGCGCCACGGCAGATGACACCCTTGATAGGAGAGATGGCGACAGATCACAAGAACAGCGGACCCTGCGACTGCGCGGGACTAGACGCTCAGGAGAAGAAGAAGAAGAAGAAGAAGTTCTTGTTGTATCGTTTACAAGTGTAAAACTCTATGCAAGCAGAAATTTAGCTTTCAATCGAATAAAAATCGCAACGCTTTGGATAAGGACATGGTGGAACTACTTTTCTAAAAAATTGGACTCCCTTCTGCTTTTTTTAAACAAGGTTCAAACCATTAATTTCCTCAAAAACACAGTTTTTATAAAATATTAAAAATGGGAAGCGAACTGAAAGAAATAAAGCTTTAATAAAATTCTCCTTGAACAACAAAAAAATTCTAACCTTTTTGGAGAGTCTCTATGTTAACGTAGAAGAAGCCCATTTTGATTTGGAAGAGTTCGCCTTAATTTTAAAAGTCTTAGGCCAGCTCAATAGTGTGCAATTTAATTTGAAGAGTGTCCAATCAGACGTAAAAATGGTATTTAATATTGTTTTATTGTTTATTTATTTATTTACTTCTAACTTTATCTTTGGAAGCTGAATGTTCTCGATGTATGTCAGCTACTCGTGGCAAAAGGAAAATCTTAGTCCATGTCGTGAATCTGGGCAGCATTGGGTGGTGAGAACGCGCTGGCCAATCATAACCAATCAGAGCAACGGCTAAACACGCACCACTACAACATCTCTGAATGGCGCACCCATTCGATGTGGCCTGATTGGCTGGCGCACTCACACCAGTCAATGCTGCCCGCACTCGCGACTAGTACCAAGCCCGGTAACGGCAAGCGCGTACCGAATCCTCTCTCCACCTGATGATGATGAATGCGTTGTTGTTCCATCGAATCGAAGCACGCCATCAAATTCGCTGAATCTCTTATCGTGGCAGTGATTTACACCGCCAGTGCATGGGAAAGAATCGCCGCTTCGGCCGGCCGACGCGGACCCTTGGGAGCAGTCATCGGAGGATCGGAGGCGGCGCGGAGAGTACGTCCGTCTTACTCGCCGATGCGGGATTAATGTCGTTGGTAACGGCGAGCGAAAAAGCGGCAAACGAGCACCTTCTCGAGTGCAATCGGCGTTGATTCACATCCTTCTGGATCTCCTGGTCGTTGATTGGCGTGGTAGCACATTTTGAGTAACCTTGTGGCTAGCTTTCTTGCGTCTATAGCATTCATCAGATCTGTTTTCATCTTCACTACCGTCATCAGATGCCTATCTTCCTTCTTGTTCTTGTTCTTCTTTTTTCCCCTTTCCCTTCTTTTTTTCTTTTTATTCGTTCTCCGTCTTCTTCCCTTTATTTTCCATCCATTTTCTTCTTTTGTTCCCGTCCTTGTTCTTCTTGGTCTTCCTCACCTTGTCCCTCCCTCTGCTTTTTCATATTCATCATCCTCGTTATCTTCTTCTTTTTCTCTTTTGATTTTCTATTTCTTTCGTCTCTACTATTATTTTTCTTTCCCTTAATCATTACCTATTCGTATTTCTCTTTTTCTTCTTCTCCATTCTCTCTTCTTTCGCTTCTTCCTCTTTTTTTCAGCGCGATCACTTTGTTCTTGCATTGTTTTGTATTCATAATACTTGTTTACGTCATCGCTTTCTTATTCCCTTTCGTGACCTACTAAATTTTTTCTTTGTTTATTTTTTATTCTTAGTTTCTGTTCATCATATCTTTTAACCTATCCGTATCTCTCTTCCTCTTTCTAATCCTTTTCGCCAATTTCCCTACTTACTTCTCTTTCTTTATATTTCTTTATCTTCTGCTTCTTCCACTCTAGTTCCACTTTTTTTGTCGTCCTTATCTTTTTTCTTTATCCTTCTATCTTCTGTCCTTTATTCATTCAATCTTCGACCCTTTTCTTCCGTCTCCTTCCTTCCCTTTGTTTTCTTTCCTTCATCTTCCTCCACCTCTTCACCCTTTTTGTCTTCCATCTTCTTTCTTCTTCGTATTCTTCTTTTCCTTATTCCTCGTTTTTCTTATTTGTCTACCTTTTTCTTTTTCTTTTTCTTCCCTCTCTCATTTTATTCACTCCTTTCCTCGACTTTCTTTTTTTTTTACTTTTCCTTTATTCTTTTTTCCATCTCTATTTCTTTCACCTTTATCCTCTCTCTTCTGTATTTTTTCTTCTATGATCTTCTTTGGGTTTTTTTCTCACACACCTTTCTTTTTCTCATTTATTCTTTTCTCTGCCTTTTCTTTGCTTTTTCCTTTTTTTCTCTTTCCTTCGTTTGGTCTTCTTTCTTTTTCCTCGTATTTTTATCTCCTCCTTTTTTCTTTTCTGTTTTCCGTTTTTTTGTCTTTGTGGTCGTCGTCTTTTTATCCGTTCTTTCCTTATTCTTCTACTTATCCACATCTATCAACTACCTACATGTAGCCCATTCTCTTCCTATTCACCGTCCATGCCCTCATCGTTGTCGTCATCATCTCTTTAATATTTTTCCTATTTTTCTTTTTTCTGTTTCTTTGTAGACGTGGTCTTCTGTTCATCCTTTCCATTGTTTCCTTATCTATTTTGCCTCTTCTTTTACTTCTGTTTTATCTTTTTTATATCATTCATTTCTTTCGTCTGCTTTCCCTTATCCTTTTGCATTCCTGTTTATTTTTACCTACATTTCTTTCTTCATCTTCTTCTTCACTTTCGTTTTTGTCGTTTTTCTTCCTCGTTGGAATTATCATAGCAGTCATCCTCTTCTTCCTTACCATCACCTTCTTCATCATCTTTCACCTTCCTCGTTGAGTCGTTTTCTTCTTAACTGTCGTTGCCTTCTTCTTCCGCTCTTTTTGCTATCTTCATCTTCTCTTCTCCTATGTCTTCGTTTTCTTAGTGGACGTCATCGTGTCCATCTTGCTTTTCCCTTTCTTCTTTCTTTTTTATCTTTTTCTGTCTTTCTTGTTTTTTCTTTCTTCTTTTTCTTCTTTCTTTTTCCTTCATTTATTTAGTTAATTATTTATTTTTTATACATGGAAATCTATGCAACAAAGCAAAAAACTAATAAGAGAACCTAGCGAAGGCAGGAATACGTATGAAACGAAAACACGGCGATGAATAGAAATGGTGAAAAACATAAAACGATAAACTTCTAGACACGTTCTGAAGATAGCGATATAGATATAGACAGATTTATCCTCTATTTCGACTTATGGCTTTCCATGACCGTTTTGGTCTTCATCGTTCTTTCCATCTTTTTGTGGCTTTTCGTCTTATTCTTCATACCGTTCTTTTACGTTCTTTTCTTCTTTTTTCTTCCTCCTCATCACCAGCATATTCTTATTTATTCCTTTTGTCATTTTTCTTTGGAATCGAAATGTGCAGGACGTGATCCGTCACCTTCTTTTTGAAGTTAAACTACTATGTTAACCGTTGGACAAATATTCAATATGTATTCAATATCCGAAGACGTGAAGACCTAGTACAAATGTCTCATTCATCAAGTGTAATAGATGGGATCGCAGGTTTTATGAAGGTTTCCTGATAAGTACAAGCCTTATGTGAAGCCGAATCTTCTCGAAGTAATGAAATTTCCGATTCAAAGTACGTTGCTCGACATGTCCTCGTCATCCGTCATTTGCTGCCTTCATTCTTCCATGAAACTAGACCTGATCTTCTTGGTTTTACCGAAATTTACCCATTTTCCTACATTCCTAGTCATTTGAAAAAATGTCCAGGTCTAGAAGCTACAACGAACCCTTGTTTCTGTGTAAGACTTTTCAACTAGAAACTCTGTACATTCGTCCAAAGGCATCATCTTCATGGGAAATCAAACTACTTTTAGAAGGGCATTCTCAGAAGCCCAAGCAGGTCATCTGAAAGCGACTTTCTCCTGGCGGCTGGCTGACTTAATGACATTAAATGCCTAATGGGGTAGACGACCAAATGAGCGGTGAAGTTAGTCGGAGGCCGGAGAAGCGGTCCACCAGCGGAGCAATTGATCCTCCTCCTCCCAGTCGTCACTACAATTAGCGCCACCTCTGTTGCTTAAATTTCGGCTCGAGCCAGGCTAATCCGCTCTTCGTCCGGCTTTTTTCCTCGATTCGGAATCGTCTATACTTCTATAGTATTTCGGAGGAATATATGTGATATATTGCAGCACTATGAACCGTTGTTTCTAAGCTGTTGAAAATTTTCGTTCAAAATAATGTGGATTTGTTTTTAAAAAAACGAGATAAAAAATTGCCAATTGACTGCCATTTTTTTGAACTCAAAATCTTGACGTTTAGTATTGCTTTTATGCAACAATAAAGCTTGATCTGCTGCGTTTTTTTTTCGTTCAATTGAACAATTTTTTTTATTAATTCGATGAATAAGATCAGTTGAATAGGTTCGAGTCCCGCCTGGCGCTAGAGTTTTGATCGCAACAAAACATCGTTATTGATAGCTTACAACCTCGATACCAGCCACTTGAGGCTTAAAGGGATTGAACTGAGTCATTTAAGAATAGTTCATTGGCAGAATACCAATGTTTCCGAGAGCAGGCATCAGCACGCGTGAGAGAATACGCTAGTCGGATCTATCCTAGTCCGGGGGGGGGGCCACATAACGAAAAAGTATTATATGTGACAAATTCACTCAAGACTTACCGAGTGGCTCCTATAGAGAAACATGGGACCTAAACAAGAAAAGTCACAAAGAAAAAAAAACGAAAAAATTGCATTTATTACGGTTGTAAGAAGGCAAAGTTGTGTGCCCTCCTCACCATGTTAGATCCTGGTTATAACATGTCAAGCGACGGTCATCACGCGGCATGCGGCTTCATGCGCCCTCCCCACCATGTTAAATCCTGGTTATAACATGTCAAGCGGCGGTTAGCACCCGGCATCACTCTATTCCGTCGCTCTTTGCCCGCGGAAACGGTTGTAAACCGCGGCGACTTTTTATTTATTTTTGTTTGTTCGTCCGTTTTTTGGCTTCTTTTAGGTCAAGTTTCGTTCTCTAGGAGCCGCTCGGTGAGTATTAATTCGTTTTGTTGCCTATTTTTTTAGTTATGTGGCCCCTCCCGGACTAGGATAGATCCCGCTAGTCTTCTCTGGGCCTTATCGCTTCGGCGCACTCCCTAGAAAAATGGCCGCGTTGTCTAGACTCTCTCACTTGCACATACTCTCTATTGTCTCGATATCTATGTTCTCTCAACTTTCTTCATATTTCCTACTGTCTCGTCTTCTAGCCTCTCCTATATGCTTAGCAATTTTCCAGGTATTTTCACAGGATTTTTAGGACAAACGGAAAATTGCGTTTTCTCGCAAGGTTTAGTTATTTCTTTAGAAAGCTAAAAAGCGTTTTTCTGTATGGGTAGTAAAAATTACATCAGATGGTCTAAGAACAAAAAAAAGATAAAGGTCAACGGTAATAAATTCCGGTTCATGTTGCGAAATTGGACAGCATTGGGAGATGGTGGCGCGCTTTCCAATCATAACCAAGAACAGCACCGGCCGAATACATGCTAGCCAATCAGAACACTAGCGTAGAAGCCTTCTCTGAATAACATGTCAATCTGATGCGATCTGGCTGGCTGCTGCGCTCTCCACGTCCAACGCTGCCCATCTTCGCGACATCTACCTAAATTATTTTCGGGATGCGCCACGCATTCTACCTCTACGGGATGTCGGGGTGCCGATTTGAATGCGTATTTAACCATACTACGAGTTACGGTGAACAGCTGATGCGCTTTATCCTTCCCAGATGAGCCTGGTACCAATTCACCGACCGCGGAGGGATGGAAGGCTTCGTTGGCATGGGCGGGAAATCCGAACCAGGGGCTTAGATCGAGTGTCAGGTGGCGCCTCCTCCGATTGCGCTACCCCGCGCCTAATCTGAAATAACCCTAGTTGTTCTTTGTCATCTAAGCTGCTGTGCTGTCAGATCCTGAAAACTGCCAAAGGATATCGCTTCAAGCACTCTCGAGCCTGTTTTCTCCGATCTTCTGATGTTTTCCGTCCAAAAAAGGCTTATTCCGATTCGTCTTCTGAATCTATCTAAAAACCCTGAGCCTCAACTTCATTCCATTACTCTCCACAGAAAATAAGCAACCTTGGCTCCGCTCAATTAGAGAATCGTTTCGAATATGTGACAATTTTTTGTTTTCCTGAGTTAGTTTTGAAAATAAGTTCCACTTTAAGCTCAACGAGCTCCATTGATGTTTTGCGTCGTCGAGTTCGGCATCTGCACTCCTTATGTGTGTCCTTTGTCCAATAAGTGACGTTCGTCTTGAACTTTTCCGCTTAGTGTAAGAGACGTGAACTTCTTCCGAAGGTGCCAAGAACGGCGACGTCCTTTAGATGGCACTTCGAATACCATCTGACTCTCTAGCTCTGAATCCCTAGCATAGTGCACGAGCTATTAGGTTATAACGAAATAAATGGCACTGAACCACTGTAAATTTAAACAGTTAATATCTCGGCTTGTAGGCAAGTTTATTAATCGAAATAAAAACCATCTGATTCTACACATCTTTGCCAACGTGAAACAAGTTTTTTTATCCCAGTAGCATAAAAATCAGAAGTTCTGGAATTGACGAAATCTTCGAAGGCACTTTCGGCATCATGTTGGTATTTGAATGTTTTCCCTACCAAGAAGTCGCCAAGATGCTTGAAGAAATGGTAGTCTGTTGGGGAGAGGTCGGGAGAAAACGGAGGATGTGGTAGAGTTTCAATGCGCAGCTCATTCAATTTCTGCAACGTCATTCGTGCTACATGCGGCGAGCATTGTCGTGTAGAAGGAGAACTCGCCTTCGGTTTACCAAGGCCGGCCGGATATCCTTCAACTTTTTCATCATTTCTTCAATTTCAATGCAGTACTTCTCTGCCGTGATGGATTCACCGGGAGGGAGGAAGCTGTGGTGAATAATTCCCAGCGAACACCACCATACTGTCACCATTACTTTCTTTTGGTGCAATTCCGGCTTCGCAAAAACCTTGGGGCTCTCATCGCTGTCCACCCACTGTGCCGATCGTCGCCTGTTGTCGTACATTATCCATTTCTCGTCACAGGTTACGATGCGATCAAGGAATGGGTCCGTTTTGTTCCGTAGAAGCAGTGCGGACGAGATCCCATATCGTCGGTCTCTTTGCTCCTCAGACAGCTCGTGAGGCACTCATCTTTCCAGCTTTTTGGTCTTTCCAATTTCTTTCAGATGCCGGGCAGCTGTGTTGTGACTGACGCCAAGAACCTTCGCTATCTCCCTGGTACCTTTGTGTGGATCCTCCTCTACCACATCTCTCAGCTTGTCCTCATCAACATCACTATGCCTCCCACGACCTTCATGTTCTTCCAAGCTCTCATCTCCATTCCGGAACTTCTGATACCAACGATACGCCGCCCGAATTGTGGAACATCCTTGACCGAATGCGGCGTTGATCTTCTCGTCCGCCTCCTTAGCTGTAGTGCCCAGCTTGAATTCATACAAGTAAATGCCTCGGATTACCCTTTTGTCCATCTGCAAAAAAGTCAATAAAACTTTAAAGTTTTCCCACTTTTACATAGAACGTTTGGTACTCTCCGGTAGAGCAAAGTTTGCGCTTCTAAATGATGTGCCACATGTTACGGTTTGTTCTTGATCAAACGCGTAAAGATGCGCCAAAAAATGGCGCGCGCCAGTGCCATTTAATTCGTTACAACTTAATACGTTATCGTTCAAGAGTATGCCTGTTCAATTATAGGCATAAGTCAAGTGCATGGCGCAGTCCAAGGTCTGCTGGCGATCCGGTAATCCCGAGGTAACCATTCACTTATATCACAGAAAACATTTATTCCTAAGTTCATAGTCTGGTGTACAAGTGCAGGTCTTCATGGGACCTCTGAGATTACGCCGTGCAGTTCTGCTGCACTTAATATTTCGACTTCAACTCTTCGTTATAGAATGAGGTTCGGATGTACAAGGAAAACCATTCTGTAATGTTCTTAACACAATCTCTATTGAAATGTTCTTCTGCGATTATGTCTACTGTGCTACCACGTCGTTGCGAGTTTTTGCTTCGCCGAAATTCATTTACAAAACCGTAATTTTTTAAATTTTTAGCGAATTCCCTTCTCCATGGAGTGTGTATGACTGCCTTATAGAAGAAGTCTTCTACTGATGTGCTGTGATACAACTGACGAAGGTATGCCTCGTCGCTCGAAGTCGCTTCATATTTTCTATTTTTTGGAGGTTATCGCTTCGGTCAAGTCGTCGAAAATTAGGTGGGTCGCCATCATACGTAATGCGTTTCACTGACGCCAGATGTGGACAAAAACCGTGACCGTCTGGGTTTGGAAGGATGTTAGTGGGGCTCCCACTAACCTGTTGTCTGGTCCATCGTCGTAGCGAAGTTTTGAGCTGTTACATGAGAAGGTCCAATCGGCTACTTTGGCACGTGATAACGACAAATTCATATAGGGAATTCATCAAAGTATCAAAACGATCTCCAATTCCTGACTGCTTGACTAAATTTAAGAGGCTTTTAGACACACATTTCCGAAACGCTTTATTTGTTGATTTATTGATTTATTTATTGCTTACCTTCCTATGAGTGAATCTAGGAATATGAGTAGGAATCTAGGAGTAGGAATCTTTCAAATCTAAGTTATATCGATCTTACTTCTGTTCGTTCTCCTTTTGAGATGACTTTTTGGTTGACATTTTTTTGGTTTTCGAATTATTTGTTTTGCGTGAGTTCACATATAAATAAATAAATGGATACGTTGTTAGCAGTGAAGTCAAAACAATCTGATGACCACAGCGGTTCACCAGTACTAAGTCCGATCACTCATTTGGGAACGCCTCCTTTCGTTTTCATTCCTCCCTGACGCGTGCCAAAGTGGCCCAGTGGGTACTTTGCACACGTCGAGTCTAGCAAATCCTTAGCACTTTCAGAGTATCATCGTCGTCAGGCAACTATCGGCGGCGTCATTCCACGACGCTAATGCGCCGGGATTCCGAGACGACGGCGATGGGAGGATTGTTTGAGATGCTCGGCTCGTGTTTCATCGCCATTTCCGATTTCTCGACCACTCAGCTGCGCATCGCGCCGGCCACCTTCCTCGCTATAGTCGTTTTCTGCGTACTGCTCACGGCCGTTTTCGTGAGTTTTCCTAGGCTGCAAGGGCAGCTTAGTACTTTTAAATAGACAAAAGTATATTAGGGAAGTCAGCGTCTGAAGGTAGGTTTGGTCGGGTGTATCCTACTCGGTCGGGGGGGGGGGGGGGGGGAAAGGGCACCGCAAGAAAAGTGAAACAAACACTAACAGGATGGCCCATATCCAAAAAGAATTTGTGGTCTCTTCCTGGGGCCGGATTCGTCAGCGACTAACCCGCGGTTATAGAGGTAGAGATACCCAGGAAGCCTGCGTCTCTAACTATTGCCTTATCTCTGCCCCTTATACCCCGCATACCCACGGATTTAATTGTTGATGAATCCGGCCTCTGATCCTCCCACATTCATGGTGACGCTGGCGGAACGTCTTCTTACTCTGGACGCCCTTCGCGCGACATCTGTGATGACACGCCTTCTGAATCCAGACGATTGTGACACGACGTCCGTGACACGTCCTCTGAGTCCGGACGTCCGCGGCACGACGTCTTGGAAACGCCTTGGTCAGACGGACGGACAGACAGACGGACAGCCAGCCGCTAACTTATATATATATATATATATATATATATATATACATAATAGGCTAAAGCTTTTCCATAGTCTACAATGAATGTGCAGATTAATTTTTACGTACTAAAAATACTAAATTTGATGCATTCTTACCGTATTTATACGACTGAAAGTTTATTGTATTACTTATGGACCGCAAGATATGCAGTTAGGAACGCACCAGCCGACTACGCAACCAATCGCAGTACCGCAGGTGCCCGCCCCTCTTCGAGGAACGCCCACTCGGCGTAGCCTTATTGGTTGGATTGGACTCCGCCTCCCTATGCTGAACACATTAAAGACTAGCATAAATAGCATTTTTCCAGGTTTTTTGCAATCTTCCACCATCCTGGAGCGATCCCATACTTCGTCTTTAGTCAAATCCTTACAATCTAAACTGAAGACCCTTTTCTCGTTTTTGTTCAATTTCTCGATTTTTTTCTTAAATTCCCTTATTTTTCTCTTGTTCTTCTCTGTTTTCTTGCTAGAAAGATTCAGAACTTAACAGTCTGATGCACAGATCTAGCGAGTAGTTCTGGATTTGTTCCAATTACACGACAAAGTGCAGAAGGCACAGCAGCAACGAATTCAATCTCACCATGCAGCTTACGTCGTCGTCGCACGTCTTCTGCTCTCCTATTCACTCGCTGTTATGTTTCCCTTCCCTGCAAAGCGCCTATTTGGCGCCGGATCTCCGCTCCCCCCCCCCCAACCCCATTAAAGACTGGCGCGGCGCCGTCATCCGGCGGCTTTGTTTTTTCGACGTCGAAGAGACCCCGCGTCAGCGACCAGCGATGCCGACGAGGTTCATCCGAGGACGGGCGGCACGTCATCTGCTGCCGCCGTCATTCTTTCAAGGGGGATGACGACGACGACGACGACGACGACGACGACCTCATGGGAATTTCGCGCATTTCTCTTCGTACCCGTCGCGGCGACCCGTTCGAGCGGCCTGAAGAGCCCCAAGACCTCAGTTCCTGTCAGCTTCTTCCGCTGGATAGCTCGTCCGAAGCGCGTAATCTCGTCCTCGGTCGGCTGCACTTGTCAGAATGCGACGGCGCCGCGTTGTTTCAAGCGGATTGACGACTTGTCGTGACTATTCTGCCAGATCCGCTCTGCTCGACGGTTTTTGTAGGTCAGAAGAACAGCTGTATCCCTCATCTTGGAATTCGGACAGCTTCAAGCGTCAGCTCTACCGTTGTTGAGCTACTTTTGAATCCCAAGTCAATTTCAGGAGATTTCCGTCCTTCTGGGAGATGTTCTAGCCTCATTACATCACCTGTATCATCTATAATCCCCTCGAATGTCAACAGGCTCGTAGCCAGCCGCGTCTCTGCTCGTCCCTGTCTCCTGCCAAAGTGGCCCAGTAAGGCACCCTCGCTCAAGGGACACAAGTACTTTCGCAACTACATAGACCTTCTCAAGCCTTATTTTTCCCTATTTTTTAAAACAATTGAATAATCAATAGCCTTCTACCCTTCATTACTAATTCTATAGCTTTTTTACTATTAGGTTGTAACGAAATAAATGGCACTGAACCACTGTAAATTCAAATAGTTAATATCTCGGCTTGTAGGCAAGTTTATTAATCGAAATAAAAACCTTCTGATTCTACACATCTTTGCCAACGTGACACAAGCTTTTTTATCCCAGTAGCATAAAAATCAGAAGTTCTGGATTCGACGAAATCTTCGAAGGCACTTTCGGCATCCTGTTGGTATTTGAATATTTTCCCTACCAAGAAGTCGCCAAGATGCTTGAAGAAATGGTAGTCTGTTGGGGAGAGGTCGGGAGAAAACGGAGGATGTGGTAGAGTTTCAATGCTCAGCTCATTCAATTTCTGCAACGTCATTCGTGCTACATGGGGGCGAGCATTGTCGTGCAGAAGGAGAACTCGCCTTCGGTTTACCAAGGCCGGCCGGATATCCTTCAACTTTTTCATCATTTCTTCAATTTCAATGCAGTACTTCTCTGCCGTGATGGATTCAACGGGAGGGAGGAAGCTGTGGTGAATAATTCCCAGCGAACACCACCATACTGTCACCATTACTTTCTTTTGGTGCAATTCCGGCTTCGCAAAAACCTTGGGGCTCTCATCGCTGTCCACCCACTATGCCGATCGTCGCCTGTTGTCGTACATTACCCATTTCTCGTCACAGGTTACGATGCGATCAAGGAATGGGTCCGTTTCGTTCCGTAGAAGCAGTGCGGACGAGATCTCATATCGTCGGTTTCTTTGCTCCTCAGACAGCTCGTGAGGCACCCATCTTTCCAGCTTTTCGATCTTTCCGATTTCCTTCAGATGCCGGGCAGCTGTGTTGTGACTGACGTCAAGAGCCTTCGCTATCTCCCTGGTACCTTTGTGTGGATCCTCCTCTACCACATCTCTCAGCTTGTCCTCATCAACATCACTATGCCTCCCACGACCTTCATGTTCTTCCAAGCTCTCATCTCCATTCCGGAACTTCTGATACCAACGATGCGCCGTCCGAATTGTGGAACATCCTTGACCGAATGCGGCGTTGATCTTCTCGTCCGCCTCCTTAGTTGTAGTGCCCAGCTTGAATTCATACAAGTAAATGCCTCGGATTACCCTTTTGTCCATCTGCAAAAAAGTCAATAAAACTCTAAAGTTTTCCCATTTTTACATAGAAAATTTGGTACTCTCCGGTAGAGCAAAGTTTGCGCTTCTAAATGATATGACACATGTTACGGTTTGTTCTTGATCAAACGCGTAAAGACGCGCCAAAAAATGGCGCGAGCCAGTGCCATTTAATTCGTTACAACCTAATAATACTGCTAAATTATTCAGCGCTTAGGTAGAAGGATGGAGCATAGCCGTGGTGAAGATGACTTTGAAAAACTTCTAGAGGTCACCTTCTAAACGATTCGCGAGATGAGCAAACTAGAAATGCGCTTGTTTAAAATCCCGTTGAACTACCGGTGACAACCCGGTCATCAGTGGTCGAAAAGCCTGTCACCTGTCGGCGAATTTCGTTCGATGGGTGGCCTTTATTAAATATACTTTATTAAAACATTTTTACTAGCGGTAAACATATTACTTTTCAAACAGTGCCTACATTTTCTAGGGCACCTTTTATTATTGTTTTTGAGCGTTTTTCGTTTTTTTGCTCACCTACTGTGCAGTGTTTCTTTCACATTTCTCATATTCTCTACATTCTCCATTATTTTCTGTACTCTTCATATTTCTTTGCTTTTTTGTTGGATTTCCTTAAATTTTAATGTTTATTCGAAAGTAGGCGCATGTAGCGCAGTCGGAGGAGGTGCTGGCTGTCGCGTGCACCCGATACCATGTTCCTGGTTCGGGTTTCCCCCCCCCCCAAGTCAACCAACCCTTCCATTCCTTCGGGGTTGGTGAATTGGTGCTGGGCTTTTCTAGCAAGGATAGAGCTCTGACTTGTTCATCGACTGGCCACCTTGAATCATTGTACGGCCAAATACTTCACCGATTCTCCCAGGATGCGATGGATCGGAGAAACTGCTGCACCTGCCCCTCCCATTCCCGTATTCCGGCTCAATTTAACTTCAGACGCGTTTGATTCATTTTCTCATGCTCATGCTTCTTTGGTCTGGATGCTTTTTGAGGCGTCGCTGCGTCTTATAACCTCATCTCCAGCTCATTTCATGCTTCCTCGTCCTTGCAGAGCTGGTCCACGTCGTGGACGATGTTGATGAATGGATCAGTTCGACAGGAGGACGAGACAAACAGCGGTGATTCGGTACTGAACGACGTCGCTAATCTTTCCTCTGGGAAACGGGCAATCAATATTTATGGCCAAACGTGCCTCCCCTGCCCCATATGGTCGTGGTTCATTTGCCCCATTCGCAAACAGACACGAGCCTGCTGCAATGTGTTGCACGGCCCCACTTGGACCGCTCCGTCAAGCGGGTGAGCTTCTCCGCCGGAAAGCTTGATACTCAGACGTCTTCGGGAGCAGCGCTTGAAGGACGTGGACATGTATATGATGGTTTTCCAGAAAAATTGGGCTGAAGAGTCGTTGAGGAGCTTTGAAACTCATGCGTCGGCGCGAAAATAATGACCGGTCCTGGCCACATTCCTCAACAAAGAATAATACTTCGACGACACTAGCTGTTCGTTGCCGACTTGACTTTTCGCTGCGAAATGGAAGATTATTGGAATCACAATTATTCAGTGGCTAATTGAAATTCGCAGATCTAGAAGCTCTAGTACCATAGTAGTCGGTGGTAAATTGAAGATTTCTCTTACAAATCACTTTTTATTTATACGAGACTATGCTTAACTTTTGACAGTCTAATACCGTGTTTTTTAGCTGAATGAATTTTTGTATTTGTAAAAAAAATAGTGGCCTCTGTTAAATGCAAAACGGCACTGAAAAAGGTTTTACGAATCGCTTTCGGCTCGCGTTCTTAAAACTTCTGATGAACTTCCTGTATCGTTTCTCAATTCTTTGACGAAGACGTTCAGCTACAATATAAAACAATATTACGTTTTTGTGCTAGAAATGTTTTTGCGATTCGTTTTTTTAACATCGTTGGTACTAGGCTTTGATCTACGCTATAAATAAATAAATATACAGTATGTAGAACATAAGAAAAGACAGAATTTGAAAGAACTTAAAAAAGGTGTAATTGTTAATTTTGCAAATTATAAAGGATAAAACAATGTTGTATAATATAAGCCATTTAAAAGTATAAGAAGCTTTGTTTCGCCACTGTCGTGTTGGCTTAATATACAAGTCAAAAACTTTCTTAAACAGAAAGGACATTCGAGAAATTAACTAAAAATTGGTTTTAAAAAAGATCAGGCGATGTCTTGATGGAGTACCTTTTTCATTGAATGAACTGCTCAGTCGCTTTGAAGAAAAAACCGCTTTTCGCTTCACGCATTTCATGGAAGAATTCGTTTTTTTGCCAATTTTTAAAAAACTTAAATACTGATTTTGTATCACTTTTGGATCAATAAATGTTCGATGTTCTCCGTCTCATACGAGTAGATGAGGCCGTTATATTCGCGCCTCTGTGCCCAGTAGACGTAGAAGCACTTCTGGCCTCTCTCGGTACCGCCTACGCCGCTGGGATTAGAGCTAAGCCCTGGAGATGACGTTTGAAGTCGGGCGGGGATTGTCTGCGCAAAATGGGATGGAATCCTTCTTGTTACCAGAACCCAACACTTAATTGTAGGTCCTCTTTGGACAGAAATGGGCCCTTCTCTTTCTTTCGACCACTGCTCGCCTAGAACAAGGAATAGATCGTTTCTTTTAGCGATGCCGTCACTTTCAGGAGTATTCAATTTATAGAATTAAATATGGGAGACAACCGTCTTCAGAAGACTGCAATCCATCCTCACCTGATCGATCTGGAACGGTAGCAGACTTTGACCCAGAACCGTTCGAAACTCACCGACAGGTGACAGGTTTTTCTCCCACCGATCACCGGCTTTTCAACGGTAGTTTTCTCGCTGCTAACTCTAGCTCAGATAGGATGCAGTTAACAGTTTTGACTGCTGCTTTCAGTGTTTCTATTTGGAAGAATTTTGTACTTGTCCATAATTTGGCCCACATGGAGGGGGAATGCGAGCGCTCCAGACTCGTAACCCATTAGAGTACTGACCGAACTCGCACCGACCAATTAAGGCACCGACCGTACGCGCGTCCCTCTAGGTGACATGCGTGTGACGTAGTTGCTAGTGTGCGCTCCACCCGTTCTCCCTGTAGGCCACATTAACGACTACTACCAATAATTCCTTGTTGTAACATATTTTCGGGAAAATAGGCGATTCATGGTGCTCATATTTGCTTTTCCTCAAAGCTCTCTGTCACCTAGTTTTTATCACTATTGCGGCAGTGGGAATTTTGTTTCAGCTAAAGTGATTTTGTGATTTTTTGAGAAAAAAACGGCACTTGTCTACAATTTGGCCCACGTGAGAGGAAGGACGGAGCGCTCCAGACAATCGTAACCAATTAGAGTACCGACCGAACTCGCGCCAACCAATTAGCGCATCGGCCGTATGCGCACGGCTATGGGTGATATGCCCGTACGATATGACGTAGTTGCTCTAGTGCGTGCTCCTCCCTCTTCCTAATGTAGGCCACATTAACGACTACTACCAATAATTCCTTGTTGTAACATATTTTCGGGAAAATAGGCGATTCATGGTGCTCATATTTGCTTTTCCTCAAAGCTCTCTGTCACCTAGTTTTTATCACTATTGCGGCAGTGGGAATTTTGTTTCAGCTAAAGTGATTTTGTGATTTTTTGAGAAAAAAACGGCACTTGTCTACAATTTGGCCCACGTGGGAGGAAGGACGGAGCGCTCCAGACAATCGTAACCAATTAGAGTACCGACCGAACTCGCGCCAACCAATTAGCGCATCGGCCGTATGCGCACGGCTATGGGTGATATGCCCGTAAGATATGACGTAGTTGCTCTAGTGCGTGCTCCTCCCTCTTCCTCATGTAGGCCACATTAGCGACTACTACCAAAAATTCCTAGTGACATATATTTGAAATACACAGGCGATTTATGGTGCTCATATTTGCTTTTCCGCAAAGCCCTCTTTCACATAGGTTCCATCACTCGTCTGGCAGTGGGCATTTTATTTCTCCAAAAAGAGATTTTGTTTTCAACTGAAAACTTTTTCTTTAACAAAAATCATTAGGAGATTCAAACTCCAATGGAAAACGTCTCCTTTCTTCTAATGAAACGTGCGTGTGATAGCGAGTTCAGAGGAGGCGCCGCCTGTCGCGTGCACCTCGAATCGAACGTCCTTGGTTCGGATTCCGCCGAGCACAACCAGCCTTCCATCCCATCGAGGCCCTCAAATTTGCTTGTCTAGAAAGGATAGCGCCCATTTTTGCCTTCGTGTGTCATTGTATGTGTACCAAATACGCATTCAAATTGCCTTTACGACATCACGTAGAAGTGGAGTGCGTGGCGCATCCCAGTTGGGGACTGATTAAAGCCTTCTCTATCCTTTGCCCATCCAAACAAAATATTTTTAAGTGGAAAATTAAAATAATGAATGCATGTAGTAGTAGTTTAAGTAGCAAATGTGGTACATGTCGCAAACGTGAGCAGCAATGGGACTTGGGAGCGCGCCAGCCAACCACAACAAATCAGAGCACCGACCAAACGCATGCCAGCCAATCAGTATACTGACCGTAAACAACCTCTCTCCATGGCACGCCCCTTCGATATGGCCTGATTGGCTGGCACATTCCCACCTCCCAATGCTGCCCACCTTTGCGACTTGTACAACAAAGGTTAAATAAATTTAATTAGACAATTTCGATATAAAAATAAGCAAATAAAAGCCGAAACTCACGTTGTGCGCACAGATTGGTGCCATCATGTTAAAAAAAATTTTGGAAGAAACAGAATGACTTGAACTGATTCTACCTTTATGTTTGCCACCTTGCTTTATTCTTACGTTGACTTAAAAGTGCGCCATGCACTCTGTTTCAGCATGATATCGTGGGCGACAATAGTAGTTACCCATTCTCATATTTCTCCGCATTCACTCATTTGGCAAACTCTCTCACTGATGGTCGAACTCGGCATTGCCAATAAAATATTTATTCAATTTTTCTCGGCTGAATGACGAAATTATTTGTCGTTGCAGTGCTGTGTGCCTCTGATGTTCTGCTGTTCCCGATCGAAAAAGAAGCCCGGCAGTCCGTACGCGCGTCGGGATGTGATTTGCAAGGTATTCCTTTTTATTAGGCTGTCCGGAAAGTTCTGGCGGTTTTGACGTCCATTTCAAACGATCATAACTTTTTTCATACTCAGCTTGGTTCATTTGTCGGCTGTCTCGGTTGCGCATTGTCCCAGTTTGAAGTCAAAATAAAATATCGTTCGCAATCGCTTTTTCGACACACTTCAATAAGCCTTTCAAGAACAGAATTATAAAACAACGTTGGAATACAAATTATCTAGTGAGGTAGAGCGAAAAATTCTGTACAGAAAGTGGCATTAGTGCGCGTGCAAGTTGAATTTTTTACTTAATAATAGAAGAATGAAAAATAGTAACACAAAACGCCGAGAACTTTCCGGCCAACCTAATACTACGTTTCGTTCCAGAAGGGTCTCTTCGCGCTGATGTTGGCTCGAGTGGACGAATTCGACACTTTAACGCCTCTGATCTCCACTCCTACTTCGCAGCCATCTAATCCCATTCCGCCGATGACAAGGGTAAGTTCAGAAGATGACATTGTCTTCACTTAACAAAAAAAATGGACAACATGTCGACAGTGCGGCCCGCATGAGGAGGACGTCTTAGCCGATTAGAGCATCTAGCGTACACGCTGGAGTTTCTTCTCATGCAGAGCTCAGTGCTTTCACATGCAAGTCGCATGGCCGACCAGTACCAAGTGTGCTATACACGACCACGGTAACTAATAGTAACAATAAGGCCACGCGGAGGGAAACCCGACCAGCAGCGGACCTCAAACTTGGGTAATTAAACCATTTAAATCTCTAATTTTAGTAACGACGATTATAAAAGAATAAATTTAAGCAAAACCTAAGGACAATGCGAAGAGACGGATATGACAAAAAAAAATTTTACAAAAATTTGTTTAACAAAAATAAATATTTAGAGGCACCCGTGCAATAATCTTCCATCGCGATCTCTCCGCAGAACACATCATATTGTTTGTTGAATCCCTCAGCTTTAGGAGAAGATTTGTCATTGTCATAAACGTTTAAGGCTTTAGAGTAAAAAGTGTTTTTTATAGAATTATATTTATTTATTTATTTATTTATTTATTTATTGTTGCAACTGAAGTGCACCTATTATTATAAAAACAGAACAATAAACATTGGCAGTCAACACAATCAAGACTAACTTCAAAATAAATGGACCTCAAACTTGGATAATTAAACCATTAAACCATATCTATACTTAGTGGAGCACAAAATCGATCGCATCGATCATATCGATCACAGAATCAGCATCGGTCGGTTTTATCAATTTTCTCAACAGATGTGTTCAGAAATTTTTGGCCAGCACAACACAACACACAAGCGCAATCGCATAACCATTAAACGTATTAATTGGCCAATCAATATCGATCGATAACATCCTCTTCTACAGCGGGGTGCGTGTAGCGTAGTCGGAGGAGGTGCCGACTGTCGTGTGCACCCGACAGCAGGTTCTTGGTTCGGATTTCCTGCTCAAGCCAACTAAGCTTTCCCTCCGGGGTGGTCAGACAGGGTGTTTACAGAATTGGGTTCATCCACCGTGCAGTACGCATCGTAGAAACAACGGATTTCTAGGTGTAGGAAGATAAAGTAGTCAGAAGTTGCTAGCTGCAAAATTATTACGTTTTGCAGCTATTTTCAAGCTATTTTTTCACCCTTATGAAACGAGTGCAAATGTACCCTCTGACTTGTGCATTCGTTGTTTCTAAGCCATCTCGAGGTCTTATGGCTTACTGTAGGAAATCGCCGAGAGTCTCATATAATGAAGGCCTTCCTTTTTCAAATTTTCAAACGAAGTTCTCACGCATCAGATTGATTTTTCAATGAATTTTGACGTTGAAAAATGCTGACTCTGCACCTTTTAGCCGTCACTGCCTCAAGCAGCGCGACTGACCTCCACTTCCGACAGTCCTCCACCTCCACGTCGGTCCAATCACGGAAAAACCCTTATCGTTCCGTTGAACGCTAGTCGGTGTAAGTCTTCGGCTAATTTGGCTTCAATTAAATTTAAAAATTTTTAAATTACCGAAGCGTCTGTTTAATTAGAATTTTGCTTTCCTTTGAGACTTGTTTAGTTGATTGATTTAACTGTAAGCACCTTTTATTTCTGTGTTACCCGTTCTATTCATCTTTTATTTTTTGTTTCGGTGCTACCTTTTCTAGCGTTGATCATTGGGTTGCTTGAGCGGGCGTCAACGAGATCCCATACGTCCTTGTCGCGTGCCAGAGTGCTCCAACGGGACTTCCTCGCTCGATATACTGGATATACTTGTAGGGATTGTCAAGTATTCTCCATCTAGCAGTAATCCTGCAACTCGGTGGGTAAAGTATGACATGGTGGCACATTGTGGGTATGTTTCACCATTCTACCCGCTTCATGGCTTATGAATCATTGTTTTGAATCTGGCTTCCGGTGGTTTCTTTGTCATCAAGCGGAATACACCTGTGACGGTATTCGTCCAGCGAGCGTCTGCAAGACGTGTTGCGTTGGCCCTAGTTTATACTTGCGCCGCCACGAGGCGCGGCATTACGATCGCCATAGACATCGATTTTTCGCGCCGCCCAGTCGATATCTATCCCGACCATCGTGCCGCGCCGCGCAGCGGCGCAAGCATAAACCAGGGCTTGCTGGCCCACCTAATTTTCGACAGCTTTGCTTGTGCGACAGCGTCTCTGATTTATTAATATTTACTTATTTTTGCTACGGCCTATCCAAACGGAAGACGTATGCTTCTTTATTCATTTGCGTCGTCATCCTTCATTCTAAATTGTTTATTTTATATTTTATAATTATTTTTAGAACTTTTCACCTGTTTTTTATTCACCTTTATATTAAATATATTGGAAAAACATTGGAAAACAACTGAAAAAACCAGCACATTGAAAAAATTTGCGAAAACGAGTGAATTTTGCTTCCACCTCACTACAACAATGAATCTCTCTGAAGTTGATGAGTACTGCTCATAAGTACGCCCCATGTCGCGAATATGAGCAGCATTGGGAGGTGCGAGCGCGCCAGCCAATCATAACCAGGCAGAGCACCGACCGAACGAATCGCAGCCAATCAGGGTACCAATCGCACATGCGGCGCTCGCTGAATTGCACATATGATGCGACTTGTTAGGCTGGCATGTTCGAACATTCCAATGCTGCCCACATTAGCGACATGGACCGGAAGTACTTTGAAAATGCATACGCATCAAGGTAAAGGGCTTCATTTTTCAAGAAAAACTCTGATTCAAAGATTTCATCAACTTTAAGCAAGTACGTGATCTAGCTGCTCTTCTCTAAGAACAACGTCTTGTGTCCGCTCGTGTCTTCAGTGACGAATGACTCCGAAATCGGTGTCCAGTAGTGCGAACGAAGATGGCTATCTATGTCGTTCGCTAAATCCCTCGGAGATTTAGCTGCCACTATGCATAGCATTCGGACACCAATATTTGAGACAAGTTGCCTTCCACTGGTTAGTAAAGAAAGAGTCAGAAAATGAGCGTGGAAAGTCGAGAACGGAGAGGCCACCATCATATTCAGGTGTCGTCTATTGTTGCTATCTAATCTATAAGTAATCGATATTACGCCATAGGAATAGAAAAAATGGACAACGGGTAATTACAAGGGTAAACAAAAAATCGATAATGCTCCTTTAAAGTTGAGCTTGAACTTTGAAAAAAGCGCCCACCAGCACCTACGTAAACCCTAGTTTGTGTTAGCGTCGCCACGCGGTGCGGGAACACAATCACCGTAGCTATCGATTTTTCTCGACGCCCGATCAATATCTATTCCGGATATGGTGTCGCGCCGTGCAGCGTTGCAACTCTAAACCAGAGCTTAGGCGGGAATTGTACCACTGTTGCGGAGCTGTGCATGCAACGTTATGAAAGCCATCAGCATCGATTGCCTGCGCCACCTGATCGATACTGGCGGATTGATATCGATTTTTTCCTAACGCCGCACAGCCCAGCGGTAGAAGTACACATCCCGCCTTAAAAGTAGTATGGCTCTCGCTTAAGCGTTGTTCGTCCTCGTTTCTTTCGGTTTCTTCCTCGATCAGTTAAAATAAATACGATTACAAATACAAAATTTGCATCAAATTTTACCTTTACGTTATTAGATGAGGGGTAAATTTTCTAATTCTTAATAAATGTGAATAGATTCTTCTTTGAATCTCTTAAAGTGATTGGTTTTTAGTGATTCACCCATCATTCACTGGAAAAGATAGAGCAGTACCTGAAAGAAAAAGATTTTTCAGTATAAACAGGGCCTCTAACTTGTAATTGAACATGTTTTATAAAACTTTTTTAGAAAGCAATTGTAAAAAACAGCTGATCCAAGCTAAAGCCAAAAGATTTCCAGGAATTCTTAGAATGTTGGGTTATTAAAATAAATACACCAAAGGCACGTGGTAGCGCAGTCAATTCAGGAGGTCATTTATGGTCAAATCGACATTCGACAATCAATGGCAATCGATACTGACAATCGTCATTATCGATTGGTATTGATCGGCAGGGCACATGTATCGCATCGGAGTAGGCGCCGGCTGTCGCGTGCTTTTCCCATTCCAGGCTCTTGGTTCGGGTATCCTGCCCAGGCCAGCCAAGCCTTCCATTCTTCACTGTATATGTGGACCAAGTACGCACTCAAATTGCCTCGTCGACATCCCCTTGAAGTAAAATGCATGGCGCATCTCAAGCGGAATTGATTAACGCCAACCTGTATTCTTATCACTTGTCTGATTGATACTATTCACTTCTTCCGAGGCATTATATCCACTGCTGAAAATGGCCACCTGCTGACCATTCTGACAAAAGCAAATAAAATCGATCAATATCGATCAATATTTTCACTACTTGTTCTGAAACCGTCAAACATGTGCTTTATTCGTATCCAATAGTATCGACTGGCAAGTTCGTTCGGAGCTGTGCCCTTCCGCCTATCCAGCGGTCATTGATTTCGCGCAGATAAAGTGACAGACTGACAGAGCTTTTTGTAAATATTGAATTCCAGAACTCAGCTGACTATCGACTATTAAATCGATACTGTTGGCTTGGTATATAGCCTTTCTAACGACCATACATATTCATGCACTCCACCTCCCCCTCCTTCCTCTTCAATCGACCATTTCTTGACGACAACCGATAATTAATTGATCGTTATTGATTTACCGATCGGTACCGTTGCCTTGCTGCGGACTCTATCATCCAGCCAGCAGATTCAGTTAGCCCCACCCTACTATGTTGATCATTTCTGGATAAACATCGAGAATATCGATCAATCAGGCAGACTTGTCCGAGTAGGCGGGACAAAGCGCGGCGTGCTAGTAGAAGGGGAAGAACGCATCACCCTCGTGATGGCATGGCAGTCCGTGCAGTTTGGAAGATCGAACTAGATCAGTTCTCGTACGCACAGCCAGCTTCTTTTGCAGAGTAAGCTAAGAAAGCTGAAAAAAAATCAGAAAATTTAATAAAAATTAAAAATCAAAAATTAAAATTTAAAACTTACCTGTGAATTATATTTTCTTCAGATCGCGTGCCAGTGGCTCCTCTACTAGGAACTCCAGATAGTCGAATAACGTCGTTCGAAGCTGGAACGACGAAGAGCTGTGCGACGATTCCGGAAGACGACGAGGATGAGTCGCCGAGCTGCGAACGGATCGACGATCTCATCTCTATCGATAGGGTGGGCCAGCAGGTTCCTTCACAGTCTTTGAGCTAGAAGTTATCTGAGAAGAGCAGATTTCTTCTTGAACTGTTTGGCCGGGGGTGCGCCGTGCACTCCACTTACCCTGAAGACCTGCACGGGATTCGTGAGCAGTGTCAGTGTTCTAGCAATCCACTTTCAGACGACAACTTCCGCATCGGAACACAAGTCTCATCGAGGTTTCTACTCGCATTCGGCGTACAATCTGATTCTACCCGTTCCACCGCCAGAATTCCAGGTGAATAGTAGAGAAAATAAGATTTTTCCGTCAATTCAGACCTACAACTACGCCTTGGCTGATGTGACATCCATGAAAGATTAGAATGGATAGAGTTTGAGTAGCTAAGGATGTTTCGGCTAAGTATAGGATTTCTTGGGAAGCTGACGTCTTCTATAGCAACCAAAAGGGAATAGAAGACCATGGCCGTATACTCTGGCTCCATAACTTAGCCCAGCTCGTTCTAATGAAGTATTTAAGAAGGTACGAGAAAGTATAGTCTGTAGAATTCCTTTCTACAACTCACTAAAACCGATTCAAAGAAGATTTCAGTCGTCTTCGTCCGGCTTCTCGACACAGGTAAGCCCAATGTCGCTAATCGTGAGCTGATATCGTGATCGCTCTCACTTCTACTTTTCTCTCCTAGAAGCTGGTGGTATTCAGAGAGGTCTGCCATCTAATAATCAAAAACTAGAACAGTGGCGTAGAGTCACACTTTTTCGAGTGAAGTTTGAACTCGAAACTGTCCTGGCACCCGTTTTACAACTCGATTTTTCGCGTCGATCTTTCAACTCGATTCTTTTCGTTTTACAACTAGATTTTTCAACACGTTTCACAACCCACTTGAAATGTTTTAATGAAAAATTGGGTGTGCTTAAAGTGCATGACGCATTCCCAAAATTATGATACCATAATGTCAATTTCTGTCCAGAAATGACAGCCTAGAGTGAAATCACGAAAATGTTGCCCAATCGGGAGCGCAAGCGCAAAACAAGTCAACAGTGGGATTTCTCAATCAATGTCGGTCGATACTATATACTGGGCGTGCGTAGAGTGCATGGCGTATTCCCGAAATTAGTATTGAAGAAACGAAGCTCGACATTTTGTCGTCACCCAATCACTTAGACCTGCGTAGAATGCGTGGCGCACTCCGGCCATTCCCTAGCTTTTCAGACATCAATAGAATTCATGGCGCAGTTTGGAAACTGATTACAGATTTAGCCCCTTGCTATAAATATATTTAATCAGCTAGTCTGTCCGTCTGTCCGTGCGTCCGCGCAAAACTAATCATGCCTCAAAAGCTTTCTTTCTCAGTTATTCCCCAGTCTCTCAATGTTATTAATTCATGATCTAAATCCAAACTTTGAGATGTGCGCCACGAAGATATGATGACTCGGCAGATTTCACTGCAAGTGAATAATCGATATCGATCGCTCACCTAGGATATCGATCGGTTCTGTCAATTTCTGCCTCCGCGACTGATCGTTTGGAAATTGAATCAGACTAATATGCTGGGCGGGGGCAGTCGTTCGGCACACCGTGCTGCCCACCCCCACTTCCCGCCCTGCCCGCGCCGCCCTATTTGGACAAATTTGCTGCGCGTGAAACCGTCGTTAATTGGCGTGACGTCGTCCAAAACCCTAACAGGTGATAGGAGACGATTGGGAAGCGCATCTCGGAGAACTCTGGAGTCATTTTCCAGTCGGTTCGGTTATGGAGGCAGTTGAGGAAAGGAGAACGTCGCTCTTCTCTCTAGATTCTTTCAATTTTCGCCACAATTCTTTAAATTTTCGCTTCAACTAGCGACTATGGGTGATTCCGGTCAGGAGTTCTACATTGAAGGCTTATCCGTAATTGTGCGCAAAACCGGCTCACGGTCCTCTCTTTCCAAGGATGAGACAATTCTCCTTGTGTTGAAGAATTTTCTAGTGGATGGTCGCGTTGCTGCCATGACATATCTCGCTAAGATGTTGCTGTACTTGTCGGAAAATGCGGACGACGCCTTTGTACTGAGCAACGTGGCGGGACTGAAGAAAGCCGTGGCGCTGCAGCTGAAAACTTTTCCTTCAGATATGGTTAACAATATTCTGACTCTTGTCTCAAGAACGAAATCAGTTCGGGATAGAGCTGCAGGGCCAAGGGAAGTGATTAGAAATGCGATGCTTCCATGCGATGGCAGGGGGACGGACATCTTGTCCTCGGCACGCCCCTCGCCCCGCCTCTTTCTGAGGACGGTGTATCCAAGGACTCTCCGTCTATGCTGGTAGGTCAGAGTTCACAACAAGTAAACCGAGTTCACAACAAGTATGGGTCAGCCAGTCAATATCAATCGGTAGTGCCGATTTTTCTCCATAAATGACTGCCTGAAGTGAAATAACGGAAATGTTGCCCAATCAGAAAAAGCTCACAACAGGTCAACAGTGGAGATTTTTCAATCAATATTGACCGATACTATATACTCAAGTAAACGGTATGGATCGGTCAGTCACTATCAATCGATAATGCCGATTTTTGTCAATAAATAACGGCGTGAAGTGAAATCATGAAAAAGTTGCCCAATCAGGAAAAACTTACAACGATTCAACAGTGGGAATTTCTCAATCAATATCTATCTATATGCCCTGGGGTAGGCTACATCCAGCAGTCAGGTTACTGATCTCTTCATTTCACTTTCCGCTCTACATGTGGACATATGAAGACTGCATGGCGTACTCCTAGAGCTAGTGTTGTATCAGCTAAGCTCTATGCCTCACTAGGCAAGAGCTTCCATCTTTTTTAACCTAAGTTAGTCTAAGGATAAGGAATAATGCAGCGTTAATCAATCACTTCTTGGGATGCGCCACGCCCTCGTACATCTGTCGAATATCGGAGAGGTCCTTTAAATGCGTCTTCGATCTATAATGGGATAGGTGAGTCGATGTCTTATTTTACAAGGCAGCTATATTTCTATACTAAACGGACTACTGCACGTAGAGGGGGGGGGGGGTAGGTGACTTGGACGGGAATCGATCCCACTGAATTCGCACTCTGTCGCCTCTTCGAATATCAGCTCGCCACACGCCACGCGGGACTTGACACTCGACGGACGGAATTCTTTATTCTAGACCTCAAACTTGGGTAATTAAACCAGCGTCAATGTAATCGCATAATATATTACCGCGACAAGAGGATACATTTGAAAAGCATTTTTATTATGTTAAAAAAGTTCCTAAAATCTAGGAAAATAGAGAACAAAAATGATGGCCTCAGCGGCCTGACGTGACGAGTCCCGACTGCCTCGCCGCAGCCTGACATTTTCTTTTACGCCAACATCTTCCATCTGATAATCACGAGAAGCCTATAGAAGGTCAACAGACACCTAATCTGCCATCGCCATCTACCGCTACCCTGGGAATCAGCCACAAAGCATTTTTTAATAAAATAAGCATAGTTACAATTACAGACAATCCTAATGCGTCTAAGTCGTCTTGTCACGACACTTACTAGATTATTCGTTCGTAGTGCAGCTCTTTTGCCAATGCTCCACACATGAGCTCATCGATCAATGTCTATCCAAAAACTGTCCACCTATTTTTCCGCTCAGATAATGTTTTTTTAATGCGTACCTATTAAAAATACAATGGCTTCTCTGAATATCATCATCTGATGCTTTTGTTCGTGTTCGTTTTAAAGCTATTCTGGTGCAAACGTAATGAAGTCGCTCAAGAAATCCCACCTTAGAATCTCAGTTGGCCTTAAAACTTCCAAAGAAAAAAGTCGTTTTGTATTTCACTTGGATAAAATTCACTTTTTAGAAACTTGTGCCTTCATTCAAATCAATGCTATTGCCCAGCAGAACTCTACGCTAGCCTTTATTTCCGCTATTTATAGTGCTATACCCAGTGCTAACCTCAGACGCGGCTATACTAACCGAGTAAGAATCCTGGTCTTCCATGCATCTAATGCACGATTTCAGATTCCCGTGCCTCAATACTCACCACCAGCACTGCCAAGAAATCAGTTTCGACCGCGACAATTGCCGCGAGAGACGCGACCGACTCTTGCTAGCCCTGAGGTGCTGCCAAGTCCCTGTGCTAACAGCATTGGAAGGTTTGTTGGCTTTTTTAAACACTGGTAGTTATTGTGGCCTACATAGGGAGGCGGAAGCATCAGGCCAATCACAAGCAACCAAAGAAGCGACCGAGAACGAGCTGGCCAATCAGAGGGCCAATGGCAATGGCCGTCGAGTGGCGCGGCCTGTTGACTTTTCGCCCAATGGCGCTGCATCGCTTTTATACTCCGCTGCCTTAAAACACCACACTTAACAGAATTTTGGGTTACTGTATTAGGCGAATAGTGCCGCAAGCCGCGGTAGATTTAGTGAGAAGTCAGAGATTTCGCCGTCGGAGGTTTTCTGGAGAGGAAGGCACTTTTATGTTCGTTCCTCCTATTGATGCCGAAACCTTCAGTCCAAATTCAACCGGCTCACCAATCGATACGACTGGATCGATAAGCGACAGCTTCTACATCAATAGTGATGTGATATCGTCCACAAATGGTAACACTTCGGCAGCTTCAGCCGACGCTCTCTCCTGTGTGCTTATGTACGGAGGTTTAGGCTCACAAATTGCCGACGAGAACGCGTGTACCGAGTCAGAAGTGCAGTCTAAGTACCAATTACATAGGTGAGTCGTTTCTGTTGTATTTTGCCGTTTTCTATACTCATCTTGAATAATTTTTGAATTCGCTGCTGATAACTTCCGCTATCAAAGTTCTTCTTCCTGAAGTTGTCAGATTGAAATGCTCCGTTCCTTGTCGAAAAGGTTGAATTGTTCTCTGGAATTTCAAGGAGGAGGGCACTCAATTGAAGACAGCCCAGAGAAAAGAAGGAATGATTGATGACGGGTAAAATAACTTTGCACTGTTCGTAATCACAGAAAATTCGAGAGAAAATCAGAGCAAGTCCGCAACACTTTACGAAGATCTTTGCATATAACTTGGAGCAGAAGAACCTGGTGCAACCTGAAATTTTCGATTTTGTACAGTCGCGGTGAATTCTCCAAATTTCTGCCGAAGGATTCTAAAATTTCTGCACTAGTCGCTAATGTGGCCTACATGGCAAAGCGGGAATGCGCCAGCCAATCGCAACCTCTCAGGGCATCAACGCAAACGCACCTCCTTGATGGCGCGTGCTTTCGTTGTGGTCTGGTGTGCCTGCACCCCTTTTTCTCCCCATGTAGGCCACGCTAACGACCAGCACCAAAATCTCTTATTTGTCGTTGTAGGATCTTTGTAGGAGGAATTTTTTAGGGCCTACTGATAGACAAAAATTGGCTACTATTCACCTGCGCCGGTCAAGCATTAACTACAGGGTGTCCCAAAATTATCATGTACCATGTACGACTGTCGTTGAATCTTGGCATGTCGTTTAACACTGGAGCAGGATGTCGTGAAGCTGTTGAGTCAAGATTGTTATCGAAGCTTTATTCGGCCTACGTTTCGGCGTAACCGCCTTCTTCAGAGCCTGGGAAAGTCAAAAAGAGTTTGAGAAATTACTCGTCCAAGAAATCATTTCAAGCTACAGGAATCTCAAAAATTAATGAGAGAATGAAACGAATAGGGAGTAAGGCAACCCGACTGACCTTATGGAAACAGCCGAAAGGCTGGATGGTCACCCTCGGATGGAGAACGACTGGGTGATTGAACTCTCCCTTCGGGTCAACCCCTCAGCGGGCCTCCGGCTGGCGCCCTCCCGGGTCAAGCCCACAGAGGTCGGCAAATGGGGCCAGCTCCTTGGTTACGGCACCCGTTCCTCTCTCCTATTGATCGCGGGATTCTTGAACTCAATCCACAACGCCTCCAGGGTTTTGCACGCCGCGATATCGAACTCACGCGCTAGGATCATCACCGCTATCCCAACCACTGCGCCACTGTGACGTCGCAGTCTGTGTTCCCCCAAAGGCGTGGAGACTTTGCACTTGTCCAGTCCATCCACGTGCTCCTTCACTCTGACCCAAAGAGGCCTGCCCGTCTCACCGATGTATTCCTCGTTGCATTGACTGCAAGTTATGAGGTACATCGTTCCCCAGACTCTACAGTCGCCTTCCCTACCGTACGGGTAGACCGTTCAGGAAGGAGTAGTACACGCGCTTTCATATTGACGGTTTCTAACAAGCTGCGCCTTAAGGTTGGCAGGGGGTATCTCAACGACCCTTACGAGGTCGTCTAGCTCGGCCTTGCGAACACAGTCCCAAACATGGACGCTGAGTGCATCCGTTATAAAGGGCACTGAAAAAGGAACCTTGTTGCGTTCTTGAGCGCTACGGGTTCGAGTCGACGACCTCTCTTGGGCATGTTGTCGGGCACATACCCATTTGACAAAGCAATGCGAGAAGCCATTTTCATCGATGAAGACTTCAAGTCGACATCGGAAGACACTAATGCAGCTGTGCGGAACATGTTCTGAACAATGGCCCTTTTAGTAGTGCGAGGGTGTGCAGAACGGAGGTGCACTATGATGTTCTTGTCACTAGGTTTCCATACCACCGTTGGGAAAGTGCTCTGGGAGAGCCGAACTTCAGCGTTCAGGAACGGCAGCCAATGATTTGTCGGCTTCTCCCTTGTGAGCACAATGTGCTCCGCTTGGTGATTGAGAAAATCGAAACAGGTGTCCATTTCGGTTTGCGTGGGACATACGATAAAGCAATCATCAATATACCGACAATACAACATCATGTACCGTCTTGGTTTCGCCCGCTAGCCATGTTCACCCTGATCTCATGTGCTAAATATCCAGTTGCGGTATTGAATTTCTACGAAACCAGACGTTCAGCGGCCGAGCGGTCCGAATCATCACTGCTCCTATGAAGCCCATCCACCCTCTATCGCATGTGCGCAATTTATTCTCCGAAGTGTCCGTTCTTCTCTACGTGGAGAGAAACAGATCATAAGAGTCCGAATCCGAAGTGTTTAACCTGCAGAAACATCACCTGTATCACCTGTCGTCCCGTTGATCATCGACTTGCTCGAGCGGGCGCCAGCAGCGTCTCCATTCGTCCCTGTCGCGTGCCAGAGTGGTCCAATGGATCCTCCTCGCTCGAGGGACACGAAGAGCGTCATATCGGTCGTTCAGGGCTTTCACGAAGAAGTCCGACCAACGCGTTGGTGGGCGTCCTGGTGTTTTTTTGACATCCCGCGGAATCCAGTCTGTGACGGCTCTCGTCCAGCGGGTGTCTGCGAATCGCATTACGTGGCCGGCCCACCTAATTTTCGACGACTTGGCCCATGCGACAGCGTCTCTGATCTTCGAACGTCGGCGAAGCTCGGAACTCCGGAGGCCTTCTCTTACTTGCGTGAGTCGTGTCACTCCGAGCATCGTCCTCTCGATTCCACGCTGCGCGACGCTGATCGCGTGTTCATCCTGCTTTCGTATAGCCCAGGTCTCTGAAGCGTATGTTAGGGCAGGAAGAACAGTGGAGTCGAATATGTGGGCACGGAGTCGGACGTTCTTCGTTTTCTTCACGACTTCTTCGACGCTCTTGAAAGCTCCCCAAGCCGCTCGTTTCCTCCTGCTCAGCTCTGGTGCTAGGTCGTTGGCCATGTTGACTTCGCGACCCAGATACACATAGCTGGAGCATTCGGAGATGTTCGTTCCGTTGAGCGAGAATGGGGCATCAGAAACCCATCCGTTCTTCATGAACATCGTCTTCGTAAGATTCAGCTGCAGTCCAACGCTTCCACATACACGATCGAAGTCGGCCAGCATTCGCTCCGCCTGACTGATGCTCGGTGTTATGAGCACGATGTCGTCAGCGAAGCGAAGATGGTGCAGTTGCCGGCCGTCGACCTTCACTCCCATGTCATCCCATTCTAGTTCGCGCATGACGTTTTCGAGGGTGGCGCTGAAGAGCTTCGGGGATATGGTATCCCCTTGTCGAACCCCTCTCTTCACGTCAATGACGACGTCGTTGTAGAATGGTGAGATCTTGGTCGTGAATCCACTGTACAGCTCTCGAAGGACTCTGATGTACTGAGTAGGAGCGCCCTGGGTGAGTAGAGCTTCCATGACCGCTTCAGTCTCGACGGAGTCGAATGCCTTCTTCAGGTCGATGAACGTAAGGCAAACGGCAGCTTATACTCTCGCGACACTTCGATGAGCTTCGTAATGGTGTGTATGTGGTCGATCGTGCTGAATCCTCTCCGAAATCCTGCTTGTTCGCATGGCTGTCCTTCGTCCAGCGTTCTACTAATCCTATTCAGGATGACTCGAGTGAACAGCTTGTAGACTACGGACAACAGGCAGATCGGGCGATAGTTGCCAATGTCGTGCACGTCTCCCTTCTTGTACAGCAAGACGGTCTTGCTGGTCTTCCACTGAGATGGATCCCTGCATTCGGACAGGTAGCGTGTGAAGAGCCGCGCCAAGGTGTTGATGAGCGCTGGCGGGAGGTTCTTCAGGTGTTCAGCTCTGATCCTGTCGGACCGGGTGCTGTACGTTTCTTCACCGACGAGATGGCGTGTCGGATCTCGGAAGGGAGAACAGAGGGAACGACGTATCCATCCTGCGGAAGATGGCATGGGGGCAGGTGGACGTGGCTATCGAAGAGATCGGAGTAGATGAAGTCGTGGATGATCTTCTCCATGGTCCTTCTGGAAGAGGTGACGGTTCCGTCAGGACGTCGGAGAGCGGTCATCTTGGTCTTGAAGTTGGCGAAGTTCCGGCGGGCATTGCGGATGCTCAGCCCTGCCTCTGCTGCTTCAGCCAACACTTCCGCCCTTCTCTCCTTCAGATCTTCCTTTATCGCCGCTCTGCATAGCTTTGCAAGCTCGGACGTCAGTTGATAGTTGCCTGACGCTCGTGCTGCTCCACGCTGGCGTATCAGCTCGAGAGTTTCCGGAGACAGGCGTGTGTTGGTGGTCTTCAAGCTCTCGGCTCCCTTAGCACTATCGTGGAGATGGTGCACGAAGCGATCGTATTCCTCGTCGACGTTGTCCATGACGGCATCTTCCCAAAGGCCGACAAGAGAGGTGTAGAGATCCCAGTTGATGGTCGTTCTGGGACTCCTCTTCTTGAACTTCGCGGCCTTCTCTCCTTGACGCGAAAAGCGGAACCTCGCGCGAAGGAGGCGGTGGTCCGATCCCGTGTAGAACTTGGGGACAACGGAGACATCGGTCAGGCAATACTTGCGATTGAAGATGATGTGGTCGATCTCGTTGTGGAACTGGCCACCGGGGATCCCCAGGTCCATCGTAAGGAGGGAGGCTTCTGGAACTGCGAGTTTCCATGGATGGTCTTGGTCGACATGATAAACTCAGACAGCCTTTCACCTTGCTCGTTCCACTCCAAACCGTGGGTTCCGATGTGAAGTTCTTCCGGCGACCTTCGTGGCCCGATCTTGGCATTGAAGTCGCCGACGATCACCTTGTAGAAGGTGTGATCTTCCTTATAGAACTTCTCCAGCTCCACGTAGAAGGCTTCGACCTTTTCGTCGTCGTAGTCGGATGTTGGGGCATACGCGACGAATACGGTCAAAGCTGGCACGGAACGACATCGCTTCAGTCGCAGACGTCCGATTCGGGTTGTCAGAGACTCGTACGAATCGATGTTCATGGCCAAGTGCGTGTTGACGAGGACACCAACGCCGCCTACTCCCCTGCTGTCGCATGTTCCGAGGAACAGTTCTTCTCCGGAGTCGTAGGCGGCGTGTAGGGGGTGGTGTCTTCTCGTCTCGGTCAGTCCGATGACGTCGTACTTGATCTTCCTGGCTTGCATCATCAGGTCCTCGACGGATGCTTCCGACGCAAGCGTGAGGGCGTTGTAAGTACAGATCGTCATCCTAGTCCTTCTCAGTTTGCGCAGCCTGGTTAGGCCCTGAGATTTTAGCAGCCTCTCCGTACTCGTCCTTCCCATCGCTGCAGAAATGGGGGCTCTTTCGGGGTCAGAGGAATGAGGCCTTTTAGTGCTGCTGTGTTTGACTGGAATACAACACGGGTAGCTAGTCAGGCTCTGTCGTGCGGGCGAAGAACTCCGGGCAGCCAGCCAGACTGCCCGAAGGGACGGGGCGAGACTTAAGGTGGCCTCGAATCGCCTTACATGTACTCCCAGTCTACCGAGTGCAAGCTTTTGGCCGAGCCGACACAGTTACAATCCGCACAGTCACGGACACATCCACGCACACTGTGCACGAACATGCCGCTCCCACGCACAAGGAACGCATCGACCCGACACAGCAGGAGCAAGGAGTCCATCCCCTGCATCCCACCTGCGTCTCTGGGCAGTACACGGTCGCATTTGGTTCGCGTTTAATTCCCCTATCCACCACCCAGGGACGCGCCACGTGGCCCTGCGACAAGCGGCCCGAGATTCCTCTTAACAAGAGAGCCCGAAGGCTCTCTATCGAGGGAGATCCGTGGACAGAAACATGATTAAAATTAATCGGTATTGGTTGACAAGTCGACACCGTTTACTGTCCGACAGTAATAATACTCCTCCGATTCCCATAGTCGCTCTCCCTATCTCTTCCACCCTCCCCCACCCCTTCTCGCTAATACTAGGTCCTGGCACATCACCTTGCGACAACGTCGATGACACGCCTTCTGCACTCCGAGACACACGTAGCACGACTTCTGTGACCCGTCTTCAGAAACCCGACGCATATTGCACGATATTGAGGGAAAACACTGGTCCCCCTATTTCCCCCCCCCCCCCTCTCGCTGATCCCCTCTTCACTGGTCCCCTCCTACTGATTCCCCTTACTCGGAATCCCTACGCAAGTTGGATGTCTGCGGCACGCCTTCTGAATCCTTGCGCACGTTGGACGATGTCTGTGGCACGTCTTCTGAATGCCTACGCTCTGCTCTTGATCCCCATCTTCTTACCCTGACGCGTTTACCGTCAAACGATACGAGGAGCCCGGTTCATTAATAGATCGATCTGGGAGAGGACGACTAGTTACGACGACTTTAATTCAGAATGTCAAACGTGTTCGTGAGCTGGAGCCGAGGAATCCCAATGTACCTTTGAGAATGACGGCAAATCGATAGGAGTTAGCAATACTTTTGTGACCCGCATTATAAGTGAGAAGCTAGGAATGAGGTCTTGCCGCTCGCAGAAGGCCCACATTTTCTTCCCCGGATTAAATAAAAGGATAAAGGGTGGCGTTATTCAATCTCCCTTGGGATGCGCCACGCATTCTACTTCTACGTTATGTCGTGTAGGCCAGTTGAATGCGTATTTGGCCATACAACGACTTGCGGTGGCCAGCCGATGAACAACTCAGCGCTTTACTCTTCCCATACAAGTTTGTTACCAATTCACCGACTCCGGAGGGATGAAGGGCTTGGTTGGCCTGGGCGGGAAATCCGAACCAGGAACCTGGTATCGGGTGCAGACGACAGTCGGCGTCTCCTCCGACTGCGCTCTACGCGCCCATTCCTCGGTAGTATAGTGGTGAGTATCCGCGTCTTCCTCCCCGGACATAATGAAGAATCACCAAATAGAATACATGGGCGCTCATTGCGTGATTCCGTTTCAGCTCAGCACGCCACCGCGATGCCAAGATTGTGACTCAGATCTAATACAAGTTTAGTAAGGACTATATGAATAAGCCATTAGCTTAGCCATGGCGGCTAATGTTGTGTTAAATGAGCGTATTCATCCCTTTTACAGCAAAGTCCTTTCTATCGAGCCGTATGTAAGCCTTCAAAGTGTATTGTTCTTGTTGTAGCCGTTAGCCAAGATTGTTACGATCTTCTTTATTCGGCTTACGTTTGGGCGAGTTTCGCCTTCTTCAGAGCCTGGAATAGCCGATAACATCTACAAGACTACCAGCCCAAACATCATACTACAGGGAACTAGTCTTGACGAAAACAGAACGTGATCCAACACCACAGTTTCCAACGACTAACCTCAGAGGTGGATGCAGAAGCGGACCACCAACACCCGCAGATGGACGTAGACGTGGGCGAATGAGCTTTAGCCCCGAGACAAACCGACTTAACCAGCTTGTGGATAAGATCACGAAGATCGAAACCCACAGAGCTGTGCGAAGGGTGCCAGCTCTTGTGTTACCGCCAGGCATTCCTCCTTCCGGTTGACCCGAGGACTCGTAGCTGCGATCCAAAGCGCTTCTAATGTCCTGCGCGCCGATATGTCACTCTCTCGCGCTAAAATCGACACTGAGACCAAGAAAAGATCCTGCGCGATGTTCTTCTCCCCTGGGTTGCTGAGAATTTTGTAAGTGGTCAATGCGTGCTCCAACAGGACACATTCTGCGAGATCAACACTGGCATTCTGCGAGAGTCACTTCCCTGAGTACTGGACGAAGGACTTCTGGCCACCTAACTCGCCTGGTCTGAATCCGATGAATTTCGCTGTGTGGGGCTACTTGCAGCAGAAGTCTCCTCGAAGAGTCACCAAAGTTTGAATGCTCTCAAAGCTTCACTTCAGAAGGCGTGGGACAATATCGACGTCACCTTCCTTCGGTCCACAGTGATGTCGGTGAGAAGACACTGAAGGCCTGCATTGCTGCAAAAGAAGCTCATTTCGAACATCTTCTCAAGTGAATGATTGCTAGGCATTGCTCTATATAGAAGTTGTATCAGATTGTATAACTGTTGTTTTTGTTGAAGTTATCAGTAATAAACTACGCGCAAATAATTAGGAGCCACCTTGTAAAGCCTTTAAAGTTCTAAAGAATGACTGTCTCAACCTCAATAAAGCTTTAGCTGCACACCGCTCAGCATCACCTACGCGAGAATGTCACCGTTGTTGTTCGTCAAAAAGGGAGTGAAAACTCCAAAATCTACTTGGAAGATGTTTTGGAAAAGACTTTGATTACCAGAAGCAGTGCTAACTTCAAGAATAAGCCCGCCCTTCTTCCAGCAGGATTTGGCATCTACTCATAAGCCGAGGATCATGCAGGAAAGGTGTCGTGCGACACGCTTCCTAACTTTGTAAGCCCAGAAAAATGGCCATCGTATAGCCTCAACCTCAACCCTATGGACTACTCTATTTGGTTTCATTTGGAGACCGTGGTCTCTAAAAACCATCATTCAGTCGACTCTCTAGAAGAAAGCCTTCTGAAGGCGTGTAAAGAAATGCCTGTGGTTAGAATTTCATGCTCTAATCTTTTTTGTCCGCTTTTCTAACGGTAAATATTGGGAACGCAATTTTGACACAACCTGTTCTAGCACCAATATTTGCCTTTTATCATTGTAGGATCGAGGAAGAGTCTGAATCGATGGACGGAGCCCATCGAGGGCGATGCAGTCAAGCTGCGATGGACCAGGAACGGAACTACGTCATACCACGAAGTATCTCTGAGCAAGTGAGTTCACGTGTCGCTTCCCTCAGGGCCTGTTCATACTTCCTGACGGGAGCGATAGGGCGAAGGATACGTATCAGATCAGTGCCGAGCCGCTGCCTGGAAAAAATCGATAGGTATGCTTCGCTTTGTCGCTGCCGTCGCTGCCGTCGCGGACCATGAACAGGCTCTTACCGCGCAATCCTATTCCGTAGGGGCGGGGCATTACAACCGCTTTCTCTGGCATGCGCAAGCGTAGTACAGGTGATGTGCCGAAAAGGTGATGTCCTGTTGTTGTGAATTTTGTACACCAGCATGGTGCGATTCCTGCTCCACATGGAGAAGCCTGCTGAAAATCAATAATATTGATTGGTCGTTGATTGGGACATCGATTTTCTTCTCTCGCTGCGAAGCATGCTTATTGGTTATTAATGTTATTAATTCTGTGAGATCTACGGTGAACTCCGCAATATCGATCGATATTTATTGATCGACGGTGTTGTGTCGACCATCTACCAACCAACTATTCGTGCATATAACCCATGATCAGCCTTCAATGGTAAAATGGATAAGAAAAAGTGCAATCAAACGATATTGATTGAGTGGTCGATGTTGCTTACTTGTTGTGAACCATGTCAGTAGAGTATGACTGTGATTCCCGTTTCAAATATTCTGCACAGAAATCGATAATATCGATCGATATCGATTAGCCGTTCCATTGCATTCGCTTTCTGTGAGGATTGTCCACCGACAGCTGCGTTTGTGTGACTCAGACTGTGAATCGTGAAATAACCTCAGAAATCGAAGAATTGGCTTCATCTGAAGCGATTGATCAATCGATATTTCTTTCTTTCAAAGAGGCTAATCCAGTAGTAGGCATATTCAGTTCACTCAATGTTGTGCTGCTTGATACCGTAAGGTGTAGCGAAACTTGTCCAGGTGGCTATTATTTTTGCGAAGATGAACATATGGACAAACGGACGAGCTGCCTACCAATCCGGTGTGCACATGTGTGGAAACTTTCTAGCCTAAACCGTGACAAAGTATTTGCACATAAGTAGTTATGACCCATATAGTTTGCAGCGACCTCGTTTTTTGGAAATGCTTCGATTTCAGTTCGAGCTCATGCGACGATGCTGATGTAACGATCGTCCAATCTTCCAACTGTATGAAGGCCTTATTTGTCTGTGCAGTACTAGACTTGACTTGAATCAAACTGATAAATGTTGATTGAGTGCAACGTCGGCACAATGAAGCCTTTATTTCTTATTGTTTTTCTTTATAAAATGCGAAATGTAAAGAAGACGGTGTTCGTTTCTGACAGCGGTATAGAACAGCGTGAGTAGCGCAGCGGAGCAGTAGGTGAGCTTAGAGCGATGTTTTTTTTTTCATGAATGTAAAAGATGCTAGCTATGATTCTCTTCGCTCAGTGAGATCTTCGGTATCGTGGAGGCAATTTGAATGCGTAATTAAACTACGCATCACAGCATCATCTGTAACTGAGACTCTTTTATGGAAGCGCACCTCCATGGCATCCTCGTCAACAGTGTCTTCGCCACCCTTCATTGCTGAAGTCATTTTGCCTCAAAAGTAGATAATTAAACGAATGGACTACGAAGGGCGTGGCGAAGGCGCCGGCTCTCACATGCAGTCAATATAGTCTGGCCTTCTGCGCGCTTTCTAGCAAATTTCCGCAACCAATCCGGCTATCTTATATTAGGGGGGGGGGGGCAAAAGTAATGAGACAAAATGAAAAAATCTTTATCTCTCTATAACTCAATTACAACTCAACGATGCTGAGGAATGTATTTGCCATTAAAAGCAAGGACCTTGCTGCCATCGCTCAGCCAACTTTCTGATCCCATCCTTCCAGAACTGCTTGGGCCTGGTGTTGATCAACTGCTCGATATGATTGTCAAGCACTGCTTGGGTTCTTGTGTCCCTTCTGACCAGGAAGTTCTGTAGGCTCAGAAGTAGGAGTAGTCGCATGGAAAGATGTCCGGCGAATACGGTGGGTGAGGCATGCGAACGTAGCCCAGCTGAGCAAGCTTATCCGTGGTTACTTGTTCCCGATGGGGTGCGGCGTTGTCGAAGAGCAGAACCTTCTTGAAGCGCTGCGAACGAATAAGAGCGAATCTCCGGCCCATCTCATCCATTTCGTTCACCATGGCCTTGGAGTTCATCGTAGTGCTCTTGTGAAACAGCTTCCGGTAAACTCCATGGGCGCAGACCCAAAAGCTCCAAAGATGCTTCTCGCCATGAACATCTCGCCGAACGAAGGTCGGTAACAGGTCACCAGGCCTTACCCAGACTCGCTGCTTGGCCGGGTTAAGATAGAAGACGTTCTTCTCATCTTGCGTGAATATTGAGTCCAGTCTGCTCGGGTTGGGAATTGGGCGAGATTTGCGCGACACAGGTCGACTTGTCAGACTGGGGTTTCGGCATGAGACAGACTGCGGTTTTGGCATGCTTCTGGAAAGGGCGGAAGTGGTAACTTCTGAGATGGGCTTCAGTAAGTAGCATACAAACATACAAATACACACGAAACCAGACTCCAGCCACGAGATATATGGACACGGCATGGGGTGTCTCATTACTTTTGCCCCCCCCCCCCCCTAATACATCTCAACGACGGTCACAAAAAATTAGGTCTGGGTCAAAAAAAAAGAAAAACAGTACATCGCTATGATCACGAAAACAAGTGAGTTTAAAGATCAATTCGGTACTATTTATCTTCAGTGTAGACAAAGGCTTAGAATTAGGCCGAATTTCTTTCTTCTTTAGCTACTAGGAGCTGTGGGTGTAATTATCTCCTGCAAAGGCAGGGGTCAGGTTCGCCATGGAGAAATTAGACCACTGAACGAATTTTCAAGTGCTCACTGGGTGTCTTGCAGCTCATCGGGAAGATAGCTCAGTGCTGATCTTGAATATGTGTTTCATTTTACAATTCACTCATTTTGAAAAGCGTTGCAGAAAAGTGGCGGAAAATGCGTTTTTCTGTTTTTCCAAAGACCAAAAGATACGGCGGCCGACATTGTAGAGACTGAGTATTTCCTGAAGCGACTCATTGTATCAATGTCAAATGCTTCCCAAAAATTGACCAAGTTCATTTAGAACGGATAGCGACATTCTGATTGTAAGCACTGCTCCATTGAAGGCAGCATACACCCCCGAAATCAGTGTGAATACCCAAGTGATGTAGCTGGTGAACCAAGATTAGGGGCTAACGTTTCGGCGAAGCCGCCTTCCTCAATGCCTCAAACTTGGGTAATTCAACCATCAAAAAACTAAAGATTTAGTGACCCAAGTTTGAAGCCCATTAAAAAATTAAGGGTTTAATTACCCAAGTTTGAGGCTTTGAAGAAGGCGGTTACGCTGATACGTTAGCCGGAATAAAGGATCTAATCTTGGTTCGCCAGCTACATCACTTGGGTATTCATACTGATCAATATCATGCCAAGATTCAATGACAGTCGAACATGGAATACTCCCCGAAATGTTGTCGAAAAATTCAAACGAACAAAATCAATAACTCTTTATGGGAAGACCCGTTATAAACTCTCATTCTTCAAAATTATGGCCTTAATGTGAACAAGAAGATAGCACTATGCTTTTCCCTCGAGTATGCTGATGCTCCTGGTGGAGATTTTCTCGCAGAAACAAACGCACGATGACTTAGAACATATCACTGAGTAACGTTGGGACAACAGAAGCATCAACGATGAGATCTTCTGGAGCGGATAGTGTCCTGCTCGCTGGATGGAAGGACATCGACGGCGCGAAGGTTGACCTTGCCGAAGCTGCCGCCGTAGACGTCCTTGTTCGCTTTCATGAACGTGGCTATAGAGTGGATTGTGATGTTGTTCACCCAGTCGGCCGGAATCTGCAACGAAGTAAGTACTCATATACTCGAAGAGGGAAAAGTACTGTAGGGGAAGTCTGCCTGGGCGTGAACAGGGTGCAGGCCCAGAAGAGGCACTAGCCAATCACCGATGCTGTTCGACAGCCCAGCAGGCATGTGATTGGCTGATGTTTCGCTTGTATACACCCTGGCCAACTTTTACGAATGTACTGATGAGGGTACCTACCTCATCGTGGTCGTCCTTAGGCTTCGTGGTCTCGTCGCGTGCTCCAGCTTCGACCTGAAACGATGCTTTTTCACAGTCTTAATACGCTGCTTCTGACCTACTTTACGGGAGGAAATTGAATAGAACTCACCCCAGTGCTCTGTTGTTGCTTGCCTTCCCAGTAGTTGTCAATTCTGTTCTCCATAACTGTGAGCAGTCCTGAAAAATTGGAACATCTCGCAAGGAGGGATTGAAAATTTTGCAATTTTTTGAAGGTCTCTGGGTAGTAGTCGCTAATCTAGCCTACATGGCGCCAGACAATCACCAAAGGTCAGAGCATCGACGGAACATGCGCCAGCCAATCAGAGCCGTACACCCTTCATCTGAGTGGCACGCCCATTTGATGCGACCTGATAGCGCAGGGGATTCCTGTTCTCCCCATGTAGGCCCCATTATAGACTACTACCGAAAATGGATCTTTTGGAAAAATCGATTGGAGACGAGTTCACTATGGCTGTAGGCAATGAAGTGTGACGTATTTGACGCCTACTTCCTAGCCTATACGAAGTAAATAGTCTGTCCGTCAGTCTGCGTGACAGTCCGCGCAAAATTAATGGCCACCTAGCGGCAACTTAGCGTCTACTATCAATGTGGATCAATCAGCAGCACCTGATCCATCAGTTAAAGGTGAAAATCTCCAGATGTGCTTTTCACGGAGGCAAGAAAATTGGTTGGTCAATCAATATCGGTCGATATTATCGATTTCTAAGCACGCTTGGTGGAAAGGTGGAAATCACGGAAGCGTTGTGACCGAGGGGGTGTGTGCTTCATAATGGACGAAAAGCGTTTTCGATCTGCGAATCAATACGATCGATAACATCGAATTTTGCAAGGGTTGCTAAAAATCAGCTGCTTATTTTGAGAAAAAAAAAATCTTTTAAAATTCTCCTGAACTCACCAAAGGCTCCGTTCTCCACTGTAAGATACGTCATTCTGTTAACCACCTTCATGATTGGCAGTCCAATGAAGAACAGAATCGAGACAATGGGAGCGAACTGAAATGGGTGCTATATATATTGATTTATTGATTAGAAGTAAATTATTGATTTTTGATTTCGGATGGTTTCACGACAATCAGCCTTAAAATCATAACTGAATTCAAAAATGTTTTTTTTAAATGTTAGTGACAGTAATTTATAAGAAAGATGTGGCGTTGACATTGGTGTTATTCATTTTTGGGAATAAGCCATGCATTCTACTTCCATCTGGTGTGTTGAAGAGTTATTTTAAATCTCACTTAAGCCTGCATGTTTTTTTCTTCTCGTACCCTATTTTTTAATGAAAAAAAACTAAAACCAAAAACAATACAAAATTGGAAATATAAAAAAATTAACTAAATAAAAGATTTAAAATGAACCCATAATATGTGTTTTAAAACACCAAAAATAGGGGCATTTTGTCCTACCGTAGCGTTGTTAGGCATGACATCTCCGAGACCGATTGTCGTGAAGGACATGTACGAGAAGTAGAGCGAATGGAACCAGTCCAGGCCGGTGCCTGGTGGACCAGCGGACTGGTCGAGGTAGTGGATGAACACCGTACACAGCCCGATGAAGCCTGAAAACCACTCTTTAGACGGCTGCTACATGTGGCCACAGCATGGTATTCCTCGTTGTCCCGTGTCTCTGTGACACGTGAGGGTTTGAAGGTCAGCCGGTACACATTTCCAACTCCATTGTTTGTAGCGAAATTTGATAGCGGAACCGGTCGGTCAGCAGTCTTTCGGCAGCGGCGCACCAGCAGCGATGACCTCCGCGTCTTGGGAGGCGCAATGATTGTGTTGTCAGCTCCCCGTACAAGGACTGCTGCACTTCTCGTCTGACCCATATGTGGGTCAGGCCTCTATGAGTATACTTCTCGGAAGGGGCTCTTCTGTGGGTGAATGACTGCCATAGGTGATTAGGAGCCGGTTTCCTCAACGAGAACATACTTGGCTTGACGATATACCTTACCCAGCCATTCATGGGTATTCTGCTAGGTGGGATATCCCTTTACCCTTACCCTGAGATGAATGAATACGATCCCAGAAAAAAATCAGCGTCGTTGACAGGTATGAAGCTGATGGTCATGTGCTTCACGTAGAGGTATTTCGCCATGTGGTTCCAATATGTAAATGACGGGAAGCACAGTTGCACCAAACACGCACTTGGTGTAACCAAGAGGTAGGCACACCTAGTTGGGACCCTATACCTAGCTAGGGTTGGTTTACTCTCAAGGGTCAGTTTACCTTACCCCGCGCGAGGAAGTGTTTTCGGCAAGTTAGCTCCAGCTGTTACGTCATCCTTCATTTGGATCATCGCTTTCCCTAGGTAAAGGGGTGAAAAGGATAAAGATCGGGTTAATCAATTCTTTTTCGGGATGCGCCGCGCACTCTGCTTCCAGGAGATATCGTTAAGGCCATTTTAATACGTTTTTGGCCTATACAGTCGCTTGCGATGGCTAGTCGAGTGTACCAAATCATCGACCCTAGAAAGGTGCAAAAGGTGGAAGGCTTAGTTGGATCGGGCTGGAGATCCGAACCAAGAACCCGGTATCTGGTGCCCTCGACAGCCGGCTCCTCCTCCGACTGTGCTACCACGCGCCATTTACCTCGGGTAGGAGACAAAAAGGGTGCAAATTGACCCAAAATGCGACACTCATCAAACAACGTTACAGCAAGGTGTGGCTACGGTGCTGAATAGGAATATTCCCAACGGTTGAATAAGGTATATTCGCTTACCCAGAAGGATTCCGCGCTCTAGTGGTAAAAGTCTGCTGCGTTCAAACCAGCTGATTTCACAAAATTGTTCCCTGTTCATTGCTTATTCTCTAGCTGAAAGGAACGGCACCAAATAGAAGTGCAAAAACCCAAAAACCGATCATTGCAGCCGATTATTGAGCGAGCCATGCAATAATTACCCTTCTGCAATTACACCAGTCACGCTTCTAGAGTGGCTCAGAGGTGACTAAACCTAGTTCCTGGTCTGAGTTGGCTTACCCTAGGTATGTTTCCTAACTCCGCACGACAGCAAATGCTGCCCTTGCTGTTGTGGTGTAGAAGAAATCCAGGTGAAGGCTTCGATTTGGGGTCGAAGAAGACGACCTCAGTATAGTACACCAATACAGGAAGAAACTGACCTATCATTATCATGACACTGAGGAAGATCGGTAGTCGGATCACTTCGCTAGTGTTCTGGGACTTTCTTCCGCTCCAGCGTCTGCAATAGAATACTTCAGTTTGGCTACAGAAGACAAAGACGCTCTGATTTTTCACCATAAGAACTAGGGCAGCGCAGTATGGGGAGGTGCAGGCTGCAGCATCCCTGGTTTGAGCTCCACCCAGGCTAACCAAACTCTCCTTCCCTCCGGGGCCGGTGAATTGGTGTCATCCATGTCTGGGGAGGAATAAACGCTGACCTGTCTATTTTATGGCCACCAATAGTTACTGAATAGGCCAAATATGAATGCGGAGCGCATCCCAAAAGGGGATAAGGTACGTGTCAGCGCAAAGGGTGCGGGAAGGTGCAGCGGAGTGCGGGAATGCGCTGTTGCTTCTCTACCGTAACCGCGACAGTCAATTATGTGCCCTGCCTGTACGGATGAGCCGACGCCTGATTGGCTGCCGCGGTTACGGTGGGAGCAACGGCGAGTTCCCGCACCCTTAGGGTGCACCTTCGCAACATGTACGAAGATTGGCTTACGCTGTGCTTAAGTCTAAGGACCCAAAGACTCAAGTTGTCTGCTAGAAGTAGCTGACTATGAAACTGCAAGGAGCTAGCTATTGTAGGTCAGATCTGTTCTGGAAGATCCATCCAAGTGTTCTGAGCCTTGGTTTCGTTCTCGGAAACTAAGAAGAGAAACGCAAGAAGGAGAGTAGACCTGTACAAGGAGCCAATGAACGAGACAGTTCTAAGACTTCTGAGTTCAGATTCAGGAGGATTTTCGTAGTATCTCCTACGACTCCACCCTCAGACCTCGGCTCAGTGGTTCAACCCCCGTCCTAGGTCCTTGTTTTGCAGTGAAGTTGTACCCTTCGTTATTTCGACTTGAAATTCTATTCGATAATCTTCACTGACCTGTATCTGAGCAGCATTCTGGCGTAGACTCTGGTGATGACGAGCAGTAGCCACTGACCAAGGTCACGAATCACCACCAACGTCACCGGTACAAAGATGAAGCCGTAGATGATCACGAACCACTGTCCGGGACGGGTTTCTGGTGCGATTGATCCTGGAATGTGGTGGTTGCTTATCAATCCCGAAGAAACGCTTGAAAAATTAACGTATTTATTCTTTTCAAATAAAAAAGTATTGACGTATTTTTTAAACATTAATACGTTCCCGCTTCTTTAACTTATTTATTCTATTCAAACAAAGAAAAGTATTGACTGTTTTAAATATTAAGATGCCAAGATGTTCCAGCCTCCTGAACATGGAGATGTTCAGGTTTCTCGAACATGAAGATTAGGATGTTATTTTTTAAATTATTTTTATCATTTTCTAATTTATTTTTATTAACTAAAAAGGCGATTAAAATCTAGTAGTTTCGAGTTTACGTTTAAATGACGGCTAAAAAGTGGACGTGTTTGGAGATTTGGCATCCTTTGATGCTGAACAATCAAGACAAATATACTTTAAATCACATACCGTATCCAGTTGTTGTGTAGACGTTCATCGCGAAGAAGAAACTGCTCGCATAGGTCCACTTGTAGTTGTTCTCCGGATCAGCCGATCGATAGAACGTCGACCATTTGTAGACGCCCTCAGTGTTCAGCATGTCAATGTAGGCTGCCTTTAAAGGTTGCTGTTACTACGGTGCCCTAATACAAATTTTGCGCTCCAATCTCATTTCCGCACAGTAGTTAGACTCTATAATAGGATCTGATGCGCGAAATTAGTGGCAGATTTATATTCAGCCATAGTTAAAATATTCTGAGCTAGAATAGTCATTCAAACGCCCCAGCCATCCGCTACAGTTACCGCTAGCTCCTGCAGAAATCCAACGATCGATAATCGATCGATATCGATTGGTGCATCGATTTTTGTTCTGATGCAAAATTAGTGGCCGATTTATATTCAGCCACAGTTAAAAGGCTCTGGGCTAGAATAGTCATTAAAGCGGCCCAGGCATGCGCCACAGTTACTGCTAGCTCGTACAGAAATCCTACGATGGATAATCGATCGATATTGATTGGTGTCGATTTCGTTCAGATGTTTTGAATACATTCTAGTGACTGTTATGTTCGAGTCGTCGTACCCATCTTAATCGATCATCAGTGGGCAAAAATTAATAATATAGATCCGAGACGGATATAAAAAACGAGAGGACGCACAGACGGACGCTCCGACAATTTATTTCTTATGTATCGTGCTAAACTGCAATAATATGATAATCGTAAAATCTTGATCTCTTTATTGCAAAACGTTCTTTCTAAGCTTATAATCCTTTTTTAAGGCTTTTACTAATTAACAACTGCTGGACTACTCTTCGGCAGGGTGAACACTAGCCCTCACTAGATGCTGGAAAGCCTTGGTCGATCACTTCTTGCTGGTCTAAAAAACCATGTCGTAATTTCTTGCTCATTTCTTTTCTTTTTTTCTTTGCTGTCTTTGGACTCATGAGTTTTTCAGTTCATTAGTTTTTTTTGTCTTTGGTTGTCACACTTTCTAACGATAGCTTTTTTTAGTGCTTGGTATTGGCGCACTTTTATGTGCTTTGAATAAATAAATAATCACCTGTATCACCTGTATCACCTGTCGTCCCGTTGATCATCGACTTGCTCGAGCGGGCGCCAGCAGCGTCTCCATTCGTCCCTGTCGCGTGCCAGAGTGGTCCAATGGATCCTCCTCGCTCGAGGGACACGAAGAGCGTCATATCGGTCGTTCAGGGCTTTCACGAAGAAGTCCGACCAACGCGTTGGTGGGCGTCCTGGTGTTCTTTTGACATCCCGCGGAATCCAGTCTGTGACGGCTCTCGTCCAGCGGGTGTCTGCGAATCGCATTACGTGGCCGGCCCACCTAATTTTCGACGACTTGGCCCATGCGACAGCGTCTCTGATCTTCGAACGTCGGCGAAGCTCGGAACTCCGGAGGCCTTCTCTCACTTGCGTGAGTCGTGTCACTCCGAGCATCGTCCTCTCGATTCCACGCTGCGCGACGCTGATCGCGTGTTCATCCTGCTTTCGTATAGCCCAGGTCTCTGAGGCGTATGTTAGGGCAGGAAGAACGGTAGAGTCGAATAGGTGGGCACGGAGTCGGACGTTCTTCGTTTTCTTCACGACTTCTTCGACGCTCTTAAAAGCTCCCCAAGCCGCTCGTTTCCTCCTGCTCAGCTCTGGTGCTAGGTCGTTGGCCATGTTGACTTCGCGACCCAGATACACATAGCTGGAGCATTCGGAGATGTTCGTTCCGTTGAGCGAGAATGGGGCATCAGAAACCCATCCGTTCTTCATGAACATCGTCTTCGTAAGATTCAGCTGCAGTCCAACGCTTCCACATACACGATCGAAGTCGGCCAGCATTCGCTCCGCCTGGCTGATGCTCGGTGTTATGAGCACGATGTCGTCGGCGAAGCGAAGATGGTGCAGTTGCCGGCCGTCGACCTTCACTCCCATGTCATCCCATTCTAGTTCGCGCATGACGTTTTCGAGGGTGGCGCTGAAGAGCTTCGGGGATATGGTATCACCCTGCCGAACCCCTCTCTTCACGTCAATGACGACGTCGTTGTAGAATGGTGAGATCTTGGTCGTGAATCCACTGTACAGCTCTCGAAGGACTCTGATGTACTGAGTAGGAACGCCCTGGGTGAGCAGGGCTTCCATGACCGCTTCAGTCTCGACGGAGTCAAATGCCTTCTTCAGGTCAATGAACGTAAGGCACAGCGGCAGCTTGTACTCTCGCGACACTTCGATGAGCTTCGTAATGGTGTGTATGTGGTCGATCGTGCTGAATCCTCTCCGAAATCCTGCTTGTTCGCATGGCTGTCCTTCGTCCAGCGTTCTACTAATCCTATTCAGGATGACTCGAGTGAACAGCTTGTAGACTACGGACAACAGGCAGATCGGGCGATAGTTGCCAATGTCGTGCACGTCTCCCTTCTTGTACAGCAAGACGGTCTTGCTGGTCTTCCACTGAGATGGAACCTTGCACTCCGACAGGTAGCGTGTGAAGAGCCGCGCCAAGGTGTTGATGAGCGCTGGCGGGAGGTTCTTCAGGTGTTCAGCTCTGATCCTGTCAGGACCGGGTGCTGTACGTTTCTTCACCGACGAGATGGCGTGTCGGATCTCGGAAGGGAGAACAGAGGGGATGACGTATCCATCCTGCGGAAGATGGCGTAGGGGCAGGTGGACGTGGCTATCGAAGAGATCGGAGTAGAAGTCGTGGATGACTTTCTCCATGATCGGAGTAGAAGTCGTGGATGACTTTCTCCATGGTCCTTCTGGAAGAGGTGACAGTTCCGTCAGGACGTCGGAGAGCGGTCATCTTGGTCTTGAAGTTGGCGAAGTTCCGGCGGGCATTGCGGATGCTCAGCCCTGCCTCTGCTGCTCCACGCTCCACGTGCTGCTCCACGCTGGCGTATCAGCTCGAGAGTTTCCGGAGACAGGCGTCTCTTGGTGGTCTTCAAGCTCTCGGCTCCCTTAGCACTATCGTGGAGATGGCGCACGAAGCGATCGTATTCCTCGTCGACGTTGTCCATGACGGCATCTTCCCAAAGGCCGACAAGAGAGGTGTAGAGATCCCAGTTGATGGTCGTTCTGGGACTCCTCTTCTTGAACTTCGCGGCCTTCTCTCCTTGACGCGAAAACCGGAACCTCGCGCGAAGGAGGCGGTGGTCCGATCCCGTGTAGAACTTGGGGACAACGGAGACATCGGTCAGGCAATACTTGCGATTGAAGATGATGTGGTCGATCTCGTTGTGGAACTGGCCACCGGGGGATTCCCAGGTCCATCGTAGGGAGGGAGGCTTCTGGAACTGCGAGTTTCCATGGATGGTCTTGGTCGACATGATAAACTCAGACAGCCTTTCACCTTGCTCGTTCCACTCCAAACCGTGGGTTCCGATGTGAAGTTCCTCCGGCGACCTTCGTGGCCCGATCTTGGCGTTGAAGTCGCCGACGATCACCTTGTAGAAGGTGTGATCTTCCTTATAGAACTTCTCCAGCTCCACGTAGAAGGCCTCGACGTCTTCGTCGTCGTAGTCGGATGTTGGGGCATACGCGACGAACACAGTCAAGGCTGGCACGGAGCCACATCGCTTCAGTCGCAGACGTCCGATTCGGCTTGTCAGAGACTCGTACGAATCGATGTTCATGGCCAAGTGCGTGTTGACGAGGACACCAACGCCGCCTACTCCCCTGCTGTCGCATGTTCCGAGGAACAGTTCTTCTCCGGAGTCGTAGGCGGCGTGTAGGGGGTGGTGTCTTCTCGTCTCGGTCAGTCCGATGACGTCGTACTTGATCTTCCTGGCTTGCATCATCAGGTCCTCGACGGATGCTTCCGACGCAAGCGTGCGGGCGTTGTAAGTACAGATCGTCATCCTAGTCCTTCTCAGTTTGCGCAGCCTGGTTAGGCCCTGAGATTTTAGCAGCCTCTCCGTACTCGTCCTTCCCATCGCTGCAGAAATGGGGGCTCTTTCGGGGTCAGGGGAATGAGGCCCTTTAGTGCTGCTGTGTTTGACTGGAATACAACACGGGTAGCTAGTCAGGCTCTATCGTGCGGGCGAAGAACTCCGGGCAGCCAGCCAGACTGCCCGAAGGGACGGGGCGAGACTTAAGGCGGCCTCGAATCGCCTTACATGTACTCCCAGTCTACCGAGTGCAAGCTTTTGGCCGAGCCGACACAGTTACAATCCGCACAGTCACGGACACATCCACGCACACAGTGCACGAACGTGCCGCTCCCACGCACAAGGAACGCATCGACCCGACACAGCAGGAGCAAGGAGTCCATCCCCTGCATCCCACCTGCGTCTCTGGGCAGTACACGGTCGCATTTGGTTCGCGTTTAATTCCCCTATCCACCACCCGGGGACGCGCCACGTGGCCCTGCGACAAGCGGCCCGAGATCCCTCTTAACAAGAGAGCCCGAAGGCTCTCTATCGAGGGAGATCCGTGGAAATAAATAATAAATAAATAAAAATCGCTGCTCCTACACTATTGACGACTCCAAAAACACTAAATTGGCTATTCCAGCGTGATTCTCTGAGCTGTTCACCAAGATTGTTAAACAGGCTTTACTTCGGCTGACGTTTCGGCGTCTTCGCCTTCTTCGGAGCCTGGAAAAGCCGAGAATATTAGTGAAACTATTCCTCCAAACGCCATTTCATCCTACAGAATAGTGTTCTCAAGACAGCTAGAGTAAAGGACCGATGTACGAGGTACAGCGTATCAACTAACCTTCCAGGTGAGTGCCGATGAGCACCACCAGTCACCCGTGGATGGAGATAGACGTGGGTGAGTGAGTTTAGCCCCGGATACCACCCGACTTAAATACCCTGCAGGTCATATCAGATTGATCAAAACCCACAGAGCTCGATAAAGGGTGCCAGTTCCTGGGTTATCGCTATGCACTCGTCTTTGCGGTTGACCTGTGGAATTCTGGCCGCTATCCAAAGCGCCTCAAGTGTCCTGCGTGCTGAGATGTCGCTTTCTCTCGCTAAGATGGAGACGGACACTTGGAACATGGCGCCATAGTGGCATCGGACCCTGTGCTCTCCCCAAGGAGTTGACACATTGGGTTTCTTGAGGCCATCTAGATGCTCCCTGACTCTAATACACAACGGTCTACCCGTTTCCCCTATGTACTCCTGCCCGCACGTTCTACATGACATGAGGTATACCACCCCAGATGTCATGCAGTCTCCCTCGTTACCGCTAGGGCAAACTACGCAGGATGGAGTGGAACACATCCGATCGTACATTCGGTTCCGGACCAACTGCCCTTTCAAGTTCGCGGGAGGCACCTCGACCACCCTCACCACTTCTTGGAGATCCGCTTTGCGAAGGCACGCACGGATCTCTGCGCTCACTTCGTCAGAGATAAAAGGCACGCAAAAGGGTATTTTTCCCGCTCTTCCTCACGGCGAACCATGACGCTGGGTCGTGGTCTCCCTCTTCTAGGAGTACTATTAGCTGGAACAGCTCAGAGAAGCACGCTGGAATAGTATACTCGATATGCCAAGATTTATCGAAAGTCGGACTTGGGCGGTTCTACTAAATTCGCTGCCGATTCAATACTAAAATACAGTCAAGCTACTCGTATAGCCTAGCTGCTACACCTACTACTCACTCTAAGAGGTCCGATGATCGGTTATCGATCGATATTGATTGGCTAATCGGGTTTTTGATCAGGTGTTCTAAATTCTATCTGACGATTGTTATGCTTGAGTTATTTCCCCTTCGTCAAAGGTCAGCTGTGGACAAAAAAATTGAAAATATCGATCCGGCCGGGTATGGTGAATGAGAGGGCGCACAGATGGACGTACCGACAAAATATTTTTTTACACACACAGGACTGGTAAAAATGATAAGATATACAATACAACTAGTTCTATATCTTTGACGACGTCAACTACTCCAAATTAGTTGCCGGTTTATGCCAAAATGCAGCTAAATAGGCCGATTAAGCTAGCGACACAGTGACTTGGCCGAGGCCGAGGAGTTTAGTAATCGACAATCGATAGGCATTGATTGACAACTTTAATATTTCGCTTACATTTGCTCTTGCCTATTTAGTGACAATGGTATTCGGATCATTATCTTCTAAAATGACCTTCTTTGCGGGAACTCGTTTATATCGATCTACGAGTTCCACTCCGAGCGGACGGACACACAGACAAACGCAGTGACAAATTAGATTGTAGCAAGCGTAGAAAGAAATTGGTGATTTTTATATTAGGTTGAAAATCGCACCAGGGGAAAGAATCATCGGGCTGCTTTGCCATCCCTAGATCATCGATGTCGCCGCGAAATTAGTGGCTACTTCATAGCCATTCACAGTTGGGTAAAGTAGCTGAGTCATACGGCCACTGTCTTTCTGAGATTTTTCAGAAACGTTTAGTGATCAATCATTGATTCCATATTGATTGGTTATTCGCTTTCGGTTAGCATGTTGTCTTGAACCATCTACCGATGGACTATGCTTCCGCCGCTATCATTCCTAAATAGTCACATTTATGCGCAATCGATTTTATCGATCCTGCCTGACCTTCCCGAAAAGAGGGATGCACAGATAGGTGCCCGAACAAATTTTTTAGACGTTGCTCTCTTTTTCTGCAAAGTTTCTGGATAATCACTCGAACCCTACCTTAACGTCGAGCGCCATCTCCTCTGCGGTTTTATTCTCGGCCACTGCAGACAGGTGGGCTGCCAGCTGCTCTATTCGGTCATCGAGGACTTCCTTACGAGCGGCGATCACCTATAAGGGGTCAGGAATAGGCGACATCGCTACGAGTAGGCGTACGCTACTTACAATTCGCTCGTTGGGCGTCTCCAGATAGTAGAAGACCACGGCTCCAAGTGCGGAGTAGGAAGCGAGGATCAGCAGCAGGATGATGTGACTGAGTCCGACCTTCTTGTGCAGATGTGACATCCAGTAGAACGAGTCGGTGAATTCTGAACTTCGGAAGGCATTAAACGATGTGCCGTTTCTTCCCGGTTACGGTGGGATCTCACTTCTCTCCGTCGACGTCGGCGTCGGCATCACAGCCGTCGACGCCGGCGGTTTCGACAGCTGGCGTTCGATCATCGCTACCGTACCCAGATGCGGACGGGGATGGTGATCTGAAAAAGTGGATTTATCGATGAGGAAGTTGCTGTTGTAAAATAGCCCTCAAATAGTATGGTTTTCCTCATTTGTCGTTAATATGGCCTACATGGTGAGGAGGATGATCGTGATCCAATTGCAACCGACCAGAGACCTAATCGAGCAGTCAGCCAATCAGTGCACCGACCGGCTCGATCACCCAGTCGATGCGGATTGGTGTGTCCATTGCGTTCTCCCAAGTAGGCCAGATTAACGACTAGTGCCAAAAATCGAAAGGTCTTGATTAATGCTTTTGGTCGACTTATATTAGAAGATATCAGTGATAAATTTAGGGTCTTTCCACGCCTCACAAAAAAGCCAAAGATGACCTAGTACGTTTGAAAGTAGTCACGGAAACTATGTAGGTTGTCAAAATATTCTAAAAATTGATTACAAATACAGAAAATGATGCTCTATTCAACCAGAAATCGCGGTATGGAGCGAATCTGGAAGCTATAAGACCTCGGAAGGCTACCCTGGAAGCCCGCCTCCAGACCAGAAAATTGATCCCACGCCATTCTCCCACGCCTCCACGTTGACCCACTTGACGAAAAAGTTCCTTATTGTAGGGGAGATATAGCGGTAACCCAAGGATTAGCTTTAGCGAAGTCAATGGGTCCGAAGTAGAGACGGTCCCGCGGCTTTCAAACGTTTAATTTTGGCCCACCTAATTTTAGACGAATTTACCTAGGTCTTCGAAGATCGAGGAAACTTGTGACTTCGAAGGTTCTCTGATCCACGTTGAAATGGTGAAGGACGGCGTTATTCAACACTGCTTGGGCTGCGCCACGCATTCTACTTCCACGGGATATCGTGGAGTCGATTTGAATGCGTATTTGGCCGACTTGCGTTGGCTAGCCGATCAACAAGTCAGCGCTTTATCCTTCCCAGGCAAGTCTGGCACCAATTCCCGGAGGGATGGAAGGCTTGGTTGCCCTGGGCGAGAAATCCGAACCGGGAACCTGGAGTCGGGGGGCACGCGACAGTCGGCACCTCCTCCGACTGCGCTATACGCGCACAGAAGAACTCCAGGACTGCCACGAATCCATGGATCGGATTTTGTTCTGAACGCGCTCCACGAGAGACCACTGGGCTAGTCTGGCACAAGAGAGGGAAGAATAGAAGGATTGAGTCTCAAAAGTTTGGCGTCTGATTCGAGAAATTTTTTTGGGTGATACGTTTGAGTCGTCACGGCCAGCTGATTTGAGCATATTACTAAGTCAGTACAAAATAACAGACAACATGAAAATGATTCCCCTTCAGACAGGACATTTTGAAAACATAGAATTCCATTATTGGGACCCGCTGGGCTAATTTGGCACAAGACAGGGATGAGTGGGTAGAAACGGTATAGGCGCTTGTTCGAGCGGCCAGCATAAGGTCGGTTGACCCGTATGAATCAGAATTACCAGATGTGCGTGTCTCAGTCAAATATTTTTTTATTAAATAAACATTAAATTTTTTTCGACTAGAGCACTTTTCTGCTGTTTTTTATGTTGCCGGTCAGTTTCTGACTAGAAAATGGAAACCTCAAGCCGGAGAAGTCAAACCTAAGCAAATTTTTACTGGACAGCTTTTAAGCGAAAATCGCATTGAAACGAAAAATAATGAGTATTGATCGATGTTGTCCAACTTTGACAATCGGAGCGGCCAGAAAGTTCCCCCATTGACGTAGTTAACGTACACCCCATCATCACCAACAACTGGGGCATCGAGAACGAAGCGCAGGAAACCAGTTCAGTTCGTCCGAATCAAAACACTCTGCCGGTTATTCGGGCAGAAGTTGTCGATGAGCCTGGTTATAAGCAGCCATCTGGAGAGCGCGAAGACCTACCGGCAGTCCGCTGGTGCTTCTCGTAGGCGTGAATCGTCGTCTGTTCGGGAACATCGGTGTCCTTAGGTTTGTCGCCGTCGTTGCTTGCGCTGACGCTCGGTTCCATGGACGTGAGATTCGCTGACCCTTTGCCGTTCTTCAGAATCGACTTCTGCGTCTCCTCGTGTGTTTCTGAGTTCAGACGGCTCCTCGTCATACCTGAAGGTACGAAGCAGATAACAGGATACGGTAAGAAGGCGTCGAATGAAGAGCAGGACATTTGCAAGTGAGAATTCGCTAAAGATTCTATACTGAAACACTCCAAATATTCCAAAAACTTCCTCAGTCCTCTACGTATTTATTGATCGTTAACACACCGCAGAGAAATCGATAAATAACAAAGGAACCCAGAAAATGCTGAGCTGAATTTGAGCTGCCTACGGTAGGAGAAAGCGTAATGCGCTTGCTGATGCGGAATAAGCCGTCTAAACGAAGCGCTTAAAACTATTTGACACAAGGTTAAGTCAATGAATCGGGGCGTGGCCTCTCGCCGCTGATTGAGGTGTCGACGCTCCGCCCAATTTCGTTTCCCACAATGGGCTGGCTGACAGGCTGGTTGATAACGAGATAGCGCGACGACAAAACGACGACGACCGTCTGCAGCCAGCCTGTCAGCCTGTCACGCCGACCGACTCGTGAACTTCACGGGCAGGAAGGAAGTGACTAAGGCTACTGAAGGAGTGGAGCTATTCTGTCCTTCCGTGGGCCAGGATACGCCATGCATTCTACTTCTTCGGGGGAAATCTGAAGCGCATTTGGTGCTAACATTTATGCTGATAGATAGAAAGAATGAATGCTTTCTATCTATCAGCAAATAGGAAAATATGAAACATGACTGCCCAATTTTGCTGGAAGGTCCAGTCGAGGCCTTTACCATTTTCTTGTGCTCAAGATATCATCACGTCTTCCAGGATTTGGTGCCGCTAGGTTTCGGCATTGATCTCAATAAAAACAACTCTTCTTTTTCAATAAAAACAAGCTTGGTCTTGCCTTCGCCCGATATCCAAGCCCGTACCATCAAGGACTGTGAAAAATAAACTCTCCGGCGTTGACGGTTCTTGGAGATCCTTTTGGCAGCAGTCTTCGCAGATTCTGCGCATTTTTGAGTATTCCGACGGTAAATGTCTTCTCGTCTGTGAAGGAAATCCGGTCGAGCTTGTCACCGCGCGTAAGCCCTAGTTTATACGGTACTTGTGAAGCAAAGGGCCCGTGGTGCCGTGGGGTTGCCGAGAAACATGTTAATGCGGCAAACCCACGGCACCACGAGGCCGGAACTTATGAAGCACCCGTCCTCGGGTGTCGTGGGTTGCCGCGTTTCTGTTGCCGCTGCCGTTAACGTGTTTCCCGGCAGCCCCACGGCACCACGGGCCCTTTGCTTCATAAGTACCGTTTATACTTTACACCGCGATTGCCATAGATATCGATTTTTCGCGCAGCGCAGTCGATATCTATCCCGGCCATCGTGCCGCGCCGCGCAGCGGCGCAAGTATAGACTCGGGCTAAGAGCCTTCATCTCTCTGCATTTCTCCAATCTTGAAGTCCTTTTTTCCACGGTGAGGTGCTGTCCTTTCGCAAATTTGTGCGGATACAATTCCGGATCATTCCTGATCAGTCGTAGCATAGTTGAACGACCTACGCTGTGCTTCTTAGCTAGTTTCCTGATGCGTCTTGCAGGAGTTCGGTGAAATTTGTCTTTGACGGCCTTTCGAAGGGCAGAAGTCCCTGCAGTTCGTCGTGGTCTTCCTCTCTGACGATTTCCGATTCCTCCAGTCTCTCCGGAACCTTTGATGACGCGGTGTATTTGCAACCGATGCAGTTTGAGCATCTTCATGGAAACGGACGATCCGCGTTTGGCGACTACCGCAAAACGATCCTTAGACGAAACCATGTTTACCTGGAAACGGTAAACAAGACTGAACATTGGTGGACTGAAAGATATGGACAAAACGAATAACACCACATCAGAGAACAAAAAACGAGAGATTTCCGAAAAGGAACTTTTTGTAGCCCGTAGCACTTCATGTGAACCGCCCTGTACTGCGTCGTGATCAGCAATAAATCAATATCGATAACGCATAAACAAAACAATTTTGGGGAAAAATTGAGAAAAAACAACAAAAGTCCCGAACAACTCAACCTTGAGTTCTATGATGATAGCTGATAAGGATAAAATTTAATTAACAGGAGTGGATAATTTAATACGAGCAGTTACGCAAGAGAGAACGGCTACGAACATCGTCCTAGTAGTTCCATCACTCTCATTGAGGCACACATGATAGCTACCAGAGAAAGCAGCAGCAAATCGGCAAATGAGCAACTTCCAAAGGCATCAAGACTGAGAAAAAGCCATGAAAAACAAAGGAAAAAATGGGGGGTGTTAAGTGAACACAACGCAGAACGCAGATAATGTGTCCACATTGATTGGACGACGCGATCTGTCAATTTGGCCGTTAGGGGTCGTTTAGTGTGCGCCAGGCGCGACGCGATCCACGTGTAGTGGCCAAATTGATCGAGCGACGCGATTGATCAATTCGGCCACTGCACGTGGCATCGCGTCCCGCGTCGCGTGCACACTCACGACCCCTTTGACCCCGTTTATACTTCGTCGCGGCGCGACGCGATGGCCACGCAATGAGGCCAAATTAATCGATCGCGTCGCACAATCAATATGGCCACTATACGTGGCGTCGCGTCGCGCCGCGACGAAGTATAAACGGGGCCTTAAGCCGCATGCACACTCGGCAGCGGCGGCAGCGGCAGCCGTGATTAAGCATGGGGGGATCGATTCCCGCCAAATCAATGTCACTATGCTTGACAACGGCTGCCGCTGCCGCCGCTGCCGAGTGTACGTGCGGCTTTATACATGCCGCCGCCGCGCCGTTCGACATCGGAAGTATAAATGGGACCTAAAGACCCCCACAGAGTTCTGCGGCAACGCCTCTCGCCGCAATGGTTAAGGATAGGGCAGGGACGCCGCTGGCGGCGAGCTCTGCGTCTCTGCCCTATGGTTAAGCATAGGGCCGCGGCGCTGCCGCAGAACTCTGTGGGGCCTTAAGCCTAAGCATTTGCTGCCGCCGCTGTCACTGACGCTGCTGCCGAGTGTGCAAGTGCTTCAGAAAAGACATATGAAGAGGACATGCGCGGCGAAGCTTGTCGTGTTGTATGCTGATGAAGAGAGGCTTAGGTTTCGGAACATTCTGAAGCACTTGCATCAGTCAGACGGCATTCCTTCGCTGTCACACTAGAATTAGCCTATTTAATGCTTACTTCTTTTTTTACTAAACCTGCTGCTCTTCCGTTCTTTCTTCCCTCATCTGAAGGGTATCGCGACTAATGCGCGTTTTGGAAATACGTCGTTTATGCAAGCCTACAAGATTGCAAACTTCTTCAGGACCAAGATACAATCAATAAGGCTCCATGAAATCTTTGGAACTGTGCATGTAATGCTTCGCAGATAATACATTAAGCAACCAAATGTGCCGAAGGCGATCTCTCCTGCAAACAACTCCTATAACGATTTTGTGTAAAAACCAACCTGTTCTTGTTATTCAATTCAGTTCAGGCCAATTCGATTCATTTCATTTCTTTGTGATTATTATTATCTCTGCAGCTCTCTCTAATAATTTTTCTTATTTATTTATTTATTTATTTAAATACGTCTCAAGGACGCGCACTGTATGTGAGAATGACAAAAACAAACAAAACAGGCCGTGCAACAAAAAAAGAAGAAAACCAAGCAGCAATAGAAGATTGAAGCGGCAACGTTATACATTGAAGAAGGAATCTCAAAACCAACCATATGGGTTGCGAGAGCCCATATAAAGATGCCGTGCTCCAAAGGTAAGAGAATAAGTTGGATACTAAAACGAAATCCTTTAGGTAGCATAGAAATGCAATGCTTACTTATACGTGTTTACTAGTGACCAATGCCAATCAATCAAACGAATAAGGCAGAATACCTTATAATCTTTTAAAGTAAGCGTTTAGCCAACAAAATCTGCCTGTTCGCGTCAGCCAGCTATGACGCCCGGAGTAGATGCCGGCACTTCGGCACATGAGTACGCTGGCCACCCCATGAAACCGGCAGTTAGGACAAACAACTTGTGGCACTTTCTCAATACGTGGTGTATTCCCTCCTGTTCATATGGGTTGCGAGGATCTACATTAAGCCATCATGCGCTATTTTCCTTAAAAAACAGTCAGCTACCAGTAAGGAAAATAGCGCATGATGGCTTGGTATGGATCCTCGCAACCCATATGAACAGGAGGGAATACACCACGTATTGAGAAGTAACGGAACAAATTACTAAAACTGAACAGAAAATAATTAAGGTCACTCTGCGTAATCTAACGTACAAAAATAGGACGAATTCATTGGGAAAACACCCTTAATCTCAAACAAGAAAGAAGACAAGAATGCAATGCATGCCAGCTGAAAGCACAATAGTCACTGTAAGCTTGTCTAGGCTGACGAAAGGCAGACCACACAAAGCAGGTACAGAGGAGGCGAGACTGAGATTCCCTGAATGCATACATGAAATGGAACGCTACTGAATATCCTCAATGCCCAAAACTTGCAGTAAATCAGTTTTCGCCAAATTACTTTTAAAGACGCGAGTGTTACTAGAAGCTAGAAACTATTTAAAGGAATAATTTTCTTAAATACTTACATACGAGTGATAGAGCCTACATGGTGCATAGGCCGAGAGTCGAACTTGGGTCGTCCGCGTGGCAGGCGAGCATTCTACCACTAAACCACCAATTTTCATCTACACCTACTGAACAAAGATTTCGATTTACATGGAGACAATACGTAATGTATCTGTTGTTACCCTTAGTTTTCAAGCGTTGTTAATTGTTCTGTTATAATTTAATTGCTTTTTTACGTCTGTCTTTTATGACCTAATAAGCATCATACCATATCATTTGTATAACTTGCAAGCTTGAAAAAATAGTAGGTCTCGCTAGTCACCTAACTAATTAACATATCCATCCAATAGCACTGCGATGAAAACAGAGAAAATAGGAAGCGAAATCTCAGCACCACCTTCAGACCGACGTATTCGAAAGCTCCGCAGAGGCGTCGGACTTAAAAATTGAGCACTTATTAGTATTAATGAGGAATTGGAGAAGATTAAGCCAATTTGCAACACATCTTTCTACCTCTACATACAGGTAACATGGATGTGTAGTTGTTTCTTATAACCGTTGTTCAAGGCCGTCTGATGGACAGATCAGTGTGCCATCCTTCTTAGGCTAGGCTGCTTTGAGATGGAACAGTAAGAAAGTATGTATACAGGGAGAAAAAATAACCCGCACGGTATACGGTGCAGTCGACAACTAGCAGAACTGAATTTCGGACCTCATATTGGAAAACATTATACGTTTATATCATACCCAAGTATATTCCAGGTATGAGCTCATGGATGCTTACAGAGCGCTAATGGCAGAGATAAATCCGAAGCGACCGGCTCTCATTAATTTGCACCTTTTGGGTCGCAGAGCTGGTTTCATCTCCAAAGTTCTCAGTGTTTATCGACGGATAGTGTATGACGTCATAAACGTTTCAAGGAACATCGACCTTGTCAGAGAGGACTGAAAGAGGTAGGAATTCGACTATTGTAACCACGGAAATGATCAAAAAAGATTCGCGAGCGAATTCGTCATAATCTTCACCGTTCGATGCGAGAAATGGCTGAAGAACTCAATAGTTCTGCAAACAGTGTTAGAACCATCTCGTTTCTGTGGATCCAGGAGTGAAAATAAAAAAGCAGAACTATCTGAATAACGTTTTAAAAGTGGTCGCTTGGCTCGAATATCACTTCGGAAGTAAGCCGTATGTCTTCCAGCAGGATTCTACTCCTACGCGCAAGGCGAAGACGGTTCAGTACTGGTGCCGTGCCGACTTCAAGGACTTCATTTCGGCAAAGTAATGGCCTACAACAGCCCGGATCTGAATCCGCTGGTACTTCGTATGGGATGCTTTGGAAGTAAAGCCTGCGCTACTCTCCACAAAAGTATCAAGTCAGTAAAGGCCGTCTTGGTCAAAGCATGGAACGAAATCGATGTGGACTACCTGCGGCGTACCGTCGATGCCTTTCCTCGTCGTCTTCGCGGCTGCATTCGCAGCAATGGAGCCTACATCAAATATAAGGAATACTATTCTGTTGGTTAGGTTATTGTTGATATCAATACTTTTTACGCACTCTGTATATGGTAGACTTCACATTGTCGACGTCTTTTCCCCTGAGAGTGATGGATGTGTCAGAGGTCGCCATTACCTTCGTTTTTGAGGCACTTATTTTCAAGCCACATCTGAGCGAGTTTTGGTCAAGTTCGTTATTCATGGTTTGCAGTTCTTCCTCAGTTTTTGCAATTAGAACAACGTCGTCAGCAAAGCGAATGATGGTGAGCCAAGTTCCGGCAACTAATATTCCGTAGCCGTTCCAAGAAAGTTTCCGCAAAATGTGCTCCAACGTTGAGGTGAATAGCTTTGGTGAAATTGTATCACCTTGGCGGACTCGAATGAACTCTACACTGCGCTTTTGAGTAGATTTCACGAAGCAGTTCTATAAGCTGATGATTAGCTCGATTCTGATCTGATGAGCATGATATGACGACTTTATTGCACGAATAGCGGTATGTAAGACAGGCGAGCTTTTTTACGCGTAGAAATGACGGATCTTCATACTACATGGTGACAAGAAAGTATAATAATATTCTTTAGAGCAGGCAAAAAACATGTCAGAAAGACGAAGAGATTTTAAGGAATGTCCTGAAGAATTGATCGAAATGTATTGATCGAATTTGTTTGGAAAGGGTTACAAGATTCAAGACAATATCCTGTGCACCACGGTTCTTTTCCTATACGGTTGGTGGACGGTGTTCGTGCTATCCTAGGGATGGCTAAAGTTTCCTTGTGTTTGAAAACTGCTCCTGAAAAAGTAGTGGCATCGGTCAAGCCAATGCGCTTCCAATCGATATAGTGCGGAAGTTGAAGATACGGCGCACTACAGACCTTTTATAGTGGAACCCCTGATTTCTTCTATTATTCGACGACAATGAATCGACGTGTCCACGGGATAAATAGGAAGGGGCATTGTGACGTCCAATGACGTCGCCACGACGTCACCGCACGTCAGCGACGAAGGGATCTGGCGCTTGAGGCGCCTTGACCCCAGCTGCGCTCAGCGACACCACCGTCCACTTCCGAAACTACGCCGACGTCACTGATCTCAACGACGATGACGTGCGTGCGGGCGCGCCGAGAGGCTCTGCGGCGACGACGAACTGGTTCTTCGCAGTTCATCGACTGACGCTGTAAAATTGCCGACGTACCGTAGTCACCTCACCACCAGGCGCCGAAGACAATGACGACAGAACTACCGGCTGCCTTTACGACGCGTACACTGTCGTTTGGTGGCGGTCATTACTGCTGTTTTTTTTCAGATGCTGCAGTTAATTTTGAGCGTGTTGACGATGATTGGCAGCCGGAAGAGACTTCGGAATAGGAATAGAATGGCTTTCCGCAGTGATTATCAGCGAATAGGGTTTCTGGAGTGCGCCATGCTTTCCACATATTCACGAAGAAGCATCCGACAGAACATCCGTGTCGCACGTTATTCGCCCTGGACAATGCCCTTACAAGACTTTTTCGCCCTCCTGCATAGCTGGACAGAAGAATCGTACCTGCACAGTGACAGTAAGAGCACCTACAAAGCGCCTTTTGCCGCTGTGCTACAGGTCAGGTGCCTCATTTCAAACCAGCCATCAGTTGGTTCTGCGCTCCAGCTGATAAAGGATAAAGGATAATGGTCTACTTTACTCAATCTCTTGTGGGATGCGCCACGCATTCCACTTCTACGTGATGTCGTGGAGGCGATTTGAATGCGTATTTCGCCATACAATGACTCGAGATGGCCAGCGAAGAAGTCAGGGCTTCATCCTTCTCATACAAGTCGGTTAACAACTCACCGACCCCATAGCGATGGAAGGCTTAGTTGGCCTGGGAGGGAAATCCGAGCCTAGAACTTGGTATTGGGTGCATGCGACAGCGGCACCTCTTCCGACTGTGCTACACGCGCCCCGCAGAAGAAGTGTATGTTATCGATCGATATTGATTGGTCAGTAATAAGTTTGATTGTTGTGCAATTGCGGTTGTGTGTTGCGCTGGCTAAAATATCTGAACACTTCTGGTGAGAAAAATCTACAAAACCGATCGATGCTGATTCTGTGATCGATAATGGCTAGTTGTTTTGAAGCCTTCCTATCACCAGCCCTAGGCGAAAATCGATAGAACGACTCCGTTTACTTCCGATGGAGTCCATGCCGGCGGGACGGCGAGGTACAGAACAATGAAGTTAATCTACGAGTGTTATCATATTGATCGATATTGATTGACTGATCGACACTGTTTGTTGTTGTTGCAGTATTACGAAGTCTATTTATTGACCGTCATATTCATCACAGATGTCTGCTAGCCTTACGCGCCTATTCCAACAATCGAGGTGTGAAAGCTTTCCATCGGCCACTGATTTTGCGTGGATGCACGAGCAGACGAACAGTCGTCACAGTAGGGTGGATTTTTCAAAGCAGTCGTAGAAATTGTAACAGTTCATGTGTACTGGATGTAAAACCGCCATTATTTTTTGTAGAGTCATGTCCCTGCAGTGGATCATTGCTTTTTGAGCAGAACGCAAAACAAAAAAAAAACGATTTATGATACAGCATAATTTTGGAAAGCTCTGGAAATATTTACAAACAATAAATAGCAAAGCATCGTGGTTACGCAAGCAACTCATTGATTTCTGATGAAGTCGTCGGATCTACACCGCCGTCGTCCAAGCGGCGAAGTGTGTTGTAGGCTTGCTAGAATCACGAACACTTTAGAAGATGACTCATCTCGTTCATCTATGGGTAAAGGATAAGGTTTAGATGTGCATTCAAGGCGACGTCAGACGTTAAAACTACGAATTGCGCCATGTCCTCCACTTCTCTAGGGACACACTCATGCGCACCTTCGGCTAATTGTTTCTTTTCTCACGGAGCATTTAGCAGCTTTCAGAATAGCGAAGGGCTTGGAAAGATGTAGGAAAAAAGAGTGAAAAGAGTAGCTCGTCTATGGATATGGGAGCGATATTAGTACTATTGGCGAATTTTACCTGGGCGTGTACTAGAGGGCGGTACAGGGAAGCCACCAGCCAATCACGCGTCTCTTGCACTGGCAATCGAACTGTGTGATTCGCTAGCGTTTTTTGTACTCGCTCAGACAGAATTCCGCGATAGCGTCGCAAAGCAGATCGTTTTTTTACGCCGAAAAACGCTTTCCCTCTGCCGCTCCTTGAGTATCTCTTTGTTGTAATAAGACACTTCCTCTTAAAAGCAAATGCCCTTCAAGTCAAGATGTTCACGCATCAACAAAGTCGAAATGAAATAGCCTTTTGTTCACGAAAAATTTGTACTTGTCTGCAATGTGGCTTGCATGCGTGGGCGGTTTGCGGGGATGCCCTGGCCAATCAGAGCAGCGACAGTACACCATTTATCCTAGCGGCACCTCGTGCAAGCAGTCAGATCACTAGAAGACGCCGGGTTGGATGGATCTTAGCCGAGTCAAAATTGCCCACAACCCGAACTTCGTTATTTTTTCTCTGCTGACAACTATGCTCTGATTGACAGACGCGTTCCCGCCTCCCCATGCAGGCCATATCCCCCACTAGCTCCAAAAACTTACCATTCAAAATCACCCTTAGAATAGATTCAACGCAGAATCTTATAAATAATTTCAAAAATAATCTTGAAGTTATTTTAAAAACATCTCAATGCTACAGCACATTGTTTAAATGAGCATGAAACCCCAATTCTTTTGAAAGATTACTTCTAGGCCCGTTCTACGGGAGGCTAGCCATGCAATCGCCAAGCACGTGCGGATACTTTATTGATTTGTGCAGTAAGTGCTGTTTACTTGGAGGTTTGCAGTAAAGAATTGCGAATATTCTCATTTCTAGATTCATACCCACGTAAGCAGCATTTGCACTATCAAACGAGTAAACACCATGACATTGCAGACGACGATGCGGCGCGGTCTACTTGAAGCCCCTCGTTTCTTCCGTAGAAACTCTTCTTTCCTTGTTTATTTTAAAATTAACCACAAAATGTTGCTCTACCTACAAATACAAAGATTGTAAGCATAATAAGAAAGCGCTATTTTTTGAGACACCTTTCGGATTTTTAGTACAAATTTCTTTTGGTCAAAATCTATGTTAGTTCTTGGTGAAAATATTGTGATTTTTACTTTAAATTTGTCCATTTTTGCATAAAATATGTTCGGTTTGAAGCGAGAGTGGCATGTTTCGATATTGATGCTTTTATTTATTTATTTATTTATTGTTACATGCGAGTAAACTTGCTAAGAAAAGTGTCTTCAAAATCATACGTGTATTGACCGTGGTCCTTGTCGTTATTGTGGACAGCATGAGGAGGCGCAATCAAGCCTACCAGTCACAGTCAGTTAGAGCACCGACCGAATAGACACCATCCGACCTCGGGACAACGACAGCACATCCCCCTCAGAGTGGCGCAGTCCATTCGGCGCGTCCTGATTGGCTGGCTGCTGGGTTCCCGCCTCTCCTTGCTGCCCCTATTAACGACAAGGACCTATCCTTCATCTCAAATCAACATAACAAAAACCTTGTCCTGGCTACTATATTTCAACTAGACAGCGAAGGATTTAGGTTGGAACGTGGGGTTTCGAAAGCGTCGTAATTCTTTATGGGGTCTGGATATAAAACGGAGATCTGGGGCCTATTCTAGTCGGTGGGGGCACGGCTAGAAAACGAGGACAAACACAAGCAGGGTGGCATGTCTACGGTAGAAAATTGCATGAAAAAGTCCTTTCGTATGTACATATTCGTTCGTATTCGTATGCTACATACCAGTAGTAATAAATAAATGCTACTAAACGTACATGCACGTATTGTTTCATCGACGAGAGGCTCACGCGCTGATCGGGATTGTTGGCCATCTCCGTAACCTTCTCGGCTAAGACCTTGATCATTTGGTCGAGTTTTTCGCGTTTTTCTTCCTAAAATAAAGGCATTTCCACCAATCTACCAGCGACTAATGGCTCCTTAATCTGAAGAAAAGTGATACACGTACGTTCTTCACCCGTTCATAGTCCATAAACGAGAAGACTACAGTGCCGATTAGGGCATAGCACATGAAGAAGAACAGCATTCGCATGTGTCGGCCGTCTGTAGACATTTTTTCTGCCATCTGAACAAGATATCAGATTACAGGAACAGAAGGATCACGCGATTTCAGAGCATGACGACAGCAGGTGTTGGAGTTTCGTTTCAGTTTTCAAGTATGTCTACCGTAATCCTACCGAGATGCAAACAAAGAGGTGGTTGAGGAGAATACGATTTTTGCTCACAATTTCCGCCACCATGCTGAAAACACGCATGATGAACAGGGATGGTCGGAAATTTTGGAAATTTTCCTAGAAAACAACAAGATCAGAAGTCAGAAAATATCCAAATTATTGTTTTAGCCATCTATTGTATCTAAATATGCATTTTTACCACTTCAGTCCCAGTGTGATTAAATGAAAATTTTCCATTTTTCTGCGCTTTAAAATAAACCATGATATAATACTCTTCTTGGGCGCGCGTAGCGCAGTCGTAGGAGGTGCCGGTTGTTGCCTGCACCCGACACCAGGTTTCTGGTTCGGATTTCTCTCTCAGGCCAACCAAGCCTTTCATCCCTCCGATGTCGACAGATTGGAATCTGACTTATCTGGGAAGGAAAAGGCGCTGACTTGTTCATCGGATGGCCACCGCAAGTCACTGTATGGCTAAATACGCATTCAAATCACCCCCATGAAATCCCGTTAAGTAGAATGCGCGGCGCATCCCAAAAGGAATTGAGTAACGCCGTTCTTTATCCTTTATTCTTTAATCGAGAAAAAATGTCGATATTTTATTGACATCGGAGCAATGAGGGGAATAACGATAAGTGGCCGGGCGCAAAATTCACGGGGTGACAAGGAAAGTGGACATTACAGTGGGGGTACACCAAGGGTCGGCTCTGAGCCCGTTCCTCTTCCTGCTGACACTTGACTCTATAGTGAACCAGCTTGAGGAAGGCCCTTTCAGGATGATCCTCTACGCGGACGACATCGCCCTAGTAGCCGACAACCAGGAGGAGCTGGAGGAGAAGGTGCAGCTGTGGCAGAGAGCCCTCGCAGACAACGGCCTACGGCTGAACGTGAAGAAGACGAAGTTCATCAGCTCTAAGCAGTGCGCTGGATCGATCCTAGACTGCCAAGGGGAAACGATCGAGAAGGTGGAAGAATTCCGCTACCTCGGAAGTGACCCATCCGAGGAAAGAAGTGTGGACCAGGCGGTCAGGGGACGGATAAACGCAGCCTGGCTCAAGTGGAGGGAGTCCACAGGGATCCTCTGCGACCGTAGATGCTCCAGGACGCTCAAAGGCAAGCTCTATAGAACAGCTTTGAGACCTGCCCTCCTCTACGGCAGTGAGTGCTGGGCCTGGGTAAGGCGCAGGAGTGGCAACTGCACACGGCGGAGATGACGATGTTGAGGTGGGCATGTCGATGGACCCGTCGGGACAGGGTGCGAAACGAGGATGTTAGGGCAGTGATGAAGACAGCCCCGATCCAGCTGAAGATGAGAGAGCAGCGCCTGAGGTGGTATGGACACGTCCTCAGAAGACCAGAGGATCACCCCACAAGGTTGGCCCTAGATTTCGAGGCACCCGGAAAGCGTCCGAGAGGAGCCCCAAGGAAAAGATGGAAGGACGTCATCAAGAGAGATCTCGCCGAAGTCGGCGCCACGGCAGATGACGCCCTTGATAGGATGAGGTGGCGACAGATCACAAGAACAGCGGACCCTGCGACTGCGCGGGACTAAACGCTCAGGAGAAGAAGAAGGCCGGGCGCAAAATTGAGTGCAGTTGCAGTACAGCATAAGGAAGCTTACATATATAGTTGCTTTTAGAAATGTTATCGAGCGAATGGATGAACGAATAAAATCAATGTCGAAAAATTTCGAGAGAATGAACGAGCAAATTTATTCGCTCATCAATTTTTTCGAATGATCGAAAATCGAATAAGCCCTATTTTCGTTTATTCGAATACTCGAGTACTCGACCAATTTGCTCGATTCAGGTTCTGTACATAAGGATTTGAGGTGAATCGATAATCGAATGAAATTATTCAATTTTCGAATAATATTCGAATACGGCTTGCTCTCGATGATCGAATTCGAACGAATATTCTACTTTTTAAAACTATCGGCATCCAAATTCGAATGAATATTCGAAAATCTAGAAAAATCGAATATTCGACTAATCGAATAAATTGTCCGATTGATTATTCGAGAACATTGGTTAGAGGACAACTACACTAGATACTCCACGCTCGCCCAATAAGTTTCCAGCCCTTATTGATCAGTTGTCCAGACAAAGTGCCCGTTCATTCTTACAATTTCAGGCCATGCAGCAACGCTGGTCGCCTAAAAAATAGACCAGCGTCGTTATCACGGAAAGTCACATAGTTGTGGTTCGGAAAACTAACGGTGGTCGCAAAAACTAAGCCTAAAATGGAAAAATCCGATAGACAGTAGAAAACGGCTATTAAGTCGAGCAAGTGAAGACATAAAAGGTAGAACGCATGTGCGTGGCGCATACCGGACCGGATTAGCCTACGCTGACGTTTATTGTGGTTGATTGCCTAGTAGATCAGCTTTCGGTGATGGACGAACTAATAGGGCTACGGATAGAAGTCGGGAGAAGTCGCTCACCTACGAAATGCGCCACGCATTCTACTTCTACATACTTTGTGACATCGTAGATTTAAGAGCGTATTTGACCTAAGAAATGACTCGCGGTGGCCAGCCGATGAACAGCCTAGTGCTGTTTCCTACCCAAAGAAGTCTGGTGCCAATTCAACGACCCCGGCGGATGGATGAAAAAACTTTATCGGCCTGGAAGCGAATTCCGAACCATGAACCTGGAATCGGATGCATGCGACACCAGGCACCTCTCACGAATGCGCCACCTCCTGACCTTGATGAGCATATAGAGTCCCTTTAATATCCTTTTCGCAGAAGAATATAAAATGAAATGCGTCTCTGACATGTATCTGAACCAAATAAGGTTGTAACTCCAGGAAATTTGGCATATATCGCAGTTTGACGTCATCTGATTACGTCATTACTCTCAGAATGTCTATGAATGCCTCTAGAAACAAGGATTAGGCGATTGGTATACATCAGAAGATTTTGGTTCGATTCCATGTTTGGGCTAAGTAAGCCCTTAAGCCCAGTGAAGTATGTAGAATGGTTTCACTCAACTTTTTCGTGGGAGTAGGCAGTGATGGCTAGCGTTCTGAGTTTCTTTTGAAAAGGAATACGTAATAAAATAGGACAGAAGCACACTACAGAAATGATACATGATTTGAAGCACTGTGTGGAGAGTCAAGGTAGCCTCAGGTTTTCAATTGTGCAGATGGCGGATGAGAACGCCAGCCGGGTGACGTGGAATGCATGGCGCAATCTTATGAAGTGAAATATCAGTCGGGCTCCACTGCTTAACGCGGATGGGTGCGTGTTCGATAAGCGCGAAAATGTAGCTCATGATCACAGAAATCAGATCAGTAGTAAATTTACATGGTACCCAGAAATGGGCGCGTGTACGCAGTCGGATGAGGCGGGGCTGTCGTGTGCACCCTACACCAGGTTCTCGGTTCGGAGTTCCCGCCCAGGTCATTCGAGCTTTCCATTCCTGCTAGGTCGGTGAATTGGTGCCAGACTCGTCTGCGGAGGATAAAACACCGACTTGTTCATCTGTTGGCCACCGCAGGTCATTGTATGGCCAAACGCGCATTCAGATCGCCTCCACGATATTCCGTGGAAGTAGAATGCGTGAGGCACGCCAAAATGGATTGGACGATGACGTCCTTCATCCTTTATTACCCAGAAATATAAGTAACGAAGTCATACTCTGTTAAGTCGGAGGAATACCTTAGAGAAGACTTAGGAACCGACAGCCAACAACCATAGCAAAACACAAAAGCTACATTCGCTGGGTCTCTTGCAACAAGTTGGACTGTGCAACAAGTTATGAGCTCCAGTGAATTTGAGTGCATGGCGCGATCTCAGGAAATCAATCAGTTGCCGCTCACGAAGGAAAAGACTGTGAAAGAATGTAGCTTGTTCTCTACTCACAAACAATGTGAATTCGTGATCGAGTGGTTGATTCAGATGATGGCAATTTCGCTGCTCCCGGATTTTTAGATGATTCACATAATATCTCGAATCCTCTGGTATGCCAGAAATGTGAGCTATGCCCCTTTTTTTGGGTCAGGTTGAATACTTCAAATGAGCATTAGGAAGTAAAATCAGAATAGATTAGGCTTCTACACTCACTGGCGACAGTCTGTTGCATGGAAAAGACTCCAAAAAAGTGGAGTGCATGGCGCAATGTCAGGAAATCAGTCAGTTACCGCCCATCAAGGAATTGCCAGTGAAAGAAGGTAGTTTTTCTTTATTCACAAATATTATGGATTCAAGAATGAGTTGGAGCTTTTCCGTAAAGAATTTAAGCGAAAATTTCTAGTCATATATCGAAATCATTGGGTTGCGCCGTGCATTTGACTTTCGCAAGTGTCTTGTTAGTATATATTAGATCCGGTAGAAACCCCTAATGGCGAATATACCGCCAAACCCCTGATATGACATTCATCACCATCGGTATTTGACGGTATTTTCAGCGTTAGAGGGTGGTAAGCGGTTGATGAACCTGGCCCCGCGGGGAAGAATGGAACTCGGCGAACGGAAAATGGGTAAAAGTCTAACTGCCAAGGCATCAAGATCGCTTTCTGAAGTGGAGAAGACGTGCAGATGCTCAAGTGACCCCCAGAACTTCTAGAATGTGCCGGCTGTAAAGACACAGGGCTCTACCCAGATCTAAGCTGCTAGATCGCTAACACTCCAGCACTGGAGGATCAGCTTCTAGCGAGCAGCGTACGGTATCAAAGAGATGTCGCCGTCGACGCGCTCGCGCCCGCACGATGACGTCGTGGCGGGAGATGGCGGCCGGCGTATCCGTCTTTTATATTGATGGTGTTTTCTCGATCTGTTCGTTGTCTGATTCGGTGCGACGGCGCCTTCGGGTCGCACGGCGACTGCACCGAGTTCAAAGACGCAGTGCTTACGCAGTGAGAGCGACCGCGAACAGCAGATGACGGCCGTTGTTGATGGCGATTGTTGCAGAAACCGGGGCTGGGGGTATTTATATGAACGTTGCGCGCGTGGGATGCGCCATGTATTCAACCTCTTTAAATGCGATCCATACCGTTTCACAAGGCGCTGTATCTCCATGTGTTTTTCCTTTGGAGTATTACGCTTCTAGATAGGTCTTGGATACAAAGCGAACGGGTAGTCTGGTGGAGAAGTCAAACCCTAAGCCGACTCAGCCACACCAAATGATACCTCCTGATGACCGAAGGCATCTGGCAGTCGTTGATACATGTCGCGAAGATGCACCGCAGAGGTGCGGGAACGCTCTGTCGTTCCTACCGTAATCGCGACAGCCAATTATGTTACCTGCCTGTGTGGCACATAATTGGCTGTGGGACTGATAGGCTGTAGCGATTACGGTAGGAGCAACGGCGCGCTCCCGCACCCCTGCGCTACGTCTTCAGGAAATGTCCTTTTGGTGGACCTCTTCTGTTTTTTTTTGGCAGATCATAATACGCATTCAAATTGTCTACACACTATTCCGCAGAAGCCGAAAGTGTGGCGCAATCTTGGGGGGGGGATTGATTGATCTATCTTTTTAGCAGCGATTAATCTGCCTAACCACAGATCTGACCTCTAGCTGGGGCTTCTCCCTGAAAATTATGCGTGGTCTATCGATTTTGTTTACTTAAACCATATCTACCACCCGACATATTACCGCCTTTCTAACTTCAAACGGTTAACAGGGGAGAAAATCGACAACATCGATCGATATCAGTCAGCGAAACGAGAATGTTTAGATGCCGTGAGGCGTAAACTCCGCATAACTCAAGTGGTTAATATCGACCAAAAAAATCGATAATATCAATCAATATCGGCTGGCCTATCGATATTGCTTACCTCTTGTGATCTCTGTTCATCATTTAGCGTATTCACTAAACGTACATGGAACAGTCGACTCCGCAGTATAGATATTGTCGAGGGATTTCGATTGAATGGTCGATCGATATCGTTCCAATGTTATATGATTTGCCTACCGCAAATGGTCATCGGCTGCACAATAATCGATAGAATTGATCGATAGTGGTTGGCTGGTCAATAATGCTTACTTCTTGCGGGCTTTGCTAACCGGTCAACATTTTTGCGCAGCCCACCCAACAATTCTGGCAAGAAATCTATGATATCGATTTCTAGGTTGGGCGATCGATATTGCTTACTTGTTGGCTTATGCTCCGCTCGTCATATTCGGGCCGTTTCCTCAACGGCCCACCTTCAAAATTGGCAGAGCCCATCGAGATACGAAGCCTGCTCAAAGGGCATTGCATGTGGTACGTACGGTACGGACGCACGGACAATAACGGACACACGGACAGACTGACGGACGGACTGAAAAACAAGTCTGGTACCGATTCGCCGGCTCCCTAAGGATGAAAGGCCTGGATGCTCCGGGCGGAATTCGAACCACGAAATAAAATTCGCCGTGCACGCGATGATCCGACTACCACGCACAGTGAGATAATGCTTCGTAGGCAAGCACAGAAGCACGCGTCCGTCATCTTCTGCCGTCGTCATCATCCTTGGTTCATCGTACTTCAGGAGTATCAGAAGACTCACGTTCTGTGAGATATAGAGGAAGGCATAAATATGGGAACAGACAATAAACAGAAGTATTTTAGGGCTTTTCTAAAGCGCAGAAAGAAAAAATTGTACGTCAGAGGTACAGTGGAGTGCGCCGTGCAATCGCTCAGTACGTCTCAACGTTCATCCGACTGTGAAAACTCTGTCTACGGCAGAAGAAGAGCGCAATTCTCCACTGACACAGCACCATGTGAGCACCATTTTTCACTGGAATCACATAACAAATATTCTCGTCAAATTTTTTATTTTTTAGCATTATTTTTGCTTTTCTGCATGTAAAATAAACCTATAACAACCTCGGTAACTATGCTGTAGTTCTTCGTCCGTCCATATCGTTCCACTTTCTAAAAAATGGCCTTATTTGACGTATCTGCAGCAAGTATGATGATCACGGTCGACTTTGATCCTCTGCCGAGAGATGTTCAAGGTTGCCAGAGCAACGGGCGCGCATCATCTACCGTAGTCGGCGCGAGTTCAACGTCTACCTTATCACCAGAGCGTCTGAAACCACATATGGCGTCATATCAGTTTATTCGTCACTGGATGGGTTCTTCCGCACCTGCACCACTGTCGTAGGCAGTAACCTCGCCCGCGAAGCAGTCGGCGGTGTTCGTTCGTCGGCGATCACCCACGTCATTGATACGCAGCGGTACATCTCAGGCGTTTCACCCCATTGTGAAGGATACTCCACTCAAGAAGACGTGTAGGTAAAGAATACCTTGAGGAGAAGAGCTGCTAAGAGGTGCTAAAGTATGAAGTATTAGGCTGTCGCAGAATTAACTGCCGAAACGGACCGCTTATTCAAACTGCTATTAGGTTGTAACGAAATAAATGGCGCTGAACCACTGTAAATTTAAACTGTTAATATCTCGGCTTGTAGGCAAGTTTATTAATCGAAATAAAAACCTTCTGATTCTACACATCTTTGCCAACGTGACACAAGCTTTTCTATCCCAGTAGCATAAAAATCAGAAGTTCTGGAATTGACGAAATCTTCGAAGGCACTTTCGGCATCCTGTTGGTATTTGAATATTTTCCCTACCAAGAAGTCGCCAAGATGCTTGAAGAAATGGTAGTCTGTTGGGGAGAGGTCGGGAGAAAACGGAGGATGTGGTAGAGTTTCAATGCTCAGCTCATTCAACTTCTGCAACGTCATTCGTGCTACATGGGGGCGAGCATTGTCGTGCAGAAGGAGAACTCGCCTTCGGTTTAGCAAGGCCGGCCGGATATCCTTCAACTTTTTCATCGTTTCTTCAATTTCAATGCAGTACTTCTCTGCCGTGATGGATTCATCGGGAGGGAGGAAGCTGTGGTGAATAATTCCCAGCGAACACCACCATACTGTCACCATTACTTTCTTTTGGTGCAATTCCGGCTTCGCAAAAACCTTGGGGCTCATCGCTGTCCACCCACTGTGCCGATCGTCGCCTGTTGTCGTACATTATCCATTTCTCGTCACAGGTTACGATGCGATCAAGGAATGGGTCCGTTTCGTTCCGTAGAAGCAGTGCGGACGAGATCTCATATCGTCGGTTTCTTTGCTCCTCAGACAGCTCGTGGGGCACCCATCTTTCCAGCTTTTTGGTCTTTCCAATTTCCTTCAGATGCCGGCCAGCTGTGTTGTGACTGACGCCAAGAACCTTCGCTATCTCCCTGGTACCTTTGTGTGGATCCTCCTCTACCACATCTCTCAGCTTGTCCTCATCAACATCACTATGTCTCGCACGACCTTCATGTTCTTCCAAGCTCTCATCTCCATTCCGGAACTTCTGATACCAACGATACGCCGTCCGAATTGTGGAACATCCTTGACCGAATGCGGCGTTGATCTTCTCGTCCGCCTCCTTAGCTGTAGTGCCCAGCTTGAATTCATACAAGTAAATGCCTCGGATTACCCTTTTGTCCATCTGCAAAAAAAACAATAAAACTCTAAAGTTTTCCAACTTTTGCATAGAAAATTTGGTGCTCTCCGGTAGAGCAAAGATTGCGCTTCTAAATGATATGCCACATGTTACGGTTTGTTCTTGATCAAACGCGTAAAGACGCGCCAAAAAATGGCGCGAGCCAGTGCCATTTAATTCGTTACAACCTAATAGCTATATAACTCAACCTAGACACAACTTTATTCATCGAAGTAAAAACCCCCAGAATCTATACATCCTTTCCAACGAAGACGTTATAAAACCAATCCTCTACAATAAAAACTGAGATCAAAGGAATTTTCGAAATCAAGAAGGGCAGATTCAACATCGGCCAAACTAGTGAATTGTTTCTGACGCAAATGAGAATCAAAGGCTCGAAAAAAGTGATACACAATGGTGGAGAGGTAGGGAGAATATGGTGGGCGAGGGAGAACTTCGACACCTAAATGGGTCAATGGGCTTCGCCGAGTGATTTGTGAGGTGTGTGGCCTTGCGTTGTCCTACAACAGGAGCGAACCTCCTCTATCCACCATTGCCGGCCACAATTTTTGCGACTTCTCATACAATTGGTCTAAATCACAGCAGGAAGACCCTGCTGTAACTGCTTGACCACGTTGCGAAAGGCTGTAATGGATTACTCCATTACAACACCACCACAAAGTATGCATAACTTTTTAGGGTGAGGGCCGGGTTCAAGTAAGGAAGTTGTAGGAGCATCCCTATCTACCCAAGGGAATCCCCGCTTCCTGTTGTTGCAAAGGACTCGTTTTTCATCTACAGGTATGATACGGCCTGCAAAAGGCTTATTTTTGAAGTGAACCAGCCGGTTGTAGCAGGTTTCGAAACGTGCCAGACGCTGCTCATCGGTCAGCTCATGATGCACCCATGATCCACTTCGACATCTTCTTCACATCACCGATATCACCGATTCTTGCCAGATGTCTTGAGGAGGAGAGAGGAGGAGCATTACACAAAGGCTCGTCTGAAGGCAGTGGCGAAACGAACCTTTTTATGGTTTATATTTTGTGACATATCATTCTTTTAATTATTTATAATTTTAAAAATTCTATTATTTTACACCTTTCTTTACTTCTTTGAATTTACATTTTCTTATGTTTTATATCGCTACCGTTCTATGATATGGGCGCGTGTAGCACAGTCGGGGGAGGCGCGACTGTCGCGTGCACCCGATACCAGGTTCCTGGTTCGGATTTCCCGCCCAGGCCAACCAAGCCTTCCATCCCTCCGAGGTCGATGAATTGGTATCAGACGTGTCTTGGAAGGATAAAGCGCTGACTTGTTCATCGGCTGGCCAACACAATTCATTTTATGGCCAAATACGCATTCATGTGGCCTCCACGACATCCCGTAGAAGTAGAATGCGCTGGCGCATGCCAGAAGGGATTGAGTAACCCGTCCTTTATCCTTATCCTTTACCGTTCTATGATGTACGTCAAGGTCCTCTGCTAACGATCGTGTATTCGTCTCCGGATTTGCTTCGACGGCTCTCCTCGAAATTTCGGCGTCAACCGACGACCTGCGCCCGCTACGCAGTTTTTCTTCGTGATCAAAATCGCCAGAGGCGAATTTTTCGAAGCAGAGCTTCACCGTCCGTTTGCAAGGACAGTCCGTCCCAGAAGCGCTGCTAAGGTGGCGAGATGCCTCTGCTGCGGAATGTTATTCAATTTAAATTTAAATTCGTAAAGCGTGATGAGTCGATAGTCACGTCGGTTCATGATTTTACGGAGCCCTGGAAAAAATCGGCTAGAAAAATTAGAGCGAAATTTATTTATTTATTTATTTAAAATACACTCAATGGTGCGCTAAAACGTCAACAAAATCATAGAACAAAGAAAATAACCGTTAAAGAGCAACAGCAAAATGAACGCTAACTATATTAAAACTACAAACCACACTAATGTAGTAATTACCATCTGGCTGCACCGATCCTAAGGCAACCCCCGTCGCAATGCCTTATAGTACAGGGTGCGTAAAAAGTATTGACGCACCTACTTTTTGTTTCAGCTCCAGCTTTCTGTCTCTACCCCTCTAGGTTTTTATGTGTTATTGTTGTTGTCTGTATTGTGCTCAAAAAAAAACACTCACGAAAAAACTGAAGAAACATGATTGTCACCGTTACGGTGGCCCTTTTTTTGTCTGTTACCCAGACAGCTGAGTACTTCCTTAACAAGAGAATTTGGCGCTGTTCGAAACGGTTGGTGAGGTAAGAGGTCAGCAACCCAAACGTCAGCCACGGCTCTGTCATAACAGATGATGATTACAAGATGTTCAAGCACGATAACGTCAAATCAAAAATTGTCAACCTCTGTCCCATAACGGCAAACAGATAACGCGCGCAGGTGTGAACAGCTTCTCAGGCGAGCACAGCTTAAACGTGAATCCGCTGGATGACTCTTTCTAGGTGATTTTGAAGCATGAGGTCTGTGCTACTTTCAACAGAAGTGACCAGTCGCAGAAGGCTACCCTGTTCGAAGCACGGAACAAAATGCAAGCGAATACTTGCGGCGCGTGCTCATAAATTTTTCCGCCGTTTTCGCTCCTGTATTCACAGTAAAGGAGCCGATGTCAATTACGACTTATTTTGTCGTGTTTGCAAGATCATTTTCCATATTTCTGAAATGAATATTTTAAAACCTACTGCGCAATACTTTTTCCACAACCGCCATTTACTGCGTCCATACTTTTTGCGCACCCTATAGTAATTAATTTATAGAAGACTAGGAGCCGAAAAGACGTAACTAAAAAAGAATTATAAAAGCTTAACTGAAAAGAATTATAAAAGCTATCTTATTCCTATCTTAGCTCATGAATAGCTCGTCATATGTTGGATGTATCAAATGATAGTCAAAATATTGGCAGAAGAATTGTTCCACATGTTGTCGGAGCAGTAGTGAGATAGGATAGGTCAGCCTGGGCAACGAAACTAAATAACAGGCGTTATTCTGGGGGGGGGGGCGTCAACACATGCGCCTCTTTGATCTGGTACAAACCCCAGGCGTAAAACCCAGGCCCAAGTGATTTAGTATAGACAAAATCACTTGTTGACCTTTTTTAGCAATAAGTGGAATAATATTCACAAAAACTACTATAGAGAAAAAATTATATCGGCATATACTATACCTGTAATAGTGGAGATTATTATAGACTTACACATGAGATAGCAATTCTTCACTAGCGGCGCGAGTACCAAACCGAGCCAGATGGTAAGCACAAATGCAGACAAAAGTCTTAACATGTCAATACACATCCTGCAACAGAGAGTTTTGCAGAAGAGGATCGTTGCGTATTGCAGAGGCTTTCGCATAGACAGTAGCATCTGTGATATATTTGCAGTAGACGGCAACACTGTAGCAATTGAAAGCTGGAGTGAACGGTAGTGAGCCGGATCTATAATCAGAACGTGACGCTATGAAGAAATTGATCTGTACATTTAAACATCTCATCAAAAATTTGCAAGAAACATCCCTGAGAGACGGCGTAACCGGCATGGCATTCGGATAAGGCATGCGTTCTCATCTCAACTGACTGGCTATAAATCTGGAATCCCTAGTATTGAAGGCAAGTTTAATCTAGCCAACATTGCACGGAAAATCCTACTGTTGTCTGAGTCTGAGAGGTTAGGTGGCAGCATCGGCAACCACTTGGCACAGCGAGGGAAGAAGCAGTTCGACATTTTAGAAGGACGGCTTCCAATGACGTAAGGACATCGGATTGAAAGCTTTTTAGTCCTTCCTGTGCAAGGCGAGAAAATCCAGTACTTACTTGGTCTTATTCTTAGTTCACCTCTTAGCAATTTGAATCCGAGTACCAGATCATTGAAAGCACGGCGATGTAATAGACTTTTGAGGTTGAACATTCTCAATCTGTCTTTGTAACTTGGCATGGATTGTGGATAGTCAGGGTTTGGATAGCAGCGGTACATCAAAATTTTTGTAAATGTTTGCTGTCCTTTTTTTCATAGGTGTTTTTTGAAAAAGCAGGAAAATTCTACCGAACGGTATGTGTGGCTTCCCTTGGACGGACGATTTAGAGTGAAAAACTCGAAACTCGAAACGGCGACCAATTTTGGGCAGGCCAATATTTCGCCATATTACTCGAGTATATTTAAATGGAAGCAAGGACAATATTAGGCTGTAAGGAAAGTTCAGTCAAGCGTATCGAGCTCATGCTTTACCATTTTCACGTCAAGTTCTACGCTTTTCAAACCAAGCTGGATGCCCTTCTGGGCAAGGTTGACGCTTTTGACATCGGACTGGACATCTTTCAAATTAAAGAAGCTTTTCTACATTAAAGTAGAGACTCTAAGCTTTCAACGATGACGTGTTGCTACGATCAAAACTCTAGCACCCCCCGGGACTCGAACCCACACCGTCTGCTAACCGGTCAAGTATTCTCAATACCATTGCAACACCGGCGCTGTTTGGACGTCGTTCTGAGAGCTCACAAGCTCAGCATCAGTCACTTTCTGGCTTAAAGAAAATGACTTGAATCAATGCAGAGACTCTCCGAAACGGATAGATAACTTTCTTGACTGAAATTTTTAACTCAGCAGCACGAAAACTTTTTTGAATTTTTGTAATCTTTCAATATTTTATGGTTGTTTTTCATAGTTGTTTTGAAAAGATCAAGTCTCATTCGCCTTAGAATAACTTGGGCACACCTTCGAGATACGCAAATTAGTCTACAAATAATAGATAAACCCAATATTGCACAGAAAACGACATTACTTATTGGATGACCTAACACTATTATTTGTACGTTTTGTAATGCTCCTTTTGAGTGCTAAGAAGCTCCTTTCCAAGCGTTTTGCGGTCTACTGGATCACAAACCCTTTGCTCGGGTTCATAGTCACTTATTTCCCTTTCCACCACTAGATTAGAGAGCCTTAAGATGGTCACCGTCCATGGATGTGTTGCAGCTGAAGTTCTAACATCGCTCGTATTCAGAGTCGTTGCCGATCCGACGGACTACAACGGAAGCTGTAAAGCGACGCCAAGAGATGAGACTGAAGCGTGCATACTCTGGCGACCACTGACCGACTGCAGATCGAGGCTGCAACTTCAGTCAGCCCACTGAGATCAGCTGGGGAACACGGTTGGTCGCTTAGTTAGCAGTACGACACGGTACGGCATCTCTCCTTAGCAGTCCAGACTGGTCCACTGCACTCGAGCGTCGCTTTCTTTACGATCCAGTGGCAAAGAACTTCTGCCCCTCTTGGATTCTCCACTGTTCGTCACTCACGGAAGGCGCACAGTTGGTACAGTACACGCCGTAACGAGATGTTTTCGAAGCTGGGCCGGATTCATCAGCAATTTAACGAAGAAAGTACCGCCGAAGTCCCTGATAGTGCAGCTTATCAAGCGACACGGTGAAGCACTTCACCATGATAAGGTGTGACGCGAAAAGGTGTGACACGATGTCGTGTCACACTTTTTCGGCACCGAGGAGCCGTGTGGCGACGCTGTCGTGTCACGGTCTTGTAAATTATTTTTCTGGTTGGATTCAAGTCATATGAAGGAACTTTTTTGTGTGTGTTTTACCTTTAGGTATTGTTGTAAAGAAAGCGTGGTATATGAAAGCGAATTCCAATTACTGAATTATTGAGCTTCTCGACAGGTAGAGCTTATCAGACGAATCTCGATGTTGCAAAAAATCGATTGATCCCACGCGCCAGAAGCGCGAAAATCGAGCGGCGATCGTCAACGTAGTCAACACGGGAGCTGAACGCGGCTAACCAATCAGGGCACCGACCGAACATGCTGCCTCTGGATGGCCCACCCGGTGGATGTGTCTGATTGGTCTGCTGCATTTTTATCCCGTTCCTTATGTAGGCCGTTTTAACTACACTCTATAATAACACGCTAAACGCTGAGTCATACTATCGATTGGCGCCGCCGCAGAAATTAGTCATAAATAGAAAGAAAATCGGGAAGAAATTCGGGGGGGGGGGGGGGAATTACGGCACGAAAATAGCGAAAAATACCCAGACGCCTTCTACCTGCCTGAAAACTTTAGCCGTAAGGGTAGTCGAGGTCGCTGAACACGAATCTGAGATTCGTTTTTAAAGTATCGATCGCCATCAATCGATATTGATTAAACTATCGATTTTTTGTGGATGTCGATAAGACGGTCCGAAACTTTAGCCCTGGGGGTAGTCGAGGTTGCTCAACACGAATCTGAAGTTTGTTTTTGTAGTACCGATCACCGTCAATCAATACTGGTCAAATTACGGGCGCGAAAATAGCGGAACATACCCAGACGTCTTCTACGTGTCAGGGGATTCAGAAGACGTGTGGAATACGTCACATGGCGTGTCTGGGACTCAGAAGACGTGCCAAAGACGTCGCTCAACGTGTATGGAGATTCAGCTAGACGTGCCGAAGACGTCGTCCAATGTGCCTGGGGTTGTGAAGGCGTGCCGGAGATGTCGCTCAACGTGTTTGGGGATTCAGGTAGATGTGCCGAAGACGTCGTCCAATGTGCTTGAGGATTCTGAAGGCGTGCCGAAGACGTCGCTCAACGTGTATGGAGATTCAGCTAGACGTGCCGAAGACGTCGTCCAATGTGTCTGGGACTCAGAAGACGTGCCAAAGACGTCGCTCAACGTGTATGGAGATTCAGCTAGACGTGCCGAAGACGTCGTCCAATGTGCCTGGGGATTGTGAAGGCGTGCCGAAGATGTCGCTCAACGTGTTTGGGGATTCAGGTAGATGTGCCGAAGACGTCGTCCAATGTGCCTGAGGATTCTGAAGGCGTGCCGAAGACGTCGCTCAACGTGTATGGAGATTCAGCTAGACGTGCCGAAGACGTCGTCCAATGTGCCTGGGGATTGTGAAGGCGTGCCGGAGATGTCGCTCAACGTGTTTGGGGATTCAGGTAGATGTGCAGAAGACGTCGTCCAATGTGCCTGGGGATTGTGAAGGCGTGCCGGAGATGTCGCTCAACGTGTTTGGGGATTCAGCTAGACGTGCCGAAGACGTCATCCAATGTGCCTGGGGATTGTGAAGGCGTGCCGAAGATGTCGCTCAACGTGTTTGGGGATTCAGGTAGATGTGCCGAAGACGTCGTTCAATGTGCCTGAGGATTCTGAAAGCGTGCCGAAGACGTAGCTCAACGTGTTTGGGGATTCAGAAGGCGTGTTGAAGACGTCGTCCGCTAAGGGTGGATCATTGAGGGGGACAATACCAGTAATGGGGGACCGTTTCACTAAGGGAGGACCAGTAGTGAGGAACCAATAGATCGCCCTATAATACTGTACACTGTACGTACACTCCAATAGGCGTGACGGAGCACTTGTAAAAAATTATAAGGCAGAAATTTTTTGTCTTCTCTCAATATGGTTCGTTTCGTCACCTATTTCCAGACGAACTTTTTTGCTTTAACACCTTCTAGTGGCTCATCATTGAAGAGGGAGGTGTTATAACTTTTTTGAATGTATTTAATTATCAGGGTTAATTTAACAAAATTGGTTTAAAGCTTCAATTTTATATCCTATCAATTATAACATAGGGTAGGCGTTGCTTTTGACCAAAGCGATAAGTTGCTCCGTTTCAGTAGAGTTCTTCAAACCGCTGCAACGTGAAGGTCCCGAATTGAGGAAGCCGACTAGACTGGAGCGAGCACTCATACGAAATGGATCAGTCGATGATCGAACAAGAATCACCAGAGGAAGCTGAACGAGTTGGAGCAGCTCCTGGTCTTGTCTTGTTACCTGTTGACTGTTTGTTGTTGATTTTCTGTGGAAAATGTTGAAAATGAAAATGAAAAAAGTGTGTGGAAGATGGAATCAATTGTTTTTCTCGAATTCAATGTCAAGTTCATCAGTGTCACATTAAAAATTCGTTTATCGAAAGATTCATAGTGAAAAACAGGCCCTAGAGAAGTTTCCTTCATGAATCTCGTCGACGTGAGCAGCTTCAGCGGCGCAATCTGAAAGCGAACATCATGGACGGTGAGCGAATTCGGAGCAGGATGGCGGTTTGGGAGTCCACTCTCGCACGTCGACCGCATTTTTGACCTATACGGTTGCCCTGAAAACCTGTATGATAAGGGCCCGGATGGCAGAGCGGTGAGTGAAGTGAACTGATGGACGAGCGGTCGCCGGTTCGACATTTGCGCGAGGAGGCGAGCCGCGAGAAGGAGAATGCAGGAAGGGCCCAGTGGACCCAACGCAGTGGTAGAGACCCCCAGAGAGGAGGGTGGCCAGCCAGAAAAGCAGGAGGAGGAGAAGAAGAGTGAAAGAACCTTTCTGCGACTCCACGACCAAGCAGGTAGGCTTCTGCAATCCAATTTTTTTCCGAATTTGGCCGACCACTGCGGTAAGACGGGGCGAGCTAACGGCATGAACATCCGTGGGCGAGCAGAGCACTGAAGACACTTTACGATGACATGCTCCCTACTCCCCAACTCCTGAACTGGCGTACTGACCACTAGACATTGGATCCGGCACCAATTTTCCGGATAATCGGATGATTCGGATAGGCCATTTTTTCAAACCCCGGATCTTCGGATGATTCAGATGAGGGCAATTTCGAAAACACCGGATCTTCGGATGATTCAGATGAGGGCAATTTCGAAAACACCGGATCTTCGGATGATTCAGATGAGGGCAATTTTAGAAACCCCGGATCTTCGGATGATTCAGATAACGCCATTTTCGGTCGAGCCGGATTTCGGATATCCGATTCGGATACAACCGGATAAGTGATATAATAGGGGCACGCAACCTCTTAAAACGGAACACATCAGTAACTCCGCGTTTATTTCCTTGACCAATTGAAGCCACGAGCGCGCAAAGCAGCTTGGAGCGCCTTACCTTGAACAAAGTGTTTATATGCCCTGGAAGCAAAGCATGTGAATGCCCAATTACATTATATCTGGCCTAGCTTAGTTCACCAATGGAGTGGAACACACCAGCGCTACGTAAAAGATGTCGTATTTGGCTGCCTTACGAGAGGAGTCCTTCGCAGAGTTATTTTGCGCTTCCAGAACAAACAAAAAACAGCATTAAGACCCCAAAGAGGCCAATACCAACTCAATAGTGAGTTGGTAATGCACAGCGAAGTCTTGTAAAGGACAATAATGAAACGATTCCAAAACGCCCCGCAAGAAATTTCTCGTGCTCTGAAAAGGGAAGGGTCTGAAGCGTATGTCTGAACGGAGAGAGCGAGTCATCCCACCATATATAGGAATAAGGAACTCCTCAATTAGTATAAAAATGTGTTTCTTTTTTGCCAAATCGATAAGGCCGAGGAGTAGAGGACCCTTGAAGTTACAGTGGAATCGGCGCCTCACGAGTTCGGGAGTCTTGTACACCCGCGATGCCGCCGGAGGGCAGCGGCTCGTAGCGCAGTAGATAGCGACGTTGCTCCATGAGAGGGAGGTAGAGGGTTCGACTTTTCTGCGCTGCTGCATCTTTGCATTTCAACTGATTGGTTGATTTGAGGGATTCTGACATCTGCACCATTTTAGATGTTTGCTGTGCAGTGTCTTCAGATGTATGCCGTGATAGCAACTTTGTTGCCACTTGTTTATTACTGACCGGTTTTTTAACCAAAACTCAATTAGGAAGCTGTTCAACATAACGATGTATGAACGTTTAACATCAGTGAAACACAGACACAAAGTGCATGACATAAGCACTGGTCACAATACGGGCAGCGCATAAAGGCTACTGGCTCCTCACAATTTGCTTCCATATATGGACAAATGAGATCGGCTCCATAGACGAAATCCAATTGAAGACGTTCCCTTTCCTCTGAAGCAAGAGTTCCATCCGAAAATTATCATATGCCCACTGCTTGCCAGCCTTTCCACGTCTTCAGTTCATTTTTCGAATCCCAAGGTTCTTCTGGTTTTCCACCACTTCCAGCCGTTCGTCTTCGTTAGCTTCAAGTTGACGTGCTTCGTGGTCCTTGAGTATGCTAGCCATCCGTTCGGTCAGGTTGGTGTCATTCTGATGAAGGCTCCTTATCTAATGTTGCACCACACTTCAGCGTGAACGGTTGGATCACCACTCACCACTCGAGCATCGGCGGCATTGTTGATGTTAGGCTTTAGAGAACCTCCAGCAGACCTCTAATTTCCAGATGACAAGCAAAGATGAGAGAAAGAGTGTATTGATTCCGTTTAGGGCAATTTCCAGGATCCACAGACTTTCTCACTTTAACCACATGTGACGTCACATCATGGTCTCCTTTGAAAATCCGAGCAGGATGGTTTTACCCGAGGACATTGGTCGATGTATAGAAACAGACTGAGAGGAGCCAACAGTATTTATGCCCTGCCCATTGTGTCTACATAGTGCTGCTTTATGCACGTTGTGCCTGTGTATCACTGGTGCTGAATATTTATTCATCATCATGTTGAGTACCACAGCATGCAGCTGGAAAATGCGCAGAAAACATCTAAAATGGTATAGACGTCAGAATCCCTCAAATCTCAACCAATCATTTAAAAAGCAAGAATGCAGCAGCGCATGAGGATCAAACCTACGACCTTCTCCCATGAAGCATCGTCAATACCCATTGCGCTCCGAGCTGCTTGCCGGCAGAGGCATCGCGGTCGTACAAGAACCCAAATTCGTGATGTGCCGTTCCATTGTGACTTCAAGGACCCCTACTCCTCGGGTTTACCGACTTGGCAAAAAATAAACACATTTCTATACTAATTGAGGGGTGTGGATTCCACCTATATGACTCCTCCCCCGTTTCTGAATACGCTATCAGACCCTTTCCTTGTGAGAGAATTCCCGCCAAATGATTGCAAATCTGCCCGAAAAAGTCAGGTTATCAATGGCGCAGAGTTTGCCAGCGAGGCGCGCTAACCTCCTATTATCCTATTTTTATCCGATTTTATCCGAATCATTGCGTTTTTCAAAACCCCGGATCTTCGGAAGATTCAGATGAGGGCGATTTTGAAAACCCCGGATCTTCGGATGATTCAGATGAGGGCGATTTTGAAAACCCCGGATCTTCGGATGATTCAGATGAGGGCAATTTTCGACCGAGCCGGATTTCGGATAATCCGAAACCGGATAAATCCGGCCGGATATCCGAAAATGCATGATTCGGATCCCATGTCTACTGACCACCCTCAGTTGTCGGTATGGGTGGTCTTCTGCCGCAATCGGCCACATGGACTTCGACATCGTGTTCGGCGCTCTGAGTACCCCCCCCCCCCTCACGAAAATTTGGCAAATTTCGAAAATATCGATTTTCTATGCCGTCATCGTCCGACCAGGCTCGGCCTAGAGCGCCATCGTCCTCGATGGGAAATTGTCCAGAAATCAGTCTTTCCGGGATTGGCCGAGACTGATACCGCTCGATAGAGCTTTTCGTGTTGAACAAAATAATGTTATCAGGAGTGTCGAAGACTCAAATATGGGCGAGTAAGGGCGAAGAAAACTTCAGCCGCTAAGTCCGCCGCCCCAAAATAGCCGCTAGAGTTAAGGTAGTTTAGGTAGCTGGGAAGTTATGAGCACGTCAGTGCAAAGTATCTTAACTGTTCTGTTAGTTTACGCGTTTGTAGGCCGTTAGCTCTCCACGTCTTCCAGCAGGAGTCGACTGAAATCCGAATAAAATCACGTCACACATGCCTAACCGCTGTTAGTTTGTCCATATACAACCTACGTCGCTGTTCTTTAGCGCACTACTAGGAGGTTTTACTGACTATAAAATCCATAAGCTGCAGTCGGAAGGGTCCACAATTGACAGAGTTATCGCGCTTCAAACACGCCCGCGCCTGCAATTTGGCACATCAACGGGTCGATGTTCTCCGCGCCCTTGCTCGGTGAGATTACAGTTCTCGCTACTCTAAGTAAAACCGCTCACTATAACATCAAAAGCTTTATCGAATAGTACCCAACTTGGCCAAATTCGTGATTTTTTTTTCGTTGACGGCATCGTCCGTCCGTTGTGGCCTCGTCCTCGATACAAAATTGCCGAAAAATCGATATTTCCAGCATTGGTCGAGATTGACGCCGTTCGATAGAGCTTTTCGAGCTGAACAGAATGGCGCCGTTACGAGTGTCGGAAGCTCACATGTGGGCGGGTAAGATGTAGGTCTTCGGCTGTAAAGAAAACTCACCGCCGAAGACCGTTCGCCGCTCTAAAGGCCCCCGCAGACTTTTGCGGCGTCGCCGCTGCCCTATGCTTAAGCGGCGAGCTCTGGGCAGAGACGCAGAGCTCGCCGCTGGGCGGCGCCGCTGGTCGGCCGGCGGCACCGGCGGCGTCGCTGGCGGAAATGACTTGAATCATTCCACCCGGCGGCGCCGCTCCAGCGTCTGTCTGTCTGCGCTCTGCGCTCTGCCCTTTCGCGGCGGGATCCAGAGCGGAGACGGTCGATGCGGGCGCGCGATCGTCATCGGGGCGCGTTATTGTTAAGCACCAGTCGGCCCCGACTAGAAACAGTACAGTACCTCGCCGTCACCGCTCCCACTGATGATGAGTCAAGCCGCTGAGCGGCGCCGCTCGGCGGCGCCGCAGAAGTCTGTGGGGGCCTTAAGACGGCAGCTGTGATTAAGGCAGTTTAGGGAGCTGGAGAGTTGTGACCAGGTCGTCGTAGAGCGCCTTCAGTGCTCTGCCCGCCCATGGATTTTCAAGCCGTTAGCTCTCCTCGCCCGCAGTGGTCGACCAAATCAAAAAAATGGGTCGCACAAGCCTAACCTGTATTGGCCGGTCCGCTCTCTCGCGCACACTCGATTCCTTCTACCGGGTCTATATGCATTGTTCACAGCGCGTGCCATGCCAGCAGTTAGTCCCAACCAGTAGGGCATGCTCGTCCAAGCGTGAGGATAGGCTCCTTCCACCAGCCTAACGTCACTCTCCGGGCGGTCGCGCCCACTCGATTGATTCTGCCGGGCCTATATGCATTGTTCACAGCGCGTGCCATGCCGGCAGTTAGTCCCAACCAGTAGGCCATGTCGTCCAAGCGTGTGGATAGGCTCCTTCCATCAGCCTAACGTTCAGAAGTTGAGGGTGCCGCGCCCTAACGCGACTTGTGCCAGACGCGACGCGTGGCGAGCGGAAAACGGCGCTCTCCGGCGCCCTTTTTCGCGGCTCTTCATCTTTCGCGCCGCTTGTGCTGGTTGGACGAAGCGGCATGTCCGGCACTGTATATAACATCTAGGTACAATACGACATGTGTTTATTAAATCATTGTCTACATATATTGTACAACATGAATCGAGAACAAATGACTAAGGAATGTGTGGGAATTAGTACCGGTAATTGGCAAGTGGGGAGCCTCTGATGAGGGTCTGCTGGCACGTCGTCGGGCGCTACCATGGCCTCGTCGGTTTTCGTTCGTCGTCGCCGCCGACGACCATCTTCATCTCCTGCACCGCATAGTTGCCGTCGACAGCCGGAATGTGCGGCCCGAAGCTTCTGAATAGGCATTTGTAGCTCGAATTTAGGGACACGACGAGCACTTCGAAGGCTCGATAGCCATACATTTTGATTCTGTTTTTTTTTTCGGGAGTCTGCCGTCAGCCCATTTGTTAGGTTCAGATCTCCTACTGACAATGAGGTTCTGTAAAGGCTTCAAGGCTGTGACAAAGTCGAACCAGCAAAAAAGCAGATGTCTCCAAGTTGCACTGCTGAGGTGTGGGAACGCGCCGTTGCTCCTACTGTAATCGCAGCAGCCAATCATCTGCCCTGCCTGTGTGCGGTTGAGCCGGTGCCTCATTGGCTGCGGCGGTTACGGTAGGAGCAAAGGGGCGTTCCCGCACACTCGCGGTACGTCTTCGAGACATGTAGCCGAAGAAAAAACAGCCAAAATAGACCACGACGACACTTGAACGCTTGTGAAAGCCAGAGTGGACCCAGATAGAGCTTATTCACGTGGAAATTCTATGAGGTTAGCAGGAATCATTAAAATGCTGAGTAGATAACATCTATTGTGCTCTAACTCCGCCCACTCGATCCATAGCCACGCTCCTAACCACAAAAATTGGTGGCAATAAGGCCTTCTTAGCTGTCAGAATAGCCTGATGTGTCATCGCACATGTCTCCTGAATTCAATCACCTTTATGTGGAAGACTGAAGTGAACTCGGACGAACTTACCAGGAACTGTCTCAGGTGTATGTGTGAACGGCAAAAATGAATACCACTATGAGAGTCTCCACCTTCACATAGTAGAAAAGTGGGTCCCATTTTTGCAAAGTTTTTGAACCCAAGGAGCTAGAGACCTTCAAATTTTACTATGTGATCGCATCCACACTTGCCAAACTGCCGTAATCGGCCGAAATTTTAAAAATGGATATCAGATCCATGATCAGCGCCCAAGATAACCAACCCCCAAAGTTTGGGTGAAATTTTTACTCCACCCCTTCCCGACCTCGACCAACGAGCTAGGAGTTGCGAAAGCTTCACACTTCAATAGACCTCATCTGACTGTGAGATCACTTTGCCATCTAGACTACACCAACGACTAAGAATCCTTTAGTACCACCTCATGTAGTCGTTAGGGCCTGGGCGTGGTTTTGCCGAGCGAATGGGCGGAGCTAGAGCAGAGCTCTTCGACCTGCAGAAGCTTTCGCATTTTTATTAATTTTCGAAGTCCATGCACTTGAACAAACTTCGTCTGAGATCAGCCTCGCCGTCTTTAGACTATTATGAGGGCTGTAAAGAGTTTATTGCCACCCCATTTACCCTTTCGGGGCGTGGCTCTGACGTGTGTGGGCGGAGTTAGGTCTTTTGTTTAATCTGTAGACTTCACCCCCCAACAAACCTCATCTAGCTCTGAGTTGATTTGCCATTCAAACTATTGTGACAGCCAAAAATCCTTTGCCGCCTGCCGCCATATTTGGTCATTAGAGGCGTGGCTCTGTTTCGGAGGCGGAGTTAGAGCAGAACTTTTTGTCCGACTGAAGTTTTCGTGTTTTTGATTGATATTGCGCTCGAATATGCTTCAATAAAGCCTATTCAACTGTCGAAATAGTCTAAAGGCCAAAGTGAGCTGATAGGCAGACGAAGTTTCGTTGGAGTAGGTAGGCTTCAAAATTAATCAAAACGACCAAAAATGCAGGCATATAAAAGGGCTGTGTACTAACTCCGCCCACTTGTGGCAGAGCCACCCCTTTAGCAGGAAAATGTGATACCAATAGGCAAGATTTTTTAGAATAAATTTTCCCTTTGTTCCTTCCCATTGAACCAGTGATCACCAGACCCTTTGCCTCCTAATATCTAACTCCGCCTATGCGGGCATAGCCACGCCTCTTGCAGCAAGACGTATTAATAAAGCTTTTTGAAGAATAAACTACCCCCTTTATTCGCTCCCAATGATCCAGACCTTCAGTTCAAAAGGTCTAACTCCGCCCACTCGCGTCAGAACCACGCCCCAAAAAGATAAATGTGCTGGTAATAGGGCCCTTTTAAGACATTTTTGAAAAAAATCCTCTCTTTATTCGCTCCCAATGCTCCAGTGAGATCAACCCAACCTTCGCTTCAATCTAACAAGACCAGAAGCGTTTTCTGATCGCTTTATCCGACCACGCCCGGAAAGAACCTACCGTATCGGCAGCATCGGTGAGATCTGAATCGGTGGCCGGACAGGTGGCCTGTTCAGCGCCTTCGTGATTACGTTGTCGTCCTCTTGCAGCTTCTTCTCGCGTCGGAATCTGAAGCACTTGCTGTTCTGATTGCGGTAGCCACCTATGCCGGTGTCCACGATACCTGTTACGATAGTGGCACATCATGAGGCCGAAGATGAGGAATATCAACGTCAGTGACAGTGCGAAGACGCTCAGTACGTAGGCTAGTGGAGGAATACCCTGATGCACCACAGGAGACGACGTGATCTAGAAGAGGGGTATTCAGATGAGTGGGAGAGTCTTGATGGACCGCGAACGGACCTGTGCCTTCGTCATGCTCGGCATCTGATCGCCCATGCCGGCGCGATGCTTGTCGGCGATCGCTATGGCCCGCTCGGCCGGAATGATCTCGGACGTGGTTCGGTTTATCAGCACCTGAAGAGCGAACAATGACTTCTGGAGGTGTATGCTCCATACTCCTGGATTGCTTAGAACAAGTTAATCCTTCCTAGCAGAGCAGGTTGTACTCAAAAAATTACTTCAAAAATTATTCAAAAAATGTTAAAGAAAATCCCCTATCGGTACTGTTAGGGAAATATCCCTGGGCGGATTCAACGAGATGAACAGCCAATCACATACTTTTTGATAAATCAAGGCTACGATTGGCTGGATCAATCCTTGCCCGCCCCTTCTTACACGCCCAGGGAAATTCCCAACGAGACCTGAACTCATTCAAAAAGCATTAAAGAAAATCCGTCAGTACTATCCCAGAACTGTCCCTGGGCGTGTAGAGCAACAAGTTCGAGATAAGCATAGCCAATCACACCTTTCGTGACCTATTAATGACCAGTCGCTCCATTGTGCCCGCGCTTTGTACACGCCCAGGGACAATTCCCGAAGAGTACTAACCACTTCATTCAAGTGGTTGAAAAAAATCTGGAAAACTGGGGAAATAATTGAGAATATATGTTGGCGCTAATCGTGGTCCCTTGGCGTGCACAATGGACGGATGTAAGGGGACAAATCCATCCGTTACATCCAGGCATTGTAGGAGCAGAGAGCATTTCCTCACCCTCTCTCCTCCCCCCCCCCCTTCCTTAGTACCAATTCGTTTTAGATACCAGAAGCAGAAAAAAGTGACAATAATTCGATGACCCCGTAATCAAGAAAAGGATACTGGTCAACAATGTGGCCTGCAAGGGGAGGCGGGGCGTGCCAGCCAATCAGGTCATCGACCGCGCATGGTTCACCTGGGCGCACCAGTGGCCGGAGTTGAGTAAGAAGGCGCTTGAGGAGTGAGGCGTTTGCTACTCTATTCAGCTGGTGCGTTCCCCCTCTGTTGACCGCTATACTGTTGACCGCTACAGTACCAAAAGTGCTCCCGTAGGGCAGCGGGTTGAACCTCTGTCCGCGTCCCTTCTCCCATGATAGGTGGAGGCAATCGATAAACCCCTAATAGTTGTCAGATTCATCGGCCTAGAATTATGCTCACCAGTCGAAGATCGGTGACGTCGTAGATGAGCTTGCCCTCTTCATGATGATACTGTAGGTCCTTGACAAGAACTTTCAGTCCAGTGGCATCGGCGATTGTTCTGAAAGTAAGACAGTAAAAGAAGTAGTCACGACTAGCGTGACATATTGTTACCAATTAGTTTCCTTTTTATTAAAAAGAAAAAACGGAAGACAGAACGCGGACAACTACGTGTCTGCAATTGCGAACTAGACAGAACGGGAGAAGCGATAAAGGTACCCCAGCACCAGTTTAAAGGAAAGACCTAAAACAACCGCGAAGCGGTCCTGAATGCATAAAGGACATCGAACTTGCCAAGGCCTAGGTTTCGAAGGGCCCAAATTTAGGTCTTCTTCTCTCGTGGATCGTCTCAAGGTAACTTCGAATTCTTCTGCTGCCATTAAATCGTCTCTAGGCGACGACTTCTTTCTACCTCCACCTTTCTGATATTGCTTCAGGACTCCTGACGCGGCCGTAAGGGCTGCGGCAAGGGATGCGGCAAAATTCGTGAAGCGCGCCGCTCACGAACACTCGAGTCTTGCTGGCGGCCAGAGGCGCCGACAGCAAGACTGTGCTCTGCGTTCGTACCCTATGGTTAAGGATAGGGCCGGTATTACCGCAGAAGTGTGGGGGCTGCTTTTTTCGCTGGCTTCGTGGCATTCGACGGCTCTGGTGGCCTTGATGACTTTGGCGAACGGTAAACGCCGGCTTGAGAGTTTCGGGCGAGTGATCAACCTACGAGTTCTTTAGAGTCAGTTTCTTCCTATTTATTTATTCTATTTATTTATTTATTTATAAATTTAAATTGAGGCCTGTGCGGCAGAGAAATACCTTCGATGACATCCCTACTAGACTTCCCTGATATTCCACAGGAAAGGAACGAGCAGCCTAAAGGCCCCCACAGAGTTCTGCGGCAGCGCCGCAGCCCTATGCTTAACCATAGGGCAGAGATGCAGAGCTCGCCGCCGGCGGCGTCCCTGCCCTATCCTTAACCATAGCGGCGAGCGGCGTTGCAGCAGAACTCTGTGGGGGCCTTAAATTTTCTGACAGAAGTCCTGTAAGAATGAGGACAGGGAAGAAGGTTACCAGCGACTTTAGAAGCTTTCTAAAGCGAAGAGCACAGCGAGCATGATGCATGTCACCTGTCGCGACTACCCGATCGCTCCTCTGTTCTGTAATTGGCCGGGGTTGTTTCCCACGAGGTTTGCCGACGAGGCGCTTCGACCGGCCCGACACATGGGAAAATGGCAGACGTCAGCAGTCAATCTTCGCAAGATTCACCCTTCCGACTCCATGAGAATTATTGCGATACTCCGAACCTGCCGGATGGCCATCTTGGGGCCTTGGTTCTGCTCACTCACTAACAGCACCAGTAGAGGGCCATGGGATCTAGCGAGCTGTGGCTCACCCTCACCGAGGAGGATTTCCGAGCCTATTCTCTACTTCCGTCTTATGGATGGTATTTGCTGCTCAATACGTATCGCTATAAATCTCATGGAGTTGCCGTGTTTCCAGGAGGAGGAATCGGGTGAGTCTCTCAGATGTTTCCAGGTCACTGCACAGACGCCAAGCGGGCCGTCGCGCAAGTTAGATCGCGGTATCTGGTGTGCATATTGTGTGGGTGTTGATTTATGTATATGTCCCTTATCTCGTAGGGGCATTCTGGGCTTGGATTCACCACCGATTTACCGGCCGGTAACGATGGAACTTGCCGCGAAACCGCCACGTGCCGCGATTCGCCAACAAGCGGTGTGGTAGGTTTCCGGTGAAAACCGTGAAACGGTTAACCGGCTGGAGCATCGGGTAGGTTACACTCTACTGCTAATGTCTGACCCAGTGACAACGAGCTGGCGCGCTGCAAGTGTATTCGGAGGCATGCACGACATCTTTCGCCGTGTCCTTCGTGAATCACAGGTGCCGGTAAGTGTCTGGCAAGGAGCCGGTTAATTAAATCTGTGGTAGCGATTCACCGGCTCCTTCGTTGATGAAAACGAACCCTGGGCTTCCTTCTGTGGACGATTGTGGAGGTGCGTAGCAGGGTGGCAGGAGGCGAAGGAAGGGTCAGCCCGACAGCTGGAGTTCCATCAATAGTTCGGACAGGTGATACGGTTCAAGGACCGGGCTAGTCAGTAGGTAGGGCTGCCTTTCGCCTTGGTTGGGCTCCATCTGGACGATCCTCGCGTTCTCATGGAGTGGTTAGGAGCGCTATGGGCCAGGGAATCGTCTCTGCATGTGGAGCGCTGATCATGACACTAAGTACGCCACATACTTGCTAATGGCCTCCACTTTCTCGTACGTAACTGCTGCTGGAGCCATTGCTAGATCCATACGCACAATGTCGTACTCGTCATGGACGTAAACCTATAATAAAGTCACTATTGTTGTGTATAGAATGAGTGATACCAGTGACATAAGACGTATACCATTCTCTGCCGTACAAAAGCGGTGAATGGAGTAAGGTGTACTTTCTCTACGGTGTGTTCTACTGCCTTGGCAACTACCGAATAAACCGTCCTTCTTACGGAGCTTTTCCAGACACATCAAAAATGAAATTTTGAACCTAGTAACTGAAAGCAGAACCAGAAACAGTAGCACTTACCCGGACGACGGTCTGATCTTTATGGGCATCTGAAACCATGCCATCCATGGATTCGAGAACGAGGTTGAAGACGCCACCGACGTAGTCGCTGCAACAAATGACCGTTAGTAGATGGTGATTCCTTGGTATAGCAGTCTTCTCACCTGATAACCTGGTCGAGAGCGACCACTCCTGTCGTGGCGTTCACCGAGAATACGCCTTGGACTTGTCGGCTCATGCCGTGGTACTCGAACGCCGTCTCCTTGACGCGGTAGAACACCTCGGTCATGTCTGGAAGGGGCTGATTATCAGTAAGGCGAACGTTGTGATTTTTAGAGCCGCATATATGCTCTCCAGAGGCCAAGCTCTCCTCGCCCTAACAACGAAAGTGTCATCAAGCGCCCCACCGTTTCCAGGCGAGGGTACATCTGGATCTGAGGCAGCAACGGTGACAATCGTCTCGCCTGGCAGTGTGTTCTTGGCGACGAGAACGTGATGCCGGCTTTGCTTGAACAATGGACCGTTGTCATTCCTTAAAAAACAATTTCATATCATTTCATTTTTCATTTTTTCAAACGTTTTTCTCCTGTCGTAAAAAATTTGGCCGCTGAAGTTAGATCAGCATGTCATGCGTTATAAATGTTTAGAGGAAGTGCTAATTCAAAGAATAATTGTATGGTACTAGTCGTTAATGTGACCAACACGAAATCGGGAACGTGCCAGCCAATCATAGCACACAATGAGGGCAATCGAACCATACACCCCTGGGTGCGACTCCCGTTAGATGCGGCCTTATTGGTCTGGTATGTTTCCTCCATGTCACGTAAGCCTGTACCATTATTATTAGGAATTACAAAATATTTCGTAATAATTCCAAACTTCGCACGAGCATAAAAAGATTTAGCTACAATAAATATAAAATAAATAAATATAAAAAATAATACATTAAAAAATGGAGAATGAATAAATAATAAATAACATTAATAAATAAAAACGAAAAAGATAAATAAATAAACTCCGAAAGAATAAATAAAAATACATAAATAATAAATAATAAAATAAAAATAGATGAAAAGATTAATACCATGTGAAGGAAATTTCTGCCGAGAACTAACATATTTCAGAGCAATAAATACTATAAAAAACAAAATAAACAAATAAATAAATAAATGCAAATAACTGTCTAATAATATGCAACTAACAAAAATGTAAAAGACTGGGTAAAAATATCGTGAAGAGATTTTTCCGAGAAAGCTAATATTTTCGACGTAACAAATAAAAAACTAATTAAATAAATACTCAAAATATAAGTAAAATGAATAATAATATACAAAGTAATGAAAATAAAAATAGAAGTAGATAAAAAGTCTAGCACCGCGACAAAAGATTACTCAGCCGAGGACTGATACTTTCGGCGTCATGAATAATAGACGAAATAAGCAAATAAAAAAAAGACAAATAAATAAAAAACGCATATAGTAAAATAAAGAGCAAAGATGAATAAATAAATATATGCAACGACTACGACCACATTGAAGAATTTTTTCCACGAAAATTAATATTTTCTGCACCAGAACTAGATTTTTCATCTCTAGAATAACGTTACAATTCGAAGTCATTTCATGCTTTTCTTTCTTTCCTTTGTTTTCTGACTCCAATTTTAATTTTATTAATCTATTTAATTGTTATTTATCACTTATTGTTATTTATTTATTTATTATTTTTAATTTAACTTCAAAAAATTAAAGTTCCTAATCTCTGAGTAGAAATAAATTTGATTGACCATTAGAATGGCCATAACTAGTACATGACAAATAACTTACACGTCTTTCACTCGCACTTGAAGCGACATCCATACCGTGATCTGGTTAACATCTGAGTTTTCCTCGTTGGAGGCGCCGACTTCGAGGCTGAAATTCATTGCCTTATTCCACTAATAAAAATATTCCAGATACAAGCCAGGTGAGCAGATATATTGGGTTCACTAACTCGTTATAGCTTACTAATTGAAGAAATCAGCACAATAATAATAGTGATACATCACCACAGCGTTACTATCATCTCCACCACCTGTATCACCTGTCCGTTGATAAAACATTGGTCGAGGAACACTTTCTTATGTGCCGCGAATGCGATAACTCGCTCCCCAATTTCAAACTCCCGCGTGCTACCGTATCCGCGCGAGACCCCGATGAGACGCTTCTGAGGTCCGACCTGCCCGCCCGCGCTATCGATCCGCGCGGGCTGCCACTCGCCGCACCTCGCTGGGCTCAGTTCTTACTTCGTTGTCGCTCAAGCGGCTGCGACTCAGAAGCGCGGGGCGGGACCTCGTGCACCCTCTTCGCAACCATTTATGGCCTATGTTATACTCCCGCGGGAGCATCCGCGGGACGTCCGCGGATGGAAGGTGCACCGCGGACGGTCGTCGTCGTCCTGGGGCGGCTAGCGTCGCATTGGAGCGCGTTTCCCGTTATACTTCCCGCCCGCGGACGGCTGCCCTCCCGCGGGCGGGAAGTATAACACCCCTCTAGTCGTCTGTCGGCGGCGATCCGCGGACGGCGGGCGTGGCGGGCCGCGACGAGTGCCCCGGCGCGGGGTCTCGACGCGATTTCCGCCCATCCGCGGAAGCTCCCGCGGGAGTAAAACATACGCCTATGGGATACTCGAATGGAGCTTTGCCGCTCCCTTGCTTCCAGGCGAGCCCCGATGGGAGCATGCCTGAGCCATGGATAGCCAATACAGCCTAACATCAGCCGGAGCGGTCTCATCATTGTCTCATATTTTGATGACATTCTATATTCTGTCTAATATTCCGGATGTTGTGCACTAGTGTTATTGTATGTGATTCATCGTGCGATGCTACACTGTTCAGTTCAGGAGGACGAACGTGGTGAGTCCCTTTATTATGTGTTGTGGCCCTCATGTACAAGTGCGAGGGCAGTTGGTTATGTTCGGTTTGTGTGTTGTTGCCGTTGTTGTTGTTGCTTCTTCATATGGGGTTGCCACTCATTCAATACGGGCGCGATCACTATCTCGTGGTGCCAACCAGGGGTGTGCGTAAATGAAATCTGAAATTTCGTAAATCGTAAATCGTAATTACGAAAAAATCGTCGTAAATCGTAAATCGTAAACCGTAAATCGTAAGAGGTGTCTGACTTACAATGCATCAATTTCCTTGTTTTTTCTATTATGTCAACGCTAATCGAAGCAAACTATGTATGCCTTAATGAGACGTCTTCAGCTCGAGCTGGACACTTTTCTAATTAGGATGGAAGCCATTAAAATTAGCTAGCATCTTTCAAATCAAGCTGGACAGGTTTTTGGAGAACCAAAACAAACTGCTTGTTCGAAACGCTATCTTAAAAGGCGCCTATACAGGGTGCCCAAATAAAAAGCTTAGGCCTATGTCATACCTAACTACCGAATTTATAACTTGTTTAAGGTACTGATAACCAAAGATCAACCTTCTTTTATGAGAGCCTACAAATCTTACGTAAGGCCCATTGTAGAATGTGGTGCCTCAGTTTTCAGTCCCTCTCAAAAGAAGGAATAACTTTACCCGTAAGCTTTTTCTAATGTGTCGTGGTCTAAATTACGACAATATTTTGAGTGGGTCTGACAGGGCCAAAATGCTAGGGTTGTCTAGCCTTGAGACTAGACGAATGCAAGCAGATTTAGCTATGTTGTTCAAAGTTCTGACAGGAAGGCTTTTCATTGACCAAATTGGGTTTTTTTGGCGTCCTTTTGACAACTGACAGAAGGCGGCATCTCCGACTCTACCTGCCACTTCCAAGTCAAAAGTAAGGTCAAGTTTCCTCATTCACAGGAGCATCGGAGAACTCAACATCTTGCTTTCTGAGAACGAGAACATTGTTATTATGTCTCTATCCTCTTTTAAACGTTTAATTGCACTGAGGTTTCGTTAGGCTTGTTTTTTGTTTGTTATATGTTATTGTTAGAGTCTTACCGCATGTGATTGTTATCCGTGCCTTGTGATAAATAAATAAATAAATAAATAAATAAATAATACCATCGCTCACCCCGAGCGAAGCCTAAGGCCCCGTGCATACTTCCAGTCGCAGCGATTCCATCGCGGCGATGAGTTTTGCAGAGCGACGCGAAGGAATTTGAATTTCTCTGTGCTCGACGCATCGCCCATCGCTCTGCAATGGGGCGCGACGGCGATCCGTCCAGGACCAAACGCTAAACACCGCGCGCGGCGCGAAAAAGTATGCCATGCCCGCGATGGGCGCGGGAAGCCATCGCGCATGCCGACCGTTACTGTTGCGGCGGCCGCGGCGAGGTTTCCTTTGACTATTCGACCGCGTGCGGCGGAATGGTCATGAACTGAGCGCCGATGGCATCGCGGCGATGGAAGTATGCCCCCGGCCTAAGGGGTCGTTTAGCGTGCGCGCGACGCGCGACGCGATGCATGGGTAGTGGCCAAATTGATCGAGCGGCGCGATTGATCAATTCGGACACTACACATGGCATCGCGTCGCGCGTCGCGCGCACACTAAACGACCCCTAACGATAGGCTCCCATATCGACTCATCTCTTCGCGCGATCGATATGGGATCTTATCATTAGGCTTCGCTCGGGGTGAGCGATGGTATGACATAGGCCTTGCACTGCTTGGACGATCAAAAATGTTTATCAATCTACTACCCATTGGCTTGCATATAAAACTATGACTTTTTAGAAACAACCACAACAGCTCCGAATAAACCAACAAAAACCATTCCATCCAAAACCTAAAAAAGTAATTTTGTCGCTGGCCAACTCGACGAAAAAGTATTTGCACAAATAATCCAACAATCATCCCCTTCTGAGTGAGCGCATGGCACATTTCTATGGTATGACACACCTGAAGTTCTAAGCCTTCTCACATTTTGAAGTGTATCCAACTGCATTTTTGTAGCAGACGGGACGGAATTGTGTGATGATTGAAAGAGTATGATCACATTTTTGGACACTCATTAGTCGCGTTTTGACTTAATATTGTAAAAGAAGCTATTTTTGTGGCATTCTTTAGAAGTAAAGTAGAGCAAGGTGCAGCTTGAATTGAAAGTGGTTTAACTGATTCGTACAAGGTGCATTTTAAACACACGGTAGAGAATTCGGAGGAGGATGGCTATCGCGTGCTCCAGAATAGGAGTTCTTGATAAGGATCCTACCACGGGCAGTCAAGTCTTCTATACCTGCTGGGTTGTGAATTGGTACCTGATTTGCTTGGGAAGGATAAAACACTGACCTCGACATCGGCGGCAACCGCAATTCATTCTATAAAGTAAACTCACACTCAAATGACCTTTACGATCATCTCAAACAGGGAGTGATTAACGTCGTGCTTTACCCTTTATCATTTTTGAAGGTCCACAACTTCCGGAATGAAAGATCGTGGGTCGACGATACCAAGCAATTCCTTTCGGCATTTACTTTGCTCGCAGGTTTGCTTGCGCTTGTTAAATTTCGCAAACTCCAAAATATTGCATTACTAATTAACGACTGCTTGCATTCGCCATCCTGCTCTCCACTACCTTTGTAACAAACACTATCGTATCGTATTTTACCCAGTACATAGCATTCTGAATGGAAACAGCCCCAATCAAGACGCTGAAAACGAGACCAAAAGTGTCAAACTTTTCACTTTTATCGTGAAAATGTCAGACGTCTCGCTTGAGGCGCACCTCATACGTAAATAGACTCCGCGCCATGACGGTGCAGTAATAATCAGATTGAAACATGATTGTTTTACTCTTTCTATCAGTTTAGTTGCTATTCCACAGCCTCCAATTAAGCCCAATATTCCTTGATGGCTTTGCATCTGTTCTACTCGTGTATATTGGAAAGAGTCGTCTATATGGTGAACAGTGGTGAGAAGGTTACAAGTTGACTAGGCGGTGGCTGCAGCATAGAAGATGCTTCAGCAGGTGATCATCTTCATTCCAGTGCAAGTAGAATTTTCATGTTTTCTGTGGACAGGAACGAAATGCTCTCAGACCATTCGAATGTAAAATGTTGTGCTAGAGAATGACCAGAAAAAAGGCCAGCCCAGTTCCACTGCCAGGAATCTACTCGAGCGGCCTATCCACAAAGCGGCATTGTTCTGTCACAGCGCCACAGCAGAACATAAAAAAGTAAATAGGAAATAGCAATGAGCTATGAGGGAAGGCTCCGACGAAGGCGAGAAGGCCGAAACGTCAGCCGAATAAAAACTGTACCATCTCGGCTAGCTGACAAATCCGAAGCAACGACGACATATGAGGGAAGTCTTTAGAAGTGGGCACATCGTCATAATCCAAAATGTATCACGTTATGTGGACGTTTGTCATCCGCGGACCGAAGATCACATTTACGAAAATTTACGATTTATGACCCAAAATGTCGTAAATCGTAAATCGTAAAAAATTTGCCAAAAATCACCGTAAATCGTAAAATCGTAAATCGTAAATCGTAATTACGCACACCCCTGGTGCCAACGACTTACGTGGTACGAGCATGCGTCAATCCAGATGGGCTGTCCAGTGTAAGGGTGAGAGGTTAGGGCCTGTTCATACTTCGCGACAAGAGCGACAAGAGCGACTGTGGCGACGGATGTAGTGTGGTGTACAATAATTACGCATTTCACACTACATTCGTCGCGGGCGGAGTGTGGAGTACGCAATTATTTACGCACACCACACTATGTCCGTCGCCCCAGTCGCTCCAGTCGCTCTTGCCGCTCTTGTCGCGAAGTATGAGCAGGTCCTTAGTGGTCGTTTAGTGTGCGTGCGACGCGCGACGCGATGCGATGTGTAGTGGCCGAATTGAAATTGTGTCGCTCGATCTATTTGGCCAGTACGCATGCATCGCGTCGCGCGTCGCGCGCACACTAAACGACCCCTTACCGCACGGGGCCCATCTGTCAGAGATGGGGCGTGGCGTATTTACATCTGGGGGCCTTTCATACTACGCTACAAGAGCGACTCGTAGGTGGGGTGCACATTTAACGGTTAACGATTTAACGAATTTAACGAATTAACGGCATTTTCCGTTAAAATCCGGCTTACGACTTAACGGAAATTTTTAGAAATTTAACGGAATTTTTAACGAACCTTTTTTCTCAGTAAGTTTATCACTTTCCCCTCTGTCTTCACTAATATTGCAGGCCTCATCCTCCCAATTAGGACTATTTCTGAGAAACTATTGAAATCGGCAAGAATATTTTAATGTTTTATGCCATTCTCATGCCTTCTATGGCGCATTTCGATTTTTGGAAATAATAATAAAGCTAAATAATAAAGCTTATCCCTACTTGGCGCTGCTTATCCCAGAATACTTTGCTCGCCACCTACAGCAGTCGAAATGGAGAGAATTTTTGAAGTCGGTGGAGGTATTTTAAATAAATCGAGAAAAACGCTAGTGAAGGGATAAAGCACGCCGCCACTCAATGCCTTTTGGGATGCGCCACGCATTCTATTTCTACAGGATGTCCTGGAGGCGATTTGAATGCGTAATTGACCATGCAGTAAATCGCTATGATGATCAGCCGATGAAGAAGTCAGCGATTTATCCTTTCCAGACAAGTCTGGTACCAACTCACCGACCAAAGATTCACCGGGGGGTGGAAGGCTTGGTTGGCTTGAGCGGGAAATCCGAACCAAGAACCTGGTATAGGATATGCATGCAAAGGATATGCACGCCCCCTCCGACTGCGCTACACGCGCTCTTGTAACGAAAATTTGGAAAGCTACTTTCCTGAACGTTAACACGTCAACGATCGTGTTAAACCCTTTCGGCCGTGTGGGACCGTGTGACACGATGTCGTGTCAGAGTTCCGAAGGTGTAAAAAAATCGATTGGTCCCACGGACAGGGCATATTAAAATCGTACTTTCGTCAACGTGTTAACATTTCACTGATAGGCTTTCAGTTGTATTTTTGTTAGCTCTCTCCGTACTTAGCGGGGTGGTTTTCGCATCGAGATTGTAGACGCTCGTATAACAGTCACACAAAACGGTTTCGTAAAGAGCCAGGAAAGGGGAGGAACTTCGGGGTCTGCCTGATCTTACATTTTAAGATGCCGTGTTGAAGCGAGCTTCAGCCCACTAAGTACCGTTCTCTTGATTGATAAGCCCATACCTGATGTATTCCACACCATGAAGATAATTTGTTGCCGAAGGTTTGTTTATTTTACTGCCCACACTTTGTTGATAATGAATTGTTCAAGTCACATTGTAGTGTTACACTCCACTCCTTGAACTTTAATTGTTGATCTGCTGAAGTTGGATGGAACATACAACATTTTCCTTGGTTTTTCAATTGAAATAACAGTTTGCAGCTAATTGCATTTTTTAACGAAATTTAACGATTTACCGGAAATTTAACGAAAAATTTCCGTTAAAAAATCTCGTTAAAATAATTTAACGCACAGAACTTCGTGTGCACCCCTGACTCGTAGCCCGTGTAAAACATGCAAATTGATTAAAACCGAGTGCGCGCCGCCGAAAAGTGTTCATACTCGGGCGCTGGCGCTGTCGCTCTTGTCGCTACTGTCGCGAAGTATGAAGAGGTCCCAGGTGTCCCTACCTGCTACCCGGGTCTGGTTTCCATGGTTACCCCATATATTCATGGAGCGAATGGAAGACTCCGACCAACAAGGGGATGTTCTCTCGCGAGCGGGGCCACTGATTCGCAACGTTATGTTTGAGCTTTTTTGCGCAGTGTTATATACCAGAAGATGAATTGCTCTATAGAACCGTGTGTTGGTTTTTTTTGTTCATTTTGATTTTCGTTAATTTTCAGTGCATTAAAGTGGACTGTCCAGAAGACACAGATAATCTTCATCAACAGCTCACATTCTTTGATTGACTTTTCTAACCAGTGTTGTCATTTGGGAGAGAATGTCGGAAATCCAGCAAACATTCTTATAGAACAAATCATCCATTTTCGAACGGTCTATAACGTAGCAAAAAACTCAAACGTAGGCGGAGAGAGGGAGCACATCGGGCTTTCATTTGGTAATTTATTTTCACCTTCTAGTTTAAGTCCTACCTGTAGGAATCCTTGGTCTCGCGGTCAAGACTGGACGTCACCGACATCTCTCCGGTGGTCGAATTTACTGCGAACTCTTTGGACTCTTCACGTAGGCGGTAGAACACCTTCTGGGACTTGTCCAAGTCCGTCGCTCTCATCGTGGCAACCACAGTGCCAACAGGGGCATCCTCTGGCACCTGCAGTAACGATCATCAAGTCTGAAGGAGGAGTTCAGGTAGTGCTAGACGGGCCTACCTCAACAGTCACCGCATCAAGAACGGCTTGGAGAGGATGGTCGTCTACGTCGAGCACTCGGATATTGCTGGCGAGCTGGACAAACTGGTGAGCACCAGCTTGTAGTCCCAGCACTAGCTAGAGTGGAAAAATTTATTTTTTTGGCCAAGAATATGTAAAGATATAAAGGTAAAGGTACATAGTGGATAGTTGGCCAGGGCGCGCACAATGGAGGAGCCAGCCAATAGGAGGGCTAGTAGGCTGATCTTCCCCACAGGTCTCTGCTTGTTAATTACTGCCTCCTTTGATGGGCCGGCTACTGCCAGGTGCATATGCCTTCTAGGCAGGTGTCAACTGTGATTGAATAACTCCTCCATGGAGTCCGCCCAGGTTAGCAACCCGATATGTACCAAACGATGGCCGACCACTGCCAGACGCGTATGCCTCCTAGGCGGGTGCCAACTGTGATTGACTGACTCTTCCATGGTGCCCGCCCAGGTCAACAACCCGATATGTGCCAGATGAATACATAAAATGGTGCAAGTCTAGAGATGTGGGATCCACCCTGCATTTCTTCTAAATCTAGCAGCTGTACCCTACTGAAAACAGGTTTAGATTTCCAACTGCAGTTATACTGTGCATATTTTCGAACTGAACGCTTTTCCACAGGTTTTTATAAAAAAATCTGCAGGGAATTGTGCAGGAAAATCAGGGTGAACACCCCTTTTCTAAATTTGCATCTATAACTTTTTTGTGAGGAATAAGTGAGGATAAGGTAAACAGTGGGTATTTGGCCAGGGCGGGTACAATGGAGGAGCCAGTCAATGGAAGGGCTTGTAGGCCGATCTTCCACCTCAAATAACTGATTGCTAATCTTCTGATTGGTCGGCTACTGTCAGGTGCCCGTGTCGTTGAGGCAGTTGCCTCCTGTAATTGGCTGACTCCACCATGGCGCCAGCCTAGGTCAGTAATCCGCTATGTAACAAATGATGGCCGGCTGCTGCCAGGTGCCTATGCCTTTCAGTGAGGTGCAAACTGTAACTGGCTAACTCCTCCATTATGCCCGCCCAGGTCAGTAATCCAATATGCACCAAATAAATATATGAAAATTTTTGGTTAGGGATGAGTGAGGATAAAGGCATATAGTGGGTAGCTGACCAGGGCGGGCAAAATGGAGGAACTTGCCAGTGGAAGGGCCTGTAGGCTGACCTTTCCCACAAATAGCTGATTATAAACTGGTGAGCTATTTGATTGGTCGGCTACTGTCAAGTGCACGTACCTTATAGGCAGTTGCCTCTTGTGATTGGCTGACTCCACCATGGTGCCCGTCCAGGTCAGTAGCTCCTATGTATGGCCTCCTACTGCCGGATGCTTATGCCTTTCAGACACCTGGCAGTAGCCGGCCATCATTTGTTACATAGCGGGTAACTGTAATTGGCTAACTCCTCCACTGTGCCTGTCCGGGTCAGTAACCCGATATGTAACCAATGATGGTCGGCTGCTGCCAGGTGCCTATGCCTTTCAGTCAGGTGCAAACTGGAACTGGCTAACTCCTCCATTATGCCCGCCCAGGTCGGTAATCCAATATGTACCAAATAAATATATGAAATTTTTTGGATAGGGATGGGTGAGAATAAAGGTACATAGTGGGTAGCTGACCAGGGCGGGCACAATGGAGCTGCCAGTGGAAGGGCCTGTAGGCTGATCTTTCCCACAAATAGCTGATTGTTAACTGGTGAGCCCTTTGATTGGTCGGCTACTGTAAAGTGCCAGTACCTTTTAGGCAGTTGCCTCCTGTGATTGGCTGGCTCCACTACGATACCCGCCCAGGTCAGCAACTCGATATGTACCCTATGAAGAATATGTTGTTTTTATGTCAGGAATGAGTGAAGATAAACATATAAAGTGGGGAGCTAACCAGGGCGGGCACAATGAAGGAGCTAGCAAATGGACGCCTCCGAGGCTGGCGTTCCCTGCAAATAGCTACCTTCTCGCTGGTGTCTTTCTTGATTGACCGGCTACTCCCTAGTGCCTGCCTGCACCTTTAGGACTAGTGGCCGCTGTGATCGGCTGACTCCGCCTAGGTCCGTAACCCACTATGTAACGTAAAATCGGGTTCTATACTGAGAAACATATCAGAAGTCTTCAGCAGCTCGAAAAAAGGTTAACACAAAAAACCTCAACGGCTCCGACTCACTGGGAAAATGGGCGTCTCCTCGTGGTCGAAGATGGCGCGGCTTCGAATCTGGCCGTTCTCGACGTCAATGCTGGCGGTCGTCGTCTGATTGGTGTACTTGTGAGTGGTCGGATCCCAGAGATGGAACTTCAGCTCGCATTTCTCGTCCAGCTTCGCCGCCGATACGCTACCGATCGTCGTGCCGACGGGGCTGTTCTGAAGGCGAAGGATTGAGTTTGAGCTCATCATCTTGCTTTTCTCAGCTTCTGATAGGGTTATAGGGTTGGCTGCAAATTTTCACACGATGCGCCATGCATTAAAAATTCGTATGAAATTCTATAAACTATACTATCGGCCAACTTTAAACGGTACCTCAATCGGAAGCGCGTTTGCTGCCGTGGAAAGCATCAAAAATTACCAAAAAACCAAATAAATACAAAAATAAAAGTAATGGTTGTTAATCTGGCCTACATCGGGAGGCGAAAACACGCCAACAGATCAGAACACCGTATACAACATTAAGATGTGGCCCGATTGGTCTGGTGCGTTCGTTGTCTCCATGTAGGCCATATTAACGACTAGTACCAAACCATATATTTCAGGAGCGAAAAAGTACCGAAAAATATGTTTACCACATTCATCTGAACTAGTAGGTGAACGAACCTCCTCGATGGTGAACTCAAAGTTCTTCTCGCCCAAGAACAACGGCAAACACCTATATGCAGCCAGAACTTCCAGATGAACATCAGCTGAAGCTCGGCGCTCGCCCTTGGCGGCACGAACTTGGAAGTCGTACGTACCCACATGGCCTAAATCAGCCAACCCTTGGTATCACCCCGTTTCCTAGAAAACCATCGGCTTCTGCACCTTGTAGCTCTTCCTTGATGGTGATTCGTCCGTCTGCATCAATGTCCAGAAGATCTTTGATGACAGTGGCCTCGTTCAAGGTCTCGATGGAGTAGTCCACATGAGGCGCGTCACCTTTGATGAGCTGAAAATGTTAGAAAAATTAATGACGATATATGGCATCAGAAGAACACTTGAATCACACTGAAGCTATTACAAAACTTGGTTATTGTCGTTAATGTGGCCTACATCGTGAGGAGCAAACGCGCCAGCCAATCACAGCCAATCAAAACCATGACCGAACAAGAACCATCTAATCAGGGCATCTGTCGCGGTCTGTCCGTCCTACGCGACTTCTTTTGGAAGGCGGGGCGAGTTCTTGCTGCTCCTCGACGTCGCGGGCTACAGGCAGCCTCCGGGTCTTCTGGGCTTCTAAGCATCCTCAGCTGGTTGGTCTCCTGGCATCCTCCTCCCCATTCCCTTTTCGTTGCTTGTACCCACTCATCTATCCTATTGCTTGCTGCTTACTCATATCGCCGTGCTGTTGGAGTAGTTTCACCCGTTATCGCTTGTGTTGTCTAAGCATTTCCCATTATCGTCGCGTATATTGTAGATTTAGTGGCAATAAACTTGTATAACAAAACCCACTGAACCACCACATTTTGGTGCATCAGCCAAACACTCTTTCTTCCATACTCCTGCGCTTTGGTCCTCTACTGACCAAAGCTAGTAACGCGGTCCCCTGAGGCCGAAGGAAAATCTGGTCCCCTGAGACCAGTTGCCGGAGCTCTCTGGTAAAAGTGGCCAATACTTTGGTCCCCATTTTGCTCTGTCAAAATGGAATCCCTATTTTATGGGAAAGCAGTAGCCAATGGCGTGAGAACTCTGCACACGCTCACACGAAACTTCAAGCACTATACAGATCCTCTGACGATATCGGGTACAGATCAGGATCAATACGATGACAGTGTACAAGCCATTGACCTAATCGGTGGAGGAATCGCCCAGATTACTACCGCAAGAGATGAACTCAACAGAATAATATCTCAAATGAAGGAAACGTATGATTACATAAAGACAAAGGAGGAAAGAAAAAATTTCTGCCAAACTTTTGAGGCTATTGAAAAAGAGACAAACTTCAGTGACGTAATTGCAAATGCGACCGAAATGATATATATGCTAGATACGCGACTAACTGAAGCAAAAAATCTTCGAAACAAGCTAGGCCGGAAACTTGGACTCCTATCCCACTGTGAGGAAATCTCATCAAAAATGACTCCTTTACAAAACTCAACAGTTCAAGAAGGTGACTTATCTCGGATTCCATGTGGAAACATAAAACCGCCTTGCCTATCACTTCCTAAATTTTATGGCAATGAAGAGGAATTTCCAGAATTCTGGGCGGTCTACGAAACTCTAGTGCACAAAAGTCCTACGCTTACCACAATTGAGAAGATGTTACTTCTTAAAGACAGCCTCAAAGGGAAAGCAGACACAGCTATAAAAGGCATTCAGCTCATCCCTGAAAATTACGAGTGGATGATAGAAACCCTTAAAAGCAAATACGCTAACAAACCCATTAACAGGGCGAGAATTGTACATCAGCTGACATCACTGCATAGGGCTGACAATACAGCAAAAAACTGCACTCTTGTGTTTGATAAAATTTCCACGCTGATCAACCAGATGACCTCTGCTGGCCAGGACGTCCGAAATACGACAGATGCGATATGGACAGAAACAATTCTGCAGAAATTTCCCTATGACATCGTGAAGCAGGTGTTGATAAAAATAAGGGAGAGAGAAGACATCACCATTGCCGAAATCATGAGTGAGATTAATGACGAAATTGCTACAAAATCGTACGTAGAATCCCGTACAAAGGAGTATCACCAACGGTGCTTGCAGCCAAAAAATTCTGGCACTTATCAGGAGCGAGAAAAGACACCTATCAAACCGCAGTTTTGCGTCATTTGTGAAAAGGTGGGCCACTACGCGTGGGTCTGCCGCTCTCAGCTTGGGGTACAAGAAAGAAGAAAAATCATGATAAGCAAGAAACTTTGCTGGAAATGCTATTCGGATAAGCATGCCAGTAAGGATTGCAAACGGCAAAACTGTCCAAAATGTGGACAGCTTCACCACATATATTTGTGTTACTATAATTCCTCTTCTGAAGTGTCCAACGTAGGTACTAAACAGCAGGATGAACAGACTCAAAAACCTCAGGCGTCCGAGGATCGCCAGCGCAGCTGGCCTTCCACACCAAAAACGACTAGCGAAGCCCGCAAAAAGCCTGCATCTGCTCAAATTTCAGCGAGCAGCCATCCGAACATCGAAAAAGCTGATGCAGGTGCACAAGCCAAGGAACAAGTGGTGCTCATGACAGCAGAAGGGAGCATCTGGAACCATAAAACCCAGCAATACGAAAAAGCGCTTTTCTTCTTCGACACTGGTGCTCAGAAAACAGTGATTCAGGAGAATTTCGCTGCGCAGCTGCAGTTGCCGACCCTAAAAACAGAGACATGCGTGATGTCAGGGATCGGGGGACACACCGAGGTCTTCGACAGTAAGAAAGTTCTCCTAAAAGTTGGAACAGCGCAAGGAAGGGACCTTGAGTTCCTAATCCAAACAAAGCCGGTAATAACAAGAGGCTTCCAGTCAGTCAAGCTCTGCGATATTGACAAGCAATTCCTATTGGACGAAGACATTTATATTTCCAACACAAATCTTCGAGGAGAGCATCAAGTCCCTCAAATACTCATTGGCCTTGATTACTACTACAATTTCGTACTCGAAGGAAAGGATACGATATGCACGCCATCAGGTTTCCGTATAGCAAAGACGATCTTTGGACCCACGGTATATGGCCGGGGTAAAGCTGACATAGAACAAGAGTCGAGTGCCATCCACGCCATGACAGTCATTGAGGAAGATAGTGAAAAGGATATTCTCAACAAGCTCTTCGAGTTAGAGGGCATGGGAATTTCGTCAAATGAATTTGGAGGAAAAGACGACCTCCTCGAGTACTTTCATAATTACTCCAAGTCGATATCCTTTGGCAATGGCTACATCACTGCTCCATTTCCACTTAGGAACAATATTGTTGACCTCGAAAACAACTATGCACCGGCAATAAAGAGACTCTTCCACCTGCAGAAGCATCTGCAGGACAATCCTACTCAAAAACAATGGTACTGCAGAATTTTAGAGGAATACGAAGCCGAGAACGTGATAGAGAAAGTAACATCTGATGTACAAGATTCTGTCGGCACTTACTACATGCCACACTCTGGTGTATGGCGTGCTCATAAGCCAAGACCCTTACGCATAGTGTTTGATGCGTCCTCAAAACGGAAAGGGCAGCTTTCATTAAATGATGTGACTCACAAGGGAGAAGCTCTAGTCAATAAGATTCATGACATACTCATAGCTAGCCGCACAAGCAAAATCATCATACTTTGCGATATTGAGGCGGCCTTCACTCAAATTCGCTTGATAGAATCCCATAAGGACTTATGCAGATTTCTTTGGATGAAGAACCCAGATATTCCCCCAACAAAGGATAACGTTCTTGAGTTTCGATTTAATCGTGTTCCTTTTGGAGTAAAGCCATCTCCAAGTATCCTGAATATGTGCATCCTCTCATTCCTGAACTTCAAGGGTACTCCACTTGCAAAAGAAATTGCAAAAAACCTCTATGTCGACAACATCATGCTATCGGCCAAAACACCTAAGGAAGCATTAGCAAAGTACGCAGAAGCAAAACAACTCTTTGCCGAAATCGGAATGAATCTTCGCGAGTTTGTCTCCAACTGCTCAGAAGTAAATGATCGCATTCCGGAGAAAGACAGAACTTCGAGCGGATGTATAACCTTCCTAGGTGTCCAGTACAACACTGATACAGACAGATTTTCCTTATCCGTGGATATCAAAGGAAAAGAACACCTCACCAAGAAGGATGTGGTGAGCCAAATCAACTCGGTGTATGATCCCATTGGGCTAGCTGGCCCTCTATTGATAAAATTAAAATCAATCATGAGGGAAATCTACGAAACTGACATAGGCTGGAAGGACTCAGTACCAAACGATCTTGTTACAAGATGGAACGATGCAGTTGAGGCAATTCGTGGTGCTCACATTTCCGTACCTCGTTGCGTTATTAGCGATACTCACAAAACCACTCTATGGGTATTCGCTGATGCCAGCGCTATGGCCTTAGCCACATGTGCCTTTCTGTGCAATGATACTACCCATGAGATAAGTCCCCTCATAAGCGGTAAAACAAGGCTGACACCAATCAAAACAAAACAAACCATTCCGCGTCTTGAAACACTTGGAATTTTGCTCGCTGCACGACTAGCAAAGACGATAGTCGAGGCAACTGCTACAAAGATACGTCAAGTCAATCTTGTCAGTGACAGCGAAATAGCTCTTTCTTGGATGAAGACTAGCAGAAAGCTACCAGTTTTCGTCGACAATCAAATAAATCGCATCAGAAAAGTTACTGAATACATACAGTCACTAGAAGTATCGGTGAAATTCTTTCATGTCTCTACGGAGTGGAACCCAGCAGATGCCGGAACACGAGGTGTTGATTCCACCCAAATACCTACCCTCCAGTGGATAGAAGGACCTGGATGGCTAGCTGGGATATCGTCTCACAACCAGCTTCGTGGAATCACGTCGATACAGTCAGAAGATTCCGTTGAAGATGACTTCAAAGAAGTGATGGTTGAACTCGAAAGCACAACATTAATCTGCCCTACAGGCTCATTCATCATAAACCTTGAAAGATTCTCTCGACTAGACAAACTTCTAAGAACTATGGCGAGAGTAGGAAAACTGCTTCATCGTTGGGTCATAAGAACCAACCAAAAGCGAGAAACAAATATTTCTCTTAACACCCCAAGCAAATTCGATCCCAATTGCGAAATCACTGCGGAAGACATTAAATGCAGCACATTGGTCGTGATAGCTGAAACCCACAAATATGTGCAACTCAACGACCTCCAAAAACGATTTCCTCGTAAACGGATTTTCCGTGATGAGCATGGTATAATTCGAAACGACTCTCGTTTAGCGAATGCTTTGCTGCCATACGATACGAAATTTCCTATATATGTAGAGCCCACCTCCGAGCTTGCGCGACTTATTCTAACCGACATTCACATAAAAAATGCCCACTGCGGCAGGGAACAGACACTGTGCATCGCAAGGCAACGCTATTGGATCCCAAGACCTTCCGGAGCATTCAAGAGATTCCTGAAGTCATGTACAATCTGCAAAAGATGTCACGGACTGCCATTTGCTGCGCCAGACATGCCAGCTCTACCTCGCGATCGGGTGGTAGTATCCAAACCATTTGAAAACACAGGATGCGACTTTTTAGGCCCTGTGACGTCAAAAACCGGAGAAAAAATGTACATCTGTCTGTATACTTGTCTCACTATTCGAGCAGTTCACCTCGAACCGGTGGAAAACATGTCAACAGGAGCGTTTCTGAATAGTCTCATCAGATTCATTTCTCGAAGAGGTGTCCCGAAACTCGTCCGCTCAGATTGTGGAACAAACTTCAAACTAGGTCAACGTATGATCGAACGCATGTTCGAATCTCAAAAAGAAACAAGTGCATCAGTAATGTCTTACAGTGCTAACCTTGGCATCAAATGGATTTTCAACCCTCCTGGAGCACCGTGGATGGGTGGCGTCTGGGAAAGATTAGTGGGTACAGTAAAAAGAGCCTTCCAGAAATCTGAAGGAAGACAAAAACTGACATTCACCGACTTGTGCACAACATGTGCAAGAATCGAAGCTATAATTAACACAAGACCTTTAACCAAACTCGATCCAGAGGATATGGCAGAAATTCCTATTCGCCCTGTAGACTTTCTACAGGGCAACATTAAGTACTCTTTGGAAAACTCAGGAGACAACCAAGACTCACAAGACCCAACGTATGACCCAGAATCGTTACAAACTGTTTCCCAAGCAAAGGAGGCTTTGAAGTACTCTGAACAAGTATCTACGAGGTTCTGGGAGAGATGGAATACTGAATACTTGACTGCCCTCAGAGAAATTCAACATAAAGACCGAAAACAATCACGACATATTCCAAAGAGGGATCCCGTTATCGGCGAAATCGTCCTGTTAGAGCAAGACAATATCCCACGTGGCTGCTGGTCATATGGCAAAGTACTTGAATTAATCAAGAGTAGTGATGGACTTGTAAGATCAGCAAAGATATTGATGCCTAACAAAAAGATTTGGCATCGGGCACTTACTCAGATCTACCCCTTAGAAATTCGAAGCGGAGGAAATCCATCAACATCCCGAGATGACATGGAGAGGTCCAGCGATAACGTAGATCAAAACGTTGTTGCGCGACCCCAACGTGCTGCTAAGGTCCGTGCTCGAGAAAACATTAAAGAAATAGCACAATCTTCGCAAATCAGTTTTACCGCACAGCCACCTATGAAAGGTAGCGCATTCGCAGCACTTTTCGCACTCCTAATAGCTAGCTGTGTCATAAACATAACCACAGCCACAGAAAGTGTGATACGATGCTCAGAAAACCTTTTTATTGTCACACCTCCAGCAGAGAACTTCAAGTTGTGCTTGAGAAACACGTGCAGAACATTCGCAAACAGCTCATCGGCGCTATCTTTTCCTTTACCGCACACCTCCTTAAACAAGTCAATAAATGTCACCCTGACATACTTTACCAGTACAGACGTGAAAACCATAAGTAAAGTGTGTAATCTGCCCCACATATGTCAAGCGCCGCAATACCTTTTCTCGAAGAATTTGATAGCAAACCCCCACTGCTGGCCACTGGGATCGATAGTGACAGTCGCAGCGTCATTCTATTTGGTAGCCTGCACCGTCTTCCTGACAGTCGCTTTGATTCAGAAACAAAGAAGACGCACTCATGCGCGGACATCAAGCGAAAACAGCTGCCGCGCCGATACCCAGCTGGCGACGTTCGCACCTATGCACCTAGGCCGCGTCGTTACAGTGGCTGCAATCGTATACATTTTAGCGGCTGTAAACACCGCAATGGCATGCCAGCGTGGACATATTGCGCAAAGCGCTGAACTCATTTGTGTAAACAGAAAAAATTGCACCCTGGAATTCAGGCAAGAAGTCCTATTTAACGATCTTAACAAAATACTTTGCATCGGAATCCTGCACGCAGATAAGATAGTGGGGATAGTTTACTTAGAAAGGCATGCGATAACGTTGCGCTGCATTAGAAGATCCTTATTCTTCACTAGAGACACTAATTATGAGGTATTCAGCACTAAAAGATGCAGCCAAATGGGCTCCTGCTCCATAGACGGATGCCCTGATATGGATGAAATCCTTTCGATTCCAGAGCTAGCTGCGGCTGAGCACTGGCCAGGATATTCTGGCTGCGTAGAAACATGTGGAGGATTGGCATGTGGATGCCTTTTACCATTTCCAGCATGCTTATTTTACAAAGTCGCGCACATTCCTCAAAACGAAAATGTGTATGAGATCATCAGCTGCCTTGAATGGAAACCACTAGTGCACTTAAAAGTTCGTCTTGAGCTTTACAATAAAAATGTCGAAAAAGAAGTCGTCCTTACGCCTTATATAACAGAACACATGGACGACCTCTCTATCACAGTAATATCACTGCCTACAATCAGCTCTCCTTTACTAAGCAGTTGGTTCGCTATATCAGCAAACGAAACCCTTCTGCTGCCTAACGACTACAAATTGCCAGTAGCATGCCCCACGGCATCAATAGCCTCTTGGAATTTTCGAAGTTGCAGGAACAAAGTCGCTTGCACCTGCGATATCGCCGGTCCCCCTGTGCGATGCCATTGTCCACATGAAACAATAGGACACCTGCGTTCCGAAATGATAAATATCCTTCCAGTTCGTTCGGCTGAATTGGTTCTTGCGGCCAGTAATGGTATCATAACAGCGTTAACCGACAAAGGCGAAACCGCCGTGTCTATCGAATCCATATCTCTGCAAAATAGCGCAGAATACGTGCTGCAACAAGACTGCGATATCGCCGTTTCTGCCGTCCATGGATGCTATGACTGTCAAGAAGGAGCTGAGGTCGCCATTAAGTGTGTCACCAAAGAACCAACGTGGGTCCTCATTCAGTGTGAAGACAATGTATTCTCCACAAAATGTGGCCCCTCAGCTGAAGAAACGAAAACCATTCTAAACTTTCAAGCTGCGGTTATAAACCAAATATGTCACACGGAGTGCAATAACAAATACATTGAAGTGCATATTAATGGAACTTTAGCATTTCTGCCAAATATCAGTGAAGAAGATATCTTCGAGTCCCAAAACGAACCACATAAATTATCACCAACATGGTTCTCTGACCTCAAAATCCCCGACTTTGCCCCGCTTTGGGTGAATATTCAAAAACATTGGAGGCTCACTCTAGGAATCCTCAGCACTACCACCCTGCTGGCAGTTGTAACTTATTTGGCTGGCCCGTCAGTTCTTGTAATTCTCGTAAAATCCATCCTAAAATGCGCGACAAGCTTCATCGAGATCTGCATAAAAGTCACTCTGCTCATCGCTCAATCCCTTTTCGCAATACTTCACTATGCTCGGGATTTTGTGCATCATCGACAGTGACCGATTCCTCAGAACACAAATCCTTGCTACAGTCATCACAAAAAATCAGTGCCTCGGTGACAGCTGCTCAACCGTCCTACAAGAAAAAACCACTAGCAGCATGTTTTTGTACACCAGATGTTCATAGGCGTATATAACTGAGGTGGTGAGATTCACTCATTGCCCTCAAACCAGCAAACCCTGTCCCGATAGCCACCCTATGGAAGATATTGAAATTCCCTTCCACCTCGAACCCATACTTGCTGCAGTTCAACTCCTTCGAGAAGACGTTCGCACTAAGATAGACGACGTGTCTGCTCGTTTGACGCAACTCGAGAACGTCTGTGCCCATCTCTCTGCTGGTCTCGACACCCTACTTGAGCGAACTACTCCGCGGTCCAACTGCCTATTCTGCCCATACGCAGATAATAAAGACCACCACCCGACTGGTCGCTGCTGCAAATATCCCGACCCAGTGTCAAGAGCGGTTAGGGCGAACTCCTTAGGACTCTGCCATAAGTGTCTCCAAGCTGGGCACGAAGGCGACTGTGGAGTTACTTGCGCCAGCTGCGGTTCGGGTCACAATACCCTTCTCTGTCCCAGGAAAGGTCAACGCGGTCCGACTGAGAAGCGCAAAAAATTCTGAACTCTCCAGATGTCAGAAGGCGTGTCATCTGGCCGAATCCACACTCTCTCAGTCCTTCGTCCACGTTCACACCCTTCCAGCATGTCCAGAATCATCGCTTCCGGTGAGCTCCTCAACTATTTTGAGGTCATTAATGGCCAAATACGCCAGGTTCAGAATTCCTATTCGCGTATTCATGAGCTGCTGACATCACTACAATCCGAGGTCGAAAAATCGCGTGAAAAGGCTCACGATGAATTCATTGAACTTCGCGATTTCCTGATGAGGGAGCTCCGAAGCACAGTGAGAACTGAACCTAAGATCGTCGATATTCACCACGACACTCGCAAGGTTCTGAGAGCTGTTAAATGTCTGCATAATAACAGCTTTTGTGTATCGCGCATAAGGCAGCGGGACACTGCATCGTCCAGCACCGCCACTCCTGCTCATGACTGTACCTGCGTCGACCGTTCCTCCTGCCCCTTGGACGAGCCGGCTGAAAAACGTCGACGCGGAGAGCAAGAGCAGCCACAGTGAATACCGTGGCCTAGCTCTTGCCTTCACCACTATATTCCCCCCCCCTCCCCTCGTCCATATTCGCTAATCCCCCTTCTTCGTATTCTGCTACTATTCGTCGTCAGTGCCATAATCGCGGCGGACTGCCCAACATATTCGCCTAAACGACAGTATCGTCAAAACGTCAGCCCTATATTCCGTAGCCGCCTATTCGTTCAACGCCAGCCATATGCGAGCCGAAGTACGAGCCAGAAACGCCAACTCTCAGATGCAGCGACAAACGCCAGGCGAAGCCAAGAAGTTGTGATCTACTTTGTGTTGATCGATATGTACTGTATGATTTAAAAAATGTTTTGTCGTCGGCCGCAGTGTCGCGGTCTGTCCGTCCTACGCGACTTCTTTTGGAAGGCGGGGCGAGTTCTTGCTGCTCCTCGACGTCGCGGGCTACAGGCAGCCTCCGGGTCTTCTGGGCTTCTAAGCATCCTCAGCTGGTTGGTCTCCTGGCATCCTCCTCCCCATTCCCTTTTCGTTGCTTGTACCCACTCATCTATCCTATTGCTTGCTGCTTACTCATATCGCCGTGCTGTTGGAGTAGTTTCACCCGTTATCGCTTGTGTTGTCTAAGCATTTCCCATTATCGTCGCGTATATTGTAGATTTAGTGGCAATAAACTTGTATAAGAAAACCCACTGAACCACCACAGCATCGACCGTACAAGGTCTCTTTGAAAGTGCGTCTATTCGTTGCTGTATGATTGGCATTGATTGGTCTAGTGCGTTCTTTCCCATGAAGGCCACTTTAACGACTAGTACCCAACACTCTGCTAAGACAAGGCTTAATCTTCTAATATATCCGCAATCGAAAGTAAGCCGCTAAGCCGCAGAATCTGCTCACACCTGAAGAGGACATAGGAATACGCCGTGCACTTCGCTTCCCAACGCGGTCTGTGGGCATTTTGAGTGGGGTTTTTCGCTTTTCTTCTTCTTCTTCTTATTCTTCAGCGTTTGTCCCGCATCGTCGCGGGGTCCGCTCTTCTGGTGTTACGACGCCACCTTTCCCGATCCTGCGCTTGATCAGGGTGGACACCAGCTACTTTCATGTCCGTGTGTAACGTATCGGACCAACGCTGCTTCGGGCGTCCTCTAGGCCGCTTTCCAGATACTTCCAACTCAAGGCCAATCTTGCGGACGCTGTCTTCTTTCCCACGCAGAACGTGGCCGTACCATCGCAAGCGAGCTTCGCGCATCTTGTCCGCTATCGGCGCGACACCGAACTTCTGCCGAATAGCATCATTTCTGATGCGGTCCATGCGCGTGACTCCAGCCGTCCAGCGCAGCATCTTCGTCTCCATGACGCTGAGGCGTGTTTCAACTTCCTTAGTCGCAGGCCAACACTCAGCGCCGTACATCGCTACCGGGCGCACGACGGCTCTGTAAATCTTCGACTTCAGGTGTTCTGGTATCTTCCTATCGCAGAGCACGCCAGTCAGCGAACGCCACTTGGACCAAGCTGCACTCACGCGTGAGTTCACCTCAACCATCAGACCGCCGTCAGACGCGATTGCTGATCCCAGGTATTTAAACACGAAGTGCGTGCAAGTTCAGTACCGTTAATCTTAATGGAGCCGGACTCGTTCACGTCAGTCGTTAGGTACTCGGTCTTCTTGACGTTCAATTTGAGTCCGAACCTCGCCAGACGGTCGCACCAAGCTTGCACCTGCCGCTCGAGATCGTCTTTTTCTTCGCAAGCGAGCATCACGTCATCAGCATAAAGCAGCGTCCATGGAACAGGCTGCTGAAGATCTCGCGTAATGGCATCCGTGACGACAACAAAGAGGAGTGGAGAAAGCGCAGAACCCTGGTGCACCCCAACAGAGATGGGAAACTCCATTGAGGTTCCAGCTGCAGCTTGCACTCTACTCTTTGGGCAAGAGTAGAGCATCCGCACCCACTCTATAAGTTCCTCAGGTACGTTGTGTCGTCGCAAGGCGTACCATATAAGCTCACGCGGTACGCGGTCGAAGGCCTTCTCCAAGTCGAGAAAGGCTATATGCACCGGCTTCTGTCTCTCGCGATGCTTCTCCACCAGGAGGCGGACGGCGTGTATAGCATCAATGGTCCCACAACCAGACACAAAGCCGCACTGGTTGTCGGAGAGCTTGACGATTTCACGGATTCGTCTATCGAGGATTCGCTCGAAGATCTTCATGCTGTGCGAAAGCAAGCGAATCGGACGGTAATTGAAGCAGTCCGCAGGACTGCACTTCTTCTTCCAAATCGGAATCGTCGTACTGTTGTGCCAACACTCCGGTACTTTCTTCTCCTTTACTACCTGGTTGAAGAACTCAGCCAACCACTCAGCAGGATACCAGAGCTTCGACTTCCAAACATCGGCTGCCAGATCATCCGGCCCTGCCGCCTTACCGGGCGCTTCTGTTTCCTCCACGGTGATCTTGCGAACGGGACCGTGAACAGAAGCCACAGAAGGGATGGCCGGATGAGGAAATTCCATAGTGGAAGTTTCCTCAAAGTAATCATGCCATCGCTTCAGCGCCTTTTTGCGGTCTGTCAGAAGATGGCCGCTCTCATCATTGATGCCAACAAACTTTACAATGTCCTCGGTTTGGCGATGGCGGGTCTTAGCAAGTCGGTACAAATACCGCTACCATCGCGCGATTCGAGCTTTCGGTAGACATCACCATAATGAGTGGCTTTCGCAAAGCCACGGCTTTCTTTGCAGCCTTCTTCGCCTTCTGATACTCCTGCCAGTTGTCGGCTGTTCTGTCGCCGAGAAACACATGATACAGCGACTTCTTCTCTCGAACCTTCGCTTTCACATCGTCTGTCCACAGCCATGCCTGCTTGTCGACTTTGCGTCGTCCAGGCTTCGTAGTGCCGAGTTCCAACCTTGCAGCTTGGCGTATCGCGTCGGTTGCTTTCTTCCAAGTTTCATCGACAGTCGTAACTGTCGGTAACCGCACGCGAGAAATCACAGCTGCTTCCTTCTCTTTCATCGCCACCACTTGATTCTTGCAGCACCGCATCGCTCGACCTGCTTCAGCCTCGGAGAGGCGATCTTCAAAGTACAGATCAGATCATGGGTTTTTCGCTTTTAAACTGAGGAATTAGAAGTTCCATTTTGTAGACAAGCCCGAGTTTTCTCCTGCTCACCACACGGGCACGGAAACCCTCATCAGTTCTAGCCAAGGTACTCCAGAGCGAGCGAATGTCGCGCAGTTGGAGAAGCCGCTTCCTCTGATGCACCTTGAATCGATCAATGGTTCAAGCCCCACCCAGGCCAACCAAACCATTCATCGATCTGAGGTAGGAGAAGGGGTACTATGCCTAACCAAGGTGGGCAATACAACATTTCGTGCAAAAGCGCAACACTTGAAGCCGTAGTAGAGGCCAAACTCATAAATAAATTGAATCCACAACAGCCCACAGAAGAAAAGAACCCGTGGGGCAACCCACAAAGACACTATTACAACGGAAATCTTTGTTTTGATAAGGTGAGAGCAAGATGCCGCTCTCAAAAGTTCTTTAAAACAGAATGGAGAGTAGTTGTGTTCGTCGATTCAGAAGATCTCATCGACTGAGCCAGTTTGGCACTTGGCATAAATCGGGATTAAGCAGATGGTTGCTACTCGATGTTCGCCAAAAATGGATCACAAATTGTAGTGGTCACTATTACTTCTACGGCTTTGCAGTGTTTATCGATCATCTCTGAAGATCCACGCAAAGTTCAAAGCAGCCTAAAATTACAGGAAAAACGAAAAATTACAGTGAACCGAACCTTCTTCGAATCGAACCTTTTTGGGGCGCGCCATGCATTGTACTTTTAGTCGTGGAAGCAATTTCAATGCCTATTTGACATACAATGATTTGCGATGGCCAGCCGATGAACATTTCTAGTCTGGGACCAGTGCATTGACCCTGGCAGGATGGAAGGCTTGATTGGCCTCAGCGGTATTCCAGCCAAAAACCTCGACGTGAGGTTTAGGCGCACATCCGGTACCTTATGTGACTGCGCTACCACGCGCCCGGCTCAAAATTACCCCAAAATAAGGAAGAAATCACCTTCGGATGAAGAACGTAACCATTCAGAGGAAGATTCTCCATGACTTTTACGGAATACGAGCTCTTCTCGAACGCCAGTTCCACGTCATCGTCCGACAACGACACCACGATGTGTACCTGAACATCTCTATAAATTCCTATCAATGAAATTTTTCAAAAAAGAATTAGAGTAATAGTCGCGAATGTGGCCTACATGTGGAGGCGGGAGGTCATCAGACCATCACAATCCATCAAAGCCATGACCCAACACGCGCCAGCCTTCGGATCACCGATGGTAACGCGTGCTCCGAGTCGCAGATTCCATTAGATGCGACGTGATTGGTTGGCGCCTCCCCGCCTCTTCGTGTAGCCCACATTAGCGACAGGCACGGAATGGGAATACACAGGTTCTGAGGTTTTGCTGAGATGATGACAGAGGTCCTTTACTGAGCTTGTAAACCTTTGAAAACCTTGCCCTAACCCTACTTGGAGTTAGCAGCATTAGCCTAGGCCACTAAGGTCGATCCTCGCTCCCGTCTCCAAAGCAGGAAATCTTGAGTCAGACTAGCCCTTTAGTCGTTCTCCTGCGTGTTCTTTCATCTTGGATTTATTTATTCACGTATTTAGAAGCGTCGAACGTCGGCGAAGCTCGGAACTCCGTAGAGAAGGCCTCCGGAGTTCCGAGCTTCGCCGACGTTCGACGATCAGAAAAATTGTGACGTGGGCCAAGTTGTCGAAAATTAGGTGGGCCGGCCACGTAATGCGCTTCGTGACACCCGCTGGACGAGAGCCGTCCTCAAGCAAGTCAATGATCAACGGGATGACAGGTGACAGCTGATTTAGAAGCGGATCGAAACCTGATCGACAAAGTTACGTCCGGGCGGCAAATAACGCACTGCGGCACTCTCCACATTTTCTTAAACGCTACAAACCATCAGGAAAACCCTACCGGTGCAGTGCTCGATATCTCCGCCGCACTGGCCCTGACGACGAAGTTCAACTCCGATCGAGGCACTTCCGATATGGAGTCCTTCAGAAGAATAGAACCCTAAAATGTATCACTATAATGCGCTGAAGATTAGCTGCCTTAGGGCATGAGTAGGCTCTGGCAGACAATCTTAGGCCTACCTTATCATCGATGGCGAAGAAGGCAGCATCCTTGCCCTCTAGGCTGTATGGCTTCACGGCTTGGCCACGGTCGGTTTTTGCCGAGACACTGGCGACAACTGTTCCTGAAAGAAGCTGCTTAGGGCCTGTACATACTTCGCGACGGGAGCGAAGGTAGAGGCCGGAGCGACAGGGCGATGGATACGTATCGATCAGCGTCGGGCCGTTGCCTGAGAAAAGTCGATAGGTATGCTTTGTCTTGTCGCTCCTGTCGCTGCCGTCGCTCCAGTCGCGGAGTATGAACAGTCTCTTAGCTACAGATGACGCTAGCCATAAAATGGGCGGAGCGAGTTCACCGAAGCACCTCCCCTTTCAAATACTGCAGTTTTAGAACAATAATAAACTTTAGTTGTTGCAAAAGTAATTGCCGTTTCGAAGTGTGCAGAAATAGACAATTATTTCTCATGAGGAATCACCTTTTCAAGCCAACTTGCATAAATCTGCATTTTTTATTCCCTTTCGAACCGTGTTCCACTTTTTCGCCTATTTTCATTCTGCTCATTATTATAGAGTTCTGAAAAAGGACGAACCAACATGATTTTTGCTTTACGAGTTCCAGAAACACTGGTAAAGTTGTATTGAATTAAACAGCTTTTATTTTGATGAATAAATGAATGAGTAAGTTTCTCCAACTGGTAAAGCAAAAATCGTTAATTTTTTATTTTATTTTAATTTTTATTTTGATGAATAAAGTTGTGTATGAGCAGAGTTATGACATACTGAACCACGAAGTCCATTTCGACAACTACTTTTGCAGAAACCTAAAATATTTGAATAAGATAAAGGCACAAACATGAACTTCAATGGTTTGCTCCTTCACCTTACTTCACACGGACCTTTCCTATTATTTTAATATTTCTATTATCTTTTGTTCAAGAAATTGCTCGGCCAGTAGTATATATATATATATATTTATATTTATTGATATTATATATCATTATTTATATTATATACTGTTTCAATACTTCTATACCACGAGGGTTGATATGATGGAACGTTTACTTCGGCCTGACTTTTCGACAATTTCGTCGTTTTCAAAGGCCTGAAAGAAGTGCGAAGCCTAAGATCAGACACCCATCTCGGCAAAGACTTAGGTTTTTAACTCAGCCAGTTTCAACGAATTCCTAAGAGCGCCAAGGTGAATCCTACTGAAGCAAACCGAACCCACCGTTGTTCCACCAGCACTGATTGAAAGCTCAGTTATTGGACTACCATTGAGCAAATGAGACCTACCAAGTACAAATCTGCAGTGATGTTAAGCTATAGAAGTCCTTGGTCTTGGTCTCATATCCCACACAACGGAAAGAACGGCAAAAAGTCACTTGTGATCGAAATGCACTCGTTTCGGTTGTTCATCGTTGGGTTACGTTCTCGAATCCAAAAAGCCTCTAGAGTCTTTCTGGATCCAATCTCACTTTCACATTCCAACACATTGCTGGTGTAACAACGGTGGGTTCGGTTTGCTTCAGTAGGATTCACCTTGGCGCTCTTAGGAATTCGTTGAAACTGGCTGAGTTGGAAACCTAAGTCTTTGCCGAGAAGACTGTCTGGTCTTAGGCTTCGAACTTCTTTCAGGCCTTTGAAAACGATGAAGTTGTCGAAACGTCAGTCCGAAGTAAACGTTCCATCATATCAAACCTGCGTGGCACAGAAGTATTGAAACAATTCAGACATGCCCAGGTTTCATGACAGTCGAACATGGAGAATTATATTATATATTATATTTATTTATAATATACATTTACTGCTTCTTCCTCCTTTCTGAGCTGCTAGATGCTAATGCTGACTAGCCTACTCTAATTCCCTGTTCATACTGCTTTTTCAGCGAAAAATGAGGAAAGTTGTCTTGGTTTCATTTCTTAATATTTCTGAGTTTTTGATAAGAGCTACGATTCAGGTTGCGGCAGCGTTGTGGACTCAATGTATCTGACCAGGGAAGGGTCTCAGGCGTAGGTCTGAATGGGGGAAATGGATAGTACTGCGAAGAATCTCCACCCTTAATGTAGTAGAAAAACATGTTTCGTTTTTGCTGAGTCCTTGAACCCAAAGAGCTACGGGCCCTCGAAATTGGGGGTACAGTATTGCACCGTCACTTGTACCCACCATAACCTACCGTAATCGGCCGAAATTTGAAAAACGGATGTCAGATTCGTGATCAGCACCCCAAATAACCCCCTTGGGCGAGGTTTGGGCGAAAATTTTTTTCGACCTTTCCTTGACCTCTGGAGTCGTGAAAGTAGTGTCGTGAAAGTCGTGCCTTATGGCATTCTAAATCAGCTTACTTCCTACACATCTCCTACACATCTATTTCACTCTAAATTGTCAAATAAAGGTTTCTGTGAGCTGTGCTTCACTCACTTTTCTCAGTTTCTGAATTATACAATGTTTTGTGGAAGTAGGAGTGAACGTCAAACAGTGACCTTACAACAGGTACGGGTTACAGCAGGTACGGGTGACTAGGGCTGTCGAGGTCATAATCACCGACTTCGCCCAAACCTTGCCCAGGAAGGTTATTTGGGGTGCTGATCACGAATCTGACATCCGTTTTTCAATTTTCGGCCGATTACGGTAGGTTACGGTAGGTTACGGTAGGTAAGGGTGACTAGGGCCGTCGAAGTCATAATCACCGACTTCGCCCCAACCTTGCCCAGAGAGGTTATTTGGGATGGGGATCACGAATCTGACATCCGTTTTCCGTATTACCCTGGAGTATGTTAAACTACAATAGGTAATGGTGATTAATGGCGAGGTCATGGTCACCGTTTTTGCCCAAACTTCGTATTAAGTACGAATCTGATCCTTATTTGACAATTTAGAGTGAAATAAATATGTAGGAGATGTGTAGGAAGCAAATTCGTAAAGAAGGCGGCAATCATGAAAAATGCAAAAATACTGCATAGCACGGGGTTCGAACACCTGACCTAGCACATGCGAAGTAACCCCGTACCTTGTTGCGCCACCGACTCGCTCGCCGCTGGTCCTTTCGCCGCGTCCCATACAACAGCGCGCGCACAAGCATGCACGTGGCCACGTGCTGACGGTGCGCTACTGTACCCCCCCCCCCTTCGAGGGCCCGTAGCTCTTTTGATTCAAGGACTCAGCAAAAACGAAAGATGTTTTTCTACTATATGAAGGGTGTAGATTCTCGCAGTACTATCTATTTCCCCCGTTTAGACCTACGCCTGAGACCCTTCCCTGGTGAGTTGCTCAGGGATGGCTGATGATTCTTAAATCTAAACTTCGAAGCTATAGTACTGCAGAACTATTTATCATTACAGCTCGATAGTCATGATTATGTTCATGCCTATTTTCTGCCTTTTTGATTCACGATGAACTGCTATATGTGTGCTCTCATCTAGACAAAGATTGTTTTTTTTTCTGCCTTGCACGAGTAGAGTTTCCCTCTTCATATGCTCTGTATATCTAGGTGCCCTCTGTTTGTTTTTGATTGTAGAGGCTGAGCTGATGATGGTGATGCTGTCGATGAATGAGCGCGATGTGATGTGTCAGGGTTGGGTTTCTTAACCACCTATTAGTTTTCATGTTTTCACTACGTTTTCACATCAGGCACCTTGCCGTAGTTCTAATGCAATGGAAGTCTGGAGCACCATCATTTTGACATGGATTATTTACTGCCAGATCTTCAAGTGCCTCAGGATCACTATCATAATAATACTGCCAGTTTCTGACAGCTTGTTTCAGGCATCAGGCAAAAGTGCTGTCGCATACTCATACAACTGGCCTACGGATATTCATCTTCGTAGGCACTATACAGCACTTATTACTCAGTTATTTTTCCTGTATTGCGGTGCATTATGACACCATAGCTTTCCGTGGACAAGCTGATCAGATTTTCTGTAGTGAGCATGTCACATATGGGTTGGCTGTCCTACGCTTCCTCTGGTTATTTTCTCCCTTCATAGCGCAGGTTCATAGATGGTAGGCCCTCTCCTCAATGCTCTTGATAGCCTTCTTTTTAATGTTTTCGCTAATTGTAATTTAGTCCTAAATTAGTTCCTGTTTTTCTGGGCAATGTTTTCGCGGCTTTCTGACGATCAATGTTGGCGCATCCTCATGGATGTATTAATGATAAATAAATATGTAGCTGTGCTCGAATGACCTATTCCAATAAGCACTCGAATGATTTTCTTTCAAATTTTGCTTGTTTGAATTCGAACTTTTGAAAATCCTGTTTCTCGAATGTATTCGAATTCGAATATTCGGAAAATCGCGTTTTTCGGATGTATTGGAAATCGCGTATTTCTGAATATTCGAATTCGAGTAACCAAAAAGTCGCGTCTTTCGAATGCACTCGAATTCGAATATTCAGAAAAAACAGCTTTTTCAAATATATTCGAAATGGAATATTCGGAATTTGTGAGCATTCGAAGCAATTAGAATATTCGAAAAAATTTCGAGAGCACAACTTTAGCCAGCAGTCGTCGAGAAAATAATCTTACCAGGTGGATCCGTCTTCCTCACGCTGCCTGAGTACTGTCGTTCGGAGAATACGGTTTCGCGAACCGCCGGCTCAGCTACGGAAACGGTGATGTTCACTTGTGCGCTACGCTCCGCCACCGGATCAGTTACGGTTACCGTAATGACGTCCTCGAGTGCATCGTCGAAACGGCGATTTGTCATAATTGTTCCTAGAAATTACAATAAATACAAGCTTAATGGAGCTAGACTACCAAAAGACTGCAAAACTGTGAATGGAGTCGTCAACGTCTTAATTTAACGGTCTGCGCCATGCATTCTACCTCGCTGTAAAGTGCTGAAAACATTTTGAATGCATTTTTAATCTGTGCAGGTTCCTACATCCTAATCAGTGCTTTGATCAGCAGAGGTCGTTCAGCTCAGTTCCAAAAACAGCTTCAGCACCCAGAAAGAAACCAAGAGCGTGCAGTACCCGATCGCGTAACGATCACGCTTTGCCTCCTTCCAAAACGAACAACTTGGCCAATCAATATCGATCGATAATCACCCTCATGCACAGTCATTATCCATGGTGTCAAATATAATTACCAGGGAAAACGTTCTCTGAAAAGCTAACAGCGCCGACAGAGCCAATCAATATCGATCGATACTGTGCATTCATCCCTCGTCTTCATCTCGGACATCCAATATGATGCAAAGAATGGAAAAGTAAAATGCGTGGCGTAACCCAGCTGCTCTGATTTGGCATTCACTCCCTAACACTACAGCGCTGTGAGTAGGGGCCCATTCATACTTCGCGACGGAAACGACCGTAGCGATTGGTCGGCAAGGCAAAACACATGAATCTTTCGTGGCCTTCGTCACCGTCCATCACAACTCTTCAAGGAAGCACAGGCCTGGCAGTGCCCAGGTCTCGACTCGAGGGGCATACAGTCACTTGCACGCGCCGCGACGCAGTATAAAGGGCCCCGCACATTTCTGCTGCGTTGCCGCTGCCCTATCCTTAACCATAGGGCAGGGACTCAGAGCTCTCCGCTGGCGGCGTCCCTGCTCTATCTTAACCATAGCGGCGAGCGGCGCTGCCGCAGAAGTGTGCGGGGGCCTTAGCCTAGTTTATACTTGCGACGCTGCGCGGCGCGTCACGATGGTCGGGATAGACCCTATAAAAGTCGCAAGTATAAACTAGGGCCTTAGCCCTTAGCATCGATATCTATGGCGATCGTGTTGCCGCGCCGCATGGCGGCCCTAGTACTATAAACTAGTGCTTAATCACGTTCCCGTGCACGACCGGCAGTCGTCTGTTCCACCGTCGCAGCGAGTGGTCGGTCCACTCTCCTCTCTGCCGCATGCGCTCAGCGGAGTTCCATCTTAACCGGGTCATCGACTCGACCAGCAGTGCTGGAATCCGAGACGTCGAGGACAGAACGCGCAGGATCGCCATATCGGAGGTAACCGCAAAGTCCGACCGAGCCACCGCCCTCGTGAGCCCAGACTCCAGGGTAGGAGCCGAGCACTGTATGCGGGTGGCGGTTGGGGTTCACCCAGATAAGGTGTCGGGCTCAGCCTTGACTCGTAAGAAGTAGTGTTCCTATTATTGAGATGTTGTCTGTATTGGAGTTGCGATGAAGTGTGTTGTCTATGCGCAATGTCTCTCAACTCGAGGCGTGAGGAGAATGTGTATTGAGCGCAGTAGTAGAGACTGCAAGAGTCGGCTGGTTCAATTGCACCACGCGAGTGATGTGAAGATGGGCGAGGGATGTCGGGGCCAGCGCAGGGGCAGTCCGGTGGAAAATAACGTCTTAAATAACGTCCGCATTGCGTGAGGTGTGTGACAGTCGGGGCAACAAGGTCCTAACCTCTTGAGTGGTGGCAGGCAAGTAAGAGCAGCGGGTAAGACCTCGACATCCACATTCTTTGTGCTTCAACACGTGGCCTCGGAGGAAGGCCACATAAAGTATCCTACCGAAGTAGTGCACTCCTTCGGGGCACGATATATCGATTTTTCTAAGCGATCTCTCGGCAATAATCGATACGTATGATTTTCCTGGCCGATCAATCGCTCCCGTCATCGCGAAGTATGAACAGGACCTAGGCAACCTCTACTTTTGCCGGTACATGTCAACATTGTACCCGAGAAAGGGAAGGGAGTAACGGGCCAGCCAATCTCAGCTCAATGGGCTGCTTTAATGGTAGGCATCTAATGCTATTCCTTCACCATACCTGTCTTGTTGTCGATCGTGAAGGCTTCAGAGGACGATTCGATGTCGTAGATGAACTCGGACGAATTCGAGACGATGCTTTGAAGCAGCGCTGGCCTGTAGACCACTGAACCCTCCGGAGTGTTGGGAGGAATCTCGATTTTCTTTGGCACCTGAATTTCGTATTTCGAGAGAGAGTAACAAGTTCTGCGGCCTTTCTCCAATTGAGTTAGAACAAATTTTAAGCGAGTTAAAACCAAAATATGTAACGCTATACCTTAATAAATTTGAACGGAAGCGGCTTCTCCGTTACCAGACGATTGGTCCGAACAAGCACAAGATGTTGAGTGACTGAAATTATTCTTCACTGAAAACTGAGATGTTAGCATTAGCAGAGGTCGTGAAGTATAAAAATTTAGATAAAAGAAAAAGTGAAAATAAATCCCATAATTTAGGTTAAACAGCTGATCCGCCTGCTGTCCGTTGTTCCGCACATTCGTCCTCGCAAAATTAGTGGCCACTGGTTGGCCGTCGCAGCGTATATATGTACAGAATCAATCAACCAGTCATTATCTATGGAGTGAAATATGATGGCCGGCGCCTAGGTTCTTTTTTATCAAAATAGAGTTACCAATCGGCTAATCAATATCGATTAATGCTACATGTATTTATTGCCTCCTGTTCAGAGCTGAGAATTTTAAGGGGTAGTCATGTAAATGTGATAAGTGGTTGGCAGACTTCACAGCATGTAAATAAAATCGATCGGTCAATCAATATCGATCGAGCGTTCGATTTTTTCCACCATGGCTGACTGAGTCGAGAATCACACGAATATGATCGCCAATGGAGGCTTCATGGCTAGCAGACTATATTGTTCTTCCAATCAATATCGATCGATATTATCAAACCATTTTTAGGAAGTAAATAACATTTATTTAAAGCGTATCCAAGAGTCTGGCATCGTCACAGTATGATATTAGCCGATTAGGGTAGGTCCCGCAATAATATGACGTATTTGGTATGTATGTACAGTTTGTGCAATAAATGAAATGAAATAAAATAAATGTTGCACAGACTTTATAATGGATAAACCATATCGATCAACTGATATCGATTTGAGAGGAGTCTCAACCAGTAGATAGTTACTCTTCTGGTAAGACGGAGGAACTATTGGAAAGTTCATAAAACGAAGAAAAATTTACAATAATAAAAGCAAAAATGGGATCTAGTCGTCAATGTGGCCTACATGGAGGGGTGCGGGAACGTGTCAGACAATCGTAGCCAATCAGAGCACCAATCATACACACCACATCTGCGTGGCAGCTCCGTTAGATGTGGCGTGATGCGTCCCCACTCCCCATGTAGGCCATATTAACGACTAGTGTCAAAAGTGGACCAAAATCGAACGGCCAACGAATACTGATAGATAGATATGATCGATTTTTCATGATTAAAGCTTTTATTGAGGACCACGCGAATATGATTGACGGTGGACACGCCCTACAACGAACAACTTACCAAGATCGACCAATCAATAACGATCAATAGTATTCAATTAATTTTTGGTGACTGAATTTCGGAAAATTTAAATTTTGTAGTGAATAAAGCTTGCAGGTTCTAGTAAGTTTAGAAAGAAAATGATAAGCGTTTGACCAAGACGATAAACAATATCGATCGGATAGTATTGATTTTCGGGCGAAGACTAAATCACTAGTCCGCTAGGCCACTGTACTATGTTCACAAAACAAAGGTGGAATCACAATAGCGAAAAGAAAAGGTTTGCTCTGCTACCGCATGTATACCCTCGGATGAAGATCAATATTCACCTATTTTTATTTTATTTCTAAAGTTTTCAAAAAAATCTGCCAAAAAAGCCTCAATAATGAAAAAAGCTGCAAACAATTCAAAAGTAAGAAACCTGCAAAAATGTTCATGCTAGTCGTTAATGTGGCCTAACAGGGTAGCCGGTAACGTGCCAGCCAATAATATCGAACACGCGGCAGCCAATCAGAGAACGCCCACTCGATGTGCCAACCTGATTGGCCGTGGACACTCCCACCCCATGTAGTGTACACTGACGACTAGTACTACAATCTGTATGGCTAACCTTTGACATGGGGCTCGCCTAGATGAGCCAAGTCCTGTGCGCTGAGCTGGACGGCGACAGTGGCTAGAGGCAGGTCACTCAGCGGTTCGGCCAGACTAAGCTCGGCCTGCTGACCGGTCATCTTCACGCGGAAAATCTCCGTCGGAAGTCCCTTGATTTCAGTACCGTTCAGACAAATGCCCGACACGGCGTCAACCGACATCTGCACTGTCGCGTCGTCATCCTCATCGCTCAGGTCGATTGTGGCCAGTTTGGAGTCGCGTTTGGTGTCTAAAAGAGGGTTTCTGGAGTATTTAGTTTAGTTAGGCAAAGCCATATAAGTGTGACAATAACTTTGATTGCAAAAGTATGACGAAGAAAGAGTTATAAACCCACCCCTGGATCGGATACGGTAGCTCACCTGCGCTAATCACAGCCGATCGTCGAATCGGTCCCTTAATCCTCAACGGATTCGAATGAATGCCCTCGACGAGCACTTCGACCCACGTTGTCGCCACGAAAAACTGCCCTTCCGTTGATCGTGCGGTCACCTAGAAAACACAAATGCAATGCGGCCGCCGATAACCTAGTTGAGCACTCATCACAACGATGACCTTGCAGTCAATAAGGATTTAAATCATTAAATCAACCGCAAATCTTCTTGTTGCGGCCTGTTTCTGCGGAAACTATTGCACTAAAACGGTAGAAGTGACGAATCTTAGCTTGAAATGGTTCAATCCCAAAGGGTGGAGGCACTTCACTTCAATAGAATCTAATTACTGCTTTATGAAAATATAAGGCAGTCACTAGATTCTCTCTCCCCCTCCCTCCCCAGATATATTTGGTTGTCCCATAAGTCCCCGCCGTTTTTTCAACGATTCGTTGCGGATTTCGCCGGCGGTCTCTTGCATAGCTCTAAACAGCATTCGAAAGAGAATGATCTGCCCTATCAGAGCATGTATTGCATTTCTTTTTTCATCCTGAATTTTGTCAATTTTTAGGTCGCTAAGTGAAAAATGAAAAAGTGGCCATCTGCGCAGTTGCTTCTCTCACTTAGGTTTGGAATTTTTGCGCAGTTTTTCATAGAGTTCGGAAGACAATGTTCCGTACTACAAGAATACGTGTAGGTCCTATTTGCTCATTTGTCCTTTACTGATTTTTAGGCCATCAAATTGGGACGTCCGACTTTTCCGACTGAATTTTCGCGGACAGCTCCTGCTCTGTGGTGGACTTTTTTGCTTGGCGTTATACGTCGTTCGAAAGAGGATGTCTTGCTCAATAAGAGTTTGTGTCGCGTTTATTGGCTCATGCTGACTTCTGTCGAATATCAACAACTGAACAAGCAGAAGGAGTTGTTGATGAAGTTGATTTTTCTCTTTTTGGAAATTTGTTGATAATCGACAGAAATCAGCAAGAGCCAATAAACGCAACAAAAATTCTTATTGAGCAAGACATCCTTTTCCGAACAACATATAACGCCAAGCGAAGAAGTCCATCCCAGAGCAGGAGCTGTCGGCAAAAGTTCGGGCGGAAAAGTCTGACGTCTCAATTTGATGACCCAAAAATCAATAAAGGACAAAGCAGCAAATAGCGCCAACAAGTATTCTTGTGGTACAGGTCACTGTCTTTCAAATGCTATAAAAAACTGCGCGAAAAATTCCAAACTTAAGCGGAGAGAAGCGACTGCTAAGATGGCTACTTTTTCGCTCTTCACTTTAACGACCTAAAAATTGACAAAATTCAGGATGAAAAAGAAATGCAATACACGTCTGACAGAGCAAGTCATTCTCTTTCGAAACCTGTATAGCGCTATGCAAGAGACCGCCGGCGAAATCCGCAATAAGATCCCTACGCTAGTTGATGACGAGGGTAACTCAGCTGTCAGTGATTTTGAACAAGCCTCCAGCTAGCCGCACATTTTAAAAAATCATATTCCATTGAGGCTGATAATGAAAGCTGGTCTGAGTTAGCCTTTTCCACTCAAAGTGCCTCACCTGATAGCTTAGTTTGGTTTCACAAAGAGGACATTTTCAAGCATCTGAGTAACTTACCGCTATCTTATACCACTACTCCTGATGAAATACCTGCCTACTTCATCAAAAAAGTAGCTGTAGCCTTAGTAGCTCCTCTTGAGCACATTTTCAATTTTAGTTACATGCATAGCGAAATTCGAAATCGATGGAAGCATGCATTTGTCACTCCTATCCCCAAAAAACCACCACACGGCTTAGTATCTAATTATCGTCCTATTAGTATCACATCAGTGTTTTCCAGAATATTTGAGAAAATTCTGAAAGTGGCTCTTGTAAACCATATAGAAACACATAAGGTTATACCTAAGAACCAATATGGTTTTAGAGTCGGAAGATCGACTGAGACCTTGATGCTATCTACCTTAGATGATTGGTCCAAGTCACTGGATGATAACACTGATGTTGATGTGGTCTTTTTTAATTTCAGCAAGGCTTTTGATAAGGTGCCCTTCAAAGAACTTATTTTCAAGCTTCAAATTTTTGGAATTCATCCCAGAATTGTTAAGTGGGTAAAGAACTTCATCACAAATAGATCCTTCCAAGTAAAGGTGAATGACAAATTTTCTCGCACGTACTCAATAACAAGTGGCGTACCCCAGGGGGGTGTATTGTCACCGATTCTTTTCATCATCTACACTTCCGATTTACCTGTCTTAGTTGAAAGGCGTGGCGTTAAGTTCAAAATGTTTGCAGATGATATAAAAGTATACAAGAATATTACCAGTGAAGAGGATCACTTTGCCCTCCAATGTGCTGTTTCAGATGTTGCCGATGGGTCGGACAGGTGGAAATTACCTATCTCAGCTCAAAAAACTCGGGTTTTTCATCTAGGCAATTCAAATTCGGTTAAACACATTTACAGCCTTGGTGGTTGCAACCTACTCAGTGAAAACAGTCTGCGTGATCTGGGCTTCATCTTAGACAAAAAACTTAGTTTTTCAGAGCATTGCGAGACGATTGCAAAGAAAGCTGAAAGAGTTACTTACAACATTTTTAGAGCGTTGTCTACAAATTCAAAAACTCACTTGCTTCTTGCATACAAATCATATGTTCGCCCAATACTGGAGTATGGCACCACTGTGTTCAATCCTCACCTTAAGCGCTGCATACAGAGGCTAGAATCCGTTCAGAATAGCTACACTAGAAAGCTATGGTTACGCTTAAATGGCTATGACTACACCTCCATTCCATCAGCGCCTGATCGTAATAAAATATTCGAGCTGGAATCACTTGCTATTCGTAGGAAGCGAAACGATCTAATTATGATTTTCAAGATGATGACTGGAAAAGTTGCACTTCCACTTACTGAGCTTTATACAGTCCATCATTCTACCACTAGGGGTTGTAGATCTAAAATTCACTATTCTACGGCCAAAAGTTGTGTTCGTGCCTCCTTTTTCACTCAAAGGGCTGGTTCTGAATTCTTGATGTTTACCAAAAAACATACTTTGCCATCTTTGATTAACCAATATAAAAAGCTCGTTGGTAGTTATCTTAAGACTTGCTAATTCGCCGTTTCTTGTATTTTTGTGTTTATTACCAATGTGTTGTCTTGCTGGTCTTTATTTCGTCGCGTGTTGTCATACACGTATAAATAAATAAATAAATAAATAAATCGTTGAAAAAACGACGAAGACTTGTGGGACAACCTAATGTAATTAATAGGTTGTTCGGAAAGTTCTCAGCGTTTTGGATTTAGTCGAAATAAGCACCGTTCGAAGCACCGCTAATATGTGCTTATAATTGCAAACAAACCAGTAGTTATCCTAGTGTTAATTCCTATACTTTAAAAAAATTATGCGTCTATAAGCGTGCGCTTGTAGTTTTGATTTTAAATAGCGATTTGGTTAGCGAATTATGAGGCTGCCCCTCTCGTACAATCGAAGAGTTACTACAGTGCGTTTCAAGAGAAGAGTATAAGGCAACCCTAATTTTTCAACTTTTGCCTTTTTTACGACATTTCGCGGTGAGGGGCTGCTTCCACTGAATTCTCCGTAGCGATAGGGATACCTAAAAATGAATCAGGAACCTGTCTTGGATACAAAACTTTTTTTAAAGAAGAAATCATTGGTTTTCCACTGTTTCAAAATTATAAGGCCACTAACGATGCTAGTGTGTTATACCTGCAATTTTTTGCCCTGTCAAACCAAAACTGTTCTACGTTGACGTTGCTATTATCTACCATCCTAATATCAAAATGTCGCATGGTAGCCGGCTGTCCGTCGAGGAACAAGCTCAGGTTCGAGCTCCACATCAGGCAAGATACTACACTCGTGAAATCGTTACCCAACTTCGTCGCTCGAGATGCGCTGTGTCCAACTATCTCAAAGATCCAGTTGGCTATGGAAGAAAACCAGTGTCATGAAGACCTCCTGTGCTCTCTGAACAAGATGTTCGGCATATTTAGCGACCATTATCGAACTCGGTGGTTTCGACCAGCCAAGTTAAGGCGGACTTATCGTTGGTTGCATCGCAGACCATCTGAAGAGCAACCACACAGAGCGGCAACATTGTCCGTAAGTCGACGAAGAGAGCTCCAAGACTGACTGATCGCCACAAGGGCGAAAGTCTTCAATTTGCGCGTAGAAACATAAGGACTGATAGGAGCACGGTACGCCACTTTTACACTATGAAATTCCTCCCACTTGAACGAGTCCGGTGCTTTCAGATGGTCCTTTCCGACGAAAAGAACTTCAATTTGGACAGCCCCCATGGATCTCACTGCTACAGCGGAATCTGCGTAAGGACCATCTCGTCTTCAGCATACGTGATTTCGGTGGTGGCCCAAAGATGGTCTGGGAAACCTTCTGGTGTTCTTCGGACTGCGTTTCCCATGAGTCGAATGAACTGACAGGACTATCAGAATATTCTTCAAAATCATCTACTAGCATTTCTTCGCGAACATCGTACACAGGAATTCACTTTTATGCAGGACAACACTTCGGTACACGCCAGCAGATCAACCGTTCTGTGGTTGAACTCTAAAAATATCCGCGTGCTAGACTGGCCAGCTTGTTCACTGGACCTGAACCATGATTTAGAACATCTGGGGAATCACTGTACGTCAGATATATGCCAACGGAAACCAATTCAACAACGTCGAGGAACTGTGCAGAGCGATCGAGGCAGCGTGGAACCACTTGAATCCTGATATCTTGAAGAACTTAGCTGAAAGTAAGCCAGAGAGAATTTTTGAACCTATTTCCAATCACGGCGACCTGTCAATTATTATTTTGCAGCTGCTGATTATTGATTGTAATAAAATTGGAGTGTCTCTGTGGTGGCCTTATACTTCTGAAACAATGGAAAACCAATGATTTCTTGTTAAAAAGTTTTGTATCCAAAAGAATTTTCTGACTGATTTTCAGGTATGGTTTTCGACCATGGCGAATTCAGTGGAAGCAGCCTCTTGTCGCAAAATGTAGTAAAGAAGGCGAAACTTACAAAATTATGAGTGGCCTTATACTCTTGAAACGCATTGTATATGCCACGGATTTATGCAATAAGGGCAAACAAAAAATGAAAATGCTTTGAAAGTCAATCCAGATAATACACATATGTAGGAGGAATTGCTGTGAATTCATCCAAATGAATAAAAATCCCACGGTTTATTCTCAGACTCACCAAAACCGTGAAATTTCTTGATTCCTTCTCCGGCTCGCGATGATAGTAGAGTACTCCCTGCTCGTCGATGCTCAGCACACCCTGACTACCTTCTGCGATACCATATTGTATCGTATGATTCTCGGCACCGGTCAGCTCAACCATACCAACCAGTGTTACTCCAGGTGGAACTGTGAATGTGTAAGAGTCCTGCAAAGAAAATGCTCTACTCAAACCTTGGAAATGGTACTCACTCTAAGTTTGATCACATTAAGTATGTGTTTTATTTGTTCAACTGGTGGCTATGATAGTCGGCGCTGATAAGAAAATTTTTGCGCCACATCGTATCCCTTCCCTTGGGAGCGTGTAGCGCAGTCGGAGGAGTTGCCGGCTGTCGCGTGCACCCGACAGCAGGTTCCTGTTTCGGATTTCCCGCAAAGGCCAACCAAGCCTTTCATCCCTCTGGGGTCGGTCAATTGGTACCAGACTTGTCTGGGAAGGATAAAGCGCTGACTTGTTCATCGGCTGACCACCGCAAGTCATTGTATGGCCAAATACACATTCATGTCGCCTCCACGACATCCTATAGAAGTAGAGTGCGCTGGCGCATCCCAGAAGGGATTGAGTAACGCCGTCCTTTATCCTTTTTTTATCGTATCCCTTGCCAATAAAAGGCGTGCTCACAATGGGTAGAGCCCTCTTCATTCACAATTCACGATAGGACCATCTACAGTGGCATATTACATCCACACGTGGGGCCGCAAGAATTGTTCTGTTCGTCCATTAATGGTCCCTCAACGTTAAATTTCAATAGAAAGATTGAATCCGGAAGTGTGCACTGATCCGAAGCGGCGTCGCGTCCTTGCCGCGTCCAATGTTGCAAGCAGCTGCCATGGTAGAGACTATGTGACTTTTCCTGTTGCCTTCTTATTTTACTTATTTTTCAGGAGAAGCACGTGAAGAAGAGCCGCTCAAGTGATGTCATTTTAACCCAAAAGGGGTTGTTCAAAATTCATAACTGAATACGTTTTGAATTCGAATGAGATCGCTTCTTACTCACTCACCTTGACAAATTTAAAGGCTTTCAAATGCTCAGCCGCGGGGCGCACAGTGACGCTGATCGGCGCCGTAGTTGACGATTTCTTGACGGTGACCGTAACCGTCATATTGATCACCGATCCATAGCCGGAGCGCGTTAGAAATTCTGGATGCTGAAAATATGGTATGAGTTAGATGGAACTTGTCTGACAAGGGAGGTCAATGAACGTCCCGTGGCAAACCGTATCACTTCAGTGCGGGCCGATAAAGCAATACTGACGCCTGGAACTGCCATGTCATGATTAGAATGTAACCTGCAAAAGGTTTGAGGCTGGAACGGTAGCGTAATTACAGCGATTTCACAATTTGCTTATTAGCGATACAGTGACCGGAGCAGAACGTTGAGATGCGTCGCTCTCCACCGAGGGCGCAGCGACCGGATGGCCGAGTGGCTGTGGGGGGGGGGCGGGCTTGCGGGAAAAGTGACGGGGGTTCGGATCCAGAGGTGCTGTTCCTGCATTGATGGTCTTGCTCTACCCTTTTTTGTCGATATAAAGCGTATCTTGACCACGGTAGTGTACCATACTGACACTTTATATCGACAAAATTGGATGGAGCAAAACCATCAGTGCAGGAACAGCACCTCCGGATCCAAACCCCCGTCACTTTTCCAGCAAGCCCGCTCCCCACAGCCACTCGGCCATCCGGCCACTGTGCCGTAGATGGTGAGCGACGCAACTCAACGTTCCACTTCGGTCACTGTACCGCTAACAAGCAAATTGTGAAATCGCTGTAATTACGCTGCCGTTCCAGCCTCAAACCTTTTGCAGGTTACATTCTAATCATGACATGGCAGTTCCAGGTGTCAGTATTGCTTTATCGGACCGCACTGAAGTGAAATGGTTTTTTGCAATTTTTGACCTACCCAGATGTCCGCAGGAAATTTGAAAACCACTGCGGTGCTTCTCATACAATCCCCTACAAACCTCAATAGGTCACTTTAAAAATTGCCACGGAACGTTCATTGACCTCCCTTGTGTCTTTTGTATGGTTAGTTGCTGTTGCTGCTGGATGATTACAAAGTTGATCAAGAGGATTTTGCACCTGAACATTCCCCGCCAATAGGCGTTTGAATTAGAATTTGAATGTGTTGGGTGACTAGCGCATCGTATAAAATGCCACGAGTGAGGGTGCCGCAGCCAATATCGCATTCAACTCGGTTCCAACCCAGTCTTAGGTCTATGTTATTCTTCGCCGACGCTGTTGTCGGCGACATCGGCGACAGTGTTGCGCGGGCTACTTCGCCTTGCGTAGCACTCGCTCAACACTGTCGCCGAAGTATAACATAGGCCTTACCCCAGCTATCACTTCGCGTTCCATTAGCTTCATTTTGTCTCGGTAGCCGTCTTATTCTATGGTAATGAGCCTGCCATCTACTGTCGTTCCTTAGGCCGGAGCATACTTCCATCACCGCGATGCCGCGCTCAGGTCATGGCCATTCCGTCGCACGCGGTCGAATCGTCAAAGAAAGCCTCGCCGCGGCCCCCGCAACAGTGGCGGACGGCATGCGCGATGGCTTCCCGCGCGCATCGCAGGCATGACATACTTCTTCGCGCCGCGCGCAGTGTTTAGCGTTGGTCCTGGGCGGGTCGCCGTCGCGCTCCCTTTCTGCATTCAGAGGCCGTCCCAGAGCCACTTTCTTAATAATGTCGCGAGAGCTGTTTCATGTTTCTTATAGGTTTACGCACGCGAGCATGTGATGATCAACTTTGATACAGGGCGATACTCGCTGACTGCCAAACCTCTCTCGCCACCAACCCCAACTCAAGCACCAGACAACGCTGACACTGTCGTCTTGTCAAACACTTGTTCGTGTGTGTGACTTTTTTGTTCGTTTAGATAAATGGTACTATTGTACTTTTGGTACCCCATTTAATCTTGTTCAAAATAGGTCTACTAGGGGTAGTCTGCCATGGGAATAACGAATATCATAGTCGTTTTTTGCGGAAATGCCTTATAAGCCCGTTATATTAAGCTCTAATTGCCTAAGGCCTTGCGAGATAGCGCGCGCTGAAAAGAGACGCAGAGACTCCGCCTCCTAACGATGCGCACTATTTTGCCGCCCCTAGCCTGCAGCAGAGTTAGCCAGGGCATAAGCCTTGAAATCTCGAAAAGGCTTGAAAGCTCTGTTGTGTGCTCTCTTTACTCACGCGAAAATTAGACAGGGGATGGGACTCCGGGGTGTGGGCCCACTAGGACACCCGTGTTAAAATTGCCTTCATCCTAGAGGTCCCTCTCTTGCCCCGAGGAGATAAGACTGCATTTAATTCGCTGCGAGTATCTAGTCGCTACGCATGCGCGCCATGGCATACTATGGTAACCCCCCCCCCCCCCCCCCGGAGACGGCCGCGAATGCGGGCTGGTAGGGGCGGAGTATCTGCGTCTCTTACCAGCGCGCGCTATTTCGCAAGGCCTTGGGCGATTCCAACTTAATATAGCGGGCTTATAAGACATTTCCGCAATAAACGACTATGATATTCGTTCTTCCCATGGCAGATTACCCTGGTAGACCTATTTTGAACAAGATTAAGTGGGGTACCAAAAGTACAATAGTACCAGATAAATTTCTATATTTTCTACCAACTTGACTCTGACAAAAGACCGGATCCAAACCCTACAAATTCGCCACTAATAACCATAGATGCTTTAAACTTTAGAGGTCAGACAAAACTCTATGTTCAGCGGGCCGACAGCTATTCTCTTTAGTACGAGTCAAAAGGCACCTTGGCAAAAAATTTGAGAGCCTAATGGTAGAAACAGCTATCATCGTAAAACTAATACTGCACACAAGATTGTTCTGCAGACATAGGTACGATACAGTGACTTTGTTAAAGAACGTACCAGCACCATGAGTATTCCTGTCTTCGGATGTATAGAGAACAAACCGCTTATGTCTTGCAAAGAATACATCGCTTCGTCTGTTGCTCCTGAAATGCTCCGACCGATTATCAAGCGATAGTGCGACCCAAGTAAGGGTCAACACTGGCCTCAGAACTGACCAGTAGTTATCACTTTCAGCGCCCGTTCAAATACTCCAGTCTCTTCCTCAACGATGGCGTGGTACGGGGTGTTCAGGAATCGCAGCCTGTTCTCGTCCTGAAGCGTTCAACTCACAAACTCTGCCAAATATCGTCTTTAGGGCCCGTTTATACTTCCGACGCCAAGCGACGCGACGGCATGTATGGCAGCCAAGTTGATCGATCGCGTCGCCCGATCAATATGGCCACAATACGTGGCGTCGCGTCGCTCGGCGTCGAAGTATAAACGGCCCTAACGGTCGATGTTACTTATAGGTAAAGTGGTCACTACCGCAGAAAGGAGTAATCACCCTTTTATCCTGTAATCTACAAAATAGTTTGACCGACCGTTAGCGTGGAATTAATGGCCATTCGAAGGGCTTTACCACGTCGTGCGGGCTCATTTAATCAACCAATGATGGATGACTGCCTATGGGGTGTAGCTTTCGGGGAAGAAACAATATTAGCTCTCCAATAAAATGCAATCAATATTATTGAATGTATCGACAGATAAGATCGATTATCAATTTTTACGCACTTTACACCATTTGAGTATCCAAAGAAATATGTTGGTTATTGGAGAAACTTTACAGCAAGTACTCAGTATCACTTGGTTATACATTACCGATCGATATCATCGACTATTGTCCGGATTTCGTCACTTAAAATGTAAATTACAGAATAAAATAACCGGTGGAAACCCTTGTTAGAAAGTGAACACAGATTGGGCCATCAACATCAGTCGATATTATCGATTTTTTTCAAGAATGGCTATACGAAGGGGAATCATACGAATATAGCTGCCGGCAAAAAGGCTTCATAACAATTCAACAGGACATTTTGACTAATCACTATCGATCGATATTATTGATCTTCGCGCAGAGTTAACCGTTTAAGGCGTGAAGAACCCGAACATGATGTCTAATCCGCAGAATTTAGAACAATGAGACAAAATTGATCGACCAATGAACATTCACTGATAGTCTATGTTAATCGAGTTATCGATTTTTGTTCAAGAATGACCATCTGAAGAGGGAATCACGCGAGTGTAGTTGCGGGTGCAAAGGCTTTACAACAATTAAACGGCGCCGTTTGGCCAATCAATGGCGATCGATATTTTCGTTTTCTGCCCCGAATTATCTAAAGTGGACATAACGACAATGCGGTAACAAACAAACATGAAACGACGATATAATGATAAGTGTCATTTACCTAATCAATAACGACCGATATTATTGATCTTCCCTCAGATTTCACGGCTTAGGATGGGAATAACGCGAACATGATGACTAGTCAGCAGGATCCAGAACAAAGAGAAAAAATCGATTGATCTTATTGATTTTTTCGGAAATGGACACTTGATATGGGAATCGCGAGACGAAAATACTGGCCGGTCGACAGGGCTAACACACGTTTTACAACAATTAAACCCTATCGATTGATCGATTAATATCGATCGGTACTATAACTGGGTCGGAGCTTCAATTTAAAATTAGTCTGGTTGTTAATATGGCTGAGTGTTTGAAGACAAATGAAAACGCTAAGGAGAAACTGATATGAGCAATGCCTTCTTAATCTTCCCAATAGTTAGAGAGTTTCGACCGATCGACTAATATCGATCGGTATTATTGATTAAAGGGGCGGGGCTTCAGTTTCAAATTCGACTGGTCGTTAATATGGCTGAATATTTGCAGACATTTTAGAACGCTAAGAAAAAACGGTACATGTCGCGAAGATGGACAGCATTGGGGGGATCAACGTGCCTTGAATCATGGCCAGGCAGAGCACCAGCCGAACACACGCCAGCTAATCAGGGTACCGAACGCATAATTCTTTCAATGGAACGCCCACTCGATGCGGTCAGATTGGGTGGCGCGTTCTCACCTCTCAATGCTGCCCACATCCGCGACATGCACCGGAGAAACTGGTATGAGCAATGCCACATGGCGTAATTATAGTCCTAAACAACGTTATTCTGGGAGAAGCGGGTATGCCCCTTTTCATGCTTTGCCAAATTAGGACGCCATGTGGCGTCAGTGATCTTATCGGGTGGGTTGCATCAGCTCACTGTGATTGGTGGAAATTTCTCTTGCACCTACCGCTGTCTTGAACCCGAGCGTGGCGATTTGCTGTGAGCTGCCGTCCTTCGCGGTGGCCACCAGAAGAACGGCGAACGTCTTCGGCGTGGTGCAGCGTGTTTCGCACGGTGTCGCCGTCAGATAGACCAACTGGCCTTCCCTGGTGACGGTGAATCGTTCGGACAGGGGTCCAATCAGTTCGAGCCGTGTCTCTGGTGGCGGCTCGGATTTCATCTGGAAGCTGGCCACACGTCATGCTGCGAAGCACATCTGAAGCTTCTGGAGCTCACCTTGACGATGGCGATCTCCCTCTCGAGAAAATTGTGCTCCAGCAGTAGTTCGTACTCATCCTTCTCGAACGGCGGCATGACTACGGCGTTACCAGGGCTCGGCGACACTTCGGAATCGACTTTGACTTTGACAGTTAGCAGCTCCTCCTTGCCGGTTATCAAACCCAGTGCTTGGAGCTTAACAAAAGTTCTTTAAAGGCGCATCAGCACCATGTGATCCACCTATGGGTCATCAGCTTCCTATTTGATCGCTAGAAATGAACACTGGCAGGTTCCTCATACCTTCAGCTTCTCTCCGCCACGATTTCTAAGCCTTTGTGGATCGATGACGAGGAGATGAATCGGAGTGTTAGAGCCGGCGATGGACGGCGAAACAGCAATGGTGTCCGATGGTGGATCCAGCGAGAGCGCCACGTCTTCGTCGCCCTAGAAGAGTGCTGTTATCGATTGAATGAGTCGAATCGAGAAAAAACTCGGTAAAAATTAATATTTCTGGATTTTGGAATTCTTAAAAATTTACAACATAAATTTTTAGGCTCTTTGCAACATACAGTAAAAGTTTCAACAATGTGTTGATCGTCTATCTGATCATTGGATTCGACTTTGCATCGTTGCCGACAAAAAAAATCGATGAAAAAATTATGGTACATGTCGCGAACGTGTGCAGCATTGGGAGGTGAGAACACGTCAGCCATAACCAAGTACTGCACCCACCGTACCCACATTTTTTGGACACCCTGTATTTTAGTTTGAATGCGATGGTTTCTCCGTTTGTTCCGGCGGTGTACTGATCGGTTATGATTGGTTGCCGCGTTCCTGTCTCTCCATGTAGGCCACATTAACAACCAGCACCGAAAAATATTAAAAATATAATTGCGAAATTAAAAAGTAATTGAATAATCAAATCTATCTATTAAGCATTGACTATGTTATAAATCACTAATAGTTATGATTTTTATAATTATAGAAAAAATGCGCTTTCATATGAGCTCTTAACTTCTTCAGAGTTACCACCTTTTAAACAGTGTGTACAATTTTTAAGACACCCTGTATTTTAATTTAAATGTGACGGCTCAAATTCGACAATTTTTTAGTTTTAAAAGATATTCGAGCGGTTCTGATCGTTTATCATTGACTCCCGCGTTCCCGTTTCTTCACGTAGGCCACATTAACATCCAGCATCAAAAAATATTTTGAAAAATAATCATAAAATTAAAAGTATTTGATTAATTAATTCTATATATTAAGCTTTGATTATTTTCTAAATTATTAATTGTTGATTTTTGTGCTTAGAAAAAAAAAGCAGAAAAAATTGTGCGCTTCCATCTGAGCTCTTACTTTCTTAAGCAGTTATAACCTTTGAAACGGTGCTTAACATTTTTATGAGACACCCTACCCTGTAATTTAATTTTAATCAAATTCAAATTCAAATTCAACATTATTTTTAGGACCAAGCTGAAAAAAGGAAAAGTAAAGAGTAGCAAGTTGAAGTCTTGAGCCGAAAGTCTTGATCACTCCGCAGGACGCATTCAAATCACCTCCACGACATCTCGTAGAAGTAGAATGCGTGGCGCATCCCAAAAGGAGTTAGGTAACGCCGTCGCTTCTCCTTTTATTATTTAACTATTAATTACCTACTAGGTCGCCTATCGCTCATCAGGAAATCCCGAATCGAATTCTCTCAATGCGTCAATTCATTGCGCGGGGCTGACCCACTAAGCGTTCCGGCCTTGAAAGCCGCCCGCTCTTCGGCTACAATGTCACATATGGATTGGAATTCGCGCGAAAAACACCTAATTGGAAAGATGAGGTAGATTTGTTGGGACCCAAGGACCACGCAGATTCTCCAGAATGCGCCACGCACTGCACTTCAACCTCATCTCGTTCGGGGGCTCAGTATGTGCAGCGTGATTAAACGGGATCTGCTCTGCTTTCGGTTGTTCTTAATAAAATTCCAGCAAAACATTTATAAAACACAAAACCTCAGCCAGGAATTACAACACAAAAATGGCCAGAAATATTCGAAAAATAAAAGAAAATGATGAAAAAACGAAAGATCAGATATTACACACCTCATTGACACGAAGTGGCAGGTCGGCGAGGATTTCATCTTGAGGTTCAGCATTCGACGGAACAAATAGCGTGGTGATAGGCGCGTTTAGCAACTCTGAAATTAAGGCATTAGAAACGTTTCGAACAAATTCTGAATAAAGCAAATGCGGGCCCTAATCGTTAATGTGGTCCACACGACCACTCACCTTAACGACTCGCTCAATTTGATTTGAAAAATACCCAGTTCGACACCAAAATGGTAAGTATAAAGGATAAAGGACGGCGTTACTCAATCCCCATTGGGATGCGTCATGCATTCTACTTCTATGGGATGTCGTGGGGGCGAGTTGAATGCGTATTTGGCCATACAATGACTTGCGGTAGCCAGCCGATGAACAAGTCAGCGCTCTATCCTTCCCAGTCAAGTCTGGTACCAATTCACCGACCCCGGAGGGATGGAAGGCTTGGATGGCCTGGGCGGGAGACCTGAACCAGGAACCTGGTATCGGGTGCAGGCGACAGCCGGCGCCTCCTCCGACTGCGCTCCACGCGCCTTAAAGTGGTAAGTATAGAATTAATTTATTAATTTTTAATTTTTTAAATTTTTTATATTTTTTATTTATATTTTTTTGCCTCACGACCGTGTATTCCATGATAGCAGTGGAAAGGAGGACGCTTAGGGCCCTTTTATACTTCGACGTCGAGCCTTGCGACGCCACGTATTGTGGCCATATTGATCGAGCGACACGATCGATCAATATGGCCAATACATATGCCATCACGTCGCTCGGCGTCTGAAGTATAAACGTGCCTTAGAGGAGAGAAGGGGCCTGTTCGGTCGGTGGTCTGATCGATTATGATTGGCTGCCGCCTTCCTGTCTTCCATGTAGGCAATATTAACAACCACAGAAAAAAATTGAAAAATGGATTACAAAAATTTAAAAAAATAATTAAGATAGCTTTTAAACTTTTGAAGTCGAAGCGACCTCTTCCAAAACGAAATGATCTTCAAGGAGGTTAAACTTCAGACTCAATAAGATAGTAAGAATAATTTTTTGCTAATGAAAATTTCGGTATGAACTTTCTTTAAAATTTTTAGTCCGCTTGCCCCAATAAGTGTAATAATTTTATATTTTTTATTTTTAGAGAAAAAACGGTCAGTTAACGTTTGTCTTAAGGTACAGATAAGAAGCAAATAAGTAGAGATTAAAAGATAACATCGCGCCATGCACTGGAAAAGCTCTTTGCAATGTTTATTTGATTGATAGTGTATAATAAATGCCACCTAAATGTATTATCAAAGTGACGATATGTGTATTCCTTACAGTTGTTTTTGTCGTATAGTTAACATGTGTCACATTCCATACAAACAGAAATTCCGCTGTCAATCGAATAAAAATGGCGACGGAAAAAATTTGAACGAGGCCATTGCGCAGTCTCTTTTTGGCATTAAAAAATGGCTGCCTTCCTGCTCTTTAAAGCAAGCTTCAGCTTCAGCTTCTTATTTTTCCTAAAAAAAAATTTTTATAAAATTTCAAACAATAAAGGATAAAAAATAAAGGACGGCGTTACTCAATCCCTTTTGGGATGCGCCACGCCTTCTACTTCTATGGGATGTCGTGGAGGCAATTTGAATGCGTACTTGGCTGTACAGTGACTTGCGGTGACCAACCGATGAACAAGTCAGCGCTCTATCCTTCCCGGACCAACTCACCGACCCCGGAGGGATGGAAGGCTTAGCTGGTCTGGGTGGGAAACGAAGCAGGAACCTGGTATCGGGTGCAGGCGACAGTCGGCGCCTCCTCCGACTGCGCTATATGCGCTCTTCAAATCGCCTCCTCCAGACAATACATTCACTTATTCGAAATTAATTATACGTCAATATAATATAATAATAAAAAAATAGAAAATATTTAGATTTTATGGAACATTATTTATTTGGGATCGTTTAGCGCAGTCAGAAGAGGCGCCACTGGCTGTCGCGTGTACCCGGTTCCAGACTTCTCGTTTGGACTTCCCCCAAGATAATCAAGCCTTTTATCCCCCGGGGTCGGTGAATTGGTACCAGACCTCTCTGGGAAGGATAAAGCACTAACTTGCTCATCACCTGGCCACCGCAAGTCATTCTATGGCCAGGTACTCATTGAGCAATGCCGTCCTTTATCGTTTATTCTTTTATTGTTTAATTATGAATTATCCATTTACCCTGATTAAGGAGATTATTTAGGTTTAGATTTTTAAGATTTTTACAGGCTAAGATCTTGTGTAGGGTTACAAGTAGACCAAAAAGTGCTTCACCACAGCTGCAACCCGAAAACAGTAAAATCATCAAATAAAATGTTACATAAATTTCTAATAACGCTCATTTTATGTATATCTCACAATCATGTGTCATAAATAAATAAATATTAGGTTGTAACGAATTAAATGGCACTGGCTCGCGCCATTTTTTGGCGCGTCTTTACGCGTTTGATCAAGAACAAACCGTAACATGTGGCATATTGTAGAGAAGTCAGTAACAAATGGAAGGTCATTTCTCAAGAGAGCCGATACCCGCGTTCTCACGCAGACCTGCCGATGCTCCGTAGTCAATAACAGCGACAGCCGTGCTCGGCACTGGTTATAAAAGAAGGATCAAGTTGAACCTAGGCGGCTTGTTTACCCCTCCCGCTGATCCGCCTCTGGCGGTCGGCTCCCCTATGAAGCTGGCGGCGCTTTAGCCGTTCGTTCTTAGACCTGCCTTATGCGATTCCTTCCCCCCCCCTTCCTTACCATCCATCTGCCTTATCCTCTATTGTCTGATAAATAATGCTGATAAATTATTGTCGTCAAAGTGTTTCTTGAAGCGTTCAAACGGAGAGATATCCATTGTATAAGAACGATTTCTGCTGGTCGGATACGGGTCCGATGGAGTGCTTAAACGGAAATCATTACGACCGTCTTTAAAAGAAGCTTTTCCGTTACATGGAGGTCCCGGCTAGGGTTTTAGTTTAAAGAATGAAACCTTAATGAACGAACTCCTTCGAGTTTCTTTACTGCTCCCGATTGCGCTGAAGCTAATGTTCTTTCTGTTTATTCTCTAGCAGAGCATGATGTGGCACTCTTTCCTCTTGTTGTTGAATATAACCTTTTTTCTCTCTGTCCTTCGCATTACGCGAAGCGCAAAAGTTGCTCCCTCGCATGAGGTTGACCAGAATTCTAGACATCTAACATAAGAATCTGAGCAACAAATGAAGTCTCGGCCGAGCCGCACCACACCTCATGCAATAATTTTATTCTCTTGAATAATTTTGATGGTGTTGCACAGCGCTGTAATGTTTCACTCTTTTTTAGTTCGAAACATGGAAATGCATAGATATTTCCGTAAAAAATAATGCCACATCACATAGCAACTATAATTCATAAAATAAGGCTCTTTCTTCTCATTCCGCCGACAGGAATCATTCTAAAAAAAGAAAGTTCATCAAGCATCCGCCGCAGTTTACAACGGACTTGTTGACTGTTTACCACATCCCACTCACTTCCGTGGAAGGTTACACAGTCCGAACACCGGCTGCTGATCTTTTCTTATCCCACCCGTGCCTCCTGACCGTTCCTTCCCCATTTCTCAATCGCGCCGTTCCTCCACGCAAACAACTATTACGGCATCCTCTATCTCACGAAAATAGCCATGCTTAGTTACACCCCTACCCATATCCCATCTCCCCGAGAACCTATGTAAACACCCCCTCCCCCTCCTACCCCCCCCCCCCACCACCACCATCACCCTTCCACTCACATACTTCTCATAGCCAATTGTACTCCAACTGCTCCATCTACTGCCACTCCACCGCTCCACTCCACTCACTCTACCCGCCGGATCATCCAACTATATTCAGAAGGACAACGATCTCGACAACAACGTTCGCATCTTCAGGATTGAGGTCGGATTACATCAGGCTATTGGTTTGAATAAACCTCTCTACATTTAAAAAGGAACTAAATCAAGATCACTTCATTTTACATTGATTTTTTATAGTATCAACCGATAATTTTTTAACCACCCAAAAAACCATAAATACATACAAAGCAGCTATGAAACGGCCTAACGAAAACTAGAGTGTCAGATTAACGACAATCCTTACTTTGAATTCATTAGCGACAAAGTAGTGATGCTGTAAAAACAAATAAATAATTTGTATACATCCATACGTAGTGAATAACTTCGAATTGTTTCCAAAGCGTACGTTTACTCTGAGGACTGCCAAAAATCTCAAAAGCCAAATTCTCAAAATCTCAAATAAAATTCGGACGAAGCTAACAACCTCATGAAAATTGCTTTTCCTTTCTTCTTTGACTTTTCGAGTGTGACCTTTGCTAGCGCACACTGTACCTCTGCCTTCCAACAGGGATGATAGCCAATAATTTCTATAATCTATTAATAATAGCATTTCCTCATAATTTATAAATCAAAACATTTGGCTACGCTGCCAAAATCAGCCTCTCTATCAAAACAGCGCCAATAGTAAGTTGGAAGCGAACGAAAATTAATTGTCACGCACTGATGCCCTACTGTAACATTTAACATTTACCTTTATACGTTCAGTCAATGCCCTCTTCGTATTGACTGACAATTATAAGATGGTTCTTATACTATTTGAACCATCCGTAAAATGAATAAATTAATTAACTAATTTGAAAGTGAAAGATTAACAGTAAGTTTGATCAATATCTGTCAAACATTCGCTGGATTTAAGAACACCACGCAATATGACCTGATAAGGCTTAACGATATAAAATTAAATAGTATTTCACTACCTTCTCATTGTAACTGTAGATTTAGAATACTGCAACAATTAACAGCTTCAAGATAAAATAGCAAGGCTTTATAAGTGAAAATCCTAAACGTGATGTAGACTACGACAAACAGTCATCTTTCAATCGAGCATAATCCAAGAACGTCATACTTCCTGTGTAGTAGGATGATGCATTGTAGTAGATATAATAACAAAACAAACTAAACTTTCTAAAATAACCACTACTCTGCACTACAAAAAAACCTACCACCAATACAAAAGTTCAAATTTAGGACAACTATCTTGGCATCTCTATTGCTTTGAAATATCTTTTAATCCCCATACTCTAAAAGGTTACTTGTACTCCTTTCACCAAATTAGGGAAGATCCGAAAAAGGAGACAAAAGCTAACTTTTACTTATACTTGCGATTTAGTCGAAATGTCAAAAACCTATGAGCACTCTCCGGTGACTTAGCCGAAGATAAAGAAGAACCGTATAATAAGAAAAAAAGCATAAAGCTGCTAGAAGCGTGTCCACGTGCAATCAGTCAAGTCTTAGGAGACGTCCTAAGGAAAGACAAAATGCGCCTTAATCATGGTAGAATTAAGCCCAAAGATGTTCACTTCATATCACATCCCGCTGATGGGAAATATTGGTGGGAGTATGTTAAATTTTCTTCAATATTTCCCCATTCCCATATATAATAGCCCCTCTATTTTGCCACCACCGCATTGACTGCTCGATAATTGAAAAGTCGACTAAAGCACGGAAAATGCCACCGTCAATCATCAGCGAGCAGTCGTTCATCCCTACCCTTCACTGTTGAACTATAAATATAAAAGAAAGTGAGGTGATGAATGTTGTAGTTGCCATTAAATAAAAATTCAAATTAGATAACAAATAAAAGCCAATACTAAAGGATGTGATGTCAGTCTATAAGCCACTGCCTCCATCAACTTCGGTTGTGGCACCTAGTCTCATGACAGACACAGGAGCATTATATTGTGCTCCGCAGCGACATTTTCGCCATTATTCATGTTCATCCATTAATTTCAGTATCAAAGAGTTACAAGCAGTCGACAATGAACCGCTTAAACTGTTCACTCAGCACATCACGCCCACCGATGTCAGTGCACAGCATCGAGAGACTGATGAAGACTGCATGTGCATGATGACAATGGAGCAGCACAACCAACACAAGTGGACTCGTCGTGCTGCACAAGGCTACCACTTTCCATCGCCGTCTGGAAGCAGTTATGAACTCCCTTCCCCAGACCCTAATGTTTTGCTTAGTCCCTGGGACAGGGACACTCGAATAGGGTAGGATGTAGAGAAGTCAGTAACAAATGGAAGGTCATTTCTCAAGAGAGCCGATACCCGCGTTCTCACGCAGACCTGCCGATGCTCCGTAGTCAATAACAGCGACAGCCGTGCTCGGCACTGGTTATAAAAGAAGGATCAAGTTGAACCTAGGCGGCTTGTTTACCCCTCCCGCTGATCCGCCTCTGGCGGTCGGCTCCCCTATGAAGCTGGCGGCGCTTTAGCCGTTCGTTCTTAGACCTGCCTTATGCGATTCCTTCCCCCCCCCCCCCTTCCTTACCATCCATCTGCCTTATCCTCTATTGTCTGATAAATAATGCTGATAAATTATTGTCGTCAAAGTGTTTCTTGAAGCGTTCAAACGGAGAGATATCCATTGTATAAGAACGATTTCTGCTGGTCGGATACGGGTCCGATGAAGTGCTTAAACGGAAATCATTACGACCGTCTTTAAAAGAAGCTTTTCCGTTACAATATCATTTAGAAGCGCAAACTTTGCTCCACCGGTGAGTACCAAATTTTCTATGTAAAAGTGGGAAAACTTTAGACCCCTCCCCAACAGACTACCATTTCTTCAAGCATCTTGGCGACTTCTTGGTAGGGAAAATATTCAAATACCAACAGGATGCCGAAAGTGCCTTCGAAGATTTCGTCAATTCCAGAACTTCTGATTTTTATGCTACTGGGATAGAAAAGCTTGTGCCACGTTGGCAATGATGTGTAGAATCAGAAGGTTTTTATTTCGATCAATAAACTTGCCTACAAGCCGAGATATTAACTGTTTAAATTTACAGTGGTTCAGTGCCATTTATTTCGTTACAACCTAATAAATCTCAATAGCGTTCTTAAAAAGGAATAGTCAGCGAGGGGCCGTTCTATGTGTCAGCCACCAGGCGTAATCCACTATTTTAGGAGTAAAAAATTGGTAACAGACTTGTCAGAGAGCGTGGCGCATCCAGAACACGGCTTGATTAGCGCCCTGCTTTATTCTTTACCATTCAATTCCGGAAAATACTGTCGTGTTTTTGCCACCGGTCCACTTTCACCTGACCGCCACACTCTTCTGCTGTTGTTGTGCAGCGAGGTCCCTTCCTTGCCCTACGTCACGCAGCCTTTTGTGAGAAATGCCAAATATCGCGGAATTCAATGGCAGGCAACTTTGTCACAGTTAGTCACCGTCGAGTTGACAAGTGATCAATCAGCCAGTGGAGAAAAATTCAGCCTTGAAGAGGTTATGATCCCATCTGGAGCCGTCTCCTCGATTTTACTACAAAGCGTTCTTTAAAAGAGAGACTATTGAAATCGAATAAAAGACAAAGGACGGCGTTAGCCTACCTCTTTGCATGATGCGCCACGCATTCTGTCTCTACGATATGTCGTGGGAACAACTTGAATGCGTACTTGGCTTGAATTGGCGTTGGCCGGCCGATGAAAAAGTCAGTGCTTATCCTTCCTAGACAAGCATGGTACCAATTCGCGGCCCAGTCGGGGAGGAAAGCAAGGATTGAATGGGTTGGGAGGGAAATCGGAACCAAGAACCGGGAATCGGATGCACTCGACAGCCGGCGCCTTCTCCAACTGCGCTACAAGGCCCTAGCAAAATAGCATAACATAAATGTATTTATATAAAGCGGAATTGAAATAAAAAATATAATAATTTATTAAAATTAAAATTCATGACAGAGTTAAACGAAGTCTTATTCAATGCTCCTCTTCTTCACTGAAGAGCCACGGGATGAGCACAGAACAAAGGTCCGTCAGAAAAAAGTGGCGAAACAAAGCTTTTTCCTACTTTTTTTAAAATCTTCTCCTCTCTCCACTATTCTCATCTCTTATTATTTAGTTATTTTGCAACCGTTTCTTTCCTTTAATTTCTTCTATTTTCTATTATTAATAATATCCTAATTATCCTACCGTTAGGCGCATGTAGCGCAGTTGGAGGAAGTGCTAGCTGTCGCGTGCACCCGATAGCAGGTCCCTGGTTCGGATTTCTGCCCAGGCCAACCAAGCCTTCCATCCCTCCGGGGTCGGTGAATTGGTACCAGACTTGTCTGGGAAGGATAAAGCGCTGACTTGTACATCGGCTGGCCACCGCAAGTCACTGTATGGCCAAGAACGCATTCAAATCGCCTCCACGACACCCCGCAGAAGTAGAATGTGTGGCGCCTCCCACAAAAAGGATTGAGTAACATCGACCTTTATTCGTTTATCCTGTTATCCCATCGTATAGCGTAGTTATTCACTACATAACCACTAAACTCCTTACACAGTGCAACGTAAAATGCGTGGCGCACTCCACACCGACTGACTAACGCATCTTCTTTCAAACATAATTTTACACAATTTGACTACTTTAATTTAACTTTACGAGACTTTCGATTGATCGGTGTTTAGTAGGAAATATTGGATCTATCCTAGTCGGAGGGGAGGGGGGGGGGGGGTGGGCACATGCCATTTTTACTTATAGTTCCCTTCCTTAAATTTCTCCAAGGCTCCACTTGCTGCCTCGTCAAATTGAGCCGTGTGGCGTGGTAGTGCAGACATGCAGACACAACTGTAACCTTTGGATTGCCCCCCTCGACTAGGATAGATCCGAAATATTCATTGCGCCTTGCAGTCACTAAACCAAATGCGCCTGGGCGCGGAATCGAACTCGAAGTCGATGGATACGATGGGCTCATCAATGAAGTAAGGGGATGTTATAATTTTAACACTGTTTATTCTTCAATATTAACATAATAAGCGTTTCAAGTAATATTTTAACGAATGTTTTTATCCTAATATATATACCTCTGGGCGCGTGTAGCGCAGTCGGAGGAGGCGCGACTGTCGTGTGCACCCGATACCAGGTTCCTGGTTCGGATTTCCCGCCCAGGCCAACCAAGCCTTCCATCCCTCCGGGGTCGGTGATTTGGTACCAGACTTGTCTGGGAAGGATAAAGCGCTGACTTGTTCATCGGCTGGCCACCGCAAGTCATTGTATGGCCAAATACGCATTCATGTCGCCTCCACGACATCCCGTAGAAGTAGAATGCGCTGGCGCATCCCAGAAGGGATTGACTAACGCCGTCCTTTATCCTTTATCCTTTATATATACCTCTAGACTTGAATGTCATATCTATTCTGTAAATTTGAAAAATATTTATGGACAAATATTATTAAAAAATTGTTAACTTACAAACCAGCTGCTTGCAGCAATCGGTTTTCATCGACTTGCCATACAAAGTAACCATACTGTATTGAGCCATACGAAATCAGGATGGATATTATGATATATGTCATATTTTTGTATATAGGGCGCACGTGGCGCAGTAGCAGGGTGTGCCGGCTGTCGGGTGCATTTGATTCCAGGTTCCTGGATCAGATTTCCCGCACCAGGCCAACCAAGTCTTCCATTATTCCGAGGTCAGCGAATTGGTGCTCTTCTGAGCTGGAAAAAAAGGCCTGTGAAAATGTAAGCGATGTTTATCAAGCCCTGCTGCCGCCCATCGAATGTGGTCGGTCGGCGCAGTGGGTGGTGTTCTCGCTTAACAAGAACGTGGTCATAGGTTCGATTCCCCCCTCTGCCGGTGCTTTTGCATTTTGCGATTTATCGTCAGTGAGACCATTTATTCCCATTTCCAACACATTTCATTGTATGCCCTCAAATCACTTCCATGGCACTACGTAAAAGCAGAATGCGTGGCGCATCCCGAAAAGAGATTAAGTCGTCCGTTATCCTATCTCCTTTATGATAATGAATATTACCATTACGCCACTCATTCTATTCATCAAAATACTTGGTATAACAATTAAGATAATATAATTAAAGTTGAAAATATGCTCTGGAAAAAATCAGCAACTAGATGGATGAATAAAATCGGCTTAAATAAAGAACAATAAAAAATAAAAATAAAATTAGTTATTCGAATTACAAAAAATGAGAGGAAATCTGTTGGCTTTCAATAGCTAGAGCTCCCACCTCCTGCTTGAACGGTACTGAACTGAATGGCCAGCAGAATAAGTGTCGTCGATAGGGCCAGTGGGTGATAAAAGTAGCGGCGACGATGTAGTAACGGCATAGCGGTAATGTCTGTTCCGCGCTCACACCACCAGCACCAGCAGCGGCGTCGGCGACGGTGCGTTTTTTCGCGACGACGCTTTCTCGACCGACGAATTGGGTCAGCGTCGCGATCGGCACAACCACACTGTCACCGGTAGCGGGGCTGCTGGTGTCGAGCAGCGCTCTATAGCGCTCTATCATGACGGGTGGCCAGAAGGGAATCTGGAAGACGGACGAAGTAATCGGGACGTTCCGATGGAGCACTACGATTGTCGGTGACTTGTCAGGCGAGTTCCGAAGCGGTAAGCTGCAAGAGACTTAGGCGGGACTCATACTTCAGTCGCCAGACGGCACGGCGTGATATGAAATGTGCCAACATTAAACTGCGCGCGACAATCGATATGGATGATAGGGTTCATGTCGCAAACATGGACAGCATTGGGAGGTGGTGGTGCGCCAGCCAATCACGACAAGCAGGGCACCGACTCAAGACACGTCAATCAGAATGCTGGTCCTACACATCCTCTTTGAATGGTTTCATCTCTATCACTGTCGTCCTGTTGATCATCGACTTGCTCGAGCGGCCGCCAGCAGCGTTCCCATTCGTCCCTGTCGCGTGCCAGAGTGATCCAATGGATCCTCCTCGCTAGAGAGACACGAGAGCGTCATATCGGTCGTTCAGGGTTTTCACGAAGAAGTTCGACCAACGCGTTGGTGGGTGTCCTCGCGTTCTCTTGATATCCCGCGAAACCCAGTCGGTAACGGCTCTCGTACAGCGGGTGCCTGCGAAGAGCATTACGTGGCAGGCCCACCTAATTTTCGACAACTTTGCCCACGCGACAGCGTCTCTGATCTTCGAACGTCGGCGAAGCTCGGAACTCCGAAGGCCTTCTCTCATTTGCGTGAGTCTCGTGAATGGTATGCCATTTTAATGTGATCTGATTGGCTGGCGCGCTGCTATCTCCGAATGCTGCCCCTGTTCGCGACATGTACCGGTGATAGTTCTCATAGCGCCTCGTCACTCAGCTACTGAGGCATAAACCTCGCCATAGGCAGGAGCTACTTACGATACGTTACACCGTCACCGTGACAAGCCACTTCATGCTGTGTCCTGCATCACCTGATCGCTCCATTAATCTTGGAATTGCCTATGAAATTGCTTATGTTTTTAACGTCCTATTTGTCCCTCTCACGTGCCAATGTAGCCCAGTGGACCTTTACCTACGATAGGTGGAGCACAGCACAACGGCTGGTCTGAAGATAATGGAGAAGCGGACACTTTTATTCACTTATTTTCGACTTAGGGGCGCGCGTACTGCAGTCGGAGGAGGTGCCGGCTGTCGCGTCCATCCGATACCAGGTTGCTGTACCAGGTTGCTGGTTCAGATTTCCCCCAGGCAACTAAGCCTTCCACACTTCCGGAGTCGGTGAATTGATACCAGACTTGCCTGGCAAGGATAAACCACTGACTTGTCCATCGGCTGGCCACCGCAGGTCATCGTTTAGGCCAAATACGCATTCAAATCGTCTCCACGACATCCTGTAGAAGTAGAATGCGTGGCGCGTCCCGAAAGAGACTGAGTAACGCCGTCCTTTATCCTTATCATTCTATTTTTATCATTATCATTATCATTTTATCTATTTTTATCATTATTATTATCATTCTATCATTTTTTCTACATGAAATTCCAGTTTCTTTTTCTTTTCGTCGTCTTCTTTCAGAAAACTGGAAAGCCAACCAGTCGTACATCAGTGATACCCCAGGTTTAGTTAAAACCCAATAATTTCGTAATGCTCTTAAACCTTATTGATTTCGGGACCACCTTACGTTTTTTCTAGCTTAATTCTCTCTAAATGTAACAAAAGCAAATGCTGATCCCAATAACCTTCTTAGGAAACTTCAAACAGCGCGCGCCACCACCACCACTGGAATGGGGTCAGCAGCGGCGGAAATGGATATAGAGGGAGTTCATTTAGCGGGCGGTGTTTCTTTTCGAAATCAAAACGAGCAGCCATTCAGCATCGTTCCTTAACAGATAAAAATGGTGTTAATTAATCACTGTGAAGTGCGTCAGACGGGCTGCCGCCTCTACGTGACATTGTGGTAGAACAGGGTCAAGCTTTAGGCTCGAGAGTCGAAGAGCGGGGTAGGGGTCGGGTGGTAGAATGCCGATCGTGTCTTTTGGTATTTCGGCGAAAGAAGTGCAAAAAACCCCTTTTCCGCCACTTTCAATAGCGCTCTTGCATGAATGCCTTAAAAAATGATCCGAGATTTGGGATTGTCACCAATTGATCTATCCGATGAAGGGAAAACGTCCTAGAAATAAAGGAAGACAGCAAAATGATGTCTGCGTGGCTGACTGTGCGGTTTCAGCTCTTGAGATCTCGATCCTTTCTTCCGGATCGTTCCCCCGTTAGTCCCGACCCCTTCAGATTACTCCTTGCTGATGCTGTTCGTTAACAAAAAAAACTCCTACTTCTTTGTTGTTTCGTTATTTAAGGGCTCTAAGAAGCCAGTCCGATCTACAATTGAGAAGTCGAGAACAAACCTGAAGCAGTAGGTTTATTACACATCGGCTGGAATTGTAAGCAACTGGGTGGGCCTGTTCAGAACCATGAGTCCATTTGTTGCTGTTATAGTGTACGATATTCGCTATTGTACGTAGTTTCCTGTAGGGGCCTCAACAGAGTCTCCCGGCACCGCCCGGAGAACTCGTTCATATCGCTCTCGCCGCATTGAGGACCCACGCTGCGACTGTGGTGGAAGCCGCGGCACGGACGAGTCGTCGCGGAGCCGCTGGTCGCAAAGGTCACCGAGAGCTGACATAGTTCACGGCAGCTCTCACCCGCAGTTCCAGCCGCTTGGGGGATTGGGGGTGAGACCCGCCGGGGAGGAGTGGTCGGATTCGAAGCTTGGGAGGAGCGTAGGATAGCACATTTCTCATGGCCAAAACATTCTCAGGGAAGTAGTCCTTCAACTTAGAGCTTAAATGCCTGGAAGGCATTTAAGCTTCATATTAAGATGGCCATAGCCTTAAAATTTAGGTCTGAATCCTCCGTTTAGAGCTGCTTCTCAACCAAATTCGCGTTTTATGGGATTTCTACAATTTTTATGTCAAATTGGACACTTTTCAAATCAAACTGGACACTTTTCAAAGCAAATTGGACACAGTTCAAGTGAAGCTGCCAAGAAAAATGTCCGATTTAACACGAAAATTGTATAAATTTTTCATCTCTTTTTTACAAGCCGATTTCTTTTATTTTGCTTCCTGGCCGCCGCCGAGGTGCGTATCAGTATAATGAGGTCTCTGAAAGACGGGCCCCGCCTGGCGGTGCGTGCCCTGAGAGCTATGGACTGAACACATTACACAGCATATTTGATCCTTCTGTGCCACGCTGGTTTGTTATGGTGGTATAACTTTTATTTCGGCCGACGTTTCGACACAACTCGACTTTTTCAAAGGCCTGAAAGTACTTCGAAACCTTAGATCCGGCAACTCATTCCGACAAAGGCATGCTTCTTCACATCTCTAGTTGCAGTGGGTTCCCACGAATGTCGCAGGAGTGCCTGTCTAAAACATACCAAACTCACCGTAGTTCCACCAGCGCTGAGAGAGGGCTCAGCTATAAGACCATCAATGAGCAACTGGGACCTACCATGTAGGTCTATACTAATAAGTATAGACTGCGCAGTCTCAGATCTCACACAACGGGATGAAGGGCAAGAAGTCGCTGGTTATTGAAATGCACTCGTTTCGATTGTTTATTGCTGGATTACGCTCCCGAATCCAGAAAGCCTCAGGAGTCTTTCTGGTACCAATTTCATCTTCATGTGGCAACACAGTGCACTCAATGTCAAAGTCATTTCCGCCGTGGGTTTCTTGTCGATGTTTACCCAGTGGGGTTAACAAGCTTCGTTTCAATTTCCCAGCTAGGTGTTCATTGATGCAAACACTAAGTACCCTTCCTGTTTCACCTATGTATAGCTCGTCACAGGTTAAGCACTGGATCTGGTAGCTGGGAAATTGAAACGAAGCTTGTTAACCCCACTGGGTAAACATCGACAAGAAGCCACGGCGGAAACGACTTTAACATAAAATGCACTGTGTTGCTACATGAAGATGAAATCGGTACCAGAAAGACTCTTTAGGCTTTCTGGATTCGGGAGCGCAATCCAGCAATGAACAACCGAAACGAATTCATTTCAATAACCAGCGACTGCTTGCCCTTCATCCCGTTGTGTGAGCTATGAGACTGCGCAGTCTATACTTATTAGTATAGACTACATGGTAGGTCCCAGTTGCTCATTGATGGTCTTATAGCTGAGCCCTCTCTCAGCGCTGGTGGAAAAACGGTGAGTTTGGTATGCTTTAGACAGGCACTCCTGCGACATTCGTGGGAACCCATTGTAATTAGAGATGTGAAGAAGCATGCCTTTGACGGAATGAGTTGCAGGATCTAAGGTTTCGAAGTACTTTGAGGCCTTTGTAGAAGACGAGTTGCGTCGAAACGTCGGCCGAAGTAAAAGTTATACCACCATAACAAACCTGCGTGGCACAGAAGGATCAAATATATTGTTATAAAATGCCCAGGTTTTATGAACGTCGGAAATGGAGACTAATGCAACATTACACAGTGTTTAACTTGAAATGTTAGCTGGTTCTCACCCCTACACCATCTATGTGGGTTCTACTATATATACGTTAATTTTTTCAAATAAATAATTGATTTAAATATTAATATTCTACTATAGTTGCTCCTTCTCTTGAAAAATGCTCTTCTATTAAAGCTCCTCTCAGTTGGTTTCAAGTTTGCGCTGGGAAGTGAAACATCTGTTATGAAACCTGCCTTTCTTATTGTTTAGTTGGTCACGAAGGATTCTGTCATCATCTCTTTTCTTTATCTGTCATCATCTCTTTTCTTTATCTAGCCGATTCAATGGCTCTTATCTAATTGTGCTCTCTACCTTTTCTGATGTTATTTTTGTTTGTTTCTTCTCTCGTACTGAAGCCTTTTATTCACCAATATTGGCTTTTGGTGTTCGGTGCCTTGGAGTGCTTCCTTTCCGGTTGACTGTCTGATGGTGCACGCCGCTTTGCGGCGTATTAAATAAATAAATAAATTTTCTTGTTTGTTTATGTTGTGAACTCGTTTATCGTATTCATGTTTTCTTAATCGTTCTCACTGAGTCGATCTTTTTATTCGTGTTTCGGTGCTCGTCCTCGTTGCTCCCTCGTTCTTTAATCGTGTTAACTTGCTGGTGTTCATTGTTGCTTCGGGTTTGCTGGTGTTTGCTTGATCATTTTCTTTGTTGCCTTGGCTGTGCTCGTCTTTCCGTTCTTATTTTCACTGCATACTCGGTTTTCTTTGTGTTTCGGCTTTTTGGTTCGGCAAAAGTACGCAGTATTGCGTACAGTAACCCTCGCGGCGCAACACCACCCGCCGCTATCATGGTGGCTCCGTGGCACCTGCAAGACTCTGTTGCCGGTCTAGGATATTCAAATGTGAGCACGTGGTAGGATCCACTGGAGCCGCGCGTCAAGCGAGGGCATAAATACCCCTTGCGAAATCTTGGTAGACTCAGTTTGCTGTTGAGTTCAGTGGACGACAGTCGAGAATAAAGGTCAGTTAGTTCGTGCCTTCTCACCCTCCATGAAATAGGCATTCAAATTGCCAAAAAAACACGATACCTCCTACAAGTAGAATGCGTGGCGCATCTCAACAGGGATTGATCAACTCCGTCATTTGTTCCTTATGCATTCACCCAATAAAACGTTTAAGTTCAGTTTTCTCCGATGGCTGTTGTTGCTATTTGATCAGTTTAGTATAGTTTCAGAAAGGCTGAATCTTAGGCCAACCTGCAGCTATTCTTATCACTGGGTTCCTTCGTTTCGAACGAATACCATAAGCTAACCTTACATGCCGATCCCTTCGGGCGGATATTTAGAAAAATTTCAGCTTGAAGTACAAGGGAATAGGATCTATCCTAGTCGGAGGAGGGGGGAGTACCGGTGTTTTTACTCAGAATGCATTTTCTTGAAGTTGTCTAAGAGCTTCACCTGCTACCCCATGATATTGACGGCTCCCGGGTAAAGAAGTGAAGTGGCAGTGTGGCGTGATAATGCTTGGTGTTGCCCCTCCCGACTAGAATAGGAATGTTGCACACCTACCTACTTTTTATATGATTTATTTTTTAATGAATCAGGTATTTTTTTAGATATTTTCATGTTTGTATTTTTTACGATCGAGCTAACATCAGAACCTCCAGCTCCAGACGGATTTCCGCCATTTTTAAATACGGTGGAAATATCGGAAGGTCAAATCTATTGCATGTGGTATAGGGAACCGGCATCATATAACATCCTTCTGCACGCGCGGAGTTGCCATCGTATGTATATGAAACGAAATATCGTTCATCATACAATTACCATATCTACTACAGTGACCTCTACGAATTCTCAAAAAGTGGAAGATCAGGTTCAGGAAATCCTGCGGCAGAACGGATATGGCATGAGGCTACTTCGTTGCTGGAAACTTTAACGATGCCATTTTGATTCTCCTCTGATTATGTCTTTCATCACAGATTCCTTCGCTCTGGACATCAACCGTGTGGTGAAACGATCGGGGATTTCTAAAGGCCACCTCCTTCTTTATGACGTCTCCGAACAACGTTGCTTCCCTACGAGAGTCAGTGTGAAAGACCAGGTTGCTTAATTGTGAAGAGGACAACCAGATTTGCCAAATAGGGTGTGTGGTATACAAAGTGGTCTGCATGACACGTGAAGAATTTTACATAGCGGAAACAGCGAGACACCTTGGCAAGAGAATGGACCAGCATTTAAGAGCACTGCGTAGTCCTCAAGGCTACTCAGATAATCCATTCTCGAGGCACCGCACCCTCAAACAAGCATGAGATCCACTGAGTCTCGATCCTTCACAAAAATCTGACGGATACAGTGCAGAGGAAGATCAAGGAAGCGCTAGGGGTAAAACACTGGAAGCCACCCATGAACAAGAAGGAAGAGATGAGCTTATCAATGAGCTTATCAGCCTCTGACGTTACGCGGCGTGGCTGATGAGAATGATGGCGACTTTGGGAGACGAGGGACCGGTCACTGCTCGCCGATCTATACAAATAGCCCAGAGACCCTGCACTTATTTTCTGGCCAAATCGCACCACTGTAACTTCTTGGCCCCTCTTCCCTTCCTATCGGTCGAACCTAGGTATGTGATGCGTTGATTGTTGTTGTTGTTGTTTGTATAAACATCGTAGCTCTTTCAGACATGAGGAAGGGCTTTAGGCCTCGTTTATACATCGACGCCGAGCAAAGCGACGCCAAGTATGGTGGTCATATTGATTGAGCGACGCGATCGATCAATTTGGCCACTTTAGACCTATGTCATACCTTCGCTCACCCCGAGCGAAGGCGACGAACAGAGCGATGAGCGAAGTGTCTTCGCAAGCGTGAAGCTAGCGAATAGGCGCGCAGTTAATAGCGTTGTGTGCAGCTGCGTCGTAGCATCGCTACCGATGCTGGCCGACGCTCTGCTCAGCTCAGCGACGCGGTCGCATCGGTAGCGATGCCGTATCGCTCGAAAGTATGACACCCCGCTAGCGAGGCTTCGCTAGCGGTGGATCGGACAACTGCTACAGGCGTCTGCCCCTCCACAACGTCTGATACCGTCCCTTCCCCAATTATGTTAGTTGTCCATCGCCTTCGCTAGCGAAGAGCGATGGTATGACATAGGCCTTAGACCTTTGTGATACCATCGCTCACCCCGAGCGACGCCTAATGATATGCACCCACATCGATTCCATGGAGCCGCCCATCGATATGGGAGCATATCATTAGGCGTCGCTCGGGGTGAGCGATGGTATGACAAAGGTCTTACATACCGTCGCGTTGCTCGGCGTCGGAAGTGTAAACGGGGCCTAAGGCCCGAGATGTTGTCAATAAACATTTTGCTATTTCGAGCTTCTCTCTTATAAAGAAGGATATGTAAATATGAAGCTCAGGGGAACAACGACATTACAATAGAATGACGAAGAACAAAAGTTGCCATGAATTAATCCTTTCTCGGAGTGCGCCATTTACTCCACTTTACGGCTTACACATGGACTCCCGCTCGCCGTGACCATTCATCGATTATCACTGGATTTAGGCGAGAGCTAGCGCCTATTCCGACTGCGCTGTGTATGCACATGTGGAAAAATAAACGAATAAATGAATAAAAATTTTGCAAAAAAAGCGAAAAATGTGGTCATCATTGCGTCACCGAAAATGATGAAAACGGCGAAATTGTCAATAAAATTTTCCGGAAACTTTCACGCTACAATTTCGCCGATATCACAAGGGTAGCATCCTCCATTGAGAATCCGAATCTGAGCCACGTCGTTCGACGTTTTAGGTTTCAGATAATTTATTCGAAGGAATAATACAGCATCAGAATGCAAAGATAAAATTAATCAAAAAGAGATCCTTAACGTTAAGAGGACCAACACATCGAAGAAGAAGAAGAAAATGACATCGTCGACAATCTCATTATGTTCAATAGAGGAAGAAGAAGGCATTCAACGGACCTAGAACAAACGCTACGCTCGTGGAAGCCAATAAATACATTACTAACTGGCTTACAGTGGCAAAAATCGACAAATCATGGTACTGGTCGCTAATGTGGCCTATATGGGGAGACGCAGGAACGCGCCAGCCAATCACAACACCTCTACGTGGTCAGCCAACCCTAAGCGGCCTGATTGGTCCGGTGCGTCCAGCTTGTCAACAAGTAGGCCACATAAGCGACTAGTACCAAAATCAAAAATCTATAGCATTCTCTAAATACTCGTATTTTTTCTTGTAGAAGAACACAGGGCTTCAGCAAAAAATAGGAACAGCCAAGGATTTAATCTCCAAAAGGTGAAGAGGAATATAGCAGAATTGAAGGCGCTTCAAAGAAGGCAGATTATTAGGCTCAAGGAATGACGTCGAAGAGTGGGAGGAGAACCTCGTACCTTCTTTCCAAGAAGCAGAGCGTGCTATTCTGTACAATCGGCCCTCGCTCCCTTCGTGACACCAGACGCTTCGGATCTGAACCCGATGCGGCGGGGGCTCGCAAGACACGTAACTCTAAACACCTCTAGGCTAGCTCAAAGGGCCGGCGACTGTCCGAGGACGATGTTGTGCTTGAAGGCGGCTTGGCCGGCCGTCGCCGCCGCCGCTTTCTCGGGCTTCGCCGGTGCGACCTTCTTCGGCCAGAAGTCCCTCTTCAGCTTGCCGACCAGCGACGGATCACGATAGAAGCTCTCTGGCCGCACGACGGAACTTCGGTTCGAGTGCTGCGACAGATCGCTCGACTCGGTGACACTGGCCGCTGTCGCTGAAACGATGGCATATTTCGGCAAGAATTTACGCGACAACTGTATCTACCATTTTCAGGTCAAATTGAACACTCTTCTAAACAAATTCTTGACGTTTCCAAAATTAAAGTGAACGTCTCCAAAATCGAAATGAGCTTCTTCTATATTGAGCTAGAAACTCTCCAAAAACGATATAATAATTTGTTGTTCAAGGAGAATTTTTAGATGACTTTCTTTGAAATTTTATTCGCCTGCCCTATATGCACACAAAAACTTACTCCACAGGCTCTCCAAGACGGTTAGAGTAGTCCAAGGAATATTCGGTATAACTTTCTTCGAAAGTTTTTAGTTAAGCTGCCGGAATGAGTGCAAAAAAGATAAATTAAATTTTGCATCTGTTTTTGTTTAAGTGGTTCAATTAACGTTTATGTTCTTTATGTTTTTTGTTGATTGTTTAACCATTTAGTCATTAAAAGACAAGGTCGCATCGTACACTTGATTAGTTCGTTGCAATTTTTATTACAAATTATGCCAATTATAATTTATAATTTTATTTATACCAATAATACAACTTTTTCGAACAATTTTTACGTCGAATTGGACACACTTCTACGGTAGCCTAAGACTTTTGAAACCAAAGCGAACTCTTCCAAAACGAAATGACCTTCAGACGGATAAAATTACAGACTCAATAAAATGGTTGAAAGAATTTTTTGCTCAACAGAAATTTGTTATAAATTTTCATTGAAATTTTTTACTTACCTGCACCAATACCTGCCTAGTAATTTTATAAAAATTTTATTTTTCGAAAAAAAAATAATAAATTAAAATGTTTCCTAAGGCACAGCTAAGAAGCAATCGCATAGCAGATTGAAGGATCAGATTGAGCCATGCACTCGAAAAGCTCGTCGCGATTTTTATTTGATTAATAGTGTAAGTGGTGCTTAAATGAAGCATCTAAATTTATTTATTTATTTATTTCTGCTTGCACTAAACTGTGCGCAATTCCAAAAAGTTAATTAAGAAGGACACAGCGTAGAAAGCATAGTGATTAGACAAAAAACTAAATTCCTGAACAAATCAAAATTTCACATTAATAACCGGCGAAGGCAATTTTCAAGCAAGAATGAAAAACAAAACAATAAAGAAAAACTGAGACACAAAAACTCAAAAATGCAAAGAGCCAAGGGTTTGGGGAATGGACAACTTAAACGAAGAAATACGTCGTCTTTACAATTGTTTTTGTTGTATCGTTAACAGGTATTAAACTCTATGCAAACAAAAATTCCGCTATCAATCGATGAAAAATTGCACGTCACGGAAGAGGACATGGCGCAATCTCTTCTTTTGGCCTCCGAAAATGGCCTCGTTACTGCCCTTCGAAACAAGCTTTGAATCATTATTTTTCCATGAAAATAAAAATCTTATAAAATTTCAAATAATGTGTTCACTTATTGGGTGGGAACTTTTCCTTGAATAAAAAATTATTCTAATCGTCTTAGTAAGTCTGTAGGTGAACCTGCCTGAAGGTCACTTCGGTTTGGAAGAAATCACCTTGATCTCAAAGCCTTAGGCTAGCTTAGAAGAGGGTCCAATTTGATATGAAATGTGCCCGATTTGCATTGGAAATTGTCCAAGTCGACGAGAAAATTGTATATGTAGTAAGATTTATTGTTTTGTTTATGCGTTTTACAAAAAACGAACATAATGGAGGAAGAACATAACATTTAGCGGACACAAGTGTTTCTCGAATTGATCCTTCTCTACGCAAAATCAAAAATTCCTGAATCGTAACGTTGAATTTTTTCCAAAATTTTCAATAGTTTTCAAAAACTCACAGTCGCCACTGAAATGGCTAACGGCGGTCAGGATGGCCGGCATGATCACCAGTCCGTGAGTCATGCCAAGTGAGCACACGACGATGATGGTCTTGAAGAACACCATCACCATGTAGGACGGCTTCAGTGTCAGCGGCAGAATCGCGATGATCGTTGACAGACCGACCTGAAGTTGGCATAGCAAAAATTCAAACGGACGTTGCTGCATTTATGTGCATTTCCGACAAATTAACAATCTGGCGTTGTTTTTGATAGCAGGCACTAACCTAGCGGCCGATATTTCACCAAAAAGGCGGTAATATTGATCAATATTGATAGATCAATAGATCCTTTTTGATTGTAGCAAAGCCGACTCAACGACCACCACATCCGCGTTCTTCCCCTCCTACAGTCAAATCTGGACGAAAATCGATAATATCGATCGACTTCGATAGTATTTTGCTGTAATTATAGAGTTTTTGTTGTTGTATTGATTTGTTTTTAAAATTGCTCACGCTAGACCCTGGTCTACGCCTTGAATAAATAAATAAATATCGAATCCTATATGGAATTCGCTTTTTGTGAAGATTGTTCAGGTGCTAACATTTACATGGCTGGCACCTGTAACGAAGCACTCCACGAATCGATAATATCGATCGATACTGCGTGTTGGTCGTTTAATTTGAGTAACTGCCACCTACAGCGTCCAACATATTCGCACGACTTCCATTTGAGACGTGCACTTCCGATAAATAGCCGTGCTTCTGCTCGATATTGACTATTCGGTCGACAACGTTCATCATAATCGCGTGAACTTCCCCCCAAACTAGCTACTTCAGGATTCGATAATGTCGATCGATTTGAGTAGACGATCGATATTGGTCATTACATTAGTGGTTCTCATTTCTTATCCGATCGATATCTGTCATTATCACATTAGCCCTGGTTTATAGTAGCGCCGCTGCGCGACGCGGCACCATAGTCGGAATAGATATCGATCGTGCGGCGCGAAAAATCGATATCTATGACGATCGTTGTGCCGCGCCGCGTGGCGGCGCAAGTATAAACTAGGGCTTGGGGCCTGTTCATACTTTGCGACAGGAGCGATGGGAGCGATTGGTGGGCCGGACAAATCCTGCGCATTGATTTTTGCCGGACGATCGCCCAGAAAAATCGATACGTATCTTTTGCCTTGTCGACCAATCGCTCCCATCGCACCCGTCACAAATATGAACAGGCACTTATGTCTGCCCCAAGCTAGCAATCGCAGTAATCGATTATATCGATGTTTGTGTAGGTTCTAGTGGTTTTCACTTCGAGTGACCAACTCTAGGCAGAAATCGATAATATCGATCGATTTTGACTAGTTGGCGATTTGGTAAGCATAATCGCGTGATTATCGATTATTGTGATTACCACCTTCAGCGGTAGTTATATTCGCGTGATCGCTGCCTAGAATGGCCATCTACAGGATTCGATAACGTCTGCAGATATTGATTCTTCAATCGATATTGTTCGCTTGCAATGAATTCTGTATACCAACCGTCTCATTCGCCTCACACAGGCAGAATTCTTCCGCGGTCAATAATTCTGCGCAGACAGACAGACAGACAGACAGATGGACAGAGGAACATACGGGCAGACTGACCCTTCCATATATACCCTGTAGAACGCCTCCACCAACCGCAGTAAATTTTGAAGGTTAAGGGCAATACCTTCGCAATAATTCCCAAACATTTGCCTACCAAAGTACAAGAACTGTCTCTTACCTGAACCAACGGCCATCCTATACAAGACAGCGTATCCTCCAGTCGTAGTGCTGGCTCCTGGAAAACGAATAACATCAGAATACTGTATGAGACTTTTGTGAGCAGAAAATCCTTGGCTTACCCGTTGCTTCGACTTGTAGTAGTGGTAGGCGATGTGACTGGTGAAGTCCACAGAGAAACCGACAGCCATCAGCAGAGCCGCCATCGACAACGGATCGAGATCGATGTCTAAATGGCAAAGTGAAGTGCATGGCGCATCTCAAATCGATGAATCGAATACGACAGCCACAGCATTTCCGTTGTTTCCGAAGCAAAAATGTTAAACAATGTAGGCGATAAGACACGTCATTGATGTCACCCCACTTGTAATATGCTTTATTTCGAAGAATGCATGCGCAATTTGAATCAGAAACGTTCTCCTATTTAGGAGATCAGCAATCCAGTTCGTTAGCATTGGATGTATCCTATGTTTTTATACTTTGGACAGCACCTTTCTATGAGATACCCTATCAAACGCCTTTGCAAAGTCAAAACGAATAACATCACAGCAGCGCTTGCTATCAAGCGCTTTAGCCGCTTATTAGCACTCCGCACTCTACTCACCCCATAAACTCAGCAAACCGATGATTCCGATGGTGATCGAGAGCACGGAGAAGCACGCGGTTATGATGCAGGCCAAGTTCGGAATGAAGATGAAGCATGCGATCGCTGTGCACAGAAGAGCTGCTCCCATTGATCCCCACACGGTCGAGTCAATCGCCTCTGTCTGAAATTGCGATTTAAGGTTTACATATAACCAAAGATGAATCAGTGCTGAGTGTAGCTGCTCATTCGCTACATCCGTTTCTGTTGGATACTCGGTCGTCCTAGATGGCATGTCTTGCATGAGGCCGGCAGCAGACTCTTGCGGCACCACACCGCGATCTCGTCCACTCCCATCGTTGTGGTAGCAACGCTTCCACTGTGGTGGGAGCTGCATCCGTTGAGGGCCTGTTCATACTTCGCGAGCAGAGCGACTCGTCGCCCGTGCAAAACATGCATATCGATTAAAACCGAGCGATCGCCGCCGAAATCGGTTCATGCTGGCGCTGTCGCACCCGTCGCTCTTGTCGTTCTCGTCGCTGCTCTCGTCTGTTTATATATTAGGTTGGTGTATAAGTTCTCGGACATTTGGGACATGGAATATTTATTATCACTACATACGAACAACAATATCAAATCATTTAAAGTAACCACTCTTTACATCAACTGTCTTTGGCCAACGTGCTGGTAAGTCATGGATGTCTTTTCTCCAAAACGTGGCCGGTTGTGATTCGAAAAATGTGAGCAGTGCCTCCTTGACATCCTCTCCGTTCCTAAATTGCTGGCCGTCCAAATAGCGTTGAAGGCTTGAAACAAATGATAGTCAGAAGGAGCGAGATCTGATGAGTAAGGTGGATGTGGAAGAACGGTCCATTCGTAGTCCGCCAACTCAGCCGCCGTCGCTCTAGCAATATGCGGTCTAGCGTTGCCGTGTTGAAAATACACCTTCACCTGCTCTCCTCGTGTGGTTTGAAGGTGGGCCCTCAACTTCCTCAGTTGGTTGACGTAAACCTCTGCCGTCACTGCTATCCCTTCGTCCACCGGCTCCCAGTATTCAACGCCAAGAACGCTCCACCAAATGCATAGCATTACCTTCTTCACGTGAAGGTCGGGTTTCGGAACGTCCTCTGCCTCTCCAGTTGCGTCAACCCATTGTGCACGCCGGTGATAATTAGAGTAGAGTATCCACTTCTCATCCCCGGTGACAAGGTTGTCCAGACATCCGCGGGTACGTCTGAGGGTAAGGAGAGACGGAGCGACATCGGCTCTGCGATCCATGTCATGTTGTGTCAAGTCGTGAGGTACCCAGCGACCCAATTTTTGCACCTTGCCAACCGACTTCAATCCTCGAACGACTGTTGAGTGACTAACACCAAGAGCGCTTGATAGTTCGCGAGTGGTTTGGTATGGGTCCGCTTCCACTCTACTTCGAAGGCCATCCAAATCCAGTGTCATCGAGCGCCCTTCTCGTTCATTATCTTCAACGGAGAATTCACCAACTGCAAACTTCGAGAACCGCTGGTACACAGTTCTTCGAGCAGGAGCACTCTCGTTGTAAACATCCTTCAGGCGACGATACGATTCGTTGGCATTGAGGCCGGATTGATGCAGGAATAACATGACGTGCCGAATATGCGTCTCAGTTGGGATGAATTGCTTAGCCATAATAGCCGACGTTAAAAACGCAGAAGTAAATGTTAGGAACAGTTTTGTAGCCCTTTCCTTTCTCTATCGATCGATCATTTACGCGTTGATATATGTGAGAAATTTGGCGGGAAAATGCGCATTCAATTCAGGAGGGATCAAATGTCCGAGAACTTATGCACCAACCTAATTCTTCGCCCCAGCGTAGGGAGCGACAAGAGCGACTGAGCGACGAACGGAGTGTGGAGAACGTAATCAATTACGTACACAACACCACATCCACCGCCCAGTCTCTCCAGTAGATATTTTGGGAGTGATTCTACGATGTTACCTAAAAACAACCTCCCGCTGCAATGGAATGGGTCAGGTTTTCGCGATGGAGTGCGCTTGCACACCTCACAGTGCGATCTTCCTCTAACCGTCTTCTGTTTGTCCTTACCGACTAATATACAGATACGTCCTCTGCTTACCTTTTCAGTATAAGCACAATACTTAGACGTTTGGTCGAGTAGATGTACGCCAGAAACTTTACGTACTTTTAGGCCTCTGATGACGACCGTTCAGTCAAAACACTAGCCCAAAATAGATATCCACCTACAATCTCGTGTTTGCCACAGCAATAATATGCATAGAAACCTACACTTGCCATTAGATTTCTCTTGCTCCTTGGAGATTCTTAAACGCTGGAAGTAAAGCGCATCCTAAGTACGTACTATATTGGTTACCCCCGACTACAGTGGTACGCAAGCGCGCTCCATCGCAAAAACCTGACCTATTGCAATGTTCGAGAAGGGTGGTGTTTTTACGTAACATCTGATTCTCCCTGCGTGACCGGGCTCTGCCTTATGTCATGCGTCTTGTTTCGTTCTTTTCTTGCTAGCTGGACTGCAGAAGGTTCGTCAAAGTAGTGATTTCAGAAATATCCTGAAAATTTCGCACTTTGGTCAGAATTATCCACATCAACCTGAAGTGAGCCATGTACTCGCAACTCAATCAAGTCAATCATACGGGACAGTGTTGATGAATCACTTTCGGGGTGCGCCATGCATTCTACTTCTACGTGGCGTCGTATAGGCAGTATGAATGCGTACGTCATCTATAGAAGACTTGTACAAAATGATTCTACCATACGTTCATAATTTCTACGCCGTAATCTTTTGCTGTCTGCGCCCTCCTAGCTTAGAGTTCGCGTCGGTGCCACGACATTGACATTCGATCGATCTCTTGCGCGCCCGCAATGGCTCTCGCCGTAGGCGTAAGGTATCGTGGTGCAGTGGATAGCGGCGTCGCTTCATGCTAAGGGGTCGGGGGCTCAATTCTTCTGCGCTGTGGGATGCTTGCACTTCAACTGACTACACGAGATTTGAGGGGATTTGACGTGTACACGATTTTGAGGTGTTTTTTGCGCCTTTTTCCAGCCGTATGCGCTTCGCTGGAAGAGTGCAGAACCCAGTCGCGGACTCCCACTGAGCGCCAAAGCAGTTTCCGCACGAGCAGCTTCGATACCCCACACCCTGAAGTCGCTTTCCTAGCCTGGTTCTGCAATTGCACAAAGGACGCCTCACCCGGCACCTAAGGTTACGGTGTAGATTTTGTAGCCGTATGGCAAAATCATGCTTGTGAGGACTATAGGAGGTTAGGCTGTAGAAAAGTCAATGTTCTATTCTTCCCGGACGAGCCTGATGCCAACTCGCCCACCCTGATAGCAGGCTTTCGATGCCCTAGGCAAGTAATTCGAAAAAGGAGTTTTTTTGGTTAAGTTGACCCCTTACTCATTTGCTTTCTTGGGAATCCTCCAAATCACCGATGAGCCACGAGACGAGTACTAAGCAGCAAAGGTTCATCTGGGCCCGCATTCATCAACGCGCATACCCATGGGTATGCTGGGTATAGGGGGTAGACATACCCACGATGTGTATCCACGATTCATGATAAACCTTACCCGCCAAATCGTGGGTACATCAGTGGGTAGAGAAAACCCGCCGACCCTCATGGGTACATCCGCATACCCGCCAGCCATTCGCGCCCCAACGACAAAGATCGCTCTATTGAGATCAGAGCCCGGATTCATCAAGCAATGGGTATAGGTAGAGATACCGTAAGGGAATCGTACCTACTACCAGCAGTGGGTAGTGGGTACGATTCGTATTCATGAAAGGAACAAGGGTAAATACAACTGGGCCTCTCTCGAGAACAGCTGATCTCACTGGAGCGCCATTTTGTCAATGGGGCGCGACTCATTCGCGCCCCATTGACAAAATGGCGCTTCAATGAGATCATCTCTTTTCGCGAAAGGCCTAGTTGTGCCTTACCCTTGATTCCTTTCATGAATACGATTCGTAGCCACTACCAGCAATGGGTAGCCACTGGTAGTGGGTATGATTCCCTTACCGTATCTCTACCTATACCCATTGCTTGATGAATCCGGGCCCTGTATCGCGGCGAGACACACCTTTCATATTCTTTTGGCGAAAATCCTTTTCCAAATGTCTAAGTGCAGACGAATAATTGCCTTCACCCTTCAAAACATAGGCAGATATTCAGTTGCAGAAATCTGCATTCATTTCGAAAACCAGTAAGTTATCGTACTACTCCCCACCACCATTCAACTGCCAAGAGTTAAAATCCCTCCAACCCCCACCACGTTCATTGTTTTTGACGGCTTTAGTGTAAAGAAGAGGAAATCGATTCCGTTAAGAAAACTGGAAATGCGCGCTCGGTCAAGTGATACGTCAGTACGGCGAACAAATGCCCTTTGAGAACGTTCGGCGAACGTCAGTGCAACGAGGATACAGATGATGATGAGCAGTGTGAAAAACGACTCATAATGTTGCAGGTCAATACAGCCTTAGCCTTCACATGCCGAGGAAGTTTATTCCACTTGTCGCGCATCTGTGATCTATCAAATAGCTCATATCTGTAATCATCCTACCATTAGGCATTCAAATTGTCACCGTTTAGGTAGATAATCAGGCAAGGCGGTTTCTAGAGCTCATCTGAACTCATTCCTCCCGTGGCAGTTGTTTCCAAGCCGTATTTAGAAATGGATCACTGCTCGTTTTGATGTTGTGAACGATGGAAACGCACCCTAAATTTCGGTGGAATGGGGTATTAACCGGTTTGGACCACAGCTCAGTTCTGCCTTGAGATGAAGTCGTAATGAGGAAGCGGTCAGAAAGTCCTTCACACCGTCAACCCTTACAAGCAACAGAAGACGCAGACCAAAACTGATCCAGCGGCCGTCAGTGTCGGTGGCACTGACGGCTTCTCAACGGCTACGCCGTAATGATAACATCCCATCATTAATTCTAGCCGCCATCTATGTCATGGTTTCCGCAGGAAGAGCAGCTTCACTACGTCGAGTGGGGCAAGTTAGAAACGGAGAAGCTGCTACTTTAGAGATATTGATTACCACTCAGAAAAGATTGAGCTCACCAACTATAAATCTACCAGACGTTCGGCGGCCTAGCGGTCGCCAAACGCTTCGCCGCCAAACCCCTAGAATAGAGCAACCCCAATCTTCCTCCTTTCTTCTTTAGGCCTTCTAAAACAGTAAAAAAACTGGTTTTACTATAGAGATTAGTGCAGTGGGATATGGTAGGGCAGAATTTTCACTGCGCGTATGAAGCCCATCCACCCTCCATCACACGGCACGCGATTTATTCTCCGAAGCGCTCGTTCTCTACGTGTCGAGAAACAGGTAGTGAGAGTCCCAATCCGGTGCTTAATCGGCAAAATCATAGTTAAAATTATTCGGTATTGGTCGACACCGCTTACTGTCCGACGGCAGTAATACTCCTCCGGATCCCATGGTCACTCTCTCTACTTCCTTTCCTATGTGCTGGCAAAGAAACGGAGTGAGAGTCAAGCACGCGCTTGTGACACTGAGTACCGATTCACGTGATACTTCGTTGCCACGACTCTATGACACTCCTTCTGCGCTCTGACACACGTTCCACGACTTCTGTAAGCCGTCTTCAGAAATCCGACACACACTGAACGATATTGAGGGAAAATGCTGGTCCCCCCCCTTATTCATGCTCCCCCCTCTAATGGTCCCCCTTTGTTGGTCCTCTCCTATTGGTCGCCCTTGCACGGAATCCCTACGCAAGTTAGACGACTTCAGCGCGTCTTCTGAATCCCTATGCACGTTGAACGACATCTTCAGCACGTCTTCTGAACCCCTACGCACGTTAGACGACGTCTAGCGCAGGTCTTCTGAATCCCTACGTACATTGAACAACGTCTTCAGCACGTCTTCTGAATCCCTATGCACGTTGGACGACATCTTCAGCACTTCTTCTGGATCCCTACGCACGTTAGACGACGTCTAGCGCAGGTCTTCTGAATCTTGACTCACAACATCTAGCGCAGGTCTTCTGAATCCCTACGCACGTTAGACGACATCTTCAGCACGTCTTTTGAATCCCTATGCACGTTGGACGACGTCTAGCGCAGGTCTTCTGAATCCCTACGTACATTGAACAACGTCTTCAGCACGTCTTCTGAATCCCTACGCACGTTAGACGACATCTTCAGCACGTCTTTTGAATCCCTATGCACGTTGGACGACGTCTAGCGCAGGTCTTCTGAATCCCTACGTACAGTGAACAACGTCTTCAGCACGTCTTCTGAATCCCTATGCACGTTGGACGACATCTTCCGCACTTCTTCTGGATCCCTACGCACGTTAGACGACGTCTAGCGCAATTCTTCTGAATCTTGACTCACAACATCTAGCGCAGGTCTTCTGAATCCCTACGCACGTTAGTCGACATCTTCAGCACGTCTTTTGAATCCCTATGCACGTTGGACGACGTCTAGCGCAGGTCTTCTGAATCCCTACGTACATTGAACAACGTCTTCAGCACGTCTTCTGAATCCCTACGCACGTTAGACGACATCTTCAGCACGTCTTTTGAATCCCTATGCACGTTAGACGACGTCTAGCGCAGGTCTTCTGAATCCCTACGTACAGTGAACAACGTCTTCAGCACGTCTTCTGAATCCCTATGCACGTTGGACGACATCTTCAGCACTTCTTCTGGATCCCTACGCACGTTAGACAACGTCTAGCGCAGGTCTTCTGAATCTTGACTCACAACATCTAGCGCAGGTCTTCTGAATCCCTACGCACGTTAGACGACATCTTCAGCACGTCTTTTGAATCCCTATGCACGTTGGACGACGTCTAGCGCAGGTCTTCTGAATCCCTACGTACATTGAACAACGTCTTCAGCACGTCTTCTGAATCCCTACGCACGTTAGACGACATCTTCAGCACGTCTTTTGAATCCCTATGCACGTTGGACGACGTCTAGCGCAGGTCTTCTGAATCCCTACGTACAGTGAACAACGTCTTCAGCACGTCTTCTGAATCCCTATGCACGTTGGACGACATCTTCCGCACTTCTTCTGGATCCCTACGCACGTGAGACGACGTCTAGCGCAGGTCTTCTGAATCTTGACTCACAACATCTAGCGCAGGTCTTCTGAATCCCTACGCACGTTAGACGACATCTTCAGCACGTCTTTTGAATCCCTATGCACGTTGGACGACGTCTAGCGCAGGTCTTCTGAATCCCTACGTACATTGAACAACGTCTTCAGCACGTCTTCTGAATCCCTACGCACGTTAGACGACATCTTCAGCACGTCTTTTGAATCCCTATGCACGTTAGACGACGTCTAGCGCAGGTCTTCTGAATCCCTACGTACAGTGAACAACGTCTTCAGCACGTCTTCTGAATCCCTATGCACGTTGGACGACATCTTCAGCACTTCTTCTGGATCCCTACGCACGTTAGACAACGTCTAGCGCAGGTCTTCTGAATCTTGACTCACAACATCTAGCGCAGGTCTTCTGAATCCCTACGCACGTTAGACGACATCTTCAGCACGTCTTTTGAATCCCTATGCACGTTAGACGACGTCTAGCGCAGGTCTTCTGAATCCCTACGTACAGTGAACAACGTCTTCAGCACGTCTTCTGAATCCCTATGCACGTTGGACGACATCTTCAGCACTTCTTCTGGATCCCTACGCACGTTAGACGACGTCTAGCGCAGGTCTTCTGAATCTTGACTCACAACATCTAGCGCAGGTCTTCTGAATCCCTACGCACGTTAGACGACATCTTCAGCACGTCTTTTGAATCCCTATGCACGTTAGACGACGTCTAGCGCAGGTCTTCTGAATCCCTACGTACAGTGAACAACGTCTTCAGCACGTCTTCTGAATCCCTACGCACGTTAGACGACATCTTCAGCACGTCTTTTGAATCCCTATGCACGTTAGACGACGTCTAGCGCAGGTCTTCTGAATCCCTACGTACAGTGAACAACGTCTTCAGCACGTCTTCTGAATCCCTATGCACGTTGGACGACATCTTCAGCACTTCTTCTGGATCCCTACGCACGTTAGACGACGTCTAGCGCAGGTCTTCTGAATCCCTACGTACAGTGAACAACGTCTTCAGCACGTCTTCTGAATCCCTATGCACGTTGGACGACATCTTCAGCACTTCTTCTGGATCCCTACGCACGTTAGACGACGTCTAGCGCAGGTCTTCTGAATCTTGACTCACAACATCTAGCGCAGGTCTTCTGAATCCCTACGCACGTTAGACGACATCTTCAGCACGTCTTTTGAATCCCTACGCACGTTGGACGACGTCTAGGGCACGCTTCCTGAATCCCTCGCCCTGCATTCGATCCCCATTCATACCCTGACGCGTTGTCCCTTGAATATCTCGTAAACTTGGATGATCAGCCGCCAAGGATATATGGTAGTTCTCCAGCACTCGCCCATGGTTAAGCTCATAGAAAGCCCGGCTGGCATACGCCGCACAGTCGTAGGCATCTTTCGGCTCCAGTCCCCCCCCCCCCCCCCTCCCCGTGACGGACACGTGACATTAGCCGATTATATATAGTCTACTAATAATTATTCCGATAATATAGTGGGGCGAGCTGAAAGAAATCCGTCAATTTTGAATGCTGTGAAATATCCAGAGAATCATCATTTCATTACAACCGGGCAGGATATTAACCAGAGAAGGATCTCAGGCGTAGGTCTAAACGGGGGAAATGGATAGTACTGCGAGAATCTCCACCCTTCATATAGTAGAAAAACATGTTTCGTTTTTGCTGAGTCCTTGAATCAAAAGAGCTACGGGCCCTCGAAGGGGGGGGGGGGGGGTACAGTAGCGCACCGTCGGCACGTGGCCACGTGCATGCTTGTGCGCGCGCTGTTGTATGGGACGCGGCGAAAGGGCCAGCGTCGAGCGAGTCGGTGGCTCATCAGGGTACGGAGTTACTTCGCAGGTGCTACGTCAGGTGTTCGACCCTCGTGCTATGCAGTATTTTTGAACTTTTCATGATTGCCGCCTTCTTTACCAACTTGCTTCCTACACATCTCCTACATATTTATTTCACTCTAAATTGTCAAATAAGGATCAGATTCGTACTTAATACGAAGTTTGGGCAAAAACGGTGACCATGACCATACCATTAATCACATTTACCTACTGTATTTTAACATACTGCAGTGTAATACGGAAAACGGATGTCAGATTCGTAAACACCATCCCAAATAACCCCCTGGGCAAGGTTTGGGCGAAGTCGGTGATTATGACCTCGACAGCCCTAGTCACCCGTACCTGCTGTAACCCGTATCTGTTGAAAGGTCACTGCTTAATGTTCGCTGAAAAACACAAAACATTGTATAATTCAGAAACTGATAAAAGTGAGTGAAGCACAGCTCACAGAAACCTTTATTTGACAATTTAGAGTGAAATAAATGTGTAGGAGGTAAGCTGATTTAGGTTGCCATGAAGCACGACTTTCACGACACTACTTTCACGACTCCAGAGGTCGAGGAGAGGTCGAAAATTTTTTTTGCCCAAACCTCGACCAAGGCGTTATTTGGAGTGCTGAACACGAATCTGACATCCGTTTTTCAAATTTCGGCCGATTACGGTAGGTTATGGTGGGTACGAGTGACGGTGCAATACTGTACCCCCAATTTCGAGGGCTCGTAGCTCTTTGGGTTCAAAGACTCAGCAAAAACGAAACATGTTTTTCTACTACATTAAGGGTGGAGATTCTCGCAGTACTATCCATTTCCCCCATTCAGACCTACGCCTGAGACCATTCCCTGGTAAAATGCAAGTGTGAAGTTTAATTTTGAAACTATCGATCAAGGCCGTTCATACGATTGATTCGCCTCATTTCGTAGAAACCCGACAGCGCGGTTAACTTCAACCGACAGTTTCAAAAAAAACATCAGATTCGTGTTCAGCGACCTCGACTACCCCCAGGGCTGAAGTTTCGGAGCACTTGAATGACATCGACAAAAAATCGATAACATAATCAATTCAAAAACGAACTTCAGATTCGCGTTTAGCGACCTCGATTACCTCCAGGGCTAAAGTTTCGGGCCGTTTGTACGATATCCCACAAAAATCGATAACTTGATCCGTTAATACTTTCAGCTTCTCGTCTATTTCCGTCTTCTACACCATCATTCACATAAGCTTTCTGATGGATTGAATTACAATCAGTAATACGCGTAGAAATCACAAACACAACAACTTATAGAATTCAATTTCAAGAAGATATCAGTAGATCAAGAAAACTTGCATTTACGATATTTAAGATAGCTTTTCTCGATTGTAGTTACATACTATGGACATTATATGTTTTCCGAACCACCATTAAGCATTTTCACCTCGTAGCAATACTCATTACCTTACTATTCTATTAGTTTAAGGCACTGCATTCGTTCGTTGTTTAATGCGCACAGTTTGTGCAATAAATGACATTTGATAATGTATGTCAAAGATGACACTGAGGGCCTGTCCATAGTTCGCACGGAAGCGACAGGAGCGGTTAGTCGGCCGGCAAATCATACGTATCGATTTTTGCTGGGCGACCGCTCAACAAAAATCGATACGTATGATTTGCCCGGCCGGCCAATCGCTCCCGTCGTTCTCGTGGTGAGGTATGAACAGACCCTTGGGACGACATTCTGCACCCGACTACTCTACGTTATGCCTTTGGAACTCCACGTTGATGTAGTTTTCTATAAAGATGTCAAAATGCAGGAACAGGTGTCTCTGTTGTACCGCAACGTCTGCACTAGCAATACCGCCAAGGCTTAGGCCTATGCCATATTTCGGCGACGCGTCGGCAACGCTGTGTTGCGCGGGCTGCTACGCACTGCGTGGCAGCCCGCGTAAGCCCCAGTTTATACTTGCGCCGCTGCGCGGTAGACCATGATCGGAATAGATATCGACAGCCCGACGCGAAAATCGATATCTATGGCGACCGTGATGCCGCGCCGCGTGGCGGCGCAAGTATAAACTAGGGCTAAAGGTCCATGCACACTTCTGCGACAGCGCGGCACGGCCATGATGAAGGATAGGGCCGCGACGGACGCGGCGCGACATAGCGACACGCGCCGCAGAGGGGGGCATGCATACTTCTGCGGCTATCGCCGCGATGCCGCGCTGAGTGCCGCAGGCTAGAATGGCTCAAATCACTGCTAGCGGCGCGACATGCACTGGGACGTCGGTCCCGTTGCCTAAAACGGTGCTCTAACGCGCCCGCGCCGCGACCGCCGGATTTCGCGGAGGTAGTTGTCGCCGCACTTGCCGCGCCGCGGTGTCGCAGAAGTGTGCATGGGCCTTAACACTGTCGCCGACGTCACCAAAAAGAGCGTCGCCGATGTATAACATACACCTTTCTCTTTCAGCTGACATAGTAAAAAGGTACCTGATCAATGAATGGCGCGTGCTCCGAGTAAGCGTAGATTTGATAGTCGGGATACTTGGCAGCGATACGACGCCAGTCTTTCAACGCAGGGATCAGTTCGTGGAATTTGATGTGCTGGAAAAAACCCTTGCGTAAAATAACATTTCTGTAGAGATTTATCCTAATCTCATTCATTCTTTGAATTCTAAACGCAGACAGGCTGTTAGCAGAACTTCCGGGAATATCGGCTTAAGTATGACTAGGTCTAAAAAGGACGTTCCCTTTAGAAGATTTTGCTTTAGATCGCCTCGTTTTATAGCGATTTGGAAAGAACCAGAGATCCGGTAGCTATACAATCGGCCAATGTCAATCGGCCTATGTGATAGAGATCAATAGGACACTCCCTTTTTGACGCGAGAAGTTTCCCGCGTGAGTGAGTTTGAATTGAAATTTGGCGGGAACTGCTGCATAAAAGGACGCGGAGGCGAAGGCAGCGAGCAGTCTCGCCCGCACGTGGCCCAGTCGTCTTCTGGTCTCACTTCTCCGGAAGTTGTCACTCCTCTACTATCTTCTCTCTCTTCTCCATCCGTAGCAGCCCGCGCAACACTGTCGCCGACAGCAACGTCGCCGAAGTATAACATAGGCCATACGCGAAGAGGTTAACTCTCTGACGTGATAAAGCGGTAAAGCGGCCTAGGCCCGGATTCATTAACGACTTACCGGCCGGTAACGATGGAACTTACCGCGAAACCGCCACGTCCCGCGACTCATCAACGCGCGACGTGGCAGATTTCCGGTGAAGACCATTGTAACAATAACCCGTCTTAGAGCGTCGGGTAAACGACGCGGTGAAGTACCGGTAACGCTCCACTGCTAATGTCTGACCCAATGGCATGAGTTGGCGCGCTGCCAAGTGTAGCATGCGCGGCATCTTTAACCGCGTCCTTCATGCACCTCAAGGGCCAGTAAGTTTCTGGCAAGTAGCCGTATACTTAGTCAAATCTGTGGTAGCGATTTACTGACTCTTTCACTGATGAATCCGGTCCCTGGCTCCATTTGCGGTTTGTGCCAGAGAGACCTTGTTAGGCGAAAAGTATCCCCAGAGACTGGTCCCCAACGAATACGACAGACATGACCGTTCGGTCGAAGTCCCTAGCAGAACAACAGTTTGAAGCCCACTGCAGAGAGCGACTACTATTTTGCAGTATTATTTAATGCGATGCGAGCGCAGCAGCTTTTGAGTTCCTAATACACCTATTTGCTTGTTCTCAATAAATTTGCTCCTCAAGCTGTGGTCGGTGTCACCGCAGAATTATCCTGTACTGGTTATCACTCCGAAGAGACATGCTGGGAATAAGGATAAAGGATAAATTACGGCTCAATCTCCTTTGGGATGCGCCACGCATTCTACTCCCACGGGTTGTCGTGGAGGCGAGTTGAACGCGTATTTGGCCATACAATGACTTGCGGTGGCCAGCCGATGTACAAGAGAGCGCTTTCTCCTTCCCTGACAAGTCTGGTACCAATTCACCGACCCCGGAGGGATGGAAGGCTTGGTTGGCCTGGGCGGGAAATCCGAACCAGGAACCTGGTATCGGGTGCAGGCGACAGCCGGCGCCTCCTACGACTGCGCTCCACGCGCCCATACTGGGAATACCAATTACTAATTGAGCGTCAATGGCATCACTGAATAGTCACAACTTTCTAATCTCATATTGCTCGTGGTCGACATACATAACGTTGTATGCAAAGGTTTAGTTACCCAAGTTTGAGGTGAACCTTGCTTCACCTACGACTCGTGTACTTTTTGACATCTCACGGCGTGATTTCGATAGCTCTTTGAGGCGAGCATCACCATAATAGCATCACCATAGCATAACCATATCCATCTGCACTCCCTGCGGACGGTTGGTTGGCTTCGGCAATCCTTGGAAGACGCAGCTAAGCATTTCCTCTGATTGTTTTTCACTCGCTATCACACGATATGTCTCAAGCTCGTGGACGTCTAAGTGCGAAGGACACTGGCAACACTGGCTCATTTTCTAATAAAACAACTGACTCAGTTTCTAACAAAACGAAGACACCTACTGATGACGAGGTAGCTAAAATGTCAGTAAGCGACTTAATGAATGCTATTACTGATCGAAACAAGGACCCAGTCGTTGCTAAACTTATTGAAGGCCTTAGAGCCAAATTGAAACTTGAGCTAGTAGAGGCAGTTGAAGCAGAAAAACGCAGTCGTAGTCTCATTTTATCAGGTTTGCCTGAATCAGCAGTAGATAAGCCTCCTTCCACTAAACAGTTGGAACTTGAATCTAAGGTAAGTGAGATACTCGATCACATTGGTGTTGAATGCAGACCTATTGAGGTGTACCGTATGGGTAAGCCGAACGATACGCAGTCACGACTAGTCAAGATAGTATTACCCTCCAAATCGCACTGGAGCACTGTACTCTCTAATGCATATCGGTTACGATCTTCCTGTTTTAAAAACATATTTGTACGTAAGAGCCTAACAAAGGAAGAACGAAAAAAAGAATACGACTTAAGACAGGAGTGTAGAAAGCGCAATAAAGATTTAAAGAAGCGAGTCTGGGTGGTTTACCGTGGAGAGATTAAACGAATTGAAGACCTACCCAAATCTCGTTTTTCGGGAAACGTATAACACGACACGGAACACAGCATGGCTTAAAATGCTTTCTGTTTAACTCACGCAGCCTTGGTAACAAACTAAACCATTTACATCTATTTTTGACCACACACAACCCTGATCTAGTATTCATTACAGAAACTTGGCTTTCTTCAAAAATCTCTAACTCTGAAATCGTTGATAATTTGCCTTATAAGGTGTTCCGATTTGATCGGAAAGATCGCAGAGGCGGCGGAGTGTGCTGTTTGGTAAAAGATATTATTAACGTGGCTAGTATGGTCTCGTCCTCCTGCACGATGTCAAATTTTCTTTGCATTGAAGTTTACGATGAAAGTTGCTTGCAGTCAGTTAGATTCGTTCTGGTTTACAGGCCTCCAAATTCACGTTCCGAAGATGATGACGACTTAATTGATCGTTTGATGGAATTGTGTATCTCAAGGAATCATACAATATTGCTTGGTGATTTCAATCTTGACATCGACTGGTGTCTACCTAGCGCGAATAATCCAGCATCAGCTAAGTTCTTAGAGTTTTTCACATGTCTAGGAATAACTCAACACGTTACTAAACCTACACGAAATAACTCCATTTTAGACATTGTGCTCAGCTCCGCACCAATTATTGAAAATCTTCAAGTGCTCCCACCATTTGCCGCATCTGATCATAACTGCATATCATTTGATGTCCAACTTGGTCCTCATGAACCTGCCAAGATTCCTTTGCCTAATTTTCTAAAAGCAGATTATCTCTCCTTATCCAACTACCTCAATTCTATTGATTGGTGGAGTGCTTTTCAAGGCTATTCTTCTGCTGATGACCTGTATAAGAGATTTTGTGATTTAATACGTTTCGGATTATATAACTTTGTACCAGTTGAGATCAGTGTCTTGAGGAAAGTTAACTATCCAAAACACATAAGAAACCTGATTGCTCAAAAAGAGCGGATCTTTCTTTCAACTTCTGCAGATCCGCTATCTAGTCAACATTATAAGAGAATTTGTTCTGAACTTGACCGTCATTTGAAGACATTTCTAGAATACAGAGTAAGGAAAGCCGCAGCGAATTCAAACAGCAGGACGCTTTTTGCACTAATCAGGAATAAAATGAAGCTGAAATCAAGTCTACCTGTACTTCAAGATGAAGATGGAAATCAGTATCTGACTGCTGCTGATAAAGCTGAAGCCCTTGCATCATTCTTCTCTTCTGTGTTTACACCTCCCCTTGGTTCGGTTTCCAGTGTGTTCCCCTGTATCAATGATAATTCGAGTAGTAGCCAAGATAGTTTTTCGCCAAATTGCCTGTGTGAAGCAATATTAAATCCACATGAAGTACTGAAGGTTTTAAAGTCTTTGAAACCCTCAACTTCGTTAACATCGGACGGCATCCCCCAAATAGTTTACAGGAAATGTGCGCATTCCTTATACAAACCTTTAACTATGGTTTTCAACGTTTCCCTTATGTTTAGCGAGATTCCAACTATTTGGAAAACTTCAATTGTTACAGCTATTCCTAAAACTACCAATTCCACATTGATATCCTCCTTTCGACCCATAAGTATAACCCCCACTCCCATGAAAGTAATGGAGAAGCTTATAAGAGACAGGGTTGTTACATTGTTTGTTAAAAACTCATCAATTCCTGTAGAACAACATGGCTTCACATCTGGCGCCTCGACTGTAACGCAACTCTCTGATTGTCTTTTTGACTGGAGCTTAGCTATTAGCAATGGAAACTCAGTTGACGCAGTTTACTTCGATCTATCGAAAGCTTTTGATAAGGTGAACCATGTAAAACTACTTCGAAAACTCTACGACTTAGGGATTAGAGGTTCTCTGTTAAAGTGGTTCCAGTCGTATTTGAGCGATAGACACATGTGCGTTAAAGTAAACAATTCTTTTTCACGTCTATATTCATGTCCTAGCGGTGTCCCTCAGGGAGGAGTGCTATCCCCTCTTCTCTTCCTTGCTTATACTCATGATATCCCTAGATATGTAAACAGCCATCCCCTTGTCAAGGTACAAATTTACGCAGATGATATCAAAATTTATGGCATTTATAATAACCATAATCACTCAGAAATTTACCAAGCTCTCTCCTTGTCTATCATAAAAATGATGAAATGGGCAGCGGACTGGGACATTCCTGTAAATTTATCGAAGACTTGTGTATTTCATATTGGAAGTAGAGAATTCAATATTTACAAGTTCAACGACATGGCTTTTAACAACAGAGAAGAAATTCGGGATCTTGGTGTTACCCTAAAATCTGATCTAAATTTTGAAGCCTACATAGATTTAGTTGTTCGCAAGGCATATGCCGCCATGTTTACAATATGCAGAAATACTGAATGCTGCAGTTCTCAAATCCTGATTAAGTTGTACAAGGCATACGTGGTTCCTATTTTGGAATATGCATCACAGATTTGGAGTCCAACTACAAAAAAACTTCAACGTAGAATAGAAAAGGTCCAACAAACTTTTACCAAGATACTGGTATACAAATGCTTTCCCAATCCCGAACACCCCCAAGTCATACCAAATTACAAAAGAAGGTTAAGTTTGTTCAAGCTTAACACACTATTTTACCGACGAATATTCACAGATTTAGTTTTTGCCTTCAAAATTCTCAAAGGAGAAACGAAACTGAGACCAAGTAAATACTGGATCTTCAGACCATGCAGAGGACGGACCAGCTTACTATCCTTACATAACACTAGATTAAATACTAATTCAAACTCCAAAATGTACAACAATTTTTTCTTTCGTTCTGCAAGGTGGATACAGATGTTGCCGTCCTACGTAATAGAATCGCCGAATAGTTCTGTTTTTAAAGCAAGGCTGAAAAAAATAAACCTGATTTCTGTTCTACAAATAAGAGATTTAGACGTTCTGTAAATCAAAGTTAGATTACCTTTACCGGACTTCTTTTTCGCTAAATCTGTTTCAGTAATTTAAAGAAAACAAAGACTCATTAATGTTTGCATCTTTTCAGTGTATTACAACTTTTTGCTCCCGAAAAGACACCGTGAATCACTATTTTATTATCCTTTACAGACAGATGACGTGGAAGATATTTTTTTCCTGGAATGAGTGTTTTTAGCTTTCATCTTTTTATTTACTTCTAATGAATTATTTTACAGCACTTCAACCGCTTCAACCGTTTATACGTCGTTCTGTATATTGTTCTATCCTATACAACATACTACTATATCGATATTCTTCATTTCTACATACTTCTACACACTACTATACTACATATTATACTATGTATATATGTATATATTCTCATATCTTTGGATATATATGTTCGTTGTATTCACGACTGTATCATGAAGAGCATCCGACTATAAGGATAACAAAATAAATAAATAAATAAATAAATAATGAATCGTAGCTATATGGTCAAGTTCAAATCCAGTCAAACTTTAGTCATTATCTCAAGTATGCACACATGGGCAGCTGACAGTTACCTTGTGGAAGTTCGTCATGAAGAAGAAGGACGTGATGCAGCGTGGATCATTGTCCAAGCAAGCCGACTCGTTGTATTTGACGAACGTCGAGAGGTAGAAGTACGTGGCCGATTTGAAGAACGTGGGCACCTCGGCGTAGGTGAAGTCTTCGGTTTCGCCATAGAACTGAAAGAGCTATTTATATGAAAAAAATAATGTTGAAAAAACGAACAAATAAAGGTGCGCTGTATCTAAAACTATGCAAGGCCTTTACTTGGGACTCACATTCAGAAACTCCTCGTAGGCCTGAATCCAGAAGAACGTGCTCTCCGGTCCGTAGCTGTAAGTCGCATTCTCGAAGTCGCGTACAATCTGCTTGATCGCTGGAAACACCAAGGAACTCGCCCTCTGGAATCTATAGCTGGATGATACGGTACTTACTCGCTAGTCGCTCGGGATCACGTAGATCGCCCGGATTCAGCACGAAGACACTGATCGGCTGCATGTTCTTCAGCGAAGCCTCGTAGGAGTGCTGGAACGTCTGGAGGTAGGAGTCTGGCAGCGCCATCTTCTCGATGCTGATCAGCGTCCGCAGCTGGGAGATGCCGACGATGCACGCGTAGTAGTAGCCGCACATCAGAATCAGGAGAACGATTCTGGAAAGAGCGAAGGGTTACGGTCGGAGTACTGTAGGATAACAAGAAGAGGGTCGAATGGTGCTTTTATCCAGGAACCCGTATGGTCGTGTTTAGCGGACCGCCGAGGACAAATACACTCTTTGGAGCTGGTGGCACATCTATCCAGGAAGCACGCCCTTGATTCAAGCGATTCTGAAGCCGTTTACCTATCCACCTATTTAATTTTTTAAAATTTTTAAAAATTATTTTTAAATCTATTTTTAAATTTACCAATTTATTTAAGTTAACTACAGCAATAAATCCTTTACTCGACCGGATAGCTAATCCGAGCAAAAATAACAAAAATTGATATTTTAGCCATTCCACACCTTTTCTCAACCCTTTATGGTGGGAACAATCTCATTGTTAAAAGCAGAAAAGCCCGCTGACAGGAAGTCTGGCCTTTTGGGCGTGACGTCGCCTTAGGTCTCGTTTATACTTCGACGCCGAGCGACGCGACGCCACGTATGGTGGCCATATTGATTGAGCGACGCGATCGATCAATTTTGCCACTTTACATACCGTCGCGTCGCTCGGCGTCGGAAGTATAAACGGGGCCTTAGTGGGAGGAGTTCTGACTTCTACGCTATTTTTATACCTCCGCTTGTTTATTTTTATTTATTTATTTCTCCTTATAATAACTCTATGCCACCGTTATTCAGAACCGTTATTTTCAGCAGTTTTCGAGAGCGCGTACATTTTATAATTAAGCTGAAAATTGAATAAAAATAGACACAAAAAAATTCTGGAAAACCGAACTTTTCCCGGTCAGAAAAGAACTAACATTCAATAACCGTAGCCTCCGCAGTGGCAGTTCGTTTCGATCACGCAGTGAACACGACACTACCGGGGGCAGACATAACTCCAATGCCGCGCGAACCCCCCCCCCCCCCCCCTGACGCCGCGTATGGTGCGCGACGAAATTGGACGAGCTGTCGCGGTCCGGCTGCCTTCTACAAAGACGGCGGGGGGCAGTCGTTCGGTACACCGTGCTGCCCGCCGCCCACTTCCCGCCCTGCGCACGCCGCCCTATTTGGACAAGTTTGCTGCCCTCGAAACCGTCGTTAATTGGCGTGACATCGTCCAAAAATCTAACAACTGATAGGGGACGATTGGGAAGCGCATCTCGGGGAACTCTGAAGTCATTTTCCAGTCGGTTATGGAGGCTGTTGAGGAAAGGAGAACGTCGCTCTTCTCTCTAGATGCTTTCAATTTTCACCACAATTCTTTAAATTTTTGGCTCAACGAGAGACTATGGGGGGACCTGAAGAAAGCCTTGGCGCTGCAGCTGAAAACTCTTTTGTACCAAATACGGTGAACAAGCAGGGCCAAGGGAAGTGATTAAAAATGCGATTCCTCCATGTGAAGGCAGGGAGCCGGACATCTTGTCCTCGGCGCGCCCCTCGCCCCGCCTCTTTCTTAGGGCGGTGTATCCAACGACTCTCCGCCCAAAGACGGCTAGTGAAAAGTGTGTGCCGGCGACGCTGATCACGCAGAAGAAGGGAAGAGACATGAGACGAAGATGAGACAAGTCTGATTCCTCGTAGGGAAGTGGGAGTGGTTGTTAACAAAGTGTGGGCGGAATGAGACTCAATCTATTTCGAGTGAGTGAAGGCAAGCGATCAAGGATCTGGTGAGGGCAATTCAAAACAAGAACTGGGACGGGATTACCAACTAGAAGCTTTGGAAGCAAGTGTTTGTAAGTTTCTATTGGGGGGGGGGGGATGAGCAAAATCTTGAATGCTCCACTCCATTCTCTGAATTGATAATTGATTACGTTACACCTTACAAGAAGAAACTAGGGAGTATGTTAACCGTATGTTTGGAAGTTGTATAAAACTAGAACTACAACATTAATGTAGGAAAAGTCGGAAGAATGGGGGAAAAGTGCGATCGAGATAAGATTTTGACTCAGTAGGCGGAGAATCTTATAAAGGAGAAAACAGGGTGAAATAGCGACCAAAGAGAGCTTCTGATGATAAAGGCGTCTTTTCAAGGGGTTCTCTATAGTGTCACATCCCTTCCACGGTTCGTTTCTAGTTGAAACGCTTGAACACCCCCAAAATTTCGTGCTCCGCTGCTAACCATGCGCCACCTAGCGCACGTCCGCGTTTCAGCGCCGCGACGTCGCGTTGGAGCCCGACACTACGGATCCCTGTGGGCGTGGTCCTGACGAAGTGGGCGGGCCCCTACATTTCGTCATGGCTCAATGTGTTCTTAACAGCGATCAAGCACATTCATTAAAATAGCGATTTAAGCAACTGCTAGAAAACAACGCACAAAAGGCAGAAGTGGTTTTATTTATTTATTTATTTATTTATTTATTTATTTGCGCCAGTGCAACCAACAGGAGAGAACAAATGGGCAACTAAAAAGCAACGAAAACCATCGTTACAAAAAACACAGAAGGGGAAAAAATAAATGAGAGAGTGAGGAGTTATGTCAGCGTGGAATGCGCCGTGCACTCCACTTTTTTGTTCGCAGAAGAAGCTGACAAGCCAAAAAGTTGACAATTTTGACGAAAAAAATAAATATTTGTATTCGATGAAGCAGTTCCTAGAGTCCTGCGCAGGAAACAAGTGGACGGAAGCGAGTTCGATTCGCATATGGAGACGGAGATTTTTTCAACCCAATTACCTCATGGACAGTTTTTCAGTGTAAAATTGCTACTTTTGAATTTGGCAGGAAAATTGATGCTCAGTGGTTCCGAAGAATAGCGTCAAAGCAGTAGTCCTATTAGCGGGGCTTTGTACACAGCAGGCAGAGTTGTGCTAAGGATGGGAGCGGTTTGATCATTTTCTGACTCTACGTATTATGCCAAAACGGGACTACTTTTCTCCAAAGACATAGGTGAACCATCAGTATGACTTCGACTATTTTTTGTCATTTTAGGATTTGTAAAGTCACCCTTTTAGGAAACGCATTCAAAACTTTGAGACACCCCTACCTTGTCGGCCATGTCGCGATGATTCTCGAATAGCGCCTGATGAGAACGCTTTGAGCTGTCACAATTCTCTCCACAAAGGCCGATCGAGCCTGAAAATGACAGAATGACTTCGGTAACAATTTCGCCTCCATGAAGTCCACCCACCTTCGGATTGGCCTTCCTCCAGCACAACAGGCTCTGTAGTCCACTACGCTCTCGATAGCCGCTGGCGGCCAACACGGCGCTGAACATGATCAGCTGATAGAGGAAGCAGATGGAGATGGCGATCGCCGAGTACAGCGAGAACGAGCGCACCGCCGGCGTCTGCGACGTCATTCCGATGAGAAACGCCATCGCGTTCGTGATTGAGCTGAAAGCAGCGCTTTGAAGCCGTCCTTCAGAAGCGGTGCAGATCTCTAGAGAGATAGAAAGCACGAAAGTACACATTAAGGCCATCTAGGTGCGAAAACGGATGCTTCTGAACGCTAGAGCACAGCTGTAGCGAGGATAATTCTGAAATTCTAAGAGGTGAAGTTTGGGCCAACTTCCGATGAACTGGAGCGGCAACTACTCGACGCACAAAATTGTCCGATAGTTATATATTCACCCACTGATGACCGGCTTTTCTCCGGTATCTCAACAAGGTTTTCATACAAATGAGTGATCAATTTTCTTCGCCCGTAGCGTTTGCAATCGCACAAATTACTCGTGATCCTACACCGCTTGATAAGACATCTGCACCCACCCAGAGTAGACCGCCAGGAGTTTCAGAGTAGACCGCCGCTAGGAGTTTAAGACTTGACCGCTAGGAGTTTAAGAGCAAACCGCTACGAGTTTCAGAGTAGACCTCCAGGAGTGTACGAGTGGACCGCGAGTAGTTTAAGAGTAGACCGCTACGAGTTTCAGAGTAGACCGCTAAGTGTTTAAGAGTTGACCGCCAGGAGTTTCAGAGTAGACTGTTAGGATTTAAGAGTAGACTGGTAAGAGTTTAAGAGTTGACCACTATGAGTTTCATAGCAAACCGCTACGAGTTTCAGAGTAGACCGCCAGGAGTTTCAGAGTAGACCACCAGGAATTTAAGAGTTGACCGTCAGTAGTTTCAGATTAGAATTCCAGGAGTTTGCAAGTAGACCGGTAAGAGTTTAAGACCGCTAGGTGTTTTAGAGTAGACCACTAGGTGTTTAAGAGTTGACCGTTAGGAGTTTCCAGAGTAGACCGCCAGTAGTTTCAGAATAGACCTCCAGAAGTTTAAGAGTAGACCGCTGGGAGTTTCAGAGTAGAATTGCAGGAGTTTGCAAGTAGACCGGTAAGAGTTTAAGAGTTGATCACTATGAGTTTCAGAGCAAACCGCTACGAGTTTCAGTGTAGACCGCTAAATGTTTAAGAGTTGACCGTTAGGAGTTTCCAGAGTAGACCGCCAGTAGTTTCAGAGTCACCCTTGACAAAGCAGTGTTTCATCGTCCTGAACAAGTGCCTGAATACGTCATTGAAAGCAGGGGAGACATGACTTCTTTGAGGAGTTCGCAGATGCTAAACCTGAAGAGACACTCCTAGACGGACAATATTTTCGCGAAGGTTAGTTTATCCGGATATTGATCTACTAGACTAAGTCCTGCGCCTCAGTGTAGCCTTCTAGCCTTCACCTGACCTTGTTCCCTTACCTAAAGCTCAACACAAGTACTATGCGGGCATTTGCCCTGGGTGGTCTTCGTCGGACGTCTGCACACGCCCCTTGGAGGCGGCTGTCGGCATAAAGTCACGAGCGCAAGGCACCCATGTGTTTGTTCAATCCGGTCGGAGATCGATGACGGTGTTTGATTGGTTGGCATCTTCCTAGTATACACCCAGGTCAGACGCCCAAATAGTATGATTGGTTGGCATCTTCCTAGTATACACCCAGGTCAGACGCCCAAATAGTACCACTGTTTGGGAGCAAGAAACTTCACCGGTGGAGTGGGAAGTCGCCAGCCTTTAAGTTTTCCCTCTTCTTTCCTACCATATGTGAAGCTTTTCGTAGCCTGTATTTCACCCAGAAGGAGCTACCAAGCGATTTGAAGTCATCTATCGGTGCTAGTCGTTAATGTGGCCTACATGGGTAGTGCAATGGCGCACCAGACCAATTAGGCAGCATCGAATGGGCGCGCTACGCTACAGGTCAGCGGATCGTCTGATTGGTTGGGCGGTGGGTGATGCGGTGAGCTGTGATTGGTTGGCGTGGTACCTCCTCCCCATATTAGCCACATTAACGACTAGTGCCATGTAGTGTAGCGCGGCACCTAGTCTTCTCCTCGAGGAAGCCTTGGAAAATACCATTCTGACTGAATGCACCCTCACCTGATCAGAATGCTTGGCCCGGATTCCTCCAAGGTCTGTGCCATTCGCTCCGGTACCTCTTCGTCGGTGTTGGTCCTGTCCCAAGCGCGTAGAATGATGAAGACGTCGTCGACACCGACGGAAAGGACTAGGAAGAATGCGGCCACGATGATCGACTGAAAGAAGAATTTCATATAACTTACTGGAGGAGTCTCAAAAACTTATAATTGCTTTATAAAGGCAATTTGCCTCTGAAATTTTTCCTTTTTATCCTATTACCTAAATTGGCTCCCTGGTGGCTCTCGTAAGCCCTGAATCATAAGGAAATTACTCTTAGCTATCTACCCGAATGCGCCGCGCTCTCAACTTTATCAGCCTATTCTACACCTTCCAAAGTCCCGCGGTCTGATCTACGGAACCATCTTCTCCTGGCTGCGACTAAATCCAGTCTTCTTTGAATGAGAACAGCTAGAAGTACCTGAAATTTCCATCCAAACCAGCACAGAAGCCCTGTTGTGGAGAGCAGAGCCAACAACGGAATCAGACAGCCCACCAGAGACTCCCACGGCTTTGCACGCGATGGATCCCGTCTAAAAGAGGAATTTGAATTCAGAAAGAAAAAAGCATTCAGAAGACCCTTCAACAGCAAGTAGATGAGTTGGCGTTGAAAGGACTTCGATGGCCAATAGACAAGGAGAAAGCCAGGGTAAGTAGCTTTCATGGCGCAAACCTAACCTGTGAATGGGCAACGCCGTACCAGGTGTTAAAAGCACTAAAATGTCGTCGAGATTCTATTCCTGAAGTCGAGTAGCAAAGAATAGTTGCATAGTATTCGCCCAATCAAGGCGAAAAACTCGATACAGTACACTATACAGTAACCCTTCAGCGCAAAGTTCGTGGAGAATCACATTCCACTCTAGACAAACCCGCCGTTCAACCTTTAGCGGCTAAAGAACACATGCCCATATCGTCCGTCGTCTTCGGTCAGAAGAACCGGTTTTTTGTGGAAATGCCCACCGGTGGAATAGACATAGAGGGCAATTATGGGTGTAACGAACACAGCAGGCAGCTGTACATCTACTGAAGAGCATCTGGAGCTCAACGCCTGCACTTAGAGACCAAGTGTATGCTCGTGGACATCATGAGAAGTTCAGGATCGAAGATAGGAGCGTTTGCGTTGCATTCTACACGGTCCTGGAGACAAGGAACGAGGGCAACGAGTGACCGGATTTAAACCCTCGTTAAGCAACTTCCGGGTAAGGTACATGTCACTGAACCATAGAAATCAAGTTGCAACTTCGACGAGGCGAAGAAGACAAAAAGGACGAGAAGAGGCAGGAGGACTGACCGCAGCGACGAGCAGACGACGAAGATGATCATGGCAAGAACGGACAATCCGATCATCGGAGCCGTCTCCAGGCCCATTCGTCGTACTTCGGCCGACACCATCGAGTCGCCGGTGACTTCACACTGAAGAAAATATATTTTATCTTGTTATTGTTGATATTGAAATATCTTATTGATTTTCTATTGTTCATCATTATTGATTTTTCTGATTTTTTGATTTTTCTAATTTTCTATAGTTACTTAGTTTTATTTTTAAAAGTTTTTTTTAACAAATTAAATTTAAGTGCTTATAATTTGATTTTTTAAATAATTTAGATGTAAAATGCACCACACTCTAAGTTTTTAAAACCAAAATATGGGAACGAATCCAGATCACATTCTCTAAGCAAAAAAATATTGATTTATTGATTTATTCATTGTTGTACGGCGCCTTAAACAATGAACAGCAGGTCAGAAGCAAAACCATATGCTACAATCTGAGTGTTTTTCAATCCTTTGATCCTAAATGTTGAGGAAACTTTTCTATAAGAATTGAGATCGTAGTAAATTAATATAACTAACTGAATTAACATAAGAATTAAATACAAGTGTTAAAATACTCATTTAATATAAGTATTAAAAAATTAAAACGCATAGAACATAGAAAATAAAGCACATTATAACACGAAAAAATAAACTACACAATAAATAGCAGAAAAGAAACAACACAAAATAACATAAGAAGAAATAATAACAATAAATAAATAACATAAATAACACGAAATCAAAATACTCAATGAGCTTTTAGACTTTATCATCCCTTGACTATTGCCATGATTTTTACTAATTCGCAGGCAATCAGCGGCCTAGTGCCCGTTTTGACTACTAGCGGGCTCTACGATAAAGAATGTTAAAATATCGATTGATATTGATTAGAAAATCGATACTGCTCATGATATTTCTGTAAAGCCTGCCCAATGGCCATGATATTTGCGTGTTTCTCAATTCAAGCAAGGGGAAATCAAAAATCGATTTTACTAATCGATCGAATCGATAAACCAATCGATGCTGCTTACTTTTTTAAAGTTAGTCTACAGGCGACATTAATGCCTAAATCAAAATGCGGTCATACGCACAGAATAATGGATGTATTGGAATGGATGGGGGGCGCGTGTAGCGCAGTCGGAGGAGGCGCGACTGTCGTCTGCACCCGATACCAGGTTCCTGGTTCGGATTTCCCGCCCAGGCCAACCAAGCCTTCCATCCCTCCGGGGTCGGTGAATTGGTACCAGACTTGTCTGGGAAGGATAAAGCGCTGACTTGTTCATCGGCTGGCCACCGCAAGTCATTGTATGGCCAAATACGCATTCATGTCGCCTCCACGACATCCTGTAGAAGTAGAATGCGCTGGCGCATCCCAGAAGGATTGAGTAACGCCGTCCTTTATCCTTTATCCTTTTATTGGAATGGATTGGCGAATCGATACCGGTCACTTGTTGCAAAACGTGCCCGTCAAACAATCGATTTTCCTGACTCCCAATCCTAACGTTAATATCATTTAGGAAAATCGATAAAATCAATCAATATTGGCTGGCCAATCGATGCCGTCCACTTTTTGTGAAGCCTATTCAACAGCACAAATATTGACGTAATTCCCACTTCAAACTCATTTTTGGCAGAAATTGATGATATCGATTGATATTGATTGAATTCATGTTCGTCTGACCCTCACTTCAAACAGATACTTCTGGATAAAACTCAATTACATCGATCGATATTGATTGATGAATCATTTTGTGTGATTCCATTTTAAGCGACCAGTTCTATGGAAACCAATATTGATTGGCTAGTCGATACTGTTGATTTGTTATGAATCCTTTTCACTGACCGTCACCTTTGCGTTAAGACAACCGCAAATGGTTCACTCTGAGAAGTAGGGATTGGCAAACAACGCCGAGCGATTTGTCGTGAAAGAGCTCGAGCGGCTACATATTTCGCGCAGACACACAGACAGACGAACAGACAAGCGGATCGCCTTTCTACATATAGTACAATAGTACGGATGCTTTTGTTGCATTTTAGCTACAAAATCATTTTACAAAACAGCACAATCCATATATTTGTTAATTATTCATTTAAATCTATAAATGTGGCATCGCGGTACAGATCAAATGCGTGTTTCAGGTTCTCACCTTAAAGATGCTGAATCGCTCATCTTTGAACGACCGTCGGGCTGCCAGCAGCCATTGGTAGATGACGTCCGTGTTCTCGTAGCTGCTCACCAGATAGAACGGCAGAATCGCCGTCGAGAACGCTTCGATCTGTTTCGTGCCGTTCTTCAACGTCACACCGTACGCATTGTTGCCTGAAATCACGCGTAGAACCGTCGTCACAGTGTGTTTGTTGTGAATTTTCAAGAAACGGACGTAAGGGAAGATTTTTTCGAAAAAGTCGACGTTTTCGGGGAAATTCAGAAGAATTTCAAAATGATGCCTTCCCTGAAAACGATCTAACTCGTACCGCTTTATTTCGTGGAAAAAAAAACGCAAGTTCAAGTTTCTGGAACGCAAGTTTTACAAAAAATGCCCGGAAAAACTGCCGAGTTAAACTCTCAACAGAAAAACCTCTTGAACAGGCAAACAACATGGCCTTTCAAGGACATCTGTGTTACATTCTCCTAATCGCCAAAAAAGACGCCGGTGCTAACAAAAACACAGAGGTTAGAATCCTTCGACAAGGTGGCAGAAAAAATTCCACTACGCTCTTTAACCTCGTGAAACGCGTAGGATGAACTGGGCCTTTTTGGCACGCGACAAGAGTGGATGATGAAAATGTACAGCATATGAGAGACAGACGAAATAATAGATGAACATAAAAAGCGCTGCGGGAAGGTAAATAAAGGATAAAAGATAAAGCCGACATTAGCCAGTCCCTTCGTGGGATGTGCCAAGCAGTTTACTTCTAGGAGAAAAGGTGGGGGCAATTTGAAGGCGTATTTGATCTAAATAATGATTTGCAGTTGATGAATGCGTCAGTGTTCTAACCTTCACAGAGAGATCTGTTACCGATTCGCTAAAGTCATCGAGTTCGCAATAGCTCATTGAAGCAGGACGCGTGGCGCACACCACAAATAGGTTAATGACAGCCTTAGACCTTCTACGCTACTAAGCTGTAAGGAAGATACCAGTTGAAAAATTTCTTTAGAACACAATCGACATCACCTATAATCGTCGAGTCAGAAGCGAGACCCGCTGAATGGGCCAATTTGGCACGAGTCGGGATCAAACAGAGTACAACGCTCTTCGAGCTTTCTGAATATGTATAAAGACCCAAGCAAAAAACCAAAATACAAAATGTCTCTGAATTATTAAAAGAGACAAAGGACGACGTTACTCGATCCCTTTTGGATTGCGCCACGCGTTCTAATTCTGCGAGATGTCGTGGAGGTCTTTGAATGCCTACTTGGCCTACACATAGGCTTGCAGAGGCCAGCCAATGGAGAAGTCAGCGCTTTACCCTTCCCGGACAAGTGTGGTAGCAACTCACTAACCCTGGAAGAGCGGTGGGCTTGCCTGGCCTGAGTAGAACTCGAAGCGTTATGTTCAAAAAAGTGGAAACACAAACTTCACTGATCGGTGCTGTCAGTCGTGACTAGAACAAACCATACCCTCCAATAAAGTTTGATTGCCTAAATGATTACTGATTAGGCCTAAAAAAGCCTCACCAATTACTGGAACGATGTAGTCGTCTTAAACAATCAATGTTGCAATCCATTACGAAGACACTAGTGAGCACTGACGGCTAAAAACCTAACTATAAGAACTATGAAAGCAACCATTTGGACATTGTGGTGCTGTGCTTGTGACTCACAGCAGTACGGTAGTACCATCGTCATGTGGGACGGATTCATCAACGACTTACAGAAGTTTAACAGAGAAATTACAGCAGAAAACGCAGGTAACGCGACTTGACAGCAATCTTTATAGTGAAATCTCTATGAAAATCTGTGTAAAAGATACGAAGAACGAAGCTCGGTTGCTGTATGACTGCTGACCAGTTACAGAGAAGTTACAGATACTGATGACGTGATCAAGGGCAACACACAAAACAGCCGTCGCATACTAGACTCCGTAACTTTCACAGCGCTTTTGATGAATCAGAGTTGGCTGTACTCTCACTGTAAGACCGCTGTGATGTGAATTCTCTGTGAAATGTTACCGTTATAACATTGATGAATCTGGCCCCTGGATAGTTGCAGTACTGACCACACGCCATTTAAGTGATCGTCACCATGACCGCTCTTCACTGTAGATGACAGCATTCAGCACGTGTTTAGCACTTCAACAAGTGCTCAATGCGGTAAAATAGAAGTTTCCGATGATTGACAGGAAGCTTTCATAAGTGGCATATGCTGACGATATCGTTATGCGACTCATGACTACGATGAACTACAAAGCATGACCGAAGATAGGGGCGGCAGCGATACTCATTTTGACGCGTGCGGTTGCGCGCGCGTGCGTCGCCAGGGCGGAGTCCTCGCTGCTCCGCCTGCGGATACGACGAGTTTTGTGCTAACGTTCCGAGACTGGGCCATCTGAAGCGCTAGTATGTGTGCAGATAGAGGCACTGGTGGGCAAAACGTGGGTATAAAACTGTAGAACGACTAAACCTCGCCTTGTATAGTGGTATAAAGTGAGAGTATTGTGGTGTACTATCGAGTGTAATCAGTTTCGGTAGTAGCCAACGATTCGAACACCGTTCCATATCAGGTTTTGCTGTGCAATCATGGCCCTGAAGTGCCGTATAAATAGGAACGTTGTGAGCGAATAAGGACAACGGCTGCTTCTCATGTAGGCATGGAGAGAGTGTCTGCTTCCCGAATGGGCATAGAAATCTACCACTCTGCCAAAAACAGCCAGCAGCGGCACTCACTTATGCATCCCCTTCCTCTACACTTCCCTTACCTTATAACTAGTACCGAAGTGGGTAGCGGTAGTTGTGGGGTTTCGGTAACGGGTTAGCTAGAAGATGGCACGGGGTCCTGACCTCCCCTTTAGGCTGTCCGGTAGGCATTTCTTTGGTAGAATACTATGTATGGATTTTGTTTTAATTGTGTCATGCCATGCAGATAAATTTGATGAAATAGTCCTGTTGGTTGAATCTGGCTAATATCCTAGCGCAAGGATATCCCACCATATATTATAGTATAATAGTGCTCATTAATCGAGTGGCACTAAATGACGTAATATTAGTGGAGGAGGGAAACCTGGTAAAAGTTTTTGATAATATTTTTTGTTAAAACTTCAAAACTTTTGTTAATTCAGGATAATTTATTGACACCTCTCTTTTCTTCTCACTGGCTCAAAGTTCTAAAGTACATGACATATTCATCCAAAACTATCAATCATAGCTCTAAGCCTGACAACTGTTTCACGATTTAGCGATTTCTGATGAAAAACTGGCAGGATTAAACTTGCAGGTCCAAATAGGAAACTTAATGCAATCTGTAAAGAATTTTAAAATTTTGGAAACACCAAAAGCCGATGAAAGTTTAGTATGAAAATAAAATGAATCTGATGACGGTAAAAGCACCCAAATATCAGTAGACAATGTAGTGGAGTAGGTAGCCTATAAAAACTTTTCGCACAAAAATTGGACTCTCTGTGGGCAAATGAGACTCCTCTTTTCTCCCTAAAAGGATTTTTTACCTGTTTAGGCCTTACATATAGTTCAGACCTCAAACCACTCCTGAGCACTCAGGAAGCTCTTACTTCTTAGCTTAAGAAGACATATCCCGTTCCACCATAACTGTGTCGCATTCTCTTGCTCAGGCGAAACGGTTCAGCGATAGTTTGAGACTTGCCTTCGCGCTGTAGCACGCTGGGCGCATCGTGCAACTCGTACGCATCCCTTCCATAAGGGCCTGTTCATACTTCGCTCATCGTGCGCAGCGCGCGGAAGAATGAACAGGCGACAGCAGCGACAAGAGCGACTGTAGCGAGAGCGCCGGCGCTCGAGTATGAATACTTTTCCGCGGCGTACGCTCGGTTTCAATCGATTTGCATGCTTTGCACGGGCGACGAGAGCAACGAGAGCGCAGCGAGCCTAGTGTACGCAGCCCATGTGGCGTGCGCAGAACCGGCAAGTATGAACAGGCGACAAGAGCGACAACAGCGACTGGAGCGACGGCGCCGGCGCTCGAGTATGAACACTTTTCGGCGTCGGGTGCTCGGTTTTAATCGATATACATGTTTTGCACGGGCGACGAGTCACTTTTGTCGGCGGAGAGTCGTTGGATACACCGCCCCCAGAAAGGGGCGGGGCGAGGGGCGCGCCGAGGACAAGATGTCCGGGCCTTCACATGGAGGCATCGCATTTCTAATCACTTCCCTTGGCCCTGCAGCTCTATTCCTGAACTGATTTCGTTCTTGAGACAAGAGTCAGAATGTCGTTCACCATATTTGAAGGAAAAGAGTTTTCAGGTGCAGCGCCAAGGCTTTCTTCAGGTCCCCCCCATTGCTCAATACGAAGGCGTCGTCCGCATTTTCCGACAAGTACAGCAACATCTTCAGAGTTGACAACATCTGAAAAATGATTTCAGAGTTCCCCGTGATGCGCTTCCCAATCGTCTGCTATCAGATGTTAGGTTTTTGGACGATGTCACGCCAATTAGCGACGGCTTCGCGCGCAGCAAACTTGTCCCAATAGGGCGGCGCGGGTAGGGCGGGATGTGGGCGGCGGGCAGCACGGTGTACCGAACGACTGCTCCCCACTTTTGTCGCGAAGTGTGAACAAGCCCTAACTAGAGGTACCCCTTGCTGCAGCGCCGCGCCGCGACTCCACGCGTGGCTGCGAGTGAGTATCGTTGCTCGCAGCCGCCGAAGATCTTGCAAAGGTATCAGGTCAAGTCCGATTAGAAATGACTTACGCGAAAACCATGTGCATGGAACTCGGTAGACTAACAAATGACACGGAAGGGGATGTAATAAAAGTTAACGAATGATGTACAGAATATTCTTCAGCGTTTGTCCCGTTACATGGCGAGGTCCGCTCTTCTACATTTTGTCAGATATCGGCGCGATACCAAACTTTTGCCAATAGCTTCGTTACGGATGGGGTCCTGGTGGATGACTTCTGCCATCCTGCGCAGCACCTTCGTCTCCAATACGCTGAGGCGACGCTGACCTTCCGTTTCCTTTGTCGCAAGGCAGCACTTGTCCCAATTTTAGTATAAGTTTAGGATTGAACTATGGGTGTACGTCAGTACAGAGAATCTGTAGAATGCGTCAACAAATTTATCTGCCTAGGACAGCTCTTATCGACCCCGCTCAATCCATAAAAGTGATCCAGAAAACGATTCAAGCAGAAAGAGCAAAGAGCCTACTTTGAGCACCTACTGTTTCTTCGTTTTAAGAAAAAGAGAGTCGTTAACTACGTGCTCCCTGCAGTTTTATACGGTTGGGAAATATGGACATGGTCAAAAGAATCCGCTACGAGACTACTATCCGCCCAACGAAGACTTTTCTAAAAAGCGATTCTTGGTGTTTGTTTAGGCGATAAAGTATGGTTAAAAGCTTTCAGCCACAGATCGGAACTCAAGGATTGGGTTCGCCATGCACTCAAAATGGAAGAGGTTGTTCGCAAATGAGCTCTCCAGGACCGAACTTCCTGGAGATGCACTGCACCCGATTGGATACCTGATAAAAACGGAGTAAAGGAAGACCAAGAACGAGATTGTTGAACGAGATCGCAAGATGCAAACGGACAAAGACAGAAGAAGTCATGAGAAATTGGATTGCTCTGGAAGAATACAAACAATAACGGTGAAATTATCATAAGAAGCACATAGATACCTGTTTGCGCCGTTGCGATAAGGGAGATGTAATAAATGAGTAAATAAATAAAGTAACCAGTTCGATAATGCGGTGCTGTGTTTGTGACTCACAGCAGTACGGTAGTACTTTGGTCATATCGACTGCTACAGTACTCCCCACATGCCATTTAGGTAATCGTCATCCAAGTCTATTTCTTGATAACTTGGGTGACTGTCATCGAGGTTGCAAGCGATCAAAGCTCTAGCGCCAGCCCGGACTCGAACTCGAAGGAATGATCTCCTAAGCTTCAAGAATACAAAGAATCCTTAAAGTGAAGAAACACTGCACAATATAATTCCTAATAGTCATCACTGCCAAGTCAGGGCATTACTAATTTGTATAAATACCATTTATAGTTTGGGCGCGTGTAGCGCAGACGGTGGACGTGTCCGCTGTCGCGAGCACCCAATGCAAGGTTCTTGGCTCGGATTTCCCGCTGAGGACAACCAATGCTTCCTATTCTCCGGTGTCGGTCGATTGGTACCAGGTTTATCTGGGAAGAATAAAACACTGATTTGTCCATCGGCTGGCCCCGTAAGTCATTTGGTACACCAAATACGCATTCAGACTTTATCTACGATATCCCATAGATGTACAATGCATGACCAATAGGTATTGACTAGTACCCTTAAGGCCCCCACAGAGTTCTGCGGCAGCGCCGCGGCCCTATGCTTAACCATAGGGCAGAGACGCAGAGCTCGCCGCCTATCCTTAACCATAGCGGCGAGCGGCGTTGCCGCAGAACTCTGTGGGGCCTTTAGGCCCCGTTTATACTTCGTCGCGGGGCGACGCGACGCCACGTATAGTGGCCATATTGATTGTGCGACGCGATCGATCAATTTGGCCTCATTGCGTGGCCATCGCGTCGCGCCGCGACGAAGTATAAACGGGGCCTTACAGACGTATCCTTCGCTGAAGTATCTGTCCAGGGCAGTCTGCTATGCAGACAATAGTCAGCAAGCATAATACCAGGACAACCAGCTGAGCTCAGCAACAACGGGTATGGCTGCTACCGGTGGTCATATTCGTGAGATTTCCTCTTTTTTTGATTTCCATCTCATGAGAAATATCGATAGAGTCGATCGACAACGACCAGCTGATCGATATTATTTACCTGCTGTAAACTCTGTCTATCCGTCATTGGACATCGTGTGATTGCGACATGAACGTTCCCGGCTTCCCACGGGAAGCGACCAGGTAAGAGAGCGAGGCGGAGGAGAGGGGCGAGAGATGATATCGCATATCTCCCGCTCCCGCCACTTCACGAATCCGGCTACTGATGTCCGGCCTGCCCGTGTTCGCTATCGATCGTCGCGGGCTCCCTGCACCCTGCCCCGCCGGGCTGGTCTATACTTTCGTCGACTTGTCGAGCGGCTGCTTGCGCGGGGCGCTGACCTTCCTCGCTCTCGTTCAATCATTACTCGGGTTCTCAAGCACAGCCTTTTCGCTCCCTTGCCTTCAATACAGCCGGCTGCAATACAGGAGGAAGCGAGCCCCGAATTGACTCGCCTGAGCCTCGGTTAGCCATTACAGCACGACATCAGCTGGAGCGGCGCAATTGTATACTCCTGTATGTCCAACTCGTATACACCTATGGTACTCAAATATGGCAGTTGTAATTGATAAATCGTGTGGTTCTACTGTTAGCAGTACAGAAGGAGGAATGTGGTGACTCCTCAACAATTTATGTTGTGGCCCGAATGTAAACGTGCGTGACAGGTTGGTTGTCGTGTACAACTGATGTTGTTGATGGCTGTTGCTACCGTGGGGTATGTTTTCTCATATCAGTACTGAAGGGTCAATCCAGCGCGCTCGTAATTCACCCAATGGCTAACGTGCAGTGCGGGAGTGCATCAGTGTAGACGGACTTTCTCGCTGCTAAGGAGTAAAAGGCTACTACGTGGGCCTCTATATCGAGGAGGGACGTGATCTAATTTCATCTTTGTGCCCCCAATTTTCCCCGGAACTTTGAATTCCATGGTTGCCTCGTATGCTATCGAAGCGAATGGGAGACTCCGTTCAAAAGAGCATGTTTCCTCGCGAGCGGGGACACCGATTCGCAACATTTTCGAGATAGTCGTTATTTTCGCGCTCCTCGTCAAAACCCTACAAGGAGCACTCCGAGTGGGATGGTGCTCAGTCTACGCACACAGACAGAGGCAACTGTATTTCAGACCCACTTTATGAGGCTTCGCCTAATACAGTTGACATAAGTAGCCAGCCAGTGAATAAGTCAGTACTTTATCCCTACAAAACTAGAGGCTTCTTTATGGTCTGGGAGCGATCTGAGCCAAGTAGCCAGCCAGTGAATAAGTCAGTACTTTATCCCTACAAAACTAGAGGCTTCTTTATGGTCTGGGAGCGATCTGAGCCCTAAACGTTGTCTTCCAGACTGCTTAGACCACACCCATCCGTTTCACTACCCCTTTTCAGAAGTTCAGGTGCCCTTCGCTTCCTCCGTTCGATGGTCACCCCTAGAAAATGCTGACCGAATAGGAACGTTAATGACATTCCATCGATCAGAGCCATATATTATCGAAAGGACAACTATCGTTGGAATGAATATATTTAGTACAGCCAACTCTCGCTAGATACTATAGTCATACCGTAGTCATTGGATCCATTCGTTCTGGGATTGGTTAATCAGCACAAACCACAAGGTGGAAAACTCATCAGCCTCATGCGAGTGTCTAGTCTAGAACCATGAACTTGCTGGTATTTCCAAGATCCGGGAAGTTCCGTACATCGCTGGTAGCCCCGCTACTGGTTCACCGAGCTGGATACGGTAGAAATTCCTTCCAGTAAGAAGTACGGAGCGAGCATATAGAGGAGGCTCGGCCGAGAACTTCTGATCACCTAACTAACTCCCGATCCGAGGCGTACCCTACTCTCTAGTTCATGATTAGGAGAGGCGTTAACGGACTTTACTAAAGGCTTGTATTTGTAAGAAGCGGTAGAAAAACAGGCTCAAAGTAACTGAGGATCGGGACAGGGACAACGGTCGGAGCTAGTCAATCCCTGTTTGGATTGCGCCATGCATTCTATTTCTGCAAGAGATTGGGAGGCAGATCTGATTGTGAGTTCTGAAAGTGTGTTCGACCTATGGCACGACGTGCTGTGGCCAGCCGATGGACAAGTCCGCTTTGCTTTGTCTCCTAACAGGCAAGTCTGGTACTAAGCCATCGATTCCGAAGGGAGAGCAGGCAGGTTTAACTACCCAGGTTTGAGGTTTCTATTCGCCGACACCCGAAGAGGAACGGTATTTCAAGCTACACATCAGGTAATCTTTTAACACTCACAAGGGTGTTCCTACCTACCGAGAAATTCCGGAATAGCCCTTATTTCATTTGTTCAATATTTTCCTACATCCCTACAAGGGTAGGAACGAAACGGATGCGAGATTTTGTTTTTTCCTTATCTTTTTAACTTCGTTTCCAATCTGGCCAAGATCCGAACAAAGAACCTTGAATTACAGTGTTTGCAGCAGTCTGCCGCTCCGCTGCCTCTCTGAGCACAATATAAACATAATATGTGTTGGGTTTTAAAGTCCTCAAAATTGGGTAACTAAACCACCGAGGAACTAGGAAAAATAGAACAGAAAAGACAAGGCGACTTAGCTATTCGGAAGAACACCATAATATTGTCGTGAAAAAACATGGCTTCGGAGTCAGCTCTGACTGTATGATCACAATATGATTTGAATCGAAAATACCTCAAACTTGGGTAATTAAACCGCCAGAGGAACTGCAGCAAATGGAACAGTAAAACGTAGCTTGGCAGTTTAGAAGTGCATCTTACCGCTATTACGGACGTACCACTCCGACTTGGGAGTAAACACAAAAACTAAACAAAAAATCAATGAAAAAGAATAATCCGAATGAAATTGCTAGAAATTTTGAAGGCTAAAGGCAGGACTTCACAATGATTCAAATAAAAATTTTCAAGGCTAGAAGTACTAGATTTTAAAGCCATTCAAGTTGCAACATTCGCTTTACCTCTCTGACCACAATATGAATTGAATCCGAAATACTTCCAACTTAGGTAATTAAACCACCAGATGAACTACTGGAAAATGAAATAGAAAAAATAACTCAGGGTAGCAGTTTAGAAGAACGCCTTAACGCTATTACGGACGTACCACGGCTTGGGAAGAAACATGTAAGCAAACAAGAAATCAATGAAAAAGAAGAATCCGAATAAAATTGTTAAAAAATTTCAAGGCTAGAGGAGCAGGATTTTAAAGTGATCCAAATGGAAATTTTGAAGGCTAGAAGTGCTAGATTTTAAAGCCGTTCAAGTTGCAACATTCCCTCGAATTCTCTGACCACAATATGAATTGAATGCGAAATATCTCAAACTTGGGTAATTAAACTACCCAGCGACAGTTTAGCTGTTCGCAAGACTCTTGTTATGGACAAATCAGGCGTCATAATAAAAACAAAAACAAAAGGAAAAACCAGTAAAAAGAAAAATTCAAATAAAACTTATGAAAATTTTCAAAAAATGTGGAAAAATATTCAAAGATAAAAATTAAAGAATTTTAAAAATACCTTGAACAGCAGGAAGACCAAAAAATCTCACCAATGAATGCCTGCGTGCCGAAGATCTCCACCTGCGGATAGGTGTATGTAGACGGGCTTTCTGGATCGTAGAGCTTCAAGAACGCAAGAAACGCGGTGTTCATGTCGCAGTACGGCTCGCAGAGATCACGGAACTCATAGCTGCGTCCTCGAACCACCACGGAGACGTTGTCCTGCAGATGCTTCGTGAATTCGATGAGACGATGTCGATGCGGATCACGGAGAAGCGATCCACCATCGCTGGCCGAGACCATCACGTACGACGGGTCAAGGGTGCCGTTCTGAAAAGGGCTGCATTTTTCCTTATTTCAAGAGAATTTTTAACAAAAAAACATGCTGACTGCTGGCTACCAGCCTGTGACCAGCTGCCTCTTGGCGAAAACAAAAAATCCATCAAAAGTTCATTTTTTACGGACTATATGTAGGTAAGGTTCGAATCTCACCTGAAGCCCTTCCTGTCTTCATTTCCTTTATTTATTAAAAGCATGATGAAAAATACTATTATAGCCGTTGCCAGACGTCAAGGGGTACAGTTTCACATTTGACCAGCTGCCCACATAACGTGCAAAAACCTACGGAAATTCCTCACTATGAACCAAAGTAAAGTGCATGGCGCATCCTTGTCTAACAACACAACAAACCGCTGAACAAGCTTTACTTGAATGAAACCTCAGAATACAGAAATTTCATGCTTGAAGGCAAAGAAATGAATTAGACCAGTAGAGTTGAAATACCAATGTCAACGTCCAATAGCAGCTTTAGGATACGCCATGCATTCAATTTCGCGGAACGCAGCGAAGGCTACTTGTAAGCGTACCGCGTAGCGTCTGTGAAACGATTTGCGATGGCCACTTAGTAGCCTGGATGCGGAGTCGAACCTGTCTTATCCATTGCCTCACAGCTGGGGACTCCTTCGGCAATTCAGACTATGGTCGAAGAATAAACGATTTAAATCAGTTTCTTTAAGCCTCAAGTGGCTGGTATCGAGGTTGTGAGCTGTCATAACGATGTATTGTTGCGATCAAAACTTCTAGCGCAAGGCGGGGGACTGGAACCCGTCCCTCTAACTGGGCGGGAATGCTCTACGCCATTACACCACCGGCGCCGTTTGATCGAACGCTACATCCTCACTTCATGGGACTGATCAGCACCCACCCGTATCCGGGATGAGCTGGCCGCTGATATAGCATGGAACCAGTTAAGCTGGTGGTCTTGATAGAAACGATTTCTATCAATCGTATACAAATATATAGTTTCTATCAAGACCATCAGCTTAACTGGTTCCATGCTGATATCAGCGGCCAGCTCATCCCGGATACGGGTGAGTGCTGATCGGTCTCACGAGGTGTGGATGTTGCGTTCGATCAAACGGCGCCGGTGGTGTAATGGCGTAGAGCATTCGCGCCCGGTTGGAGGGAGGTGCGGGTTCGAGTCCCGCCTTGCGTTAGAAGTTTTGATCGCAACAAAACATCGCAACAAATGGTTGGTTAGGCAAGGAATAGCTGGATATCTCCTAGTCGGAGGGGGTATATGGTGGCTTACGCCTCCATTCACAAGCATGGATTTTTTCGAGAACTTTGGTTGCTGTTCCATGGTGCAAGGTCCTCATTCATCGGTACATCCGCGAAGGTGAGCAGCATTGCTAGGTGTGAGCGCGCCAGTCAATAATAACCAGGCGGAGCACAGACCGAACACGGGTACCGACTGTACACACACCCTCTCTGAATGACAGGCCCATTCAGTGCGGTCTGATTGCATGGGCGTTCCAATCTCATAATGCTGCCCGTCTTCGGACATATACCCTTTTGTTTATTTTTATTTATTTATTTATATATATGCCTCCTGATTGGTGGAACGTCCCATCTGATGTGAAGCATTCCGTCGGCCACAACACTCGCATGTCCCCCATCTTGATCGGTTAAAACTTAGGGAAAATCGATAATATCAATCTATATAGGGCGCGTGGAACGCAGTCGGAGGAGGCGCCGGCTGTCGTCTGCACCCGATACCAGGTTCCTGGTTCGGATTTCCCGCCCAGGCCAACCAAGCCTTCCATCCCTCCGGGGTCTGTGAATTGGTACCAAACTCGTCTGATACCAATTCACCGACCCCGGAGAGATGGAAGGCTAGAGCGCTGACTTGTTCATCGGCTGGCCATCGCAAGTCACTGTATGGCCAAATACGCATTCAACTGCCTCCACGACATCCCGCAGAAGTAGAATGCACGGCGCATCCCAAAGAGATTGAATAACGCCGTCCTTTATCCTTTATCCTTATCCTTATCAATCGATATGGATTGCCTTCCCCTGCTGTCTGGGAAATCAAAATCGATCTATATTGATTGTATTCCGTTCCTGCGGTTAAAGCCTCCCGTCGACGATTATAATCACTAAACTCCTACCCTGATCGGTTAAATCTGAGGGAAAATCGATAACATCGATGGATATTGATTGCCTCCCTTGCCATGAAATCCTTCCTTCAACGATCATCTCAATCTCCAGGGACGTTGGACGACATCATCGGCACGTCTTTTGAATCCCCAGGCACGTAGAAGATGTTTGGATATTTTCCGCTAATTTCTGCTATTTTCCGCAGTTTCATGAATAATTTCCTCCCGATTTCCCCCTTTTATGACTCATCGCTTAGCGGATTATTAAGTAGTGTGATTATTTATTTATCTATTTAACCTCAGGGATTTGATTGTGTGGCACTGGACGACGTACGCAGCTGATACTTTACGGTTGCCCCTCCCGACTAGGATAGATTCAAATATCTACCTAAGCCGCTCCAGCAGTCCATAAGGCAAAATTTTTACTTCAGTCACCGCGATACGGTAGTGCAAGTAATAATGACAGATATTGATCGCGCACGCGGCCTAATCGATATTGGCAACACTTTCATGCCGCGCCGCGCGGCAACCGAAGTATACACCGCGCTTAAAAGAAGCTACAGACCTCTTGAAGGACTAAGAACTCGACTGCTTATTTCACCGTGCTCTACGCTCTGGCGCAGCGGAAGAGTGAGCCGCCAGGGTTTGGATGAATCGACTCAGCTATAGAGAGATCGATTCTCGCCAGGACCTCTGTTTCTTCCGCGGCTCAACTTCTACCGCCTAAAGTGCCCTGAAACCTTGAGGATCTCTTGTGTATCCATTAGAAAAGGATGACGACGTTCTCCTCCCTCTGTCTTGACACCATCGTCATCGTCGGTGAGTAACGGACAAAAATTCTCAACGAAAATTCCAAAAAACCGTCGACGCTCTGACAGTCGTGAAGGTCGAGACAATGGGCGCCGTGTTGCTGATGGACAATAGCAGCCGGTAGTCGTCGTCAACGAATTAGCTCACGTTCACGTTCGTCGAAAAATAAAAATGCGAGGAAGCCGTCGCGCGCGGCAGTAAAATGATCGAGCGAGACACTTGTGGGTTCTTTCGACGACGCTAATGGTATTCAGTGAACTCCTGATGTTGAACGACGAAGTCAATGGGCATTCTTTCCGAACCTGCGACTAATGGACAGCGTTTAATGGAAAGTAGCAGAAAGTGACGAAAAAGCCATGAGGAACTGCAGGAGAAGGCCCACGTTGTGACGAAGACGACTCCGAAACTCCTGGCGGTCAACTGCGGGTGAAAATTTGCGTTGGCGGCGTAAGATGACGTGCAGTCTGTGTAGTTGCACAATAATCACCAAAATCGCCACCCAAAAGGTTTAAACATTTGGTTTCTTTGCGAACTAACTGAGTATAAAGGAAACACAAGGAATTTGGAAAAAATAACAGAAACGGAAAACAACGTGGAGAGAGGCAGAGAGGAAGCGTTAAAGGAAACCAGTTTGTACATTGATTGGATTGAATATGGAGGTCCCGCTATGAATGCCTTTTTCTTGCACGAATACTGTACTGTTTAAAGCCATGAGAAACTGCTCGAGGAGCTACACACGCCTAAGCTATGGAGAAGATGATTCCGAAACTCCTAGCGGTCTACTGCGGGTGATAAATTACGATGGCGGCGTAAGATGACGCGCACTGTGTGTAATTGCACAATAACCGCCAAAATCGGGTCCAAAAGGTTTAAACATTTGGTTTCCTTGCAAAGGAGCTGAAGTGTAAAGAAAACGTGGGGTATTTGAAAGGAACGAACGAAAAACTCGAAAAGCAAGGCAGAGAGAAGCAGAGAGGATGCGTTCAAGCAAACCGGTCTGCATATTGATTGGTCTGAAGGTATAGGTCCCGCAGCGAACGTCACTGAAACTAAAAGGAACACTTCAGTGGTGCCACTGAACTACAGGAGGAAAGCCGTTCATCAATGTGCAGAATTCATCTCAACTATCGGCGAATCGCATACGACGAGTAACTACCCTTTGACTTGATCGCAAGTTCATCTACTGTTGACCGTCAGGTGTTCCATAACGATACTCGCCCCACTCTGCTCAATCGTCCTACATAAGCGTCAGTGATTAATCTGGTTCGAATCCGGCTCCAGGCTAGTATTTTCGCAGTCCGTAAGCGCCCATTTGACCCCGTCTACTCCATAGTTGTCTCAGGATGGGAGCCTTTAATCGCCTGTGGTCTCATAGAAATCCTATCTTCTCATAGTCCATTTCCACGTTTAAGGAAAGCATTAAATATCGCGAAAAAGTGGAAGACGTGGCGCATTCCGAAGAGGTCGAATGACTCCCATTAGTGCACTCCGGACTGACTGGTGCAGGAGAAACGCGTGGAATGCAGAAGGTGAAAAATGTGATCTGTAGCCGAATGTGAAGAAAAGGGGACGAGAGCAGAACGGCAAGATCGGTTCATCAACAGAACTGCGGAAATGTAGACTGGTGTTGGCGGCACGGGAGAATTCAGATGAGACATCAGCCGTTGTGTACACCCCGGGCCCGAATCGATTCATGGTTCAGGTCCCGCCTGAGGCAACTGAGCATTCTGTCACTCCGCGCTTGGCGACTGGGTGCCAAGCGTGTTTCTGAAGGATGGATAGACGAATTGTTCGTGCTAGCGCAGTTGGAGGAAAGGAAGCTCTGGCAGTGGCGCTCGTATCGAGGTCCTAAGTTTGGGCTCCGCCTAGGCCGACCAAGCATTCCCTCCCTCCAGGGTGGGTTAGTTGGTACCAAGGCTGGATAAGAATAATACAGACTTGTCGCCTATTGCGACATTCTCGCGATCATAGGACGATTTCGTAGGATATTGAAAAATTTCCTTCCCTTAGAGCTTTATCCGATTGTGTCGCTATGCAAACAAAAAACTCCTTATAAAGATGTTTTGTTGCGATCAAAACTTCTAGCGCCAGGCGGAACTCGAACCCGCACCTCCCTCTAACCGGCCGGGAATGCTCTACGCCATTACACCACCGGCGCCATTTGATCGAACACAACATCGACACCTCGTGGGACCGATCAGCACCCACCCGTATCCGGGATGTTGCGTTCGATCAAACGGCGCCGGTGGTGTAATGGCGTAGAGCATTCCCGCCCGGTTAGAGGGAGGTGCGGGTTCGAGTTCCGCCTGGCGCTAGAAGTTTTGATCGCAACAAAACATCGTTATGACAGCTCACAACCTCGATACCAGCCACTTGAGGCTTAATGAAACTGATTTGAATCCATATAATAAAGAGTCATATGGGAAGATTCACATGGCGCTCTTCTATGTTTCCTCTTTTCTATTCTTTATTCTCTTGTTGGATGTTATTAACACCTTCTATTGTGTACTTGCGAAAAATAAAGTTTTGGTTTGATTACCCAAGTTTGAGGTAAACTGTGTCCAACGACTGGTGTATGGGTGTACCGATGAACGTAAACTGATACACCGACAATTTTTGCACGCTATCATGCAGGCTTTAGACTTTCCGAAAGCTTCACTGGCAGCAGTGCTGTGCCTGTTCTTACAGTGTTCACATTTTACCGGGACATTTTGTATTGTGAGACCGTTCACGATGATTTGGGAAAGTAGAATGCATGGCGCATCCAGGAATGACCTTCAGTCCTCGACTCTACATGGCGAGACGACACGCGCTTCAGACTAGGAATTCTCGCCTGACAAAATGGCCTCATCATTCAAAATGTTAAGTGCAAATAGGGACTGAAAACGCAGAGCCACAGCGACACTGTGGGGAAGTTTGGAGGCATGGCGCAACCCAAGGTGACCTGCTACTTCCATAATCACCCTTTCGTCAGAAAGGAGGTATGACACGACCACTCTGCCGTCGGAAGTGTAGAATTTGTTTCTCGCTCCCCTACACCCACATGGTGGTTACGCCTACCTAACCTCTGTGAACGGAAATGACGCATTAGACGCGCCTCAGTCAGCTCTTTGAAGGTCGGTAGATGGTTCCGGAAGAAAAATCACGTGTGGGTGTTTGCCAGGGACGTCTAGAAGGCCACTCCTAATTATTAAAGGTGAGATCGTGTCGTGGTAAGAGGCACCACATTTCACGCGTGGGTTCCACCTGCGCATAGACCATAGATTGCTTCTTGGATCGCTCCTGGTTGGGAGAGGGGCAGCACTAGGGTCACAGTTGCGTTTAATATCCCCGAGACCATACTTTCTGAATTCGTCAGAAAACCGTCGCATCATTCTGCAGTGGTTGAAGCTCTGGAGGAAATTCAAGGGAAAAGATGAATAGAGAAAACACCGTCCGAACACTTCAGATTAGTAATGATCAGGCTTTTCGCCTTCTGGATGGATGTTTTATTTTTTCATTTTAAAGACTCCGCCCCAAAAATCATTCAAATACGTCAGACTACCAACGCAAGTCAAAAGTCAAAGTCAGTCAAAGTCAAAAATAATTGGAAAATGAGAAAAGAAATAGTAATGAGCAGAGAGTCAACTACGAAAATCAGTCAGTCCCCCTGCAATTTAGAGCAAACCTAGTGAAGATTAAAACACGAGTGACTGCAGAAATGCAGCCAGCCATTAAAAAAGGCGATTAAAAGTTTAAAAAGGATATCAGGCTTATACTGTTTCAAAATTATATTTATACTATGACTTACAATAGCTATAAAGTTCTGTATACAGATGATATTCAAGATAACTGTAAATATAGATATTATACTATAATATCATGCTCTATAATAACGCGCTAAGCGATGAGTCATCCTATCGATCGGCGGCGCCGCAGAAATTAGCGGGGGGAAAATCGGGGAGGGGAAGAAAGTTAAGACACGAAAATAGTGAAAATACCCAGACGCCTTCTCCCTCCCTGAGAACTTCCGCCCTGGAGCAATTGAGGCCGCTGAACACGAATCTGAAGTTCGTTTGTGAAGTATCGATCGCAATCAATCGATATTAATCAAACTATAGATTTTTTGTGGATGTCGTCCAGGCGGTCCGAAACTTTAGCCCTGGGGTAGTCGAGGTCACTGAAAGCAAATCTGAAGTTCGTTTTCGAAGTATCGATTACCACCAATCGATACTGATCAAACTATCGATTTTTTGCGGATGTCGTCTAGGCGGTCAAAACTTTAGCCCTGGACGTAGTCGAGGTCCCTCAACACGAATATGAAATTCGTTTTTGAAGTATCGATTACCATCAATCGATACTGATCAAATTACGTGACGCGAAAATGGCGGAAAATTCCCAAGCGTCTTCTACGTGAACATGAATCTGAAGTTTAGAGATTTAGAAGACGTGCGAAATACGTCGCATGACGTGCATGGAACTCAGAAGACGTGCCAAAGACGTCGCTCAACGTGATTGTGGATTCAGGTAGACGTGCCGAAGACGTCGTTCGCAAAGGGGGATCATTGAGGGGGACCAGTACCGGTAATGGGTGACCGTTTCACTAAGGAAGGACCAGTAGTGAGGAACCAATTAATCGTCCTGTCATACTATACACTGTACGTACTGCGAGCCTTTTGTACTCCCAGGTACTTGACACTTGTATTCTATATTTGGTTAATTATTTACTGACAAATAGTTACTATTTTTTAGTAATATTTAATACTTATTTATTTATGCATTTTAGTGCTAGGAATTAATCTAGCACTAAAAAAAATCTCACCTCTGAGAATTCTTAGCGTTCTATCCTCCCCCTTTTACCTACGTTTTATCCTTAGTTTTCCCATTTTGTTTTTTTCTCATTCTTGACTAATTTTCTGCCTGCAATTAGACAACTGTAATTACGTGTTTTTCAAACTTCTATGCGACGTATTCAATAAATAAATAAATAAATAAATAAATAAATAAGATTTACAAGTAAAATAATGGACTCCCTCAAGGCGGAAATTTCAGTCGATTATTAGCAGGGAGCAACTCCTTCTGAATTCTTTACCCCTAACAGTCGACATTTCTGCGTCTGTTGCCGATCCGACCTCTTCTTCTGATTTCGTCGCCTCTTTTTCGACTCTCGCTACAGATCATATTTTTCACCTTCTGCATTCCACTCGTGCTTCTCTTAAACCAGTCGGTCCGCTGTAGTAATGAGAGTCGTTCGATCCCTTTGGAATGCGCCACGTCTTCCACTTTTCGCGATTTTTTATGCTTTCTTTAAACTTGGGTATGGACTAGACGAAGATAGGTTTTCTATGAAACCATGGACGATTAAAGGCTACTCTGCCCTCGGACAATTTTGTAGTAGACGGAGTCAGATGGGCAATTCCAGAGTGCCAAAATATTTTTTGCGTGGAGCCGGACTCGAACCTGATTGATTTACTCACGCTTATCTAGGTCGATTGAGCAGAGCTGTGGAGAGTGTAGTTCTGAAACACCTACCGGTCAACAGTAGATGAACTTGCGGTCAAGTCAAAGGGTAGCTACTCGTCGTATGCGATTCGCCGATAGGTGAGAAGAGTTTCGCCCACTTATGAACGGCTTTCATCCTCTAGTTCAACGGCACTAATGAAAGTGTCCTTTGAGTTTATTGTAAGCTATGGGCATTCGTTGCGGGACCTACACATTCAGACCAAGTAATTCGCAAACTGGTTTCCTTGAACCCACTCTCCTCTTCTCTCTGCGTTTTTTTTCGAGTCTTTTTTTGCCCAATTTTTTCAAATTCCTTGCGTTTTCCTTATGCTTCGGCTCCATTGTAAAGAAACCAAATATTCAAATCTTTCGGGTGGCGATTTTGGCCGTTATTGTGCAATTACACAGACTGCACGCGACCTTACGTCGCCATTGCAATTTGTCACCCGTAGTTGACCGCTAGGAGTTTCTGAGTCATCTTCATCACAGCGTAGGCATCTAATGCGCACTTCTTCTCCCATTTTCTGGCTTTCATGGCTCTTTCGTCATTTTCTGCTCCTTTCCATTAAATGCTGTCCGTTAGTCGCTGGTTCCGAAAGAATGCCCATTGATGTCGTCGTTCAAGTCGTTCCGCTGTAGTAATGAGAGTCGTTTGATCCCTTTGGAATGCGCCACGACCTCCACTTTTTCGCGATTTTTTTAGCTTTTTTGAACGGGAGGGGCTATATAAAAATAGGATTTCTATGAAACCACGGATGGCCAAAAACTCCTCCGTCATCAGAGTAGCATACGCCTGGACAAGGAAACAAACCTGTTTTCCATTTCCGCTTATATAGAAAGATGGAGCCCAGCTGCAGCAAGGGTAATTCTGAAACCCCTAGCGGTCAATTGCGGATGAATTTGCTGTGAAATTGAAGGGTATAGTTATACTATAGTTATTGAAGGGTACTATAGTTGTGCTCGAATGATCTATTCGCATAGGCATCCGAATGGATTACATTCGAGTTTGAGTATTTGAAATCGTGTATTCAAGAAATCGTGTTTTTCGGATGTACTCGATCTTGATGTATTCGAAATTTGAGCGCATTTATTCGAATAGCCATTCGAATATTCGGAAAAACCGACCAAATTTTCAAATTCAAAAATTCATTCGAGAAAGCACAACTATATCTACTACACCTCGTATGAGATTCACCGATAGGTGAGAGGAATTTCGCCCACTGGTGAACGGCTTTTCTCCTCTAGTTCAACAGCAATACTGAAGTGATGCTTTGAGTTTTAGTGCAAGATACAGGGATTCTTTTCGGGACCTTCACCTGCACCCCAATCAATATGCAAACTGGCTTCCTTGAATATTCGATATCTATTCCACTTCTCTCTGCCTTGCTTCTCTTGGTTTTGTTCGTTCCTTTCAAATTTCTCGTGTTTTCTTTATACTTCAGTCCGTTTGCAAAGAAACCAAATATTTATACCTTTTGGGTGACGATTTCGGCGATTATTGTGCAATTACACAGACTGCACGCGACCTTACGCCCCATCGTAATTTATCACCCGTAGTTGACCGCTAGGAGTTTCTGAGTCATCTTCGTCACAGAGTAGGCATCTAATGCGCACTTCTTCTCGCAGTTTCTGGCTTTCATGGCTCTCTCGTCACTTTCTGCTCCTTTCCATTAAATGCTGTCCATTAGTCGCTGGTCCCGAAAGAATGCCCATTGTCGTCGTCGTTCGTCGTCGTATGAGATTCGCCGATAGGTGAGAAGAATTTCGCCCACGTGTGAACGGCTTTCCTCCCGCACCCATGGTATCGTGATGAATCACTGACCTTCTCCTGTCCGATGGCCCCACAGCAAATCAATGAGGAAACCAACTGGGCGTTTCAATCCCTTCCACGATGTCCCGTAGAACTCGAATGCATGGCGCAAAAGTGGATCGACAGTGAAACAAGGCCGGCGCTAATCAATCCACTTATGGAACGCGCCATGCATTCAAATTCTTCAGAATCTTGGATATGCACTTGGTCTACGAAGCAATAGATAAGTGAGTTGACGTAAATGTCAGTGGTTCGATCTTCCCAGACGTGCCTATCCTCAATTCACAAGTTCGAATAGGAATAGAGTGCTCGGTTGGCCTGGGCGGGGTCAGAGACGGCTTCTATTCTGGAGGCGTGAGAAATATAGTATCCATTACGTCTAGAAATAGAACACAAGGAAATAATTGTTCTTCTTTAGGACGATTTCCAGTCGAGCACAAGTCCGCTTGCAATTCACCTCCTTGACGTCATGTGCTAGAAATCGAAGGCATGGCGCATTCTTAAGCCACAGGCGACTTAACTCTTTCACCGTTCTCCATCTCCCATACCTAGCTCGAAATACCAGAATAGGCACGCACAGAACTATGCGAAGAATCAGCTGTTAGAACGATGCAATTTGTTGCGATCAAAACTCTATCACCGGTCGGGACTCGAACCCACACCCTCAGTTTACCTCCACAATGATGCTGCAGCATTTCATCACCAGTTGATCAAAACATCCACACCTCGTGGGACCGATTAGCTAAGGACGACTTGGACCAATCACTTCTAATCTGGAGCATAGATTCTGGAGCGCCGATGGTGTAACGACGTAGTATCCTGCCTAGTAAGTAAGGGATGCAGGTTCGAATCCCGACCGGAGCTACTGGTGCTTCGACCGCGATATTTTTATACAGCTTACAACTTCAATAACAACCACTTAAGGGCTAAAAGTGACATGAATTAAGTCCGATGTTAACTGATCCACTTGCGGAATGCGCAACGCATTCTACTTCCACAGGATATCGTCGAAGCTATCGAAACGCTTAGTGGTTTGCACTACGGTACGACTTTCTGCGACGACTCGGTGGGTAGGTAATTGGTCTGTCATTCCGGTACCACTTCATTAGTTCATAGTCAGAAGGGACGCAAGGCTTGACTAGCCTGGGCGGAAGGCCTCCCAAGGCTAGATACAGCCGTGGTCTGCAGTATCATCAGCAGTACGGTAAGAATGCGAGCAGACCTGTGTTTTTAAGGGTCGTCTGCGAAGGAAGGGTCGGTCTGGTAGTTGCGATGCCCCATTGTTTATCTACGTGCGACGAATTGAAACTGCTGGAAACCACGAGACCCAGTCTCCTGTGATCGATACATCAGTGACTGACTGAACTTCCCGAACAAACATTGCCGCGAATTCCAGGCTCGAAGGGGAGAGCAGATACTGTCAGTCAGTTCAGGAGCGTAGAATTGTCTTCAGAGACATCTGCTCCCGACGTCAATGCGTCGTCGTCGTCGTCGTCGTCGTCGCCCGTAAGGACTTCTTGAAGACCATCTCAAGTTGGCAGTTCGAGGCAACAAGGCGGTTCGACGACTACGGTCACTGGTTGACAAGACAGAGGGAGTGTCAGGTGACACCTTTACTTCGTATGACAGTACATTAAGTAAGGTAGGTAGGTAGGTACAGTAAGGGTTTTACCAAACCACAAGTAAGGGCGTGTATAGCGCAGTCGGAGGAGGCGCCAGCTGTCGCATGCACCCGACACCAGGCTCCTGGTTCGGATTTTCCGCCCAAGTCAACCAAGTCTTTCATCCTTCCGGAGTTGGTGAATTGCACCAGACTTGTCTCGGAAGGATAAAACGTTGACTTAGTCATCAGCTGACCACTGCAACTCATTGTGTGGACAAATACGCATTCACGTCGCCTCCACGAAATCCAGTAGAAGTAGAATGCGTGGCGCATCCCAAAAGGGTTCGAGTAACGCCGTCCTTCATCCTTCATCCTTATCCTTTTACAAAGTACAAAATCAGGCATCAGTTTGGCTCCGGTCAGGAGTCGAACTCGTCCTCCTCCCCCGCTACATGATACAGCGATTCTCCAGTTAGGACGGCGGTTTATACTTCGAACGCTGCGATTATATCGCGGCTCCCGGCTGGTGATATTCCGCCATTAAAAGGTGAAATTAAGAATTTTTGCTCACAAAGAAAATTGAACATGTAACATCATCGGTAATATCGCGAGTTTCTCGCGATCATAGAATGATTCGCGGGATATTGTAAAAGAAGTTCGCTTTGAACTTTATCAGATTGTTGCGCTATACAAACAAAAAACTCATCATAAAAGAGTCATATGGGAAAATTCACATGGCGCTCTTCTCATGTTCTGTTTCATTTATTCTTCATATTAACTTCTTGTAGGATGTTTTAAGGACGTTCTAATGTGTATTGTATAATATTAGCATATTATAGAGTTTTGGTTTAATTACCCAAGTTTGAGGTAAACTGTGGTCTACGACTCGTGCATGTGTGTACCGAGGAAAACGGAACTTAAACTGAACCACCCACTCTAGCTTAGGTAACAGGCGCCGCTTGAGCACCCAGAAAAAATCGATCGCTATTGATTCCACGCCGATCGATCCTCCTACAGCTGCGCGATTGTTTAGTGCAAAGGACATGGTTCTCTAAAACCTAGAGCGGTTTGTTCGACTAAGGCTTTCTACATGCCGTGTTAGCTACACCATTACACTGACGGCAGAATATTCTGCAGAATCAGAACGCATGGCGCATTCTTGTAGCCCAACCCTGATTGGATGAATTACGCTGTCGTTGATGTTTGGACGAAAAGGAATACATAGCAGAAATCCCATTGCAGTGCAGGAAAACAAGCGAAAGTCGGGATTGGCCAACACCAGTGGGATGCGCCATGCATTCTACTTCCACACCACGTTTAGTGAGCCTCATTGCGCAATAGGTAAGGGGACCTAAGTGGCACTGTGTTCGCTCCTGATTTCAGGCCATTCATGGTCTCCATTTCTGCTACGTCAGTTCGTACATGGGTGCTCCAGGTGGCTAAATGCCCTTTTTAATTAGTCTTCAGAAAAAAAGGTGCTGAAGTACAACGCACGGCTCATTCCTGATTGAATGAATTCTTTGTGCCTTCCTCTCTTAGCCAGTAAAACAATGCTTGGGAAGAACACAGTGGAACAGCGAACGGATAATCATTTCCACCTCCCCCTTTAGGCAACATAAGAAAGATAGAAGAAGATAAACAAGCCGTTCCATGCGGAAGATAAACAACCCGTTCCATGCGGATTGCGCCACGCATTCTTATGTGGGTTGTCATGAAGACATTTTGAACACCTACCTACCCCGTAATACGTCCTGAATAAGATTAAAGAAATAAATGATCTCGATTTTCTGACTCGACCAAGGAGGAAGGCTCAAACGACTCAGAATTGGTTACCTTTGTGGAGTGCGCCACGCATTCGATTTCTACAAGATATTTTGGAGACGCTGCTAGTAGATTTACATTGTTAGAAACAAAAATGGAGTTACATAGGCGAGTTTCTGCTTGTTCGAGTTGCTTAGCCCACATTGAAGGGGATCGTCGATAATTGAAGTCATGGGATACGCCATGCATTCTACTTCTTCCGTGTATTCAGGAGACAACTCAAATGCTCATTTAGCTCTACTACAGCTTGCCATGGCCAGCCGAAGCACATGTCGCGTAGGTGAGCAGCATTGGTAGTTGGGAGCGCGCCAGCCAATAGTAACCAAACAGAGCACAGGTCAAACACATGCCAGCCCATTAGGGTACCAACTGTACACGCCCTCTCTGAGTGACATGCCTATTCCATGCAGTCTGATTGGTTCAGGCGTTCCCACCCACCAATGCTGCTCACCTACGCGACATATACACCAGCGGATAAACACGATATTCTCTTAATGTGCCAAGCAATTCACACCTGGCTCAATGCGAAGTGATTTGCGCTTCCTCCCGCATGTAGGCCATATTGACGACAAGTATCATTAAAGCTACATTAACCAACCCAGGAGCAGTTTCTACAAAGAACGACCCCAGAGACGCAGCTCAGAGTTTCGTGTTTTCCATCACTCTCGTTTAGAAATCCGGTACTCTCTTCCTCCAATTAGGTTTTTGACCTACTTTTTTTAAAATCACTCAACCCTATATGTAGGCCGCATTAGCGACTAAGAGAGTGACTACATTAGCGACTCAAATGACTGCACGCATTGCCGGCAAACCGTCTCCACAAAGGATTTCCTCAGGGTTTCATGGATGCGAGGATTTCAGGGTCGTTTTCGCCTTCTAAACGTCGTTACTCTCCCTCTACCTAGAACCTGAAGCGCATTCCCTCCCACCTAGGCCACATTCACGGCAAGCACACACCTTCGAAAGCTACGCTACCCTACTGGATGCAGTTTCTTCGAAGGATTTTCCCAGGGTTTCAGAAATGGAAGCAATTCATGCTCGCGCTCGTCTTCATCTAAACCTTCAAGTCATGTAAAGTACATCTCCATCCAGATTCCTGAGCATGTAGGCCATATTAGCGACTAGCACCTCCGAAAGGTGCAATAACCTACCGGCTGCGGTTTCCTCGAAGAATTTTCCCAGGATTTCAGGAATATATAAAAATTGATGGTCGTGCTCATATTGACCTAAAACCTTTGAAGCATGATCTCTTCAGCCAGATTCTAGAGCGCCTCGTCTCTCATAGGCCACATTCACGACATGTACACACTTTCGAAAGCTACGCTGCCCTACCGGGTGCACTTTCTTCTAAGGGTTTCAGGAATGGAAACAATTCGTGCTCCTGGTCGACCTTTAAAACATGGATAGTCTTTCTGCAACCAGATTCTTTAGTGCCTTCACTCTCGATGTAGGCCACATTAGCGACCAGAATCACGAACAGCAACATTCCCTACCAGGAAGTACCCTTCACAAGGGATTTCTTCAGATTTTCTGATATGCGAGCAGTGCAGGGTCGTTGTCGCTTTCTAATCATCGTTTCTCTCTCTTTTACCAAATCTTCGAAGCGCCTCCTCTTCCCATGTAGTCCACATTCACGACTAGTATCTCTAAAAAGAACAATATCCTACTAGGTGCAGTTTCTTTGATGGATTTACCCAGGAACGGAATAACTAATGCTCGTGTCCTTATTCACTTAAAGCATGTACAGCATCCCCTCATCCAGATTCCAGAAGTCTCCACTCTCTATGTAGGCCACATTCACGACTAGTACATCGCTTCAAATCTACACTTTCCCACCGGGAAACAGTTTCCACAAAGGAGTCCGTCAGAGTATCACGGATGTGAGGATTTCAAAGTAGTTTTCGCCTCCTAACCGTTGTAGCTCTCCCCCTATCTAGAACTTGATGAGCGTTCCTCCCCATGTAGTCCAAATTCATGACAAGTATCTCCAAAACCCAACCGGATGGAGCTTTTTTTGAAGAATTTCCCCAGGGATGGAAACAGCTCATGCTGGTGCCCTTCTCCACCTAAAGCGCTTAAAGCATGTATATGTAGCATCTCTCCAACCAGATTCTTGAGCACTTATGTAGGCCACATTCACGACCAGAGCCTCGAACAGCTACATTCCCTACCGAGAAATAGTCTTCACAAGGGGATTTCTTCAGGGTTTCAGGGATGTGAGCAATTCGAGGGCGTTTTCGTCTTCTATGTAAACGTCGGTACTCTCCCTCTAATTAGAACTTGAAGAGCCTCCTCTCCCATGTAGGCCACATTCATGACTAGTCCATACCTTGAAAATCTACAGTACCTTATCGGATGCATTTTCTTTGAAGGATTTCCCCAGGGATGAAAATAATTCACGCTCGTGCTCCTTTCACCTGAAGCCTTCAAAGCATGCACACTACTCTCCAACCAGATTCTAGAGCGTCTCCGGCATCAGTGTAGGCCACATTCACGACTAGAACCTCAGGCAGCAGCTACATTCCCTACCTGGAAGCAGTTTCCGCTAAGAAATTCCCCAGGGTTTCAATGAAGATCAACGATTCAGGGCCGTTTCCGCCTTTTACACGATGTTGACGTTACCCTTTGTCCAACCTTGACCGCCTCCTCTCACATGTAGGTCACATTCACGACAAGTACATGCCTTCAAAAGTCACATTGCCCTAGCGTGTGCAGTTTCTTCGAAGGAGTATCCCAGTGTTTCAGGGGTGCAAAAAAATCGTGCTTATTTTTGCTTTCATCTTCGCTATTGAAACTTGGACACCCTCTCTCCAACCAGATTCTTGAAAGTTCATCTGACTTCTAAGGTGTCATCTAGACGACAAATGTGAACGAAGTCTGGTGCACAAATCTGGTGGAAGAACTTCATAGCTAAGAATTCTAAGTTAAGGCAACATTTGTCGCAAAGAATATTAAGACTCATTGACCAGAAGGAGAAGAGACACGAATCGTGGGTCTATTCCGCACTCGTACCGGCGCATGTTCTGGAGTTCGATTGGTGCACGAAGCATGCGACACACTCAAATAAAAATGACCGCAAAATCTCCCAATCAATTCGATGCATGGCGCAATCCAGAGCAGTAGATCAAAAGCTTCGTCTATACTCTATTGAAGCACAAAAAATCGGAAGTTCAGAAGTGAAAATGACCTACTAAAAGACGCACCTGATTGAGGAACGACTTGGCGACGGCGTACTCTTGCCGACTGGGGCTGTTCATCGGCGAGTACTCGGTGCGTACGCTGTTCACCTCCTCGAATCGAACGAAGCCGCCGCTGAGCACGAGGCACGTCATCAGGCTCGCCACGATGACGGCCCTCGGACGACGTCCGACGAATCGGCCGAGGCCGGCGAACGCCTCGGCCATCAGATGCTCGAAGAACGTCTTGAATATCATCGCAGATGCGTGTGTTAGCACACGAATACACCAGCCAGTCGCTCGTTGTCGTCGTCAGCGTCCGAATCCGTCCGAAGCGCACCGACCGCTTTATGTACTGCTGCTGATGATGATGCTGGTCACCTGCAACGAGATGAAACGAAACGTCGACAATTAAACGGCGAACGGGGGCGGGGCGTGTTACAGTTGCCCTCTGTGGCCGACTCGAAGACGTTCATCTGCGCTAATGTGATCGAACGATGACAAAGTGAGCGCCTGATCAGCTGCCTGGCCCACACAAAGTGCACCGCATCAGGTATCAGAAGTTGACAGTACTCGACTAGCACTAGTCACATCATATGACACACCTACATTAACATCCAGGGAGTGATCAAGGAGCAGTAATCGACATGATGATGATTCACGGAGATACGAGGTCTAAAGTGATCTACGAGTGCGCCATGTCCTCAACTTTTTCCTGAAACCGCCTTTATCCAGCCTGTTCAGGTAGAGTCGTCCAATAGCGTTCTAAACTTCACTACATGCAAAAGGCTGGCCCTTCTGTCTGGCATCGTGACGTAGATCCGTGCGTGCGTCCGATTAAAATTAATGACCGCCCGCTCAAAGCAAGGTTTTTGGCTTTGTTAATTAATTATTAACAGTAATTATTAAAGAATAAGACAGATATTTCGAATAAAAACCAGATACTTCATACAAAGACAGTTGTAGTTTTTAGTTTTGTTGTTTTGTTGTTAGTTCTTTGCACAGCATTTGTTCAGATTTTCTTTAAAGGAGAAGCAGCCGGATTTTGGTCGTAACGTATAAGTGTCACATCTGAAGGCCGATCCGTTATATAAAGAGAGAACCTTTTGAACAAATTTTAAATTAATTAACTAATTAAGGATAGAATTGATATGATATTGATATGAAAAAAGTATATGGTGCGGTTAATTGACTAGACGATTTCTTTTATTTTGCACAATTTTCCATTTTTGCTCTTCTCCCTTCGCATACTTTAACAATCGTTACACGAATCGATCGATATCGATTATATATCGATCTAACTAAAAAGATAAAATGGTATGCAAATTCTGCCTTTTCCTATGAAATTAAAGACTAACATATACGCTTATCTTAAATGTACAACGAATGCTGCTTGATATAAAAAAGTTAGTCCATGCGTCTGTCACTACGTTGGATCCATCTGCACAAACAGAATTGTTAACCGATTGCTCAAAATCATTAATAAAGAATAGAACTTGTGCCTGGAAAAAATAGGTACAGTGATTATTGGTCGGATGACCTTTCGTTTTAATTTTTTGTCAATATTTCTCGGTTCTTTTTTGGTATCCATCGGTCGATATCAATCGATATATCGTGTTACCCAACACGATGAGATGCCCAATGTGGTCCACACTTGGCTAGAATGAAAATGACTGACATAGACGCCTACGTTAGCTGTACAATGAATCCTGTGCAAGATGAGTGTTAACCCTTCTACCGTTCAACATCGATCAATATATCGATTCAGTCCTTCGGTTGAGCTAATCATAAGTTGAGAGTTCCACCCTAGCCTAGTAAATCGAGCATTAACATACAGACATCTGTTTTAGCTGTACAATGGATCCGTGTATAAAAAAACCAGCTAAACCATTATATAAAGAGGCAATCCTCCGAAAAAGTTTTAAATAAATTAATAAATATATCTTTTAAAATTGAGAGTAGAATGGACATCAGGAAAAAGTAGATGTTGCAGTTAATTCACTCGAAGACTTTCATTTTGCACAGTATTGAATTCTTGCTCTTCTCCCTTCCTTTATTTTGACAATCGCTACACGAATCGGTCGATATCGATCGATATATCGATATAATTGACAAGATGAAATGTGCGTCTTTCTCCAGGACGTTGAATCCATCCGCGCAAAGCAAAATTAATGACCGCGCGCTCGAAATAGCTGTTTAAGAATAGAACTGATATCAACAATATGTGGATATTTTGCTCATTTGGTCAGACTACTCTTTTATTATCATTTTCAGTTATTTTACTAGTAGTCAACCCATTCGATTTTCAGATAAACTGGGAATTCTACCTTGAAAATCGAGCATTAATATAGACAACTATGTATTTAAGCTGCACAATGAATCCTAGAAAGCTAGACTGTCCGTCTGTCCCTACATCCTTCCGTCCGAGCGAAATTAACGACCGCTTCAGAAGCAGCTCTCATCGGCGTTTCTAACCTCTGCGCCCCTCAACCTTAGAATTTGAATATCACGAGAATACGATGGCTCACAGACAGAACTCACAACAGTGAGTACCACACGTGCGCGAGCAGATTCAATCTGCCAATCAATATCGATCGATATTGTCGACCTGTGAGGGCGATACCTCAATTACTTGCTGGTTTGTCTTGCGGGCTCTACTGCCAAATCCTAATAGTAGGAAGATTTCAGATAAGTCAAAATTCATCGATCAATACCAATCGATACATCGATTCGGCTATCTATTCTGATTCGTTAATTACTTGTCACGCGAGCGAGTTTTTTGTGTCTACCAGGAGTTAAGGGCGGTTGACGACAATCAATCCTTTTCAAGAATGCGTCATGCATAGTACTTTTATGGTATGCTGCGAAGGCGATTTGAAAGCGTATTTAATCTATACAGTAATCGATATGGTCAGCTGATGGGCAAGTGTGGTCAGTATTTTATTCTTTTTTTGGAGCCTGATCCATCAACCGCTTACCGACCGATGATGGTAAAAAGTACCGCCGAAACTCCTGATATGAGGTTCATCAGCATCAGATTTGGCGGTGCTTTCCTACCGGTAAGCGATAGATGAATATGCCCCAGGTGGTGATGCTACCAATTCACCGAAAATGAAGAAATGGACAGGCAGTCGAGGCGGAACCCAACAATGGAGAAGTGGAGAGCACGAACTTTCAATCCATAACGGGTGAACGCGAGAGCCAGAGTCTCTCCCGACTGCGCCATAAACGGAGTGCCGTCATAACCATTCAGCCTTTTTTTCAAGTTTCACATCGTTCTTTCATAATATGATTACTGCAGACTGAAGTAGTAAGTCCAAGAAAAACGAGAAAAAAGTACAAAGCCACCTACTCAATAACTACCTTCTGAGAAGCTTCTCATTTTTTGTTACCTTTCATCGACGAGGTCAAGCGTCCATTGTTCTTTTCATGGCCTTCGACGTTTTTGGAAGCTGAAGCACCCCATGCCTCTTTTGGATGAGGCAGCAGTCGAGTGTGAAAATGCTTAAAAACCGGTTTCCGACGGCGAAACTTCCGAGAAGATGAGCATCGGCGAGCGAAGCGGTCATGGGAGGGCGACATTCTTCACAGGATTCGCTTATAATTAAGATGGATAGGGCCTTAAGGCTTATATCACCGGTTGATTGAAAAAATCTTCAAAATTTCGCCTTAGAAAAATGAATAGAGCGATTCGACCAGTGAGACCGCCACCGGTGCTGTAGCCCCATACGTAATGGCATTCATAAGTCACCGAACCAGAAGCGCATTTGTCAGGCGTTTCACACAAAGAACCCTTTCCTTTGTTCAGCACCTTGAAAGGCCACGAAGGCCAACCACAGTGTCCATTTGATGGCCCCTTCTCATCAGAATAATAGCCATTTTTCGTTCATCTCCAGCTAGCCACTGAAACGTGTTCTGCTTCAGAAACTATTTCACACTTCGTCTCAAATAGACAGCCAAGGCGTATTCACCGCCACCTCGGAAATGGAGAGAAGTACAATTAGCATTGTAAAGTCAACGCGCCAGCCCGTCCACTGTCGCATTTTTCATATGCCTTTTAAAACTATCTATTTCTAGCCTCTTCTTTATCACCCGTTTATAGCATTTTCAAACTAAACTTTTTCCTTTAATTTATTTTATCCTTCTCAAAAAAATTATCCTTTCATTTTATAAAATTATGCATTTTAATCCATATTTTATTTACTTGTTGTTTCATTTTTCTTCCAGAAGGACCATGGAGAAGGTCATCCACGACTTCCACTCCGATCTCTTCGATAGCCACGTCCACCTGCCCCCCCATGCCATCTTCCGCAGGATGGATATGTCGTTCCCTCTGTTCTCCCTTCCGAGATCCGACACGCCATCTCGTCGGTGAAGAAACAAACAGCACCCGGCCCTGACAGGATCAGACCCGAACACCTGAAGAACCTCCAGCCAGCGCTCATCAACACCCTGGCGCGGGTCTTCTCGCGCTACCTGTCGGAGTGCAAGGTTCCATCTCAGTGGAAGACCAGCAGGACCGTCTTGCTGCACAAGAAGGGAGACGTGCACGACATTGGCAACTATCGCCCGACGCTGCTGGCGCCCGCTCGAGCAAGTCGATGGTCAACGGGACGACAGGTGATACAGGTGATACAGGTGTTGTTTCATTTTATTTTATACGCAAGTGCGAGGCAACTATCGGCATTCCTTGCACTTGCGCGCTTCGCGCAATGTTGCACTATCACTAAGCTAAGGACACTCAAGTCTAGCTGCTCTACTTGTACACCTTTTTTTAGGAGTACAAAAGGCTCGCAGTACGTACAGTATATAGATTTGACGGGGCGATCTATTGGTTCCTCACTACTGGTCCTCCCTTAGTGAAACGGTCCCCCATTACTGGTGCTGGTCCCCCTCAATGAACCACCCTTAGCGGACTACGTCTTCGGCACACTTTCTGAATCCCCAGGCACATTGGACGACGTCTTCGGCACGTCTACCTGAACCCCCAAAAACGTTGAGCGACGTCTTTTTCACGTTTTCTGAGTCCCAGGCACGTCATGTAACGTATTCCGCAGGTCTTCCGAATCCCCTAGCACGTAGAAGATGTCCGGGTACTTTCCGCTATTTTCGCGCCCCGTAACTTGATCAGTACCGATTGATGGTAATCGATACTTCAAAACCAACCTTCAGCTTCATGTTCAGCGACCTCGGTTGCCCCACAGCCGAAGTTCCCAGGCAGGGAGAAGACGTCTGGGTATTTTTCGCTATTTTCGTGTCGTAATTTCCCCCCCCCCCCATTTTCCCCTCGAATTTCCCCCTATTTTATGACTAATTTCTGCGGCGGCGCAGATCGATAGTATGACTCAGCGCTTAGCGCGTATGATTTTAGTAGTATAGTAGGATTGTATTTCATCCGAACAAAATTAAATTAGACACTTTTGAAATCCAACTGCCTACTTTGTAAATCAGTTTGAATATGCTAGAAATCAAAACTTACGACTTTACCTACTAGAAGCAGATCTATAGTATGCCTGCACTAAAAAATGAATACAGTATTCGAAATTTCAAGACACTTTCATTCATTCTTTGAGCTGCAGAAACGTTTCTAAGCCCATTTTTCCACACAGAACAGCAGCAATTTTTCTGGTGTGTAACAAGAAGTGACCGCGTCCTGCACTTGTCCAGCCCTCCATAAATTTTTTTGCGCAAAATTACACATCAATCAATGTACGACAGACATTTGTCGAAATAAATAACACGCATAATAGCTAGGATCAGCGCCCTCTAGTATACAGCATTCACACTATCAATCAAAAGAATACAGTGATGCGCCGAAACAAATGAATGGAGCGGTCAGTTCTTGTGACACATGGAAAATTGCATCTTTTTGGAACATAAAAAATAGGCCTAAAACAATTATTATTGCTTAAAAAAACAAAAAGCTTTTCTTTTAATTTTAAAATTTTTTATTCCACATTTTCTTCTTCTTCAGCGTCGGTGCCGCTTCAAGGCGAGCGATGGTTATATTTTTATCCATACAATTATTTTCACACGTTTGTTCCACATTTTATTCATTTTTTATTCATTTATTTTATTAATTTCACTCGAGAGTGCACCACAACACCAAAGAACCCATCGAAGAAAAAACAATCGCTTTATTTATTTATTTATTTATTTATTTATTTAGTATTTTGTTATATTTTATCTGTAAAAAATGTGTTTTATCCAAACATTATATTCAGCTTTTGAAGTAGGCGAATAAAAAAAATCACAAAAAAATAAAAAAAACTGAGAATGGCATGTTCGATCCTTTTTCGTTCTATAGAGTGGCGCATAGGTATCCATAACAAAGAAACTGTGCAGCCTTGTTAGGAACCATTTGTCAATTGCATAAAACCATAGGAAAAAAAGGATAAAGGAGGCGCTAATTACTCTTTTTTGGTATACGCCATGCAGACTACTTCTAAGGGTGTTGTGAAGGCGATTTGAATGCGCATTTGGCCTACACAATGACTTGCGGTGGCCAACGGACGAATAAGCCACTGCTTTAGCCTTATCAGACAAGTCTGCTACCAATTCACTGACCCCAAAGGTATGGAAATCTTGGTTGGCCTGGGCGGGAAATCCGAACCAGGAACCCGGTATTTTCTGCAGGCGACACCAGCGCCTCTTCCGACTGCGCTACCAAGAGGCCCAGCATGAGCCAAGCACACATGACCTATTGGCAGGGACCGAGCGAGCATGGGAGGTATATAGTCCGAAAGGATCTCTAAGTCACTCGGTCCAATATCATCAAAGGTATTAAACAAGTTGAATTAGCATCTTCGTTATTCGCCCGTTCCATGTATATTTTCCCATCCTTGTCTTGAATAAGGCCAAATGTTCCCCTCCCCAACGCGTATTGGGCATGAACTTCTTTGAAATTTTTAAAATTGAACTCTCTAATAAGTGAGCACATATTTGAAATCTTATAAAAATTTATTTTTAAAGAAAAATAACGAATTAAATTTGATTTTAAAACAGTAAGGCTACAATCCTTAGGCGAATTTAAAAAAAAAGATCGCGCCAAGTATTCGACTAGATCGCCACCATTTTCATTCTTTTGGTAGCGAAAATTCTACGTGGAACAACACAGAAGTAAGCGGTTCAACAGGAAGAATTATGAAAAACACGACTATCTTCGCACCGCTGCTTCAAGTAAGCGGCGTTAACACTATCAATAAAATAAGAATCGCGACAATCTAGTCGAGTGCATGGCGCGATCCCTTTTTAATGTATTAAATGGTTGCGGCCTTTGTGCGCAGTGACTGTGACCTATGCATAGCGTAATGCGTAGCATAAAGGAACGTAATGAAAGTAGGAGTTGTTCTGAAGCCACATTGGCAGACGAAGACACATCTGAAGAAGCAAGGAAATACCGAAGGCAGGAAGAGGAGGGTATAGGAAAGAGCATTGAAAACGGACGTTAGACTAAAAGAGACCCTTTGAGCATCTGCCTCCTGTCGTACTGGTCGCGCTCACTTTGCACACGGTACTTGTCGAGTTGTTGCCCAGTGCGCGCGCAAGAGATGATTTGCCTGGCCTCTGTGCAAAATTGAGCAGGGGAAGAACTCCAAGATGTGGTAATTAATAACGCAAGTATTCTAGATGGACTACATCCAGCACGGGGAAGTACCCCATTAAGTACCTGTACTTCCTGCAACTGCTTGCGGTAACAGGACCAATCAGTACTTGGACTTCCCGGAAACTAACAGTGGAAAAAGAACAATAAGAAGACCTCAGAGTCCCAACCCTTCATATCCCTAGAAATCAAAGCGACACGAGCAGTTGAGACGGCCATGTATGGAACGTGACGCGGCAGCAACAGTTCTTGGAAAAAGCCGAAGGAAAGGGAATCGGGCAAGAACCTGGCTACGAGCTCGTTATGCCTCGCATAACGCACTCGCCTGCCCGTACCCATGAAGAACGGACGGAATGAGGCCGGGAAAAAGCTGAACTCAATCCAGTGGAACCAGGAGCTGGAAGACGCGATGGAATCCGAGGACCTGACGACGGCTGAGAGCGGGATACCGGTGCTGATGTCGTCACCTCAGCAGCCAGCCAGCTAGCCACGCGTGTGAACTCTTGCGTAATTATGCGCGTGGCGCCGCAAGCCGAAGCGCCGCCGGCGGCGGCGGAGGCGTTTCGGAAGCAAGTTCTGCCGGTCGGTCCAAGTCCGTAGAATGCGTTACGCGCCGGCGACGACGGATGGCGGATTAGCCACTCGGCGCTCTGGCGTACCAACACCGTGCTTCTGGTCCACAAAAAACGCTCCAGCTGAGCGTCCGCGTCGTCAGCAGCACGCAGCCATCCATGGCGAGCAGATGTTGACGTCAACATGCCTCTGAACCTGCTCGATGAAGGAGGATTTAGGATTCAGCATAGTCGACTACATCACACCGTGACGAGGCTCATCGAAGTATCGCGAGAGCACAAGTTGCCGCTGTGCCTCAGATTCACCGACTTGAAGAAGGCGCTCGACCCTTTCGAGACTGAAGCGGTCGTCGAAGCCCTGTGCACTCGGTGCGTTCCTATTCAGTACATCAGAGTCCTTCGAGAGCTGTACAGTGGATTCGCAACCAAGATCTCACCATTCTACAACGAGGTCGCCATCGACGACAAGAGAGGGGTTCGGCAGGGGGATACCATATCCCCGAAGCTCTTCAGCGCCACCCTCGAAAACGTCATGCGCGAACTAGAATGGGAAGACATGGGAGTGAAGGCCGACGGCCAGCAGCTGCACCATCTTCGTTTCGCTGACGACATCGTGCTCATAACACCGAGCATCAGCCAGGCGGAGCGAATGCTGGCCGACTTCGATCGTGTATGTGGGAACGTTGGACTGCAGCTGAATCTTACGAAGACGATGTTCATGAGGAACGGACAAGTTTCTGATGCCCCATTCTCGCTCAACGGAACGAACATCTCCGAATGCTCCAGCTACGTGTACCTGGGTCGCGAAGTCAATATGGCCGACGGCCTAGCGCCAAAGCTTGGCAGAAGGAAACTAGCGGCTTGTGGAGCTTTCAAGAGCGTCGAGGAAGTCGCGAAGAAGACGAAGAACGTCCGGCTCCGTGCCCACCTATTCGACTCCACTGTTCTTCCTGCCCCGACATACGCCTCAGAGACTTGGGCTATACGAAAGCAGGATGAGCACGCGATCAGCGTCGCGCAGCGTGGAATCGAGAGGACGATGCTCGGAGTGACATGACTCACGCAAGTGAGAGAACGCTTCCGGAGTTTTGAGCCTCGCCGACGTTCGCAGATCAGAGACGCTGTCGCGTGGGCCAAGTGGTCGAAAATTAGGTGGGCCGGCCATGTAATGCGATTCGCAAACACCCGCTGGGCGAGAGCCATCACCGACTGAATTCCGCGGGATGTCAAGAGAACACCAGGACGCCCACCATCGCGTTGGTCTGACTTCTTCGTGAAAACCCTGAACGACCGATATGGCGTTCTTCGTGTCCCTCGAGCGAGGAGGATCCATTGGAGCACTCCGGCACGTGACAGGGACGAATGGAGACGCTGTTGGCGCCCGCTCAAAAATCTCGATGATCGACAGGACGACAGGTTATACAGGTGATACTGATGTCGTATTATAAAACGTGGTATGGGTACTTTATATGAGAAAGCTTCGGAGACCGGTTGTTGCAAGTAACAGGACGTATGTAGGTTAGCTAATTTAAACCATTTTTAAAATATAACTGTTTACTTAAGGTTGATTAGGTTTATCTAATTTTATAACAAGAAATTTAAAATAGAAATATAAAATATATTTAGACATAAAACCTTATTAAAGTAATATTTAAAATATTACGCAAATACTAAATGAACAAACAATGCTAAGATTATAACACCTCCTTACTTCACTGATGAGCCAACGGGGAGGTGTCATGATGAACAGGCTTCGACTGAAGGAAGGTGTCGAAGCGCAATAGAGTTTGCTGGTCTGTCCTAGTCGGGTGGGGGCGACCGTAAAGTGACAATGACAGTTGCGTTCGTCATCCCATGCCACAAACCACATCCCCTGAATTTAAATAAAAGTCCTCGCATAGTGCGACAGCAACAGTAGATGTCGTGATGTCCTGGGTAATGGTAAATTAGAGACGCAAATGACTATATGCCCACCCCCTCCCCCTTTCCCCCCTCCCGATTAGGATAGATGTGGGTTTGCTTTTACTTCTCTATATTATTCAAGTACATTTAGCCTAAGCTGACTTGCGGTGGCCAGCCGATGAACAGTTTCAGTTCTTAATGCATCCGAGACATGCCTGTTACCACATAATTGAGCGTCCAAACCAGAACGCTTAGCTGGCCACCAGCGCGAACTGAACCTAAAATGCTGCTGTAGGATGTCAGGCGAGATCAGCTGCATCACCGCTCCGCGAGTCCGAGTCGGAAGGAGGAATGCTGTTCGGGACTCGTAAGACTGACAGTGAAAGACTGTTTAAATCCATGAACTAAGAGCATTAGGCGTTAAGTGGGCGCCGAAGCTATGAAGATACTCCATTGGAATGTGAAAAATTCTACGGGCAGATGAGATGGTACTGAAGGCGGTAGGTACTTTACGTGGAGAAAGGGAATAGGGCTTCGATAGCTGCCAAGGTTACCCAGGACTCGAAAAAAAAACGCAAGAATCTTTCCATCAGAAGGGTAAACCAGTTGTCAGCCGACAACAAAATCACATGATAAGAAGAAACTGGACGTGTGATTGAGGTGATTCGTTGCATACACTCTAATACAATCTGAAAGGAACGGGTACGTCGCATGGCTGCCTCCAGAAACTGCTACAACCCCCTGGGCGAAGGGTGTCTGAAATACATGCCGGCGAATAGTAACGAAACAGGTCCGTGCGTCTGTTCGGGCCGGCACAGCACCCGATTAGTCGCGGCGCTCGAAAAGTCACCCTCTCGACTTCTGTCTACGAGCCTCTCGTTCCGCAGCCGGCTGCCACCCTGTTCCCGACGACATTATCACTGTTCGAATCGCCTATTAGGATTGGGGGTTTTGCTCCGTTAGCAAGTCTTCCTTCCATAGCCAGACTATAAGTAGAACCTGTTTATGAGCATTCCGATCACGGTCATAGGTCGATACGGGCACAAATTTATGGCGATACCCCTCACAAGTGCCACTTGCTACTCGAGAAGGTCGTCTTCAGGGAGCATTCTTTTAGCCACATCACTATTTCTGCCAAAAGATTGAATTTTTAGGACGCTTAGCTCAGAGCAAAGGCGCAACGGCACAATATTAATGGTAAGCCTGCACGATATCACCGGAAGTGGAATGCATGGAGCATCCCGAAAAAGCCCAACTCACTAGCGTCCACTTTTCTACTTTCTCGCAAGCGGTAGGAAGAACGAAATTACGAAAATTAGCAGTAACGTGAGCTTTCCTTGTAACGCTCCACTCCGATAATCGATAGTAACAATCGATAATGGATACAGCTGATCGATAACAACGACAATCGATTAATATTGTTAACTATTAATATTATTGTAACTATTATTATTATCAAATAGATCGCGTTTATTCATTTATACATTTCAGACAGCTTAAAAGCGAACTATGTTCTTAAAGTCAAATATGGAACATCCGATTTCAAAGGTAATAAGAATTGATACTGATTGGTAGCTGGAGTACATTTATTTATTTGTTTATTCATTTATTTATTTATTTATTAAACTTTCACTATTTAGTAATCGTACATGTCCCCTCTATAAGTTTCCTTCAATCGGCAAAATCTAAAAAATCGATATTGGCAATATCGATCAACAACGGTGGCCAGTGCTAAACTGTTAATTTCTTCAGTTTCAATTTTTTCAATCGATAGAATTTGAAGAAAATTCGATATTAACAGTATTGATTTTCCTGTCAGACTAGTGAAAAACCTTGACTTTCTACAATTTTTTGCAAAGCCCGCCCAATATCTACCATTTTCAAACGGTCACATGTGCAAATCAATTGATTCTGACAATAAGAATAAATATTGATTGGTAGGTTGCGTATATTCATTTATTTACCTAATTATTTATTTATTTATCGACATTCACTGCCTATTTATTGTGAAACCGGTCCAGTAGACAGACGAACAATAATAATAAGATATTGGTATAGAATAGATATTGGTAGAATAATTTTTAAAAAATTAATATAAAATAATATTAAATAATATTTATACTTAATTATAATATACTCATATAAAATAAAAATAATAAATAATGGCATACTGAAGACATTGGTTCACTGATTGGTGGCGGTAATTTGTTATAGAGCAGGCTCAGAAGCTATCATACTCGAGCAATTTCAATCTCACTTTGTTGAATCAATACCATGGAAATATCGATTGTGTTGATCGATATTGATTGGTTGATTGTTGTTGCTTATCTGCTGTGAAGCATTCCTATACAACGACTCTACTACTTCAGTCAACTGATATCGATCGGGTGCTTCATTCCATTTAGTCGCTAGATATACAAAGTCCGTTGAGCGGCCATTTATTTTGCGCGGACTTATAGACAGACGCACAGTCGACGAAATAGACAATGTACAGCGGATGCGTAGCGCTGCACGTACTGGCGTCTGCAGTCGAGGTTACCAATGAGATCTGAATGAAGGATAGCTGTCTTAGTGTATCATGATTTTTCTTCATTTTACTGATTATTGATTCGTGCCGCAGCGGCAGTAGGCGCCAACGTCAGCAGGGTCTGAACTGAAAGGGTACCACACCTTCGTTCAGGCGCACCACGTTTAACGAATGCTCAAGTAAACGTGCATTGCGGGGTCATTGGCCAGTATTGATCGAACCCAATGAATACCTACAGGTTGCGCCATGTATTGGACATTTCTGAGATGTGTAAAGATACCATTATCGATTTTCCAGGCCAAATAAGGCTTGGGGCAAAAGCTAGACAAATGACTCATCGCGATGTGTTGCCGCAACGTCTCTAGAGATGTAATCCTAATAGACAACTATTTTTCTATCGAACAACAATCCTTCTTATCCGCTCCTAATCGAATACTCGCTAATGAGTCTTCTCTCTGCCTGGTGGACAGATCCAGTCTCTTTCATAACGATCTCCTCACTGGACTTGGTTTTTGCTACGAAACAGGTTTTCGAGGAAAAATCAGGCGACTGCACCGACAATGTCCAAGAATTCTTCTTCATCAAAATACGATTCTTTAGCTGGAGGTGATTCTTCACAAATTTCGTTCCGATAAGGTCTCATACTACGCAGTACCCAGTATTCAGTTTCATCGGGCTGTTTTCTTCCGAAATTTTTCATCGAAGCGCAAAGTGCAGCAAATTTTTCACATGTTTTACGACGCTATGTTTTGCGATGAAGAATTCGGACGCCTACAAGTGGTTTATGCCTTGTCAGAGTCGTTCTGACTCTTCAGAATGGGCCATATTTCATTCCACTGATCCCACTGATCATATGCTGAGAAGTCCACTTGAGAGATGACTTGACCATACTTTACAGACAGCTGAAGAAGTTCTAGAATCAAGGTGCAGACCTGACATTGCAGTTGAGATTGGTTGAAAACGTTCTACGATCAGGAGGTAATCAAATCTCCTTAGGTTTAAGGAGTCTGCAGAATTGCCCACGATACCAGTTCTGGAAGACAATAAACTTCTGAAGAGGTACATCCTATTAAACCCGCTAGAAGAACTGGCGTCGAGAAATGCGTTCGTTCGAAGTTCCAACTTCCTCAGGGGTGGCCGCCAAAATCGTCCTCTAGTCAAACGAGTTAATGCTTAAACAATGCCGAACATGTGGACGACTAGCAAATACATGGCGCAATCCGGGACGGATGAAAATGGGGCATTATTACCCTGAAGCTATACCACTATACTTCACTATTGATCAACCAACAGCCTGATTTTATCCCTCGGCTGGTATAGACTCCCCTGCCTGAAGTTTCACGTACTGGCTGATAATTTCACTCGGTGGGCGGAGCTCGGAAGAGGGCAGAATCCTACGTATCTACTCAAATCAGGATGTCATCTATGAAAAGTTACACAATAAGTAATTTCCGATACATGTCGCAAAGACGGAGAAGGGTGCGGGAACGCGCCGTCGCTCCTACCGTAACGGCGCCAGCCAATCATGTCTCCTGCCTGTGCGGCTGAGTCGGTACCTGATTGGCTGCTGCGGTTACGTAAGGAGCAATGGCGCATTTCCGCATCGCCGAGGTGTGTCTCCGAGTCATGTACCTTGTTTCCATACAACATTTTAACATTTCTAGCTATGTAAAAAAGTGGCAAATGCAGGAGTTTGAAGGTACGGTGGGCGGAGTTTAGACTTTTGAACAAAACTTGAGCAAAAAATCAATTAAACTACTAGCGTTGGTCGATTACCTAAATAAAGAGTCGGTTAATCTACTAGTTCTGACCAATTACTTGAACGAAAAACGATTAGTCGAATAGCGTTAATCGACTACTTGAAAAAAACTTAAACAGATCGATTAATCGATTAGTTATCGAAGAAACTTTCCTCTATCCCTCAAATAAGGGAAGATATCTTCGAACAGGTAAATACTCTCCTTCCTTTGCCATTAACGCCAGCCTCTCCGCTGGCACTATGCATTTGTCCAATCATAGGAGAGGGCAGGGTCAAACTTTTTCCGACTGTTATTGGTCAAACCCCCTCCGGAAGGAGTTGTGCCCGGAAAGTACCGCATCTATTGAGAGCTGATCTCATTGGCAACCTCGACTGCTGATGCAACTGTTTGTTGGGATGCTGATCATATGTAAAAATCTAGTTTGTTTTTATTTTTTTTACCAGCGGCCGCTCATCACGATATCACGGATGAGTGCTGATAGGCGAGATTGCTAGGAAGATATCGTGGATGTTCTGTTCGGTCAAACAGCGCCGGTGGTGTAAGGCGAACATCGCTACCTGGAAAGCAGAAGATGCGGGTTCGAGTCCCGCCTGGTGCAAGAGTTTTGATCGCAACTAGACATCCTTCTAACAGCTTCAATCTAGTTTGTCATTTTACCCGACTGTGAGTCTGCCAGTGTGTCCGCGCAAAGCGAATGGCCGCAGCAAGCGTTTTACATAGTGAATAGGTGAAATCAAACTCGCGATCAATGTTCGACCGCATCTCGCAAAAATCACACTGAAAAAATTGAGGATTTTGGCCGAAAGCTTCTGCCAAATCCGCCGTATAGCACTGACGTTGCACCATCAGACTACCGTCTTTTTCGGCCGATGCAGGCTCACTTGCTGAGAAAAAATTCAAAAACCGCGAGTAAGCGAATATTTGAGTTATTCGGGCATCTCCTACTTCTTCGAGTTTCCGTCAGCGGGGTCCTTCAAGAAGGGTATCCACTCCTTGCGAAAACGTCGGTGAGACGCCGTTGACAATGGGAATAACCTCTTGTACTAGGTTTGATCATTCTGTTCTCATAATAAAGTTTCTTTCTGAACAAAACGGCATTTCTTTTCCCCCACGACCTATTGCATTGTTTGCTCAAATGTGAACAATAGAAGAAGTTCACCAGAAATTCACCAAACTAGTTCTTCGAGCAGTGCTAAGTGGATTCGAATCAACAGCACTAAACCCATTTCGAAGTTAACACATAGAGCAGCCGGTTTCCGGCAGGTATGAGCTAATTCTCGAATTTTTTTCACGTTTAAGAGAAAAATATTCAACAGTAGGAAGAATGTCGTGATGAGATTCACCAGGGATTCCTCGCTGAGTATGCTCCCGTTTAATGACTTATTTTACGAGGCCACCATCGGTCGACCGCTTCGGTTGCAGAAGACCGACCGAGGAAACGGTATCATTTACTGTGCAGTAGACTGGACGAGACTGGAACCAATGGCCTTGTGGGGCGGGGGGGGGGGGGTTCCTGTAGGAGAGGGGTGGAGGGAAATGGGAAGCGTAAACCAATGTGAAACTCGGAAACTCGTAGACCGCAGCCACTGCGCGGAACCGCTGCGGACCGTGAAAGGCCAACAGGTGTGAAAGCTCTGCCTCCACTAATTTTTGGGTTCGTTTCCTTATCGTCTTATAAATCGAATGGGTCATTCCTTCGATATTGAGCGGTAAACTCTATGAAACGTACCCCTTATAGCCGCGTTACTTTGCCATTGCTCATCTTACATATATTAGGTTAGAAGCTAATTCCCCGCCGTTTCTTAGCGTTTTATTCTGAAACCTCTGAAAATCTTTTGCACAATGTTATTTACCTTTCGAAAGAGAATGAATTGCTCTTTCAGAAAATATGTTTCCCTTTTTTCTATTTCGATTTTTCTCCGTGTTTAGGTAACGAATCCGGAAAGCCAAAAAATGACTTATTCCGACAGCCCCATCTCTTTGCTTGATGCCCCGTGAGATGGTTTAACACATTTGTTTAAGCCTGAAGCGGCTGGTAGAGAGGTTATGTGTTGTTACAGAATATTTCGATGCAATCAAAACTCTAGCACCAGGCAGGACTCGAACCCGCACCTTTCGCTTTCCGGGCAGCGATGCTACCCTTAGGCCTATGTCATACCACCGCTCACCCCGAGCGAAGCCTAGCGATAGGCTCCCATATCGATCGCGCGAAGCGATGAGTCGATATGGGAGTCTATCATTACGCTTCGCTCGGGGTGAGCGATGGTATGACATAGGGCTTACACCATATCCTGGATATCGCGGACGCAACGTACGGTCAAACAGCACCGATGGTGCAAGGCACGGCATCGCTGCCCGGAAAGCAGGAGGTGCGGGTTCGAGTCCCGCCTGGTGCAAGAGCTTTAATCGCAACGAAATATCCTGTAACAACATATGTTTGAGATTTTTTGCAGATGGATAAATACCTTCAAAAGAGGATTTGCTCAGCAAGAACAAAATGAGGAAAACAATAAAAAATGTGCTGCCTTTTTGGTTCACTTTGATCGTTAATTTTTAGGCCATTAAAGTACAGTGCCCGGAACATATGATTTTATTTTTACGAACAGCTCCTATTTTATGTTTATGATTTTCTGAACAGCGTTATCTTATGCTTGAAAGAAAATGGCAGTATTAAAAAGCATGTTTTTGTTTTATTTTTTATTGAAAAGTATGAATGTTAAAAAGGAAAAATTACCTTTATCAACCTTTTTTCGCATAGTTGTTTTATGTCACTTTAAGGAAAACTGTTTCGCTTTGTCAGAATGTATGTTTTTCTTTGCTAATTCTGAGTTTTGCTAATTTTTATGTCGTCAGCGTAGAGTGAGAAATAATTAATTAAAAAGTAGAAGCTTTAATGCCTTTAAATTGACAAAAATCAAAGTGGACAAACACTCAGTGCATATTTTTGTATTAGGTTGAGTCATAAATTTTGCAACAAAATTTGCCTTCTAGCAAAAATAGGACTAACCTCCAAACGAAAAACGAATGACTTAAACGAACTAATTGGCGTTATTCTCAATGAGTTTCTTCCGCTTTTCATGCACTGGTTGGATTACATCTCTATAGAATTTGGTCGGCTTCGATCTGAAGAAGTCGTGTACCACCGCCGTGACACCTCATCGACTTCAGCGAAGCGCCAACCATGGAAGAAGTGATCCATCGACCGAAGCAGATGACAGACAGAGCAATGCCTGCGCTGTATGGTAGTTCCTTGATTTTGGTCCAGCCCAATTCCTAGATTTTTTCCAGCGTCTGAAGTGCCGTAAGCGGTCGGCCGTTTCCCTGGTGGAAGAAACATTGGCTCGTATAGACCTCTTTCTCCACTAATATTTGCTGGAGCTAGACGAGTTGTTGGCAAAAGCGTTTGACTACGTGGAGCAGCTCCCGGTGCACTGACCACTACACATCCACCAAACGCACGTCAGTACCTCCTTTCGGTGGAGCTCCGGTTTTGATGTCAGAACCCCCAGCTCGTTGCGTTCCAGCCATTGCTTTCCGGCTTCGCGGTTGTCGTGAAGCATCAGCTTTTCACAACTGGTAAGGATTCGATCCAGGCCTCCTCGCTTGAACCGGTGCAGGAGCTCTCGACAGTCGGAAGCACAGGGACTTACATGGGATTAGTCAAAGCATGACTCACTGACGAAAACGATTTTGGCGACCTTCTTCCAGTCTTCTGCAGCCGACGAGCGGTGGTTCACTAGGAGTTGTTGGGATCAGCGGTCAGACTTAGTGTAGTTCGAGAAGAACTCGACTTGATGGCTTTGTGCAGGCGCCCTTGTTTGCAGCAGTTGGTCTCCCGGAAGTGGTTTGCCTTTGTTGCCTTTCTGGGCGGAAAGGAACTCCTGATACCACCTGCAATAATTTATTCGGTTAGGAGAGAACCTGCCGGCGACTACCTAAATGTAATTGACCCCCCTTGCTGGGTTGCTGCTGAACTTGAATTAATTGAAGTTGAAATCACACACTTTTTCACTTTGAGTGATCATCGTTCTAGAGAATAAAACTTTGCAAAAACGCAAGGAAAATTTACGAGTCATAACTCAAGATGATCGCTAGACAACAGGCTTTCAAACTACATAACACTTCAGCTGGTTTACTTTGAATTCCAGAAGAAAAAAAAACAGAGATGGTGCAAAATTTATAACACAGCCTAATAGAAAAAATCATCCTCTTTCGAGCTGTTATGAAAATGTGCAAAAAATCACGAACTTAAGCAAAGAGGAGCTGTCAGCCAAGGCCTTTTTTGACTTTCCACTTTAATGACCTAAAAATTAAAAATAAACTTAAATGGAAAAAAGTGAAACAAACTTTCTGATAGACCATATCATTCGCTTTCAAACTGTATACAACATAATGCAAAAAAAACTTTCAGAGAAATTCAGCACAGTATGTGAAAAAAGCGAGAAGGACTTAGCTTCCAACCTATGCATGTAATAGCTCCCATTTAGGGCTAAAAAAACGGCTGCAATTTCAATCGCCGATTTCCGCAATCACCAAAACCGTTCAAGTACTCTTAAAATTTTTAATTCTTATCTTTATTCAGTTCTAAGAAAACAGCGGAATTGAGCAGCATTTTACCACCCTAACCCAAACTGATGCAAAGTGGCATAGATAGGAATCGAAAGGACGACTTTCAATGTAACAGAAAACGGCCCAACAACCGATTTATATTGATTGATTAGTCAATATTGCCCATTTGGATTGCACAGAAACCATCGAATTCAACTCACGGTCAGGAGGCCTATGGAGTTTAACGTGGGAGCCTCGTCGAACCTCGAGGATCAGGGACGCTACTCAGCCCACTTTATTTTCGACGAGTCAAGTCGTCTAAAATTAGGTGGAACACCCACGTAATGCGTTTCGCTGGCATTCCCTGGGCGATGATCGTAACCAACTGGACTCGGCAGGACATCCTGCGTAGATCACGACTGACCAACGGCTTCAGAAGAGAAAGAAATTGGCGACCCTAATGTCCATCTTTGCCGCTTGTACACTTCAAATCCGGCCTTGTCTAGCGCTCAACACATCCACGCGATTCTCACCCTGGACAGGCCTTTCTCAAAAATCGATTGAATAACAATCGATATCGATTGATAATGCGTAATGGTAGTAAGGCCTGCCCAATTATTAACACATTCAAGCAATGGTGATGCTGAAGTGATCGACCCTCAGCACAGATCGATAGTGCTAAAAAGGATTTAAACACATTTCTGGCTCAAGAGACACGCACGAACGGATGCACAGACAGTGGAACAGACGGACGATCTAGGTGATCTATAGAGCAGGATTCCTGTCAGAATTGATGTTGGAAGTGGACACTGCACCGGTGGACCGGTGGACAGAAATTACAAGAAATAAACAGATTTAATCTGCCAATCAATACCGATCAATATTATTGATTTTGGGCTGAATCAGTAGTCAGGCTAACAGCTAGATCGGCCAGCTGACTGGAATAGTTGACAGTCAAGGGTAAGGACATAAAGGACAGGCATGCATAGTATCAGCAACGCAAAGCTTTACTGTGGGCACTTGTCGTTAATATGGCCTACATGGGGAGTGGAGACGCGGCAACGAATGACAGCCAATCAGCGCACTGCACAATTACGCCTGCCAAACAGCGCGTTGACTTGCACACCCGCCCCCCCCCCCCTCCTCCTGGTGATCACGTCCCTTCGAGCCATTGGTTGACCTGCAGAATCCCGTGTCATCAACGACAAGTATCGAGATTTCTAGTTCAAGAACAATAGTCTCGCAATTTGAAAATTGATTCGACCATTGTAAACACTGCCACAAAGAAAGAACGACTAGGCCTCGTTTGTACACGGACTAATTTGATCGAATAGACCAGTAGTGCCTGGGGAGTTCGCCGAAAAGCACTTTTGAAAGTGATCAGGAACTGTCGTCGGTCATAACTTCCATCCAACTCCGCAACCGGTTGTGCACTTTCAACAACGTCGAGTAGAGCTCTTCGAACACGAGAAAGAAGCGCTGAATGACCTCAGTGAATAGATTCTTCTTAATCAATAAACGAAAAGAACAAACGAGAAGAGTTGGAGCTTGCTGCCGCCGCCGCATATCCCAGCCCGCTAGCGAACGGGACCATTGTTGCGGTGGTTGTCAGTGAGGAGTGAGGATTGCGCGATCAGCTGACCGCGTATTCGGATGAAGAAGAGGACGAAGAAGAAGATGATGATGACGACGATGAAGTGAGTGACAACTGGTTCAACGACTCTCACAGTAAACGACTATATCATCGTCGCGTTCGTCGACTCAGAAAAAGCGCTTCTGGCATTCTGACGCCGGAAAAACACAAGCACTGACTCGCGCGAGTGCCTCTACATTCGACGAGCGTCATCGACAACGACGATGAGAACCGTTGCACGGCCTGCGTTGTTGAAGAACTAACAATTGCCTGAGTATATCACGAATAATGAGAGCACCGCGGAGATCTACACAGGCTACATGGGTGGTGCACCCAAAGCATTGAGGAGCAAGCTGGGTTGCTTCGATGTGCGCAGGACCTACAACTACCCCACAACTGTCACGAGAATTTCGGACCAAATCGCAATGCACGGCGCGTACTGAGAATCCGGCCCGATGCAGACAGTTCCACGCTTCACGTGCGGTTAGTCGAAGTGAACAACACAGCGCCTCGATCAGCTTCATTATAAAGCCGTGGTGAAACGGGAAAATTTTTCACATTTCCAGCAGACATTCGGCTTATGTAATTTGTCAGAGCTTATCGATTTATCGATTCTTGTTTAAGTAATTGGTCAACGTTGACCATCTGATCGACTTTGTTCAAGTAATCGGTCAACGCTAGTCGTTTAGTCGATCTCTTCTCCAGTATTTGGTCAAAACTAATCGAACTAATCGACTTTTGTTTAAGTAATCAGTCAGAGCTAATCGATTAATCGATATTTGTTTTCTAAAGTAGTTGACCAGAACTAATCGATTGATCGACTTTTTGTTTAAGTAATAGGTCAGAGCTAATCGATTAATCGATATTTGTTTTCTCAAGTAATTGGCCAAAACTAATCGATTAATGGACATTTATTTAAGTACTCGGCCGTCGCAAATCGATTAGACGATTTTTTGTTTGATTGGTCAGTGCTAGTCGTTTAATCGATTTTCTTCCTCAGGCAATTGGCCAGAACTAATCGATTAATCGACCTTTTGTTCAAGTGGTCGACCGTCGCAAATGGATTAACCGATTTTCTTTCTCAATTAATTGGTCAGAACTTATTGATTTATCGACTTCATGTTCAAGTAATCAACGACAGTTGATTAATCGATTTTTGTTCAAGTGATTGGCTAGAACCAATCGATTTATCGACTAATTGTTGAAGTAGTCGGTCAACTCCAGTTGATTAATCGATTATTTGTCTAAGTTTTTCAAGTTACCGATTAATGCTAATCGATTAATCGACACCATGATCAAGTAATTAACCCTACTAGTCGATTAATCGACTTTTTGTCTGAGCAATCAGACAGAGCTAAACGATTCATCGATATCTTTTCCAAGTAATTAGCCAGAGCTAGTCGGCTAATCAACTTTTTGTTGTGGTAAGCGGTCAACGCGATTAATCGAGTTCTTGTTTAAATAAACGGTTAACGCTGGCCGACTGATCGATTTGTTGTTCAAATAATTAGCCAGAGCTAATCGATTAATCGGCTTTTTGTTCGAGTTATCGGTCAACGCTAGTCGCTTAATCGATATTTTGCTCAATTTTTTCGAGTAATCGATCAACGCCAATCGATTAATCGATTTCTGTTCAAGTAGTTAGCCATAACTAATCGATTGATCGACTTTTTGTTTGAGTAATCAGTCAGAGCTAGGCTATCAATCGACACTTCGTTCAAGTAATTAGCCGGAGCTGATTGACCAATCGACTTTTTATTTAAGTGATCAGTCACTGCTAATCGACTAATCGGTTTCCTGTTTAAGTAATTGGTTAACGTTGAACGACTGATCAATTTTGTTTGAGTAATCGCTCAGCGCTAGTCGAGTAATCAATTTTTTAAAAATAATCAGTCAACGTTAGCTTATCAATCGGTCTTTTGCTTAGCTAATTGATTGGTCAATTAATCAACTTTTTGTTCAAATAATCCATCAACGTTAACCTATTAGGCGATTTTTGTTCAATCAATGAGCCAGACATGATGAATAAATTGATTTTTGTTTACTTTTCGCGGAGCATGACCAGCAACCATAACACGGTCGCGGTATTTTTTATCGCAAACGGTCAGCATCTACCTAATAGACGACTATATTAAACGAAAATAACTGCAACACACAATAAAAATAAACAAAACGAATGATGCACTCTTATTATGTCAATAAATAATTACAATGAAAACAAATAATAATTTCGATCAAGAGTGGTCAAATCTTCTTCTAGTTTTGTCGATTATTTGAACATTTGAGGTCATAGCGCTTATTGGCTGCATCGATTTCACAAAATTAAAAATCGATTAACGATTAGTATTGATTCTTCCCCGAAGTTTATTATTGAAATCGGATTCGAAGTAAGATTGATCAATCGATCAATGACACCAATGTTCGCAACAGGTTCGCTTTTTTAGTTTGGGCTGGCTCAAAAAGTATGGATATAGATACTATCCCAACATACAGAAATGGTCAAACGACCAAGATTACCCCGCACGATAATCGATAATTCGGCCGGAATCGATTAGCGCGCCAGGTTTAGCGTGAGATGTAAGAATGATGTAAACATAACGAAAATTGTTCGGTTGGAGCTACGTTGAAGAAAAACATCGATTACCGATTAATAGTATCGATTTTTCCCTGCTTTACGACTAAAAGTCGGAATCGCAGATTGATAGACCAATATCGATCGATTACGCACACATGCATTTTCGCGGGAGTACCTTTCAATGCGCGAAACTGAGCATTAGTTGTAAGGATAATGTAAATATGTCGACAAATTGTGTGGGCATCAGGGAATTGGAAGAAAATCAATAATCGATCCATAATGTCAATTCTTCTTTATGTGCTGACGCAGCGACCGATAATATCGACCGAAAAAATCGATTATGACCATTAGATATAAGGACGATCTGAATATAATGGCCATTCTTCGACTAGTGCTACGTTGAAAAAACACCGATTAACGATCAATAGTAACGATTTGTCCCAGCTTTACCGAAGAACATCGGACACACGGGAAACATAGATCGATAGGCCAATGTCGATCGATTGCGAACGCAAGGGAATTTTTCGCCTGTCTATCTATTATTGCGGTAAATTGAGCATTAGCTGTAAGGAAAATGCGAACATAACGACTAATTATGTAGGTATCACAAAAGCGGAAAAATCGATCAGCGATCGATAATATCGATTGGTCCCACGTGCTGCTTGGACTGCTACAAGCGGCGCGAAGTAGGATGGCATTTGCCCTAATTTATACTTTCACTGCCTCGCGGTGCGGCACCGCTATCGCCATAGATATCGATTTTTTACCGGTTTTTTTTACCGGTCGATATCTATCCCGACCGTGGTGCCACGCCGTGCAACGAAGCAAATACAAACTAGGGCTTTCACAGTTTTCGATTCTAGGTGAAGGTCAGCAGTCATCTAGGGCAGATGATTCGTATCCATCCTAATCAGAGGGGACATATAGTAACTTGCGTCTCCAACCCAATCCTTGAGCTTCTTCGACAGCCTCAGCTGCTGTCCCACTGTGTGAGGAATTTTATTTAAATTCAGGGGATGCGGTTTGTAGTACGGGGTGACGAACGCAAATGACACATTACGGTTGCCCGAACCGACTGGGACAGACCCGATGGTCCCTCTCCCTTCCTCCCTTTCCCTGACCAGCCACTGTTTTTGATAACTACACATCTTGTCAACAAGTACCAACAGAAGCGACGTTCATGGCCCATCCTGGCAAGGTGCTAAAGCACTATAAGTCTAAAAGCCCTTGAAAATCGCGACATATTCACTCGTCGGAAGTCCCTTGTGAGATAATTTCAAACGACGCCAAACCGGTGTACTGTAAGAGCACTGCCGGTTATACGCTGAAGAGTGCTTTTTTCTTTACATCGATGATTTGTGTTAAAATAAGCAACGATGACAGAATAAAGACCTCCAGTACGCGACAACCATGCGATCGTATGAAACCAGTTCGACGCGACGTCTTCGCGTCAAAAAGTTGAAGCCGTTCAGATGCGTTGTAGCTGATCAATGATGCGGAAATCGAGAACTGTAGCAACGCCGGGCCTGGTAGCATAGGCCAAATATGCGAGTAAAAGGGACTGACTTCTTGCCGGGGGCGGGAATCGAACCTACATACAATTGACTCGCGCCTCCGCCTCTTGCCGTCTGCGCCAAGCCCTCATCTACGACGCGGAAGTTTCTGGATCGTTTTGACGAGGAGTTGATGAAATCTACACCGACGCAATCAGCTATGAAATGGACACTTTGATTACTCTCATCAAATTAAAACTCCGTTTTATCCATGAAATTTGAAGGTTTCCATATTTTTTTACAAGTTCTTGATAATTTCTATAGGGAGCAGATAGCTATAAAACAACCGTTACAAATGCATACGTGCATCTGTCTGTGCGTCCGTGCAAAAATAATGACCACCTGGAGGGCTCGCAGCATCTCTGGTCACTTTAGATGGGAATTATGCAGATGCTCCAATCGACTCACGCGCCTTGCAACAAATAGTTAATATTGATCAGGCGATCCATGTCGCAAATGTGGGCAGCACTGCGATGTGGAAATGCGCCAGCCAATAATAACCAATCAGATTACCCACCAGACGCACGCTAGGCAGCGACCGTACAGAACCTCTCTGAATGGCAATCTCATTGGATGAGCCCTGATTGCTAACGCGTTATTACTTTTAAATGCTGCTCACATTCGCGACTAGGATCGAACAATCAATGAAGGGTAAAGAACGCGGTTAATCTGTCCCGATTACGGCGCGCTAAGCATTCAAATACTTCATATAAATATCGTAGAGACAACTTGAGTGACTAGCCAATGGACACTTTCCAAACATGCCCGATAACAAGTTGGCCTGGGAGCCGAACCATGCATTCTTGGAGTGCCGGCGCCTCGATCGACTCCGCTTCCACGCTCTCGGCTAATCAATATCGATCGATACTATGGTTTTGCCGTGAACCGAGTCTATGAGGCAGGAGCGATGTGAATGCGTTGATTAATGAATATAATCACAGCAGGTGGAAAACTGCTCGACCAATCAATATCGATCGGTTATTGTTCTTTTCTAGAACGAGAATCAAGCCCACTGTCAACGGCGAAAGCTCCGCACGAGCTTTGATGGTCTCGGACAATATCGATCGATAATATTATCGATCGATATCAATTTCTTCAACTAACATCGACCCCTCGAGGTGGGAATGAAGTGATGGAAAGACATGTATCACATAAAATAAAGATTAAAGGAATACTGAGACTAATCAATATCGATCGATTACGGTTGTCTTTCAAAACATTACTCGCCCCTTATCAACGTCGAATGATCTGTGCAGGATTAGATGATCCGACTACGAGTTTCACTGCGGATAAGTTCACAATATGGTTTTATACCTCTACACACATTTGACCAGCAGTAGAAGTACACGGCGCGATCTAGAAGAAAGCGAGAAGAAGCCGATTTTCAAGCTCTACTCTCTATAGAGCAGGTTTGGTGAATCAGAAAGAGCAGCCGAAGAAAGACACCACGTTCACCAATCACCTCCATATCGAAGACAAGGAAGTGGACTCCAATTCAGCTCGGAAAATCCAATAGAAAACTGGACTTCTTAAGTCGATGGAGACATGTCAAAAACACAGCCGATGAAGAACTTGAACTCAAGTCGGGTACGACGTCTACTATTTGCCTCAATTGTCCTTCAAAAATCAATAAATTAATAATTATTGATCTGAACGGTCGCTATTTCCTGGGAGTTACTACCCTTGCAGCCTTCGCATTTGAACCGAAAAACACGCACTTTTTTGATGACCGATGTGCGTACCGTGGGCGGAATAACGACCGCTAGTTTTTGCGGCAGTCACGCTATCGTCCATAATTTTTTCGAAAAAAGAACCGACGAGGCTACCGCTGTCCTTTAGAGGATATTCTATTCACGGTCCATGTTATGGGGAACAAAGGCGTAGAGCATTGGAAAAATCGATAAAAAGTACGTCAAAGTGGTAAAATGACTACGGTAGCTACGGAGAACAACAACTCAGCTATTATAGCGGAAAGACTACTGGGTTTTTTGTTCATTTTTTCGTTAATTTTCGGGGTAATAAAGTGTGCGCTTTTATCAATAGCACTAACTCCTTGATGAATTTTTTCACTCCATTGTGATGATCTAAAAATTAGCAACATTTAAAATGTTCTAAAAACAAACCATATATACATTTTAATAGAGTAAAACATTGTCTTATAAGCAACATTTGGCGCTGTGCCAAAATTTTTGGTTAAGATCATTTCTCCATTTTTTAACGTTCCGCTAAGAATTGACAAAATTCCGCATGAGCAGCTAAACGCAACACATACTTTGATAGAGCGCAGTAGATAGAGAAACTATTCCTTATTCTTTCATCATTCTGAATTTCAGCTTATTTTTATTTTTTCCAGATAAAAATCTCAGGGGTATCCTTCTCGTCGAGTATAGGAGCTTCAGCCACCCACCGGAAAACCTGGTTCAGGTTATAAAAACCAACCAAAGAGTATGAGCTGTTGATAAACTAATTTCTGTCTTCCGAACACTCCAATTTAATGCCCTAAAACTCGAAAAATCCAATAGAAAACTGGACTTCTTAACTGGAGACATGTGGAAAACACAGCCGATGAAGAACTTGAACTCAAGTCGCGTATGACATCCACTATTTGCCTCGATTGTCCTTCAAAAATCAATAAATTGATAAATATTGATCTGAACGGTAACTATTTCCTGCGGCCTTGCTACCTTCTTTTCTAAAATTCCGCTAAGAATTGAAAAAATTCAGCATTAGCAACTAGACGCAACACATACTTTGATAGAGCATAACAGATAGAACAGCAGATAGTTCCTTGATCAATCTGAATTTTGCTCATATTTATTCTTTTACAGATAAAAATCTCAAAGGTATCCTTCTCGTCGAGGTTAGACGCTTTTCCCACCCAAGGGAAAACCTGGTTCAGCTTAAAAATTAACCAAAGAGTATGAGCTGTTGATAAAATAATTTCTGTCTTCTGAACACTCCAATTAAATGCCCTAAAATTTAAGTAAACTCAAAATAAACAAGATAAACCCAATATATATTCTTGTAGAGAAAGACATCCACTTTCGAATGGTATACAACGTTGTGTAAAGGAAACAAACGTAAAAGCGTAAGCAGAGAGAAGGGTCTGTCGGCGAAGAAGAAGGGCTTCTTTTTTGGATTTTATGACTTAAAAGTTGACACATATTCAAAAGGAGAAAAGAGAAACACAATATCTAACAGACCAAAACATTTTCTTTCGAAAGGTATTTAGCGTTATGCAAAAGACAGTAAATGTCGCGAATGTGGGCAGCATTGGGAGATGGGGGAGTGACAGCCAATCAGGCAGCATCCAGGGAAGTGCCATGCAGAGAACGCGCACATGGTTGCTACCCTGGGGGGTGTGTGTTTGTTTTGTCGATGATTCGTTTGATTATGATTGGCTGTCACGCTCCAACATCCCAATGCTGCTCACTTTCCCGACATGTACCCGAAAGGCTTTCAGTGGAATTCAGAATAGGATAACGGCGGGGACTTAACTTCCTACCTTATACATCGTTTTTTCGTTGTTTCACTAACTTGTACTAGCTAACTTGGATCGAAATCGAAGAAGTGCGAAAAGTTCCGATATGCCTGAGGACAGGCGAGAATCCAAGAGGCATCCCTCTCGTTGCGTTTAAGAGGGGGGGGGGGGCTTCTCCCACCCACGTGGTAACCTGGGGCCGGACTCATCAACGACTTACAGCAATTTAGCGGAGAAAATACAGCCGAAATTCCTGATAGCGCAGTTTATCGCTCACCATTTCGCTTGATAAGCCGCGCTATCAGGGATTTCGGCTGTACTTTTCTCTGCTGAATTGCTGTAAATCGTTGATGAATCCAGCCGCTGGTGCTGCTGCTCTTCAACTACCGTATCACAATCGAGGTCAGCAACGTTGCACTTTTGCTCGATGAGAGCCAATCGTCTGGTACCGAGTGGGCGCGTTGGGCATAAAGAATACACCTTCACAAAGTGGCGAACGAGATGGGTCCTTCAGCGATGTCCTTTGGCGGTCGTGATACGTGGCCGGTCGCCTGTACTTTCAATGGTCATTGAGAACTGAACACCTTGATGGGCGCCGTGAAATGGGTTGAGAGCCTCGCGCTACTGTTTGTCAAATTTCTGAGGGTTTTTCACGAACACGAACAGGGAAGCGAACCTTCTGCGGGTCACCGACACGAAGATGAGGCATATCCCGGAGTTTCTCTCTTTGACCACCCCCCTTGATGGCATAGACTGTCTTCCGGACGCACTTCCTTGATAGACTAGAATGATGTTCGAATGCCCATGATGGGGAAGGAGTCAGCCAATCGCAGAAGTCGGAGGCATACTGGCACGATTTCGCCGCATCGCCGCGCTGTACAGTCTTCAGCGGAAAGTGCCAACCTTATTGGTGAAACTACTTCTTACCCAGTGTCTACCCTTTAAACACGTTTTGTAAAATCATCATGCATTACATTTTTCATCTTTATGAGACGTTATGAACAATTTTTCTCCCTTTCTGCTAGAAGTCAAGAGTATGCTACTTGTAGCATCTCTCACATAGAATATTGTCGCCCTAGGCTAATCGTTTTACCGATTACGGAAGATGTTTGGCGAAAGGGTCCACCTTAGCCATTTTAGGAGCCCTGGAAACTTGTCAGTGAACTTCCTCCATTAGTCAGATGGAATGCTTCATACCATGTTTTGACGCTTCCTAATGATGGACTTTAAACTATGAGATTAACGCTGAGAGTTTCATCAGACAAACATCTCAATCTAGGTGTTGGGTTGTTCTATAATTAATGTTATTAATTGACATTTGTGGCTAATATGAATAAATTCACTCTGAAAAATATGAAGAACAAAATGCCGCTAATTATCAAGCAACCTAGTAAAGCACTGGTCGCAGGATTGAACAGATCGTCGATCAAGGGTGTCAGACTTTAAGTCGTATTACTTTACTGAAACCTTGGCTTTGCTTTTGCATTACGTCCTAAGCTATCAAGACGCAATATTCTGTGCAATAAAAATTAATTGCAAAAGAAAAACTTTCATTTATTCCGTAGATAGTAGTAAATGATTAAATAATAAAAAATCCTCCTTCGAAGTTTTGTTGTAAAACATTTGTTGAGTACAGCTTCAAGGCTGAGAAGAAATCATTGAAATCTGTTGATGATTGGGACTAGTCGTTAATGTGGCCTGCAGGGTAAATCAATCAGCCGATCGCACTATCCCTCTGAGCGACTCGCCCCTCCGACGCGGACTGATTGGTCTGCTGCGTCCCTCTCCCCATGTAGGCCACTTTGGCGACTAGGACCAATTTTGCCCAACTGGGAAAGCATCAACTGCATGAGACAAGGAGGTACAAACGTTCGTTCTGAGACTTAAAAAAGATAGCGAAGAGATAAGGGAGACCTTACCAGGTGAAGTAACGCTACACAGGGCTGTGCGCAATGTTGTACAGGTTGAGACTGATCTCACCTCACTAACAAGGCGAAAGTAATCAGAAGATCTTCTATTAATGGATACATGTCTTTAATGTGGCCTATATGGGAAACCGAGAGTCCCCAGCCAAGCAGGCGATAAGCCAATCATACCTTCGAGTGGCACTTTCGTTTGATGCGGCATGATTGGACTACTGCATCCCGCTCGCCATATATGTAGGCCACATCAACGACAAGTACCAGGGCTACAAAAAATACAAACAACACACCAACCAAATACGGCCCTTTGCAGCAGTTTAAAAAATTAAATAATAATTAAAGTGTAATAAATTATAAAGGACCGCGTTACTCAAACCCTCTTTAGATGCGTCACGCATTCTTGGGATGTCGTGAAGGCGATTTGGATGCGTATTTGACCATAGCAATGACTAGGGGTGGCCAGCCGATGAACAAGTCGGCCACTTATCCTTTTGAACAGGACTGGCACCAATTCACCGACCCTAGAAGGATGGAAGGCTTGGTTGGCCTGGGCGGGAAATCCGAACCAGGAACCTGGTATCGGGTGCACGTGACAGCCGGCGCCTCCTCCGACTGCGCTGCACGCGCCCAAATAGTAGTTAGATCAATTATCAATAAAATTAAATAAATAATGAAGATAACTAAATTATTAATAATAATTAATCAAATAAAAAAAACCAACCTAAAAGAAAACCACGACTAAAACCTCCAGCTTTCCTAAACTAAATGCAGTGATGATTTTGTGATCACGGGCACACTTCACCTAAAACTAGCTAAACTACGCCCTTTCGAGCAGAACCACGGCCAGAAAAGGCTTGAGACGGATAAATCGGTACATGTCGCTAAGGCTGAGAGCATTGGAAGGTGGATAGCCAATATCAAAGCGCATCCAGTGCGCGTGGTTTATGTGTAGATATTCAGAGATGATCTACATGGCCGAGCTCTGTCTTGTGCTTGACTATGATTGGTTGGCACGTTCGCCCCTCCCAATGCTGTGCAATTTCACGACATCTACTGCTAATTCAAAGCAAATCCTGAAGCTTTTCGCATCTTCAACACTCCTGGACAATAACGCTCGGTGTCGATTGAGTAGGCCTGGCCTACCCAGGAAAGGTTTTAATCCACGGCACAAGCAAGTAAGGACCTAAGAAGCTCTCCTGAAGGAGCATAGCATGTCGCATCCACGACTAAACTATCACGGCTCCGATTCTAACCAGCTTTCTTCCTGGTAGAGTCAACTCACCCATCCAGGCAAGTCCCGTCAGACTCCAGACGGAGGGCTTAAGCCTTCTGAAGAGACATGAAATTCCCGTCGACAGGAGGAGGCATCAGCAGTAATAACACATAACAACCCACCTGACAATGTCACTTCGGAACTGGCTTCTGTAGGAATTGAGGAGAAAATCTTGAAGCCACAAGTACAATAGGTTTCAGGGGCAGTTATGGGCGTTTTTAGGCCGCAGTGTCGCGCCGCATGTTTGAAGTACAGCTACAGGATTACGTGCGTCAAGAACTTCACTCAACCAAGGTCGTCGATAGTGACAATTATTCAGGCAGGAGGCAGTCAACACTAATCGTAGACACGCTTATTCAAATTTAAGGCACCGGAAAGAAAAAGAAAGTAAGATGGTTCAATTAATGCCTACCTAGCAACATCAATCACCCGTCATATTCGCGTGATTCCCGCGTTGAATGGCAACAGTACCAATGGAAATATGAGATTTGTGCGCTTTAACGGACAGACGCACAGACAGACATACGGACAGTCGGATCAATTAACCCTTTAGCGTGATGCGAATAAGAAGATTTTGGCTTTGAAGTGATGTCTAAAAGTCAGATAATAAAACATAACGATGCATTACAATAGAACTACACCGACTAATAAATCACCACTCTACGAAGAAAATGATAAAAACGGCTATTAATTTCGCGCCCGTCAGAAGATGTGCGAGAAACACCCTAAGAAGTGTAAGAAACAGTCGATACAACCAGAAGCAAAGCACACTGAAGGTGCAGTTAACATGCAGCCTATACTCAGGCCTAAGTTGGCGCAGAGGCAAAAGGCGCGGTTCATACGCGAACGATCTGATTGGGGCTCGACCAAGCACTTAGGCTAAGGCTCCGTTTATACTCCCGACGCGATAGCATGTATAGTGGCCACATTGATCGATCGCCTCGCTCGATCAATGTGGCCACCATACGTGACGTCGCGTCGCTCAGCGTTGAAGTATGAACGAGCCCTAAGAGAATGTGTCGACATCTCAGAAGTGAGTAAAAGGATCTGCAGGAGCAATACTCACATTAACCACATGAAGGTCGCATGAAGAAGCGCAGCTAGGGATAAAACGCTAATGAAAAGGGGAGAAGAAGAATATGGATGATTATGACGAGAAAGGCTTTGAAGACGAAGACGATGATGGTGATGAAGTGATAAAGATAGTGACGAAGATAACGGCAAAGGTGGCAAATATGAAGATGAGGAAGATGATCGTGATGAGGATGAAGATGAGGAAGATGATCGTGATGAGGATGAAGAGGATGATGAAGCAGATGATGAGGAAGAATACGATGAGGAGGAAGAGGATGGAGAAGATGACGAACATGATGAAGAAGATGATGGGTTGATTGTGGCGAGGATGATGAGGATGAGGATGATGTCAATGATGATAATGACGACGACGATGACGATAATGACTATGGTGACCATAACGATGGTGCTGATGATGAGAATGATGAAGATGACGATGATGATGATGATGATGATGATGATGATGATGATGATGATGATGATGATGATGATGAAGAAGAGGATGGAGGTGAAAGTGAACATGATGATGAAAATGAAGAATATCAAAATAATGATGAAGAAAGTGGTGATGAAGATAATAATGATGGCGGAGATGATGGCAACGAGGAACATGATGGTGATGATCATGATGATAATGGGGGAGATGTTGATGACAATGATGGTGAGTATGATGATGATGATGGCGGAGATGACGATAATGACGATGGTGACCATAACGATGGTGATGACGATAAGGATGGTGTTGACTATGATTGCGATGACGATGAATAAGAAGATGGTAAAGATGACGAGCAAGAAGAAGATGATGACATATATGGTGAGGATAAAGACGATGAAACTGATTGTGAAGAATATGATGACATATGTACATAGATAATGGCGAAGAGGATGATTACGAAGAAGGTGGTGAATATGATTATGATGAGGTTGATAGGGATGATGAAGTTGAAGAATATGATGAAGGTGATGAAGATGATGAAGATGATGATGAAGGCCATGAAGACGAAGTTGATGATGACGATGAATATGATGATGAAGAGGATGGAGATGAAAATGATGATGAAGATGATGAATCTCAAAATAATGATAAATAAAGTGGCGATAATGATAATAATGATGGCAGGGATGATGGCGATGACAATGGTGACCATGACGATGGTGATGATGTTGATTATGATGAGAATGATGGTGATGAAAATAACGATAACGATGTGATGACGATGGCGTTGATTATGACTAAGAATGAGATGATGAATAAGAAGATTTATTTATTTATGTATTTATTTATTTATTTATTATTTGCACAATATCGTGCGCACAAAATACTACATTTAACATGGACTCAGCATATTAGGAAATACGTGGTGTAAAAAAAACAACAACAACAAATCAAAACTAGCCATCATTGTTACTTTTCGTGTGAGCGGAACTCAAGCCTAAAAAAGAAACTCAACTCAACTAAACAAAATGTATGAATCGCTTAGTAGTATGAAAATTCTGGAAGAGTAGGGGTAAGGAAGCGGGGGAGAGGACGATGGGTAACTGATGAAGAAGAGCAGTGGCCCGCCAACACTGCAAGTCGTAGGAGATATCGGCTCCGGATACCAACTTAGTAGGTCCGTCAACTCCATCAGAACCCATCGAAGACCGCTGTGTGGGGCATATCGTAGGACAGTAGAACGGGTTAATCAGAAACAAAGTAGAGAAGCTCTAAAAATCAGAGAAAATTACAACGAAGAGGTACAAAAAGGAAAAGATAACAAAAAGGGCAGAATGACAGCAAACCATAAAAGCTCAAAAGTAAAAGTCTTCTAAACAAAGAATATCCCAGTTTTAGAAAAAGGAAAACTAGCAGAATCTCTAAATTAGGCGATATCTGGTATATTCAGTGTTGAAAGCAAGTCTATCCTTTTCAATTGTTTTCTAAAAACATATGCGTTTGGAGCTTCTAGTAGGCTAGGTGGTAGCATTTGTAACCAACGAGCTCCTCGAAAGAACAGAGAATTAAAAACCTTTTCTCGGTATTTCTTCTTTACCTTGGGATAACGGAAGCAGTAGCTATTACGTCGACCTTGTGTTGGCAAAAAGGTCCAATATTTACTAGCTTTAAGTCTAGATTCGCCTTTTAGGATTTTGAAACAAAACAGTAGATCATTTACAATCCGCCTGTAAAGTAGACTATCTAGGCCAAATAATTTTAGTGAAGATGATAAAGATGATGAGGAAGACGAGGAAGATGATAATGAACATCGGGAGTACAGAGATGGTGAAATTGATGGTGAAGATAATCATGATGAGGACAAGTGCGAAAAAGGTGATAATAAAGATGATGGTGAGGAAGGAGAGATGAAGAAGAAGAAGAAGAAGAAGAAGATGATGATGATGATGATGATGATGATGATGATGATGATGATGATGATGATGATGATGATGAAATGTTTCGTCAATATCACTCGATAGCATATTTAAAAAAGAATTCCGTGGCGTATCTTTAGAACTGCGAAAACCATCATGGCATTATCGGGAAAACTCAACTATAATTCTTGATCGACGTTACCGTGAAGGCAACGCTTCCACTGCATGTTTGATTGCCCGCTGAAGCCGAAAGTTTGGCTCCTTCCTTATTGGCTTTTGAACGAGGGCTTCTAAAGCTCTGATAATTCAGACCAAATGTCCGAAGGACATCCACCACGTACTGGACCTACGGTACTGCGTACAAACGCATCGCGAAGGGTCAGAAGTGTTTTCGGCTGAACACCTATGTCGAGTGGAGGAACCTCATTCCGAAAAAGGAGACGACGAACACAAGCAAGAGCACCACTTAGGGGAAGGTCGCCGAGAGAACGAACGACGAGAGGACCCTCAATTTCGGCGAATGTCTTCGTCGTCGTCGGACTCGGATGCGACCTTCTTAGCAACAGGTCAGGTGCACTTTTTGCCGCTGCAACTCGGATGAAACAAAAGAGCAGCAGGGACGCGTCGCAGTCAAAGTGATGGTCGGACCGACGTTCGCCGCTAGAGACGTGGGGTGGTGGGTGGGTGAACAAGGTGGCTTCGCCGAATCGGCAGCCAATTTCACGGACAGGACCTCCGTAGGCGTTGGCCACCCCGAAAAACTTGGACCGCGCTGCTCTAAGAAGATAAGTCAACAAGGCTCGAGGGCCTGGATACCGTAGGAGGACGAAGCTACAGGGCCTATAGCTGAATGAGTATGTGCTACCTTATACCCGGAAAATGGGCCCGGCCCTCCATATCCTCCAAGCTAGACCTATACCACTCCTCAGGCCAATAAACATACACCTTATAATGCTATCCAGAAAGTGCTCCTGCACCTGAAGCCTTACTTAGCATCCGATTGCACTTGTAAAATCATCGGTACATATCGGGTATTTGCCCTGTCGGGCGCAAGCGGAGCGCTAACCAATCAGAGCAACGACTGCACCAGCTTCTAATCCACCTTTCACCTCAGACTTGCCACAAAGAAGAAATAGAGCCTTCACAGCAAACCATTTCAGAGCTCTTTAACGGAAGGAGCGCCAGTCAACCAGCTGTGGCGTGCAGTACATGCTCATAGAGGTACTAGTCGCTCATTTGGCCTACATAGCGAGAAGATGACGCACCAGACCAATTATTATAACGAAGGACCGTGCTATCCGGAGGGAATGCGCTCAGACTTAATTAGTGTGTACCTGACTGCACTTACAACCTTATCGGTACATATCGGGTCTTTGCCCTGTCGTCTGCTCTGATTGTCTAGCGCAAGTGGGGCGCTAGACAATCAGAGCACCGACCGCACCAGCTGCTCACTTACTTCACTCATCGCTTCAGCTTCGCCACCAAGAAGACCTAGAGCCTTCACTGCAACCTATGTTACGGCTCTTGGACGGGAGAAGCGGCTTCCGCTCCTGGAGGTACTAGTCGCCCATTTGGCCTACATGAGGAGGGGATGACGCACTAGACTACCACGACGCAATGAAGGAGCATGCTAATGCCCAGACGAACATGCGCTCGGACTTAATTAGTCTCTATCTGACCCCACTTACAAGCTGACGGGTACATATCCAGTTTTCGCCCAATCGGGTGCAGGTGGTGCGATAGCCAATCAGAGCACGAGCTGACCATTTACTTGATTGCTTCAGCTCTGCGAGCGATGAGATTTTGAGCCTCCACAGGATGCTATTCTCTGTCGAAGAGAGTTGTGACTTAAATTCTTGCTGCTAGAGATACTTGTCGTTAATTTGGCCTACCTGAGAAGTGGAGAATGCATCAAGTCAATCGCACAATGTCGAAGGCATTGACGCGCTACCAAAAAAGGCATTATACGGCAGCTGTCATGATTTTCTTGTACGTGCTATGATTAGTTGCTTAGACGTTCCCGCCCACCCACGTAGGCCACATTAGCGACAAGAGCAGGATAAGCAATAATGGTAGCACGAATCAAACCTCCTGTGGAATGCGCCAAAAAGCTTGCTCAGTCGGGATGTGGAGGAAGCAATTTGAATGCATATTAGGCCTATACAGTTACTTCAGATGAACGGGCCCAGTTAGTCAAAAGCACGGCGCATTCTAAAAAAGAGACTGATGACGATCCGTGGCTTCAAGAGAACAGACCCGGAGCTGCTGGCGGACGCCTTCAGTCCGGCCAACACTTAAGAACCGTGTCCAGTTTCACGGGGAGAAAGCGCCGCGATGGTTCTCGAGGCTAAGCGCCTGTAGAGGCGAGACACGTCTCTCCTGATGACCCTCGACAGCAAAATCCGTCACATCGCCGTTCCACTTCGAACGGTGGAAAGCCCGTTCCACGCGTTTTTCTTCGTCAAGAAATCGCTGAAATACCCTTGGGCGACGAAGGAACGTCAGCTTGGGTAGTTTCGCTCGGATGAGCCATGCATTCTAGTTTTAGAAGACGTCTTCGAGGCAACTCGAGTGCATATAACGACGGCGAGGAGTCAGTCATCTTTCCCAGCGAATCTTTTCCCTCCACTTCAGATTCCAGTTAGACACTTCGGATCTATCCTAATCGGAGGGTGGCACTAGTGATCTGCACCTTCATTCCCTGCCTTGAGTGTTTAGGAGAGTTTAAACTACTGCTCTATGATGGTGTTCATTTACATTCAGGAAACATGGTGCTGTGAAAACATGGTTCTGTGAAATGGACTGACTCACGCAATGGGCGCGTTGCGATTGCCCCACCCGACTAGGACTGATCCGAAACTTCCACTGAAGGTGAGGACCTTAGGTCGAGAAAGCAAGGTGGTTGTAGAATGAGCTTCTAGTGGCCCCAGTCCTACCGTGCCTCTACCTTTTAAAGCGATAACTTCCACAACGCCTAGAAGGCCAGTTCTTCACAGTCGCCTGCTCGTCACGATTTCATCACGAAGACGTCGAAGAAGCCGTTGCGCATGGTGAGTTTCATGCACGAATAACAGCCACTACTGGTCGGGCGCGGTCGTGGCAACATTCACGTGCATTTGCATATCATTTGAGATTCTGCACCTGGAACCGGTCTTCGAGGCGCCATGAGCTGCATCTGGCGGCTCGTCGACCACACCGCGCCGACACATATTGCCAGCCAGCACCCACTCGATCACCGCTAGAGCTTCCGGCGTGCGCCACTTCTGCGAAAAACGGTGCTGAGGCTGGCAGGATGGGGGAGGAATAACTGGGCCACTTTGGCACGTGACAGGTGTGAATGGAGATCTTGAGAGACAGAGACGAAGACCAGTTGAAGACAAATGGCGACGGTGACCTCTTCGCGATGAGGTCGCCTAAAAGTGACGAAGTACCCGGCGCATTCTAAGGGCAAGAGAGACTTGGGATGCACCATAGACTTCACTTCTAAGCGAGAAGCCCTGCGACAGGAGCACAGCGTCCTATATGGGGGAGAAAACACGGCGAGAAGTCGAAATGGCGTAGCTGTGTCGTTGCGTAAGCGACGACGTCGTCAGCTAACAACAATCACGTCTTCGGCGGCCCATTAAACGCCTTGTTCAATGGGATCGTTCGCTCCTCCTGAACGCTTTGGCCACCAGTCAACTCAAGGAACAGAGTCTACAGTAGCGGATTGCAGAGAAAGGACCGTCTAGCAAGAGCTCTATGAGCCGGCGGTACTTCCACACAAAACGATTAGCGCAGCTATAGGAGACGGAGGCTGTCGTACGGACTCAGCTTCGGTCTTTGGTTCGAGTCCCGCACAATGCCAACAAGCCATCGATCCTTCGGAAGTCGTTGAATTTGTACCAGGCGGCTTGTCTGAAAAGGACAGTGCACTGGCGTAGCCATCGACTGCCCACCGGAACTCATCGTACAGACAAACTACGCACTAAACCTGTCTCTACAATATTTCGTAGAAGAAGAATGCGTGGCTCATCCCACGAACAAATCAGTTAAACTAGTTTCCTATTCCGTTTATTTTTGCTTTTATTTTTTATTTCTTGCTTTTCATTATTTTTTATATTTTTTCTGCCAAAAACGTAATTCTATGGAACCCTTGGGATATTGTAAAAAAATTTCGCTTAGAGCTTTATCAGATTGCGGCGCTATGCGAACAAAAAACCCCAGAACAATTCACATGGCGCTCTTCTCTGTTCCTTTTTTATTCTTTATATTAACCTCTTGTAGGATGTTATTAACATGCTATATTATGTACTGTGTTTGTACAAAATGCGGCTTTGGTTTAGTTACCCAAGTTTGAGGTAAACTGTGATCGACTGATGTGTATGTGTACCGACGGACATAATCTGAACCAGCGACAATCTAGCTTTATCTTACTACCCAAAAAGCAGCGGATTGACTACTACACGAAAATTGTCAACCCGTCCTTACGTCCGTATGTGCATCAGTTCGCGCGAAATTAATCGCCGCTCGAAAGCTCTCATAACAGCTCACTCCACGTTAACAACAAGCGCTCAAGGCCATCGTTTTTAGGAGGGCAGTATGTTAATATGATTGTTATGGCGAATAGAAACCAGAACAACTACCGATCGACTAATCAATATCAATCGATACTATTGATTTTAAGCCCAAATTTCTGGGAGTGATATGTTGATCGATGAGCAGACTTTAAAAAAGGTGAGCAGTGTCGATAGGCTAGGCGATAAACGAAAAAAATAAAGTACGAAGAATGGCGTTAAGTAATCCTTGCTTGGAATACGCCACGTACTGGATGTCCTGGAGGCGATTTGAATGCGTGTTTGGCCTATAGAATGAATTGCGGTGGCCAGCAGATGAACAAGTCAGTGTTTTTTCCTTTCCAGACAAGATTGACGATGAGACCACTTCCCGGAATAATGGAAGGTTTCATTGGTTTGGTCTGGACCCGTACCGACAACCTCGTTTTGGAGTGCACATGACAATCGGCACCTCATCCGACTGCGCTACGACGCGCCTTTTGCTGAAAAGACTTCTGGAAACTGAGAAGAAGCTCCGCTATATCAGCTCGGCCAGAGTCACTTACGGACGAGGTGGCTTCTACTGGTTTGTTTATCAAGGTAGTGCGTGGTAACGCAGTCGGAGAAGCCGCCGACTGTCGCGTGCACCCGATACTAGGTTCCTGGTTCGATTCCCCGACCAGGTCAACGAAGTTCTCCATCCCTCCTAGGTCGTTGAGTTGGTAGAAAACCTCTCTGGGAATGGTAAAGCACTGATTTGTTCATTTTGCCACCGCAAATCGTTGTGTGAGCTAAATACGTATTCAAATCGCCTCCACGACATCCTGCAGAAGTAGAATGTGTGGCGCATCCCAAAAAAAGAGTGCTTAACGCCGTCTTTTATTTTCTGCTGTCACTGAGTACTACCATCTAAAGGCTGACATCCAGTTGAGCACGAGAAGATCTACATAGTGCCGCCAAAATGAGGGCAAGATTGAATGGAGGTGGGACAAACGATGAGGAAATCGCCGATCAAATGCGCAGTTAGCCCTTCAAACGCCATTGTGTCAGGGCATGCTAACTAGGTCGCCTTCGAATAGAAGAATTAGGCGGCATAATTTCAGTCTGGAGACGGCAAGTTCTTCTCTACGGTTGAAATAGAGGCTAAGGAAAGGGCTATTCTATAATAAAGGATAACGAAAGCGTTTCTCAATCCCTTTTGGGATGCGCCACGCATTCTACTTCTACGTGATGTTGTGGAGGCGATCTGAATGCGTATTTGGCCATACAATGACTTGCGGTGGCCAGCCAATGAACAAGTTAGCACCTTATCCCTCTCAGACAAGTCTGGTACCAATTCACTGACCACGGAGGTATGGAAGGCTTGGTTGGCCTGGGCGGGAAATCCGAACCAGGAAACTGGTATCGGGTGCACGCGATAGCCAGCACCGTCTCCAGCTGCGCTACACGCACCAAGAAACAAGAAATAGTCGGCAGATAATACTGAATGAGACAAGACACCGATATCCGTTTTCAAATCCAAGAAGGAATCGAGTGCATGGCGCAGCATCTAGTAGCTCATATTCCCTATAATACAGGGTTTCTCAAAAAATATATACACTGTTGAAAGGTGATAACTTCGCTCACAGTAAAAGCAGCACCGGAAAAGTTAAAAACTTATATAAAAGCTTTAAAAAAGGAATTTTATGACATAAAAGCGCTATGGATTGGGCCATGCACTCGTTTGAATTCTTGCATTTTACACCTGATTGATTGTGTTCCGCTTGAATACTTGTCATACGTTTTTCACAAAGCGGCCGTATCGATTGATTTGTGCTTCTTTTATGGCTTAAAACATTTAAAAAACACTATGGATTGCAAAAAATGCAGGGTATCCCAAAAATGTAGGTACTATTTGAAAGGTTCTAACATTGCTGCTGGTGAAGCTTTCGAAGATGTTTGAAACTCAAATGCAAGCGCAGTATAACGAGATTCCTGTGGCGTGCAAATAGTCAAGATTGCGCCATGCCTCCACCTGAAACCTTGTATTTCAGACTCGATCGATTTGAGGAACCATACGCATGATTCAGTTTTGCCGCAAATCGCCTCTGCACTTCGATGATGTTTTCGAACTTCCAGTAGCACTTCAGGATAAACTTGTTCTCCTCGAAGAAAAGCTTAGAGCCGAGCACGACTTATATTATGGGCTCAGATAAGTGTGCTTTTTAAGTTTTAACCTTAAAAGAAGCACAAACCAATTGATACGGTCACTTTTTGGAGGAAGTTTGATAAACATTCAAGCGGAACACAATGAATCAGATGTAAAATGAAAGAATTCAGGCTAGTACATGGCGCACTCCATACCGTCCATGTACTTCAGAAAATTTCTATTCTCTAAAGCTTCCATATGACCTCCTAACTTCTTTAGTTCCTTTATTGTGAGCAAAGTTATCACCTCTCAAATGGTGCATACGTTTTCTTGAGACACCCTTAATAATAATAATTTATTACAGAAGTATAAGACAGTTGTGAAACAATAGAATATAGGGTATAACTGCAGAATACACAGCATTCTCAACAGCACTTTAATAAAATGCTAAGATATGCAGAGAACAATGAGAAAATAGGTGCAGATCTAGGCATTAGGAGCGAATTCCTTCGGCTTAGCGATCAGAGACGTCTAGCATTACATGTATAATACTAAGAATAACCCTAAGACCTTTTTTCAGCAAGTCGTTTAAAGAATTCAAAGTTTTTGGTGGATCGGTGAATATTATTATACCCCACGAAGTTCTGATACCCTGATACGGCCCTTATAGTGAATGAAGGGGCTCGAAGATTATTTTTGGCCTAACGTATACCAGTTCCCAGATTTTACTTCTTGCTTTAAAGAAGGTAGGTATGTAAAAAATTGCAACCTTGATTCTAAACATTCCTGAAAGCAGCAAACGTCATTTACATTTCTGAGTGAAATGACAGCATGGAGGTCCAAAAGCTTGTTTTGAATTTTAGGTGGACAATACGGGGTGAACCAAAATAACGTGAACAAGATTTTTTTTATCGTAATTATAAAACAACCAACAATTTGAGAAAACGACAACTAAATACAACAACACAAGCGTTAGGGCACATCATATTCAAGTTGTTTCGAAGTGGCCTCCCTTGGAGCGGATGCAGAGGGCCAAGCGTTTCGCGAATTTTTCGGCGATGGGCCGCAGGTCATCAGGAGACAACGGTTCGCACTGCTGGCGCAAGGATTCCTTCAGGGACTCGAGACTGAGGTGCCGTTTGACGCCGACCATAGCCTCTAAAATGTCCACATACTGTAGTCCATCGGATTCAAATCCGGAGAATACGGCGGCCATTCCGAAGGCGTGATGAAGTCGGGGAAGTTGACCTAGCACCACGCCTGCGCACTCTTCGCACTATGTGCGGGTGCAGAGCCCTGTTGGAACGTCCGTAGTTCTTCCTTGGGCCGTAGTTCTTCCTTGGCCCGTCCGGCATCACCGAAGTGCTGATGGGTCCAAGGAAGAACTACGGACTCGAGAATGTCTCGCTGGTACACCTCTTCGTCGATTTTCACTCCTTTATACACGAGAACCAGGGGTCTTGCCGCTGGCGCAGATTCCGCCCCAAACCATGACAGATTGTGGGTTTTGAACGACAGCAGAGGTGCTTGGAGCCTCTGTGGACCACATCCTACCATTTTGGCGATTGTGCGCCTGCTCCACGGTGAACAGCTTCTCATCCGTGAACAGAATCTAATCCCAGGTACGACCTGCGGCCCATCGTCGAAAATCCGCGAAACGTTTGGCCCTCTGCATCCGCTTCAAGGGAAGCCACTTCGAATCCACATGAACATGACGTACCCTAATGTTTGTATTGTTGTAATTTAGTTGATGTTTTCTCGAATTATTTGTTGTTTTACAATTATGGCAAAAAAATCTTGTCCACGTTAGTTTGGTTCACCCTGTATATACCATTTTCACCTCAATTTGGACACTCTTCTAAGCTAACCCACGACTTTTCAAACCATAGCGAACTCTTCCAAATCGAAATGAGCTTCTTCTACGTCAAACTAGAGACTCTCCAAAAATGTTAAAATAATTTTTTATTCAACGAAAATTTTAGTATAAGTTTCTTTGAAGCTTTAATTTACTCCCCAACATGAGAACATATAGTATAAAATTTCCTAAAAATTTTATTTTTCGAGAAAAATACTGGCTTAAAGCTTGATTAAAGAGCGGGAAGGCAAGCATTTTTTAGTGGTAAAACAGAGATTGCGCCATGCCTCCGTCCGAAACTTCGCGATTTTTATTCGATTGGTATCCTTACTTTCTTGCTGCATAATAGCAGTATTTACACTATCAATCAGATAAACATTGCGACTTGTTTCCCGAGTGCATGGCGCGGTCCAAGCTTTTACTTTTAATGCAATACGACGCAATTGCTTCCTAACTGCGCTTTAAAACAAAGTTTAATTTATTTTTTCTGAAAAAAATGAAAACTGCATAAAATTATTACCCTCATTCATGCAGCTGAAGTAAAAAAAAATTTAAAAAAAGTTAATCTAAATTTTCCTTGAATAAAAAATTATTCTTACCATCTTGGAAAGACTGTAGTTTAACCTGTAAAAAGCTCGTTTTGATTTGAAAGACGTTCAGTTGTTTGATTTCAATGTTTATAGGACAGCTTAGGGTGACGAATTTGACGCGAAAAGTGTCCAGTTCCACGTGAAAATTGTATAATTTCGAGATGGCAGCATTTCGTGAGCATATTGTGATTTACCTGAACGTGAAGCAGGTCTTTCAAGCACAGAAGTAGCACCATACACTTGCCTGATGTATCGAATAACGTGAAGGAACTTCTAAACGGGAGAACAAGGCTCACAAAAAGTGGGCCCGCCCAATTGCCGGAAACCGCCAAGACACACATTCTTTTCGGGGCTTCAACAGTAGAGAGATGCATCAAAAAGACGAGAAGGCGCCTAAACGAACTACACTGTCGGCTGCTATGCCTGAACCGTGAGAGAAAATTCGCTTTCCGAAGACAAATCACTTTTTCATCAGAGGCCGTTGCAGGCGAAAAGGTCGGAGAGATTCGCCGAGCTTAACGAACCGGAACGTTCTTTGCACGAGAAAGACGACAGATGCAGAGGACGGATGCGTCCTTGCAAGAGCGAACGACAACGACGACGAGACGACGACGTTCGAACAGGTCTAATTGAGCGATTTTTCAGAAACGGATGAGTGAATGTTTCATGTTCTGCAAGGAAACGTGGAACGCTAAAAAAAACGAAGGTCACCGGAGTGCTCACGCCGAACGATGGGATGCGCCATGCATTCGGCCTCAAAGAAAGGTTGAGAAGAACACGAAAAATCCCGCTACATACAGCCCACCTGATTCCTCTGTCCGTATGTCCTTCTGTCCGTCCGCGCAAATTCATTTGTCGCTCAATGAATTTTACAACACGCTAAACCAACCGTACGATTTTGAGTGAGCGAGCGGATAGTGCAAATATAATGGCCCAGAACAGCTTTCACAACATGTGAATTCGTCTGATATCTCAGACCGTATGTCCTTTCCGTCCGTCCGCGCAAAATTATTTGCCGCTCAGCGAATTTCACAACATGCGAAACCAAACGGACGATGTTGTCTGATTTTCGAACGGATATTGCAAATATAATGGCCCATGACAGCCCTCACAACATGTGAATTCGAATAGATAATCGATATCGATTGAAATTACCGATTTTTCTCTGTCTACATGTCATTCCGTCCGTCCGCGCAAAACTATTTGCCGCTCAGCGAATTTCACAACATGCGAAACCAACCGGACGATGTTGACTGATTTTCGAGCGGATAGTGCAAATATAATGGCCCATGACAGCCTTCACAATATGTGAATTCGAATAGATAATCGATATCGATTGAAATTACCGATTTTTCTCTGTCTACATGTCATTCCGTCCGTCCGCGCAAAACTATTTGCCGCTCAGCGAATTTCACAACATGCGAAACCAACCGGACGATGTTGACTGATTTTCGAGCGGATAGTGCAAATATAATGGCCCATGACAGCCTTCACAATATGTGAATTCGAATAGATAATCGATATCGATTGAAATTATCGATTTTCGCCAGAGCTGACTATACAAGATGAGAATCATGCTAAGCTACATACTGTCCGTCTGATGCCTCAGTCCGTATGTCCTCTCCGTCCGTCCGCGCAAAATTATTTGCCGCTCAACGAATTTGGCAACATGCGAAACTAAACGGACTACGTTGACTGCTTTTCGAGCGGATAGTTCAAATATAATGGCCCATCACAGCGTTCACAACATGAAAATTCGAATAGATAATCGATTGAAGTTATCGATTCTCGCCAGAGTTGACAAGAGAAACACGCTAAGCTGATGGCAGCTGAATCGGGTTCACAGAAAAAGGACATTTCGATCGCTTTTGTAGATTTTTTATTGGGCTGATGGTGAGACGGAAACACTGCTCACTTCAGAATGCGCCGCGAATTCAGTCTCAGTGTGGGATCGCCGAAGACTACAAAGACCCTACTCCTCCACTTAAAAGCTCAAAGGATACTGTTCGTCTATCGAGCAGTCTCCTTTCATTCATACGTGCAAAATTATTGGCACCTCGACGGTTTGGACGGCATGCCAATGTTTAACCGCAGGCCCTTTTTCAATTTTGGGCGAATATTGCGAATACATATAATGGCCACAGACAAGAAATCGATTATCGATTTTCGCCTAGAGCTGACCACTTGAGAGAGAATAACGCCTAGATGATGGCAGCGGGATCGACTTCACTTCAGGACTGAAACGGGGAAAGCTCTAATGTCGTTTTGCCACCTGTTCAGGATACGCCATGCATTCAGCCTCAATAGGTTATTACTGCCTTTTTATCCGTTTTAAAAATTTTAAATTTTGAAAAATTTCGCTTTAGCTTCGAGTTCGAACCTCAGTGCAGGCAGTTCTCTCCTTCGCAAAAGCTCTATCTATGGAGGATGCACAAGAACACAATTCGACGTTGTTTAGACGCTATGTGGAATGCGCCACGCATTCTATTACACTTCTGTTGACTATGGTGAACGCATAGTCCACAGAATTCAGCCTTTGCCCTCAAATCTGAGAATTTCGAGGAAGCCTTTACTTTGACGAAGCAGACTTTAAAACAAATTTTCTGCATAATTTTCCAAAAATGCCAACTATTTCCAAACTACGATGCTTGATGCAACTAAGTTTATACCGAAACCGGTCAAGCAGGTTCTACGGAAACCTCTTTTCTTCGCATGCTTGTTCATCTTCCCGAATTTGGAAACCATGAAATCGAATGCCGAGAAAAAAGAAAAATGAGGAAGGAAAAAGCGACAAGTCGGAACAGAAGGAAAGCGTTATGACAGAAAAATACAGAGTGAAAGTGAAATATAGGTACATGTCGTCAATGTGGCCTACATGAGACGGAAACGCACCGAGCAATCAAGCGGTTTCGAGAACGTTCTCGATCGATTAGACTGTGAACCCTGAGTGTATCTTGCCGCTGTGCCACACACTAGCACACCGTGTTTTCTTCTTTGCACGGAAGCCAGTCGCCAACTAGCGCCGCTCTATGAAAGCTACCAATTATCGATCGCCTGCCCCACTAATCGATAATGTTGGCTTTCACACCACCACTCATTCAGGGAATACAATAATTGCAGGTCATAGATTATTCGATCATGGCGTAAAAAAATGGTACAAGTCGTTAATGTGGCCTACATATAGCTAGAAATGCAGTAGACCAATCAGTCACAACGAACGGACGTGTCGCCTTCACTGGTGCGCATACTGTCGGTGCTGTAGCTGCTACGACTTAGCTACGAATTAATCTGGCCGTTGCCACCGACGGGTAGAAATCAGGGATGATAGGTGAAAACTCTAAGTAGAAGTTAAGCTTTCAGCCTGAAAAAGCCTGAAAAAAGGTTGAAGCCTGAAAATCAAATCGTGGCGCTTTTGGCCTATTCAAGAGGTCTACGAAGGTCTGACAGGCATTGGGTGATTGATGGACAGATCCAGTGGCAAATAAATCTTTGGAATTTCCAACCGGCGAATGCTGTCGGGGATGAGGGCGTTTTTAATTCCTCGGACGGATCTAGTGAGAAGTGATCGCTTGATGGATGGACTCCTTAGAAGACAAATCGCGCGGCATCTTCGCCACCTCTTCTTTTCTCGATGTCGTTTGGTGCCGAGTTGATCAGTTCCTCGTCGATAACGATTTCTTTCAAGCCACCTGATGTACGCGGAGATTCCCACAACATTTGACTCCTTTTCTTGCATTTGCTAAAGATGAAGCCTACTACTCATTAACGTGGCCTACACATGGAGGCAGAGTAGTCACAACTAATCAGAGCACCGACTGAACACTAGCCAACCATCACCGGCACCAGCCGCACACGTCTCGTCTCAACTGGAAATTCGCCGACCACAGAGGAAATTCGCCTGGGTGGGACTCGGACCTCGAATCGATGAGGGATGCTCTCTAGAATCGACGCCTCCTCAGGCAGCGCTAAGAGTCTTAGGAATGCACCCCAGATTCATAGTCAGTCTCAGAATGGCGCGGAGTTATGAAAGGTTTCATTATCGATCGTCTGTTTAGCCTACTCGATAGTGCTAATGATAGTTTTCCATTTTTGCTTAAGCCTAGAGCGGCTGTTACAGAAGATAGAAGCTGTTAAGAGGATGTTTAGTTGCGGTCAAAACTCTGTAATGTAAGGCGAACATCGCTGCTCGGAAAGCAGAAGATGCGGGTTCGAGTCCCGACTGGCGCAAGAGTTTTGACCCCAACTAAACATCCTCTTAACAGCTAATGATAGTTTTCAGAAGGCGTCTCCACCAGGAAACCGAATTATTCTGACGCGAATGCGACGTTCATTACATTCAAAACTCCCGCGGGTGCCGTATCCGCTCGGGACCCCGATGAGGCGCTCCCGAGGTCCGGCCTGCCCGCACACGCTATTGATCGGCGGGCCCGCCTGTGCGCCGCTCCGCGCCAGGTCCATTCTATACTTTCGTCGGCACGTCGAGCGGCAGCGCGGGCGCGGCTCTGGGGCTCAACACGTTTGCGCCCGCTTCTACCACCATCTCGGGGACACCTCGAGTGGAGCCTTGCCGCTCCTCGTTACTCACTACAGCCGGCTGCACTATAGGAAGGACGGCGAGTGTGGATGGGGCTCGCCAAGCCTCGGGTAGCCAATACAGCCACACAGCCAGAGCGGCCCGTCCCATCCTGTTCTTCCACTCTATCTAGTATTCCTCTACTATATTCTATTGTGGTCGTGCGATGCTGATGTGTGGAATAAACCGTGGACGTCTATTACGCTGCATACGACGAGGAAGGTGATGAGTCTCCTCATAGTACATTGTCGGTATTGGTGTATTGTTGCTGTTGGTTGTGTTGGTACTATGTTGTCGTCGGGTAATATTTGGGAGATGTGACTAGTCACTACAGTCGAGGTACACTACAGCGCGCCCGTAGGCACGCATTGCTGGCGTGTGGAGCGGGCGTGCGTCAATCCGCGTCAATCCAGGCGCTGTCCAGCGCAAGGGGCTAAGGGTTACCACGCGGGCCCCGTCTGCCAGGGAGGGGGCGTGGCCTATTCACATCACGGGGTCCCCCTACCATCCCCCTGGGTCTTAGGCCACTGGTTACCTCCTACCGCCACGGGATGAATGGGGACCTTGCTTAGCAAGGACATCTTCCCTCGAGATCGGGGCAACCGATTCGCAACATATTCCATGTTAATAGCTTCATTCATGTATGGATGGCATCAAAATTGGTACATGTCGCTAATGTGTGCTACATGGCGAGACATGAACACTCCAGACAATCGGAACTCCGACAGTATGCGTGCCAGTCAGTCAGTACATCGATCGTACGTATGTAGGCCAGTCTAGCGCCACGCCCGTCGATGTGGGTGATTGTTCTGGCGCATTCCTGATACCATGTAGTCCACATTAACGACTTGTGTCATTTTTTACGTCACGGACGAATAAGCCTTGACCTACAATTATTCCATTTTCTGGCTGAGTGACGATATGAAGGTATTACTATTACTACTATTACTATTACTAGTACTATTACTAGACTATGTGAATATCTAAAAAAAGTGCAACTTCTGAAGACGAGCGGACTCCACCGATACAGAAAATGATGGAAAGCTACGCTTCCTGATTTCAGGAATCGATACGACGACGATGAAGAAACGGAAGAAAGGCGAGGAAATCTGTACAGTCTGCAAATTCTCAGAATAGTGAACAGCGTGAACAGGAGGGCGTCACGCTCCAACGAACATTCCTAAGCAATCAGCAACGTCGACAACGGGTGAAGAGGCAGATAGGCGTTCGGGGTGTACGTTGTAAAGAAGAAGTTGAAGCTGAACACCTTGAACACAGATGAAGGTAGAAGAAGAGAGAAAGCGAATAGAAGAAGACGTTACGTAAGCAGTTGGAAAAGCTACCTAAGATGGGAACCAATGGTGGTTAACATTAGTTTCGGATGCGGTTGTGAATCCGCCTGAATTATGGGGCGACGTGGAAGATAACCAGAAGAGTGAGCCAAAGCCCAGCTTACGTAGTTCTCGATGCACAGAAGTAGTAAACCCTAGCGACCCGATTTCTAACCTCTATGCCACTTTGAAGGACTAGAAAAGTAGAAGAAAAGGGTCCAAGAAAGAAGAATTTGGTCACGGGAATCATACGAATACTATGCCCGCTTGACACGCTTCACTTAAAGTGAACAGTCGCAACAATAATCAATCAATCAATATATCGATTTTATCGATTTTTGGTAAGCGCATTGATCAGAGAAGAATAATACTGAAACTAAACAAAACTGAGAGTCTCGGTTAAGGATTTCGCGAGTATCATGGCCATCGTGCTGGTTTCAAAGCAACCAGAAGACAATTTTGACCGCTCAACCAATATCGTGCGATTTTATCGATTTTTATTGATTATCATACAGTTTGTTCGTGCGGAGGTAGGAAGAAGTGAAGAAAGCTTCACCATCATCTCAGCAACTATTTTGAGCGCCCTATCTGATAGCATCTTACCATAAACTATCCTGCACGACAAGTTGAAAATAAGTCCGTCTGTCAGTCTGCCTGTGCATCTGTCCGTCGGCATGCAGAGAAGGATGAATTGATTTGTCTGAGAATCACATGACTAGCTGGTGGACAGGTCTAATGAAATCAGAGAGACTAATCGATAGCAGACAATTTACCGATTTATGCTCATCACATAGGAAAAAGAGCCTATCACGAACGGTATAAAGATTTTGACAATATTGATCGCGAAACAATTTTCGATAATATTATCGATTTTTTGCACTTTGGCTGCTCGAGATGCAAATCGCGCGAGTACACTGGCCAGAAGACAACCCTCAAAGAAAACAGACAATCATTATCGATCCATTTTATGGATTTTCCCCACCAGATAGAGAAAATACGAAAAAACGAAGCACCATAGAAGTTGTGCAGAATTCGATGTTCGAGGACGAAATTAACCCAGTGGGCATACCCTGTCGGGTCAGAAAGACAGTATTGATCGTCACCAATATCGACAGATTATATCGATTTCTATGTACGCAGACTTGGGCGTTTTTAGTGGGAGCTGCACGAAAGCAGATTCGCAGAATCGATCGACTCACAGTTATCGATTAATGCTATCGATTTATCTGCAGCTGATGGAGTTTACATGAAAACAACACGTAATTCTGGATCTTGGTAACCTTTACAGCAGCCTATTTTAGAACCCTATCCTAACTTCTCGCTTACATATCCTTTTCAGGTCGAAATGAGCGCTCTTCTAAGCCAGCCGAAGACATTGGAGATCAAAGCGAACTCTTCCAAATCGAAATGACCTTCATGCAGGTTAAACTACAGACACAGTAAGATGGTTGGAATAATTTTTTGTTCAAGGAAAATGTTAGTATAACTTTCTTTGAAGTTTTTTAGTTCAACTGCCCCAATAAGTGCAATAATTTTATAAAGTTTTCATTTTTGAAAAAATAATGAATGGAATTTTGTTTTAAAGCACAAGGTAGCAGTCATTTAATGCATTAAAGCAAGAGATCGCGCCAGACTCTCATTTAATTAGTCGCAACTTTTATTTGATTGAAAGTGTAAATGCTACCAACATGAGCCATCAAAGTGAGTAGTGAGTGTGTGTTCTTTACAGTCCTTTTGATGTATCGTTAACAAGTGTTAAATTCCATGTAAACAGAAGTTCTGTTACCAACCGAATAAAAATCGCGGCGTCCTGGAAGAGGGCGTGGCACTATCTCTTTTTTAGCGCTAAAAATGCCCTCCTTCCTGCTTTCTAGAACATGATTTTAAACATTATTTTTCCTAAAAAATTTACTGTTTATTCCTCAAAAAATAAAAATTTTATACAATTCGAAATTTACACAATTGCATTCAGGTAGTGGGTAGGTGTATTAAAATTTCAAAGAAAGTTATGCTAAAATTTGTACATGTCGCGAAGACGGGCAGCATTGGGAGATCGGAGATACGAGGAAGATACGTATTAAAAGGCCGCTTCTCACCCTTTACTAACAGTGGTTCATCTTGGGTACATGTCGCTTAGGTGAGCAGCATTGGTAGATGGGAACGCCCCATCCAATCAGACCGCATTGAATGGGCGTGCTATTCAGAGAGGGAGTGCATAGTCAGTACCATGATCGGCTGGCATGTCTTCGGTCTCTGCTCTGCTTGGTTAATATTGGCTGGTGCGCTCCCACCTAACAATGCTGCTCACTTTCGCGACATAGGCCCTAAAATTTTCCTGAAAAAAAAAACTATTCAACTCTTTTGAAGAGTCCTTAATGTAGAAATAGCTCATTTCAATTTGGAAGAGTTCGCTTTGATCTCAAAGCTCTTAGGCCAGCTTAAAAATGTCTACTTTAATTTCAAAAGTGTCCAATTTGTTTTGAAAAGTGTGACGTGAAAATGGTATATAATAAGCGTGGGTCTATCTGTCTGTTTGTCTGTCCGTCTGTCCGTCTGGTCGTTCATCTACTGACAGATCAACGTGGGTTTTTCTTTCTTAACAAGAGTCAAAAGATTTAAATAGGAAAAGGAATAGGAACGTTGATGCTAAGGGTGCAAGCGTTTCTGACAACAGTTTCGGGACGAGGAGAGGATAGGGCCGGACGTTATAGTTGTGCCCGAATGAATATTCGAACATTCGAATTCGAATAATTCTATTCGAAATCGAATATTCGAATTCGAATGCTCGAAATTCATCGCTATTCGAATATATTCGGTTATTCAAAGTTTTTGGGAGAGCACAACTATACCGAACGTCCGGTAGCAGACTATTTGGCCTAATCAAATTGAGATAGATGAGCAGAGAAATAGCTCAGTGGCAAGGATCGCGACCGTTGGGTTCGGTTCCTTCCAACGACACGGTGATTTAGACGAACAAATTGAGCGAACAACCAACAACAGGCCATCTGGAACCTCTGCTACTCAGTGTCCGTGCACCACACCTACTGCAAAATCATTGATGTGTTCCCATAAACCGGTTACTTCTCATCCAACGGTAATCCATTTGAACTCGTCCGACAATTCCAACGCACTTCTTGCCCCAAACGCTGAAAAACTTCTTTTCCACGAAATAGGTCAACTGTAGCGAAAGGGGTTGCGTGGGGCACGAATGGGGTAGAAACAGAAAACCGAATCCCTTCGTTAAACAGTTAGATGACAGGCTGCCTACTAGAGAGCGGAAGGGCCCTATAGACACAACGTTCTTATCCAATTCCGTACAGTCCACAGATTGTCAAATGCACGGCGCATCCAAAAAAGTTGATGGACGAGCCTTGGAAGTAAAGTTCTTGAAATCGAACAGCTCATCAGATTCATATAAACAGCAGAATTTAAGAAAAATAGATTTTCAATCGGTGGACACTGACAAAAAGGTTACTACTTAGTATCCGTTTGTTTATTTCTATTTATTTACGCATTCATTTGTAATTGTGATTTGTTATCGCAATTATAATTTAATTATTTTTTAATTCGTTCATTTGTTTATGCCATTTTCACGTCAAAATACTAAATACTTGAATACTCTTCTAAACGAGTCTAACGTTTTTCACATCAAAATAAACATCTTCCAAATTGAAATTAGCTTTCTCTACATCAAAGTAAATACTCTTCAAAAAGTTTTGAATAAATTGTTTTGTTCAAGGAACATTTTGGTATGACTTTCTTTGAAGCTTTAATTCACTTTCCAAAAAATGAACACATTTCTTGAAATTTTATAAAAATTTAATTCTATGACCAATAATATTGGTTTAATAGACGTTTTAAAGCGCAGGAAGGCAGCCATTTTTTAGTGCCAAAAAAGACTGTGCCATGCCTTCGTCCAAGACGTCGCGATTTTTATTCGATTGATAGCCAAATTTCCGTTTGCATGGAGTTTGACACACCATGACGCTGCAGAAAAAACTGTAAAAAACACACATATCCTCACTTTGATGATTCATGTAAATGGCATTTAAATTAACAGCAAATAAAAGTGGTGACTCAAATAAAGGTTGCGAAAAGAACTTTTGAGTGCATGGCACGATTTGATCTCTCAACGCGCTATATGCTTGCTCTCTTGGTGTGCTTTACCACAAATTTTAAATTTCTTTCTCTAAAAATAAAATTTTTAAAAAATATTACACTTATTGGTACAGTTGAACTTTAAAAAATCAACGAAGTTATACCAAATTCTTCTTGAACAAAAAATAAACCAGAATACATAGAACTTAGAACATTTATTGAGTCAAAAAGAGGTACAAAATAAGTTCAGCAAAAGAACTGATTTTTTAAAGTTCTTGACATCGAACGGCTCATCAAATTCGTATAAATAGCAAAATAAAATTTTAAAAAGATTTTCAATCGGTGAACACTGACAGGCAGAGAAAGTTGGCTTTTTTAACACACTTTGTTGAATCAAAAAGTGACACAAAATCAGTGAGCACAAAAGCTGACCTTTTTAAAAGATTAGCTCGAGTGAATTCTTCCTTGATTGGCATAGAGTGGAAACTGCTTTTTTCTAAGCGATTTCGTAGTTCATTTGCTGAAAAAAAATTGAAAAATTACTAGACAAAGCGTGATAGAGTATAATAATTGTACAAAATGTTATGATTTAGAATCGATATTATAAATAAAATCTTTTTTCTTTATCCTATTGATTTACTGTTTTGAAACTTTTGTATTTGAATACAAGAAATCATTTTGAATGCAAAATGCTCTTTTTCACTGGGTTGCTATTTCTTGAAAAGGCACTTGACATCAGAAAAGGGCTTTTTGCTGGACAGTGAATTAGTGAATCATCTTGGAGAGTCTGTAATTTAGCCTGTAAGAAGCTCGTTTGAATTTGGAAGGCGTTCAGTTTGTTTTCAGAAGCACCAAATTTGGTCGAAGGAGGGTCCAAATTGGGGCAAAATGGTTTATCTATTTATTTATTTATTTATTTATTTATTTATTATTCAATTGTATACGCTCCAGTACGTCCTAGGGACTTACCACAAATCTAAACCAATAAACCAAACCGAAATACCATCGCCAGACCAGTAAGGGACGAATACCAGCTAAAGCGATGGCAGTGTGACCGATGCCCATCGGGGGACAGCACAGGTGTGCGGCGGTGAGGTCTAAGCAGATTTCAATGAAAAGCCCGCCGATGGTCGTCGTCGCCCTCATCGCCTTCGTCACCGTCGTCGGCAGACCGGTTCCGAAGAGGCGTCGAGCGTGCACGACTGCGCGACGACGACGGCTACACGGCTTCGGCGAGAAATTCTAATCAAAGCCGAAAATGGAGAGACGGAGAGGCGCACACGCCGAGGATCGAGTCTGTCTGCGGTCGAAAACACTTGTACAGTTTCACATCCACGTCATCCTTGCCAGCAGATGATGATTCCGTCTAAGTGGGCTGCTGGTAGGGGCGGAGATTATCCCTATGGCAGGGTTCCATAGGTTCTCTACCTATAGTTGTGCTCGAGCGAATACATTCGAATGATTATTCGAATAGTAGAATACTCGGTACTTCGAGATTTTCGAATATTCGTTCGAATTCGAACATCGAAAGGGAGCCACATTTGAGGAATATTCGAAAATCGAATGTGTTATCGCGACTTTCTCGCGATCATAGGACGATTTCGTGGGATATTTTAAAAGAATTTCTCTTAGAGCTCTATCAGATTCTGCCGCTATGCAAACAAAAAACTCCTTATAGAAGAGTCATATAGGAAAATTCACATGGCGCTCTTCTCATGTTCTTTTTTCTATTCTTTATACTCTTGTAGGATGTTATTAACATGATCTATTGTGTATTTGTGTTATCTTCCTATCGCAGAGCACCCCAGTCAACGAGCGCCACTTGGACCAAGCTGCACTCACGTGTAAATTCACTTCAATCATCAGTTTGCCATCAGACGTGACTGCTGACCCCAGGTACTTAAAGACCGAAGTGCGTGGAAGCTCGATGTCGTTAACCTTGATGGAGCTGGACTCAGTAACGTCCGTCGTTAGATACTCGGTCTTCTTCACGTTCAATCTGAGTCCAAACCGCTCCAAGCGATCACACCAAGCTTGCAACTCTCGCTCGAGTTCTCCTTTATCTTCGCTAGCGAGCATCACGTCATCGGCATAAAGCAACGTCCAAGAGACGGGCCTCTGAAGATCTCGTGTGATGGCATCCATGACGACAACAAAGAGGAGTGGGGAAAGCGCAGAACCCTGGTGTACCCCGACAGAGATGGGGAACTCCATCGAGGTTCCAGCTGCAGCTTGAACTCGACTCTTTGGACAAGAGTAGAGAATTCGCACCCACTCTATGAGCTCTTCGGGAACTCCATGATGTCGCAAGGCGTACCATATCACTTCACGCGATACGCGGTCAAAGACCTTCTCCAAGTCGAGAAAGGCGATATGCACTGGCTTCTGTTTCTCGCGATGCTTCTCTATCAGGAGGCGGGCGGCGTGAATGGCATCAATGGTGCCACAGCGAGCCACGAAGCCGCACTGATTGCTGGAAAGCTGGACGATGTCACGAATTCGTCCGTCGACAATTCGCACAAAGATCTTCAGGATCTATCCTAGTCCGGGGGGTACATAACTAAAAAGTATTATATGTAACAAATCTACTTGAGACTTATCAAGCGGCTCCTGCAGAGCAACATGGGACCTAAATAAGAAAAAGTCGCAAAGAAAAAGGCGAAAAAAACACATTTGTTGCGGTTGTAAGCAGGCAAAGTTGTGTGCCCCCCTCACCATGTTAGATCCTGGTTATAACATGTCAGCCAGCGGTAGGTACGCGGTATGCCTCCATTCCGTCGCTCTTTGTCCGCCGAGTCGGATGTAAAACCGCGGCGATTTTTTATTTTTTATTTATTCTTTCGTTTCTTGGTTTCCTTTTGGTTTCATCTTGTTCTCCAGGAGCAGCTCGGTAAGTCTCAATTCATTTTGTTACCAACTTTTTAATTATGTGGCCCCCCGGACTAGGATAAATCCGATCTTCATGCTGTGCGAAAGCAAGCGAATCGGACGGTAATTGGAGCAGTCTGCAGGACTGCCCTTCTTCTTCCAAATCGGAATCGTCGTACTTTGGCGCCAACACTCAGGCACTTTTTTCTCCGCCACAACCTGATTAAAGAACTTCGCCAACCATTCAGCAGGGTACCAAAACATCGACTTCCACAGTTCTGCTGCCACGTCGTCGGGCCCAGTCGCTTTGCCTGTCCTCATCTTCTTCAAAGCCGCTTCAATCTCCTCCACGATGATCTTCTGAACGGGGCCGTGGGTTGGAGCCTTTGAGGGATGGCTGGATGAGGAAATTCTACTGTAGAGATTTCCTCAAAATAATCGCGCCATCGCTTCAATGCCTTGCGGTCCATAAGAAGATGGCCGTTCTCATCATTGATGCCGAAGAACTTCTCGATGTCCTCGGTCTGGCGATGGTGATTCTTTGCGAGTCGGAACAGATAAGGCCCATGCACACTTCTGCGACAGCGCGGCACGGCCACGATGAAGGATAGGGCCACGACGAGCGCGGCGCGACACAGTGACACGTGCCGCAGAGGGGGGGGGGGGGTGGCATGCATACTTTTGCGGCTATCGCGGCGACTATCGCCGGCGATGCCGCGCTGAGTGGCGCAGGCTGGAATGGTTTCAAATCATTCCTGGCGGCGCGACATGCACTGGGACGTCGGTCCCGTTGCCTATAACGATGCTCTAACGCGACCGCGCTGCGACCGCCGGATTTCGCGGTAGTGGCAGTCGCCCCTCTTGCCGCGCCGCGGTGTCGCAGAAGTGTGCATGGGCCTATACCGCTCACCATCGCGCGACTCGAGCTTCTCGTTGATATCTCCATAATGAGTGGCTTTTGCAACAGCCACGGCCTTCTTTGCAGCTTTCCTCGCTTCTTGGCACTTCCGCCAGTTATCGGCTGTCTTTTCGCCGAGAAACACGTGATATAGCGTCTTCTTCTCTCGAACTTTGGCTTTCACGTCACCTATCCACAGCCATGCCTGCTTGTCGACCTTCCGTCGTCCAGGCTTCGTGATGCCGAGCTCCGACCGTGCAGCGTGACGAATCGCGTCGTAAAATACAGATCAGCGGTCGATGCTGTGGGGCGACGGTCTCATACGGCACGACCTTCGCGTCTGTGACAAGTCTCGATCCTTTACAAGGACAAAGTCTATCTGAGTCCTGGTGTTCCCGCTATAGAACGAGATGAGGTGGGACGCTCACCATCTGCGTTACGCGACCCGTAACCGAAGCTTCAACCAACTCGCAAGAGCGGCCCGTCAACGTACCCACATTCAGCGTAGCCACGCGGATCCTGCTTACGTTACGGGACTTTCGGACTAACTCAGTTGCCCCCGATCCGTCCTCGCATCAGGGACCCTCGCATACTTCTCACACTCGCCGAGCTTTGCGAGTGCGCGTCGGCTCCCGCGGACGCCGTTGCGCTATCTCGATAAACATTGAACAGTCATACACCATGTGATGTAACATGGATCTTCGTAGGCCGCCCTGTCACAAGGGCCTGTCGCCTGCAATCGAATGTCCGTGATCGGCTTAGCTCGCAGAGCGAACAGTTTCCAGTGGCACCACGTGGAGGAACGGACATCGCCACCATTCACACAGGAGTTCCGTTCGTCGAAAAAGATTCCACGTAGACTGTTTTTATGACTGACTGACTCGTGACTTGTTTTTATTTTGTTACTGTTTTTGAATTGATATGGTGGCTAAAAATTGAAGCTGCAACTTTTCTTATAAACAATTTTTTGTAATAATTAAATTAGTTGTTATAATTGGGAAGGTTTAAAATTGATAGATCATGTAAGACTCCTGTAATATTTTTTAGATTTTATTTTGCTTTTGGTTATTTTGATATTGGGATTTGTGTTCAGCCTTTACTATTTGTTTCCTTCTTGCTCTGCTTTTGCTGAAAGGTTTTTATGAGACATTGTTTCGTTTGAGACTTGTACTCGTACCGGGTTGGACGATTTGATGTTGTTATTGAGGCATTTAATCTCATACGCTTTATTTTTTCAAGCCTTGACAAAATTAAACGCAAATTGTTTCGTTACATTTCAAAGTGTGGGGACAAAAAAGGAGTTATGTCTTGCTGCTCCTTCTGTGCGTGCCTTGTTTCTATAATACGATGAAAGCATGTGGAGCTTGAGGGGCATGATGTGGCTAGGTGCTACGCCACTTGAGGACTCCGCTCACACTGGTTTCTTTCGTGGCACTGCTTGCGGCGATTGGACAATCTTCAGAACGTTCCGCAGTCGGAAGCGCAACAGTTTCCGTCGAAGAAGAGGCAGCATTCTCCACGTCTTGTAGCGTCCATCTTGCTGGAGTCCATCGGCTGTGAAGTTTCGGACCCTTGTTGTTGAAGTTGCTTTCTGTTTTTCCATTGTGCGAAGATGTCTACAGCATCAAAGAGCGTACGTTCGACCGAAATTCTTATAGTACTGAAGTGATTGTTATCCTAAGACTTGAATACGTACATTGCGTTTTTGTTTTTTGTGTCCCGGTTTTCTCCGGTTTCGTTTCCTAAAAATGTTTAACTTAGTTGTGTTGCAAAAACAGCCTTGTGATTCGGTCGTGTATCCCCCTTGTTTCAGTATTGAGTAATAAATACCTTTTTTGAGTAGCATTTATTATTAGCTTACATTGGTGAAACGGAGTCGACTTCCTTTGAATAGCAACCGTCGGCCTTCTCTTTTATCTCGTTCGGTCTGCGCTACCGAGAGGGCTCTCCGGATTGTTTGCGATGCGTGCTTCAGTTGGTTCAGCTTGAGTCTCGCAGTGAGCATCTGTTGTTGGACGGTTTGGTAAGCTGGAACCTTGGCTCAAAGGCTTGCAATGGCTCCTTCAAGACATCATCGACCTCTGCGGCCATCTGAACGGTTGTTTTAAAGTTGTGATTGCGATGCGTTATATAGTATTCAAAGAACGCGGGCATTGTGCTTCTTATATGACAGACAGGATGCCAGTTGAAATTCTAATGGGTGGGTATATGGATAGGAAATTTAAACAGCCTCCAGATGTTGTGGACGATTGAAATCGGGATGAGAGCAATCCTCATCGGAAATACCATTGTGAGAAGTGACTGCAGGCTTTCGTTGCCTGTATTTATATTATTCGCAGCGAATGTTTTACTGACCATGAGATATGCTGCGCTGATAAACAACACGCCGGCTAGTGTTATGAGAACGCATATGGTGTAAAGTAGGATTTTTTGCAAACTAGAAAGAAATTGTTGAAGTGCGGGGATTGTAGATCTATGTCATAAACTGACTGCCTGAAGCCGTGTTATTGTCCCACATTTTCACGTTTGATTTAAAAAGCGGATTCATTCCATTGACATAATTTAGCGTTCTTTGGAACTCTAAACCAGCATTGGGTGCGCCGCAACGCGCGCTGCGCTATTCCTTGATATTGGTCTTATTAAAAATAACCATATTTTATTTGGTTTCGTTTGCCTCGTCGTGTGCGAATTAGTACAAAATTCCATATGCTAAACATGCGGTTGAATGAGATATGTCTGTTGTACACAATATGTATTGTGCTGATTGCTCTTCTGACGCAATTGTAACATCCTAGAAGACAATAAGGTATTATGTTGTACACAAAATTTAAAGATCTTGCGCGAAACACGTTGCGGCCCTGTTTAGATTGAGCGCTATTTCAAGCAATAGAGCTGTGGCGCAGTGTGTTGGTATTTTTCTGCTTCCTTCGCCCGCAACCAAACCATTGGAAATCGGTGTTGGAAGAACATCTGACAATTGTCCCAGTTGGGATGAATTATTATGCGTACAGTATATTTCACAACATCTTCGGCTAATTTTAAGCACTTGAAACACGTATAGCACAGTTACTTGCGAGATTGTTCTTGTTTTGCGTTAGAGGTACATGCATAGCTGAATGAGGTTTCGTCACTCATTTACGCTGCCAATTGATTATTTGTAATATAGCGTTATTTAAGATGGAATATTGACGTGAAAGAGAACGTTGTTATTTCCATTGTTGCGCCATGCAGCCGCTTGACTAGATTTGTTAAATTTCTGTTTGATAAGATTGCATTGGTTTATTTGTGTTTGTTCAATGTGGAGCTTGAATGTTTCAAACCATGAATAGCATTGCAGTACTCCGAAAACTTTGTTGTCCACTCGAACGTGGTAGATGCCATAGAACAAACATCCGGATGGAGGGTGCCCTCATGAATATCCGAGACTACCACCTGACTCCGAGCACCGTCGAGGAGCGTATCGCGTGAGATTTCAGCGCATTTGACCCATGTACGTGTGCGCATGTAAGGTAATCGTTTTCGATTATGAAGTTGTGTTAGTGTGTTCCGGATGTAGTACAAATTTCCTTTCTACACAGCAGTATGAGCTCTTCTATACTTATCTGCATTAAGTGAATTTCATGATTTTTATGGTGTGGTTTAGGCACATTTCCGATTGTATTGTGTGAAAGTTTGCTATGGTTGTAGTACGGTTACTACAATTCTTGTTTGTTAAGTTGCACATTGCATTTGAGGTTGGTAATTGCAGATTCCAAAGATTACTTACCAGGATACTATCTCAACGGTAGGTCGGAACGGCGCAAGTGCTGTATATGGGCAGAACCGCCTCTCTCTGGGTAGTAACAAACTGCAGGTATCTCGACCCCAATACAACTCTGCGCAGAGTTAGGGGCGACGGAAGTCGCTGGTTGGCGCCCTGTTGATTCACGTGCTCCACAGCTGACGGGCGCGCGCGGGATGAGGGCTCGTATCGCGGCTAAGCGCAGTGCACAGGTGGCGTAGTAGGGAAGAGCTCGGGCTCGTAAACGCAGGTCGGGGGCTTGGATCCCGCGGACTGCGTTCGTTTTGCACTTTTGCAAAATTCATGTTTATCATATAGGTAATCCACCTAGGGGTATTATAGTGTGTTATAGAGCATGTTTACATATAACATATGTTTCAAACTACAGATTAGCTAAAATGTTCACTTCTGTGTGTCACTTATTTTAAGCCTATTTTGTGTGAAGCTATAGTTATGTAACGATAGATATTTGGTGGCACTAGTAAAAAGTTCCGACTCCACCGACAAGACTTCGGTCAAAAAAATTTCTTCTCTGAAACTTTGTCTAGGGGGGTTATTTGGGGTGCTGATCACGAATCTGACATCCGTTTTTCATGATGCGGTCGAAGGCTACCCATACCGTTAACAAGGGTGGTCCAAGCAGGGTCACCGATTTCGTTGAAACTTTGTCTAGGGGGGTTATTTGGGGTGCTGATCACGAATCTGACATCCGTTTTCCACGATTCTGCCTCTACCTGCCGTCATCGGCAGAAACTTTAAGAATGTAATCCTGTGCCTTCCTGTATCTATATTATTCAGCCGAATCGTGGAAAACGGATGTCAGATTCGTGATCAGCACCCCAAATAACCCCCTAGACAAAGTTTCAGCGAAATTTTTTTTTGACCGAAGTCTTGTCGGTGGAGTCGGAACTTTTTACTTGCGCCACCAAATATCTATCGTTACATAACTATAGCTTCACACAAAATAGGCTTAAAATAAGTGACACACAGAAGTTAACATTTTAGCTAATCTGTAGTTTGAAGCATATGTTATATGTAAACATGCTCTATAACACACTATAATACCCCTAGGTGGATTACCTATATGATAAACATGGATTTTGCAAAAGTGCAAAACGAACGCAGTCTGCGGGATCCAAACCCCGACCCTGCGTTTACGAGCCCGAGGTCCTCCTACTACTCCACCTGTGCACTGCGCTTGGCCGCGATACGAGCCCTCATCTCGCGCGCGCCCGTCAGCTGTATAGCACGTGAATCAACAGGGCGCCAACCAGCGACTTCCGTCGCCCCTAACTCTGCGCAGAGTTGTATTGGGGTCGAGATATCTGCAGTTTGTTACTACTCAGAGAGAGGCGGTTCTGCCCATATACAACGCTTGCGCCATTCCGACCTACCGTTGAGATAGTATCCTGGTTAGACTTATTGTTCCGGACAGTAGTTGAAGGATTACATTTTGTTCTTTATTTGTCTACTTCAACTAATGGTATGTATCAGAGGAATTTCAACGCTTACGGCGTGTTTGTCATCTATCGGCATGTTTGTCGTCGAATAATCACTTTGCTGCAGAGGCTGATCGATCCTTTGTGCAGTATTCTTGTGACATGTGTAGGCACGAATAGCGATAGTATTATAAAGTATAAAATCAGTGCTGTTGTGGCTACTGCATGTATTGGCCAACACTGAGGAGTTGCGGAGCATTGAGTGCAGATATTATAAGCTATTTGGTCGTAAATCGGGCTTTGTAAACAAGACCCCTCCTAATGATCTAGTTATGTTACCTAGCAGACATTTTACTGTTACCTTGTATGTGTATTATTATCTCTGCTGGAAATTGTATTTTAAGTTCTTGTTCAGGATGTTAGACATGTCTGAGCAGTCTTCATCAGCACAGGCTTGGACTTTGCATTGTAGTTGTGCGATCATCCTTTTGTACATTGTACGTTGTATTCCGCACCGTTTTTTCTGTCTCCCCGGTGAGACACAGGCTCGCTAATGTCGTGACGCGAAGCTAAGTTATGTCGTGAGAAGAACTCCAGTACGTACTTTCGATCTACCGTATATTTGCCGTTTGCGTTATCGCGGAATCGACGCAGTTTTGTTCTGCTTTGTTTTTCGCACCACGGCAGCAGCGGTCGGGTGCGTTGTTCCGTAACGGAAGATTGCGCACGCGCTGCTTGCGTGCGTTTCGTTATTTTGTTTTTCGTTAATATCTCTATCTCCTTGTCTGTGTTCTCTTGTGTTTGAGAGATGTCTCTCTTTGATTCCTTGCAATTGTATCTAATGGAACAAGCGTCGTTATAATTACATTTCTGCATCTGCTAGTGTGGGTGAGTGATGGGCTTCATGATTAATCCTAGATGCCATTCTTCTGGATGTTTTATTGTGAAAGATTCCTGATTAATTCCTTTTTAATGGAAATCATGCAGTTCTAGAAGATACTGTTTGTGTGCACCAGTCTCTACAAGCATTGGGGTTGTCTTCGAAAGTGTTCTAATGCTTGCTCCCTTGTAGAAATCTGTATGGTATTAGGATCGCTTGAGTCGCTGTCTGTTACTGTAAATGGGGTGCCGCTCGCTTACGGAATTTCAAAGTCGATCGGTTGTAAGATTGCCGAATCCTCATCAAAACTACCCGCATACATTGAAGGTCTCGAATTTATCATGGCCTACGTTCCGTAATGATGGGGAAGAACTCAGCTTCCTTGATGGTTCTCTTGTTGGTTACCTTTTCGAGCACCGACGCTCAGAAAACCCACCTTTCCATGGGGAAATTGGCTTCATGAATTTATGGCTAGAAACAACTATATTTGCTTTGCAAAATCTTGAATTAGGTTTTGAGCGTTGTCTCAATGACTTGAATGACCTTCCTTGCCAGTACGAAAAGACGAAATCTTTATCTGATATAATTAGTTGTGGTTTCCCTCGTCTGCAATGAAACGTCGCAGTGTGTTGATAATCTCAGTTGTGTTTTAATTGTCAACGATGCTAAGGTGCACCGCTCGTGTTGTCATGCATGTTAGTTATATTTTTTACACGGTCTCTCTAGAATCGATAACATCGAACGGACCGGTGAAATTGATACCGACATGCAATAAAGGGCCCGAATCGTTCGGGCGCGCGGCAATTGTGTCGAATCAGGACAGAAGTAAGGTTTGGTATTCCTTTGTTCATTTTACACATTGTTTCAAACACTCTTTTACGATCTGCCGTCCTTGTGAGATACAATAGCTCAGTCTAAAAATCCCCAACATCCCATTCACGTCTTGGTGTCCGCTGTCGTGAACTCACGTTCACGATGATTCATGGAGGAATGCCGGGGATTCTCAGAAAGCGAGTATAAAAGAGGGATGCGGCGGAGGATGGCATGCTGAGATCTGACGGATAAACGCCGCCGATGCGTCACGGTTGCTCCAACGTCCCAGCAGTCTCATCCGGCTCTATGGGCAGAAACTTCCCGCTACGGTGGATTTGAAGGACGAAATGGACGCCTTTGGAGCCCGACGATGACGACGAGATAGTAAGTCAGAAGCCGGACGCCGATCCCGGCGTAAAACGTAATGAAAGTGAAACGGATGTAACAATAATATAAATTTAATTATTTATTATAAAATTTAAGAAAGAATAATTTAAGGAGAAAGAAAGCCGACGTACTTTTATCTCTTCACTTTCGGATATATTACGAAACCTAGAAATGTGAGATGGAAATAAACCTTAAAGAAACTGCGTTCTGTTGTGTAGCAAAACCACCGAAATTTATTGGACCGTGATGCAGTCCAAATATGGTGCATCGGCCGGGAACCGAACCCGGGCCGCCCGCGTGGCAGGCGAGCATTCTACCACTGAACCACCGATGCTGGTTCCGTTGCCGGGAATCGAACCCGGGCCTTACGGGTGAGAGCCGTAAATCCTAACCACTAGACCACAACCACTAGACCATATCCCATTCACGTCTTGGTGTCCGCAACGGTTGTGGATTTCTTTGATGCATATAGTTGTTAGCTCATGTCTGGGTAGTGGACTTATAGGTTCCAGTGTTTCTTTTGCAAGCTGTTGGCTGTCAATTCTCCCTTGGCGCCTTACCGTGCCACTTCATCTTTCTGTAGTTGCAATTAGTTCCATTTGTTTCAATCCCTCAAAGTTATAGTTCTTTGCGTGAATTTAAGAATTATTGCTTCAGTTGCCTGAAGACCATCTGCTTGGCAAACGGAAAGCGGATACTGTTGCTGATTCCCATAAGTTCAGCTATGGATCGTCTTCTTTGCTTTTAAATTTGTTCGATGAGTTATCGTACAAATAAGTTTAGAGAAATTTGAGCACTAACACAAAATTCTGTATTTAATTATTTCCGGAAATTTATTTTGGAAAGATCTTCGCTCCCTGATATGTGGTCTTTGAAGCTGTCATAATGATGAGGTTTTTGGAGCGAGGTGTCTCTTCCTTACCTTTACTAAGCGCTTCTATACAATAAAACTTTTACCTCTTTGCCCATTCTTGTTGTAACGGTGTGGCGAAATGTTGTTACAGGATGTTTTGTTGCGATCAAAACTCTTGCGCCAGGCGGGACTCGAACCCGCATCTTCTGCTTTCCGGGCAGCGATGTTCGCCTTACACCACTGGCGCTGTTTGATCGCATGTAACATCCGCGATATCCTCCAGGTCTGTCAGCACCCACCCGTGATACGGTGTGGCGAAAATTTGAACCTGACTACCAGGATAAAAGCTGGTTTTATTCAAACCTTTTCTTGTGCAGTGGACTGGGCTGGTATCTGATGTAAAGCAATGTAAGTAGGTAAGTTCTATAATAAAATTGTGATGCCAACATTGTGCGTTCAATGTCATGTGGTTTTTGTGTTTTACTGTAAAATAGGCATGTTTTGTATAGATGCTGTTAGTTCTGTAATTGATTCTGTGTTGTATTTCTTGTGGTATAGATCTGTATTGACTGTTGTATAGATTCGGCCGTGGATCCAGAGAGGGTGGAGGTGTGGTTTCTCCCGCCGGGCCACAAAAGGCGAGCACACCGAGAAAACGGCACTCTTAAGTCTTAAGCGCGGTACTGAGCAGGGTTAGGTCGATATTCTAATAAAGGTTTGAGTACCGACGCAACCCAAAGAAGTCTTTATCATAATTCAGTCAAATAATTTGGTTGTGGTATAACTGTGCAAGGGTCGGTTGGTCAAACAGTATGACTATGACGTGATTCCGAATGAATGTGGAAATAACTTTTGAGCAGTATAGAAGACTGAAGCACCTAGAGATCCGGTCATACCTAGGAGTGCCACAACCTCGTTACGCTTCCACTCGACGCAATAGGAACTGAGTTAACCTAACCTTTGTTTTATAGCATTAATGAGTTACTACTCCTTTGCCAGCACAGGGAAGACTTTCCCACGTAACCTGTTACTGGTGACGAAAATGGATTCTCTCTGTGAATACACTCACACAAGCGAACGACTAATTTGTAGAATAGGATTCAAGGGAGCCGAAAGGTGGACTACACGAGGAGAAAGTTCATCTATGTTGCTGGTGGTGCCTCAGAAGAACGCTCCGCTGCCAACTGCTGGACGACGGGACAACAGTGCCCGCGTGGGTCTACGCTACACAGCTTCTCCCGCAGTCAACGTCATGAACCAAAAACGCCCAGAACGGAAACACGCGTGTTTTATGTCGAAAGTGAGAAAATTCAGTTACAAGGCTTGGAAGTTCTTCCCTACCCACCGCTATCTCAAGACATGGCTTCACCTGATCACCATTGTCACGGAAAGCACCAGCTGCCGCTACTTTTTCATAAGTTTCTCACCCGCGAGACCTCAGACGGGCAAAAAATAATGCATTCACAGTTCTCCAGTTCACCTAGAGTGTCTTAGTCGATGAAAACAGAAAGTAGAGGACATATCATTTGTATTCTAGAAGGATCGCCCTCGCGGTCTCAGACTTGTTGAGTTCCTCCTCTCTGGTAGAGCGTTTTAGCTGTACAATTACGAATAAACGGATTATTAAATAATTTTATGTTAGAGGCAACCAAGCCCACACAACCAGTTAAGTGTATAGCGCTGAAGCAGCATCTTTGAGACAGGTACTTCAAGGACCGACATCAACCGAAGAATTATCTACTTAGTTGTTCATTGCACATTGGAGTGCGCACAAGTAAAGTAGGAAATCACTATCAAAAATTGGTTAAAACGACCATGAGAGAAGAATTTCTTAGAAAAAGTGAACAGAACCTAATATGAAAAAACTGAAACATGGACAATGAGCTTGAAGTAGGCGATTTTCCCCAGCAGATCACATTTGTTATTTAGGGAGAAAAGACTAAATATACCGACCAAAAAGAACAAAAATACACTTTGATAGAGTCAGTGACAACATATTTTCCTAATGCTGCTAAACCCTTGAAAAATTCAAATATAACACGAGGTAGTTGCTTTGCCAACGAGTAGCCCACCATTTTTTATTACAATAAAAAATACTTTGTGAACGCATTATAAAAACAAAAAGAACATAGGCTTACATAAATGAAAGATAATATTGTTCGTGCCGTAAGGACATAGTGTCAGTGTTCTATACGACAAAAGGGTCTACGACCTTCTAAGCACACTTCCTGTATCCCAAAAGCCTCTTTAAACTGATACGCACCCCGCGCGATGGCATAGAAGAGACATTTTGAAAGACGAAGGTCTCTCAGCTTTTTTTTTCTTCCCAGTCTCCGCAATTCTTTTGAGAGGAGACGAAAAGCTGCCCGCAAAAATAGGAAGAATCGAGGCTTGAATGAGGAGCATATGGGGAATGTGATTAAACGGAAGCCTAATTCAACAGCTTGAGGAATATATTTACATCCTCCGGCTCTTATCGCCGGGAGCCTAGACAATGCTTTCTGTAACCAACAACACTCAAGAGGTTCCGTAAGGAGATGAAGCATATGAAGGACGCACGACCAGCAAAAGGACGTTTTCCATTATGATTTGGAGCTGTCTGCCAGGATATCTTCTATGTCGGTCGGGTGTATCCTCTTCACACTTCAACAATGCATATCTTGGTATATGTCGCGTAGGTGAGCAGCATTGGTAGGTAGGAACGCCTAAACCAATCAGACCGCATGGAATGGGCATGCCATTTAGAGAGGGCAGATGTACAGTTGGCACCCTGATGGGCTGGCATGTGTTCGGCCTGTGCTCTGTTTGGTTACTATTGGCTGGCGCGCTCCCACCTACCAATGCTGCTCACCTACGCGACATGTACCCATATCTTCTTATTGTCTTAGATTTTAGCTGCTTGTTTTATAGTAGATTTTCTAATCATCTAATTCGTAGCTATCTGTCGTATTATGTATTTTTGTGTGCGCTTCTATTTATATGTTTTAGTTACCCAAGTTTGAGGCGTCGATCATTTTTTCGTGATAAACGCGTTGGACAAATTGGACAACGCTGCGAGGTCAGAACTTGGCACTACGAAGCCTGGACGACGAAAGGTCGACATGCAGGCATGGCTGTGGACGAAAGATGTGAAAGAAAAGGTTCGAGAGAAGAAAGCGCTTTATCATGTGTTTCTCGGCGACAAGACCGCCAATAATTGGCAAAAGTACCACGAAGCGAAAAAAGCTGCCATGAAGGCTGTGGCCTAGCAAAAGCCACTCATTACAATGATGTCTACGAAAAGCTTGAGTCGCGCGATGGCGAGCGGTATTTGTACCGACTTGCGAAAAACCGTCATCGCCAATCCGAGGATATAAAGAAGTTCTTTGGCATCAATGATGAGAGCGGCCATCTTCTGACAGAGCGCAAAAAGGCCTTGAAGCGATGGTGCGATTATTTCGAGGGAATTTCGACTGAAGAGTTCCCTCATCCGGCCGTCCCTTCTGTGGCTCCTATCCACGGTCCCGTCCATAAAATCACTGTGGAGGAAACTGATGCGGCTCTGAGGATGATGAGACCGGGCAAGGCGACTGGTCCAGATGACTTGCCAGCTGACTTATGGAAGTCGAAGTTCTGGTACTCTGCTGAGTGGTTGGCCAAGTTTTTCAACCAGGTTGTAGCGGAGAAGAAGGTGCCTGAGGTTTGGCAGGAAAGTACGACGATTCCGATTTGGAAGAAGAAGGGCAGCCCTGTAGACTGCTCAAATTACCGTCCGATTCGGTTGCTCTCGCACAGCATGAAGATCTTCGAGCGAATCCTCGATAGCCGAATTCGCGAAATCGTCAAGCTTTCCAGCAATCAGTGCGGCTTCGTGGTTGGTTGTGGCACTATCGATGCCATACATGCCGCCCGTCTTCTGGTAGAGAAGCATCGCGAGAAACAGAGGCCGGTGCATCTTGCTTTTCTCGACTTGGAGAAAACCTTCGATTGCGTACCGCGTGAGGTTATATGGTACGCCCTACGACAGCACGGTGTTCCCGAAGAGCTCATAGAGTGGGTGCGAATTCTCTACTCTTGTCCAAAGAGTCGAGTTCAAGCTGCAGCTGGAACCTCGATGGAGTTCCCCATCTCTGTCGGGGTACACCAGGGTTCTGCGCTTTCCCCACTCCTCTTTGTTGTCGTCATGGATGCCATTACGCGAGATCTCCAGAAGCCCGTCCCTTGGACGTTGCTATATGCTGATGACGTGATGCTCGCCTGCGAAGACAAAGGTGAGCTCGAACGAGAGGTGCAAGCTTGGTGCGACCGCCTGGCCATGTTCAGACTCAAATTGAACGTCAAGAAGACCGAGTATTTCACGACTGACGTAAATGAGTCCGGCTCCATTAAGATTAACGGTACTGAGTGATGAGGTGTACTTTGTCATCCTCCTATGAAGGTGTAATAGATGCATTAACACTTTTTGCTACGCTGGACACCAGCGAGGAGTTATTCGTGTGATAAATGACAGTCAAATGAAAAGAAATTCCTCACTATCGCTTAAACAAGGACTTCTGAAGTTATGACATCGCCGATGAGCATTACGATGATTCGTTAGTTGCTTGCTCTGTTCTTTGTCTTGATTCGAATTAATTGGGGAAATTTTGGCGAGAGTGCTTCTACATTACTCCAGCATGAAGACCGCAATAGTGCAAGACAACTACTCGTCGAAGGAATCGAGCACTTGACATCCCGCCCGCGAAGTAACCGCCCTATGCGCTACGCCATATGGGCCCTTGGGTGACTCTATGACTGCGTTGACAAGAGAATCATTTTGCTTATGAATTTCGCCCACGACTTTTTTCGGAATGGCAGTGGCAGCTGTAATTCTGGACTTCCACTATTCCGATGGTGGGGAATCCAGCCGTGGCGGTCATTTTTCCAGGATCCGACCGGCCATTCTGGCTACCGCTTAGTATGCCAGAACCAGGTCACTTCTACCTCAAACTTTCAGGAGTACGCAGACGATGCCTGGATAGAAATGATGGCAGTTCGGTCCGGCATGCCAAACCTCACCCTGGCCAGGGCGAAAAGGTCCGCTGAATGCGGCTGTGGACCGAAAAGCTGCAACTGCTCCAATCCGCCACCCAACGACTGCCCTGCCGGCCCACCGGGACCGCCAGGACCAGCTGGAATCCCCGGACTAGACGGCGTACCAGGAAACGACGGCTCTGCAGGCGTCAAAGGAATGGTACTCATCTCCGAGGACGGCGTGGGCTGCGTGCGCTGCCCGGCGGGTCCACCAGGGCCTCCCGGTCCTGATGGCGACCCGGGTGAGCCAGGAAAGGACGGTGCTAATGGCATCCCGGGGCCAAATGGTCGCGACGGCTCTCATGGACTGCCTGGAGACCCCGGAGAACCTGGTATGTCTGGTGAGCCGGGAGTTCCCGGAGCACCCGGGAAGCCGGGGCACAGCGGGAAACGGGGAAAAGGTGCTCCAGGACCACCTGGGCCACCTGGGCCACAGGGACCGATTGGGAATCCAGGAGTGGACGGCGAGAACGGGAAGGACGGTCGGGAAGGACCGGCAGGACTGCCGGGGAAGCCTGGCGTGATGGGGAAGCCTGGCGAGGACGGACAGACGGGAGTGCACGGGGATGATGGCTTGCCTGGTGCCGACGCGGCCTACTGCCGATGTCCACCGCGGTCGGAGTTCTCCCAAGATCAAGAGCAGGTTCCGCAGGCTGGCATGGCCACCTTCCCACTATGAACACAGGGGAGGTTCATGAGGAGCTCATGCAGAATACCCACTGTGATAATAGATGTTTTGTTCAGTTTTTGATGCCGTTTTGGTTGCTGAGTGGTTTTACTACATATCGGGTGGCCGGCCTGGGCGGAGCCAACCAACAACGCGCGGTACCACACTATGATTCCTCAGGTGGCTGGCCTGCGTAAGCTACTAGAAACGAGCCAGTCGATCATGCGCGGCACCACACTTCTGTGATTGGCCGGCTCTTCCCGCGTCTTGAACCCGCCCAGGTCAGCAACCCGTAATGTACCTTGATCCTAGTCTACAAATAAATCTTTAATTTTAAAGGTGTACGCGATTTGATAAACAACTTAGCATATGGACTGTGTCAGGAACGATAAACAAGAATGGTCATGGATACCATTATTGCACAATTGGCAGAAATCGCTACATAGATGCCGATAGAACAGTCTGGGTCCCAATTCCGGGTCCAGCCCAATCAATTCCTCATCCTCCCATCTCTTCCAAAATACGCAAATACGCTTCAAAGCACATTTGCGACCTTTTCCAAATCGAAATGAGCTTCTTCTACATTAAGCTAGAGGCTCTCCCAAAAATGCAGTGATAATTTTTTGTTCAAGGAAAAATTTAGTATAATTTCCTTGAAAATTTATTTACTTACCAATAATGTGAAATTTTACAAAAAAAAATTTCGAGGAAAAACCATGAACTAAAGCTTGTTTTGAAGAGCAGGAACGCTGCCATTTTATATTGCCAAAACAAGAGTAAAGATGTCAAATTATCAATAGAGCACTAGAGCAACTACTAAGTGGGCAGTTCTGGCACGCGACAGAAACGAATAGGCGCCTGCAACACCCATTCGTCTCTGTCCGATGCTGAGAGATCATTTACGACCTCCATGCCAAGTTCGGACAACCAGTCTCCTCAGCTGTTATCCTTCCATACGGCCATGTACGCCGTCGAACTTCCACCTGTCGTTCCGAAGCCAACGATACCAAAAAATCGATTCGCGTGCCAGAGTAGCCCAAAGGACACTCCTCTCTTGGGGAATACTTGAGCGTCTCATCGTTCGTTCACTTTCACGAAGAAGTCCGACCAACGCGCTGGTGGGAATGCTCGCGATAGTTTGGCAACCCACGAAATACGATCAGCTATGGGGCTCATTCTGCGTAGCATATTACGTGACTGGCCCACCTAATTTTCGACGACCAGGTACAAGTGACAGCATTTTTAGACCTCGAGTAGAAAGCTTAAAAAATCCTCGTTCGCATGAGGAGATACCTATGTGGACTCCTACACCCGACTTCTTCTCGACGACTAAAGATGTTGCCGCTTATGCCAAGTCGTCGAAAATTAGGTGGGTCAGTCACGTAATGGACCCGATGTTATGATGTTATGTTATGTTATGTTATGATGATCTGGCAGCCGATGTTTGGAAGTCGAAGCTCTGGTATCCTGCTGAGTGGTTGGCTGAGTTCTTCAACCAGGTAGTAAAGGAGAAGAAAGTACCGGAGTGTTGGCACAACAGTACGACGATTCCGATTTGGAAGAGGAAGGGCAGCCCTGTAGACTGCTCAAATTACCGTCCGATTCGGTTGCTCTCGCACAGCATGAAGATCTTCGAGCGAATCCTCGATAGCCGAATTCGCGAAATCGTCAAGCTTTCCAGCAACCAGTGCGGCTTTGTGTCTGGTTGTGGGACCATTGATGCTATACACGCCGCCCGCCTCCTGGTGGAGAAGCATCGCGAGAGACAGAAGCCGGTGCATATAGCCTTTCTCGACTTGGAGAAGGCCTTCGACCGCGCACCGCGTGAGGTTATATGGTACGCCTTGCGACGACACAACGTACCTGAGGAACTCATAGAGTGGGTGCGAATGCTATACTCTTGTCCAAAGAGTCGTGTGCAAGCGGCAGCAGGAACCTCGACGGAGTTTCCCATCTCTGTTGGGGTGCACCAAGGATCTGCGCTTTCCCCACTCCTCTTTGTTGTCGTAATGGATGCCATTACGCGAGATCTCCAGAAGCCCGTCCCTTGGACGTTGCTATATGCTGATGACGTGATGCTCGCCTGCGAAGACAAAGGTGAGCTCGAACGAGAGGTGCAAGCTTGGTGCGACCGCCTGGCCATGTTCAGACTCAAATTGAACGTCAAGAAGACCGAGTATTTCACGACTGACGTAAATGAGTCCGGCTCCATTAAGATTAACGGTACTGAGCTTGCACGCACTTCGGTGTTTAAATACCTGGGATCAGCAATAGCCTCTGATGGCAGTCTGATGGTTGAAGTGAACTCACGCGTGAGTGCAGCTTGGTCGAAGTGGCGCTCGTTGACTGGAGTACTCTGCGACAAGAAGATGCCAGAGCGCTTAAAGTCGAAGATCTACAAAACCGTCGTCGGGCCGGTAGCGATGTACGGAGCTGAGTGTTGGCCTGCGACAAAGGAAACGGAAAGTCGCCTCAGCGTAATGGAAACGAAGATGCTGCGCTGGATGGCTGGAGTCACGCGGCTGGACCGCATCCGAAACGAGGCTATATGGCAGAAGTTCGGTGTCGCGCCGATAGCGGACAAGATGCGTGAAGCTCGCTTACGATGGTACGGCCACGTTCTGCGTGGAAAGGAAGACAGCGTCCGTAAGATAGGCCTTAACTTCGTAGTGTCTGGAAAACGGCCTAGAGGGCGCCCGAAGCAGCGCTGGGCTGATACGTTACACAAGGACTTTAAAGTAGCTGGTGTCCACCCTGATCTAGCAGAGGATCGGGAAAGATGGCACCAGAAAAGCGGACCCCGTCATGAAGCGGGACAAACGCTGAAGAAGAAGAAGAAGAAACGCGTTGGACAAATTCGCGTGGCATGTCATAGTATGATGAACTTTGAGTAAAGAGAAAGGCTGATGACAGTTCAAATTAAATCAATAGCCAGGCGCTGCCGCGCTCTGTCCCAAGGGCGCGCTCCAGTTTCGCTCTACCTCAAGGGCGCGCGAATTTGCGCGGGACCTTGTAGGACGGAAATTTTAGGGCAGAGGAGAGTTCAGTTCGATCGGATCTCAACTGTGGGGCGGCCGCCCTCTTGCTCCGACCAGCCGCGCTCGTCCCTCTTCACCTTCCCCCATCTGCTCATCTTGATCTCTATCATCGTGCATTCTTTCTCTCCTTCTTTTTTCGTTAAGTTTCCTAATAAATTCGTTCTCTACTCATGTGCTTGTGTGCCGATCACAGAGGTATAACTCCCTGTATCTTGGGTCATACCAAAACATAACTGGATCTGCAACCATAATATCGTCACAAATCAGACCATGGACAAACTTTGCAGTTTGTTGCAATTGTGATTCTTGTATTATTGTTTTGTTAGTGTTAAAACAATTTTTAGTGGACCAAGAACGTACTGTGAAAAGGAGCGATAAGAGAGCACCCCAAAAGGATCAGACGACGTGAACCGGACTAGAGGCTAACGAGCGGCATTCATCAATATCTGTTTAGAGTCGTCTATTCATCATCATCACGATCCTTTCGTTGGCCAAATTGAGGTCTATGACAAAAAGCGGACTCTATACGGTCGCAGAAAACGTTGGGGAAGATATGCGGAAAGCGCTTCTGGAAGCTTTTCAGAGTTGGTCCATCACCGCGAAATGCATTTGATTTCCACTTGATGGTCTGCCAGAAACAACCGAATAATGAAGGTCACTCAAACGACAAATCACGTACCAGTTTAGAGAGGACTTTGAAGCACAAAGCTCGGCAGCGATGTGTCCCGAATCGGCCAGCGGTAACGTATCTGCGTCCTGAGCTGACGTCTACGGCAGAGTGCGGCATCGTCTCGCTGAAAAATCTGAGTAACAATTTTATATTCTACCATACTATACAAGGTGCGGCAAAATTACCCGTGCACTGAAAATTCGATTGCATTTTGAAATCAAACTTCGCAGATCGATTCTAAGTATCAAAATTATCTGCAACAAACATGACAATTCAAAGTATGCTAACAGTTTTCGAAATGATCGCCTTCAGCCTCCACACAGTCCTTCAGACTTTCGACAAAGGCTTCGCATGTGGCACGCAGTATGGTTTAATATCGTCTCAGGATTTCAAAAGCGCTTCTTTAAGAGGGACCAAATTAGGGTGCCTGTTAGAGCAGGCTTTTTTCTCCAAGACGGCCCTCACAGAATAATCCATCGGGTTAAGGTCCGGAGAACTGGAGGGCCATTCGTCGTGTGTGATGAAGTCAGGCGCACCATTCCTGGACCACCTTCGCTTTGTGTGCCGGAGCAGAGTCTTGCTTGAAGCACCAGTAGGTTTCTCCGAAGTGGGAATCGGCCCACGGCTTGAGAACTTTTTCCAATATATTCTTGTAAACCGCTGCGTTAATTTTCACGCCAGCTTCGACGAAAACAAGTGGAGTTTTTCCTGAAGATGTGAATCCTGCATTTTCCTGAGGTCGTCCTTTGGCGGTATCATCAGCAAGCGAATCCCCAATAATCCTCTCATTTTGTGAGTTGAAGGCTGGATTCAACGTGAAAATCTTTCCATCGCTAAAGACGATGTTTCAAGCGCGTGCACCGTAAATCGTTGCAGCAACCTTTTGCATCCTTCCATTCTCCTCTTCTTCATAGTGTCCGTCAGGAGTTGGCATTTCTGCAGACGATAAGGGAACTTCTTAAGCCTTCCCCTGACTATCCTCTCTATTCATCTTTCGCTTATTCCTACGTCTTTTGCCATCTGGCGCATCACTCTCCTGACGTTCCTCCGGATTTTTTCTCTCACGACTTTCGCATTTTTCCGGTTGGTACCTGTCGTGTGACGCCCCTTCCTTTTCTATCCCCTTCGGTCTTCAATTCCTTGTAGCGTTTTACTGTATCCTGAACCGTTCTTCGGGGCACGGGAAAGGTCTTCACAATATCTCTCGTTTGCTTGCCGGCCTTATGAAGTTCGATAATAGCACTATAATTCTGCCGCACCCTGTAAAATAACCCGCTAAGCGATGAGTCCTACCATTGATCGGCGATGAGTCATAGAATAGGGGAAATTATGGGGCGCAAATTAAGGGGCGCGGAAATAGCGGAAAATACCCAGACGTCTTCTACGTAATTGGGTAGTCAGTAGTCAGAAGACGTGCTGAACACGTCGCCCAACGTGCCTGGGATTCAGAAGACTTGCCGAACGAGTCACTCAACGTGCCTGTGGATTCGGAAAAGGTGCTGAACACGTCGCGCTACGGGGGAGGGGACAGTAGTGGGGACCAATACCAGCAATGGGTAATGGTGGCGAGTTCCACTAAGGGGGGACCGGTAACGGGGGAGGGGTACCAGTGCCAGTAAAAGGGAGGCGAGTACCAGGGGAGCAGTAATGGGAGAGCAGTGCCATCGAAGGGAGGGGCTTAGTACGGCTTTCTTTCAATTTTTTTAGTTTACCTGTAGCAAAAAAAGTATTACGGCGCATTTAAAGATCGGATCGCGCCATGCACTCAAAAGGTTCCCCGTAAGTTTTGTTTGATTGGTACTCTGAATGCCACTTACGTGAACCATCAAAGTGAAGATACCTGTGCCTTTCAAGCTGTTTTATTGGATCATATACAGGTGTGAAGCTCCATGTCGGCAGAAATTTTGCTTTCAATCGAATAAGCGACATCTTCGACAACGGTATGACTCTATCCCTTTATTGGCATTAAAAAATGGCCGCTTCTCTGTTTTTTAAAGCAAGTTATTATTGTAGCTATAGCTATTACTATTATTTTCCTCAAAAAAGTACAACAATAAAAATAAAATAATAAAAATAAAATATAATAATAAGCACTTATTGGTAGGTGAACTAAAGCTTCAAAGAAAGTCATGCTATTATAAAATTCGCACTGGACAAAAAATTATTCTAACCTTTTAGGAGAGTCTCTAGTATATGAACAGCGGATAGAATGAATCACTTCCGGATTCCCGTTTTCGATCTTCCGATTCCGGGTCCACAAAATGAAAATCGCCATTATCCGAGTCATTCAATTATCCGAAGATTTTCGATCGAAACCAATATGCAGTCTCTAGTTTAACATAGAAGGCTCTTATTTCGATTTAAAAGAGTTTGCTCTGATTTCAAAAGTCTTAGGCTTGGGCTTAAAAGGGTGTCCAGTTTGACTTGAAAAGTGTATAATTCGACGTGAACTGGTGCATTGAGGCTGAGACGCAGACTTAAGAGCATCCAGACCTAAATCATGAGAGAAGAGTTTCTAAGGTTCATGTCGCGAAGATGGACAGCACTGTGAGGTGGTGGCGCGCCAGCCAATCACAACCAAGCAGGTTACCGGGCGAAGAGCCGAGGACATGCCATCAAATAAAAATACTGATCGTACACATCCTCTCTGAACGGCGTGCCACTTCAATGAGATCTGATCGGCATCTTCGAGTGCTGCCCATGTTCGCGACATGTACCGTTTCTAATTGTAAAAAAATGCTAGAAGGAATTGTTCGTTTGTCACGAAAGATGTCAAAGCAGTGAAGACCTATGATCAGACTTATGACTTTTGATGACCAATAACATCGGCCAGCCAATCCTGTCAAGATCAAGTTGATTGGTCTCTTTAGTGTGGTGAATGGAGTTCTTGATGTGTGCCGTTATTGTTGCGGTTAACAATAGCTTGAATGGTGAATGAACAGCAATTTCCCGTGGTCGGGAAGAATATCGTATGTCAGGCGGCAGTTCACCAAGGAGCACTCCAGCCAGCTTTCCCAGACATTCTTCCACCAGTTCTCCTCCAGTAAGGTCGGCAAGGCCTTCTCCAAGTCCGTATGTCACACTGGAGCTCCTTATACCATACCTGCCTACCTCTACCTGTAGGTCCCAACTATTTGTGAATGGAGCTTCACCAGCTCACATAGAGTTCTCCAAAGTCTTTGTTCTGTCGATCTCATTGTATGGCTTCAAATCCATGACTAACAGACACCTGGCTATGCGTGGCCTCTTCGTTTTACACCCTTTACGCTTTCCAAACCTAAGATTAGTCTGTGCGTTTTTTCTCAAGTCATAAGTCTAGGATTATTATACGACACTGTCCAATGTTCGACTTTCCATCATAAATCCTGGCATAGCTCCTTCTTGTTAAAGGAAAGAATGGACTAGTTTAACATGGAGCGCGATCGCTTTGCTTCGGAAGATGATCAGTTTGATTTTAAAAGGAGCCACCTTATATTGAAACCGTACAATTTAACGTGGAGATGGTATGCGTGGGCGCGTGTAGCGCAGTCGGAGGAGGCGCGACTGTCGCATGCACCCGATACCAGGTTCCTGGTTCGGACTTCCCGCCCAGGCCAACCAAGCCTTCCATCCCTCCGGGGTCGGTGAATTGGTACCAGACTTGTCTGGGAAGGATAGAGCGCTGACTTGTTCATCGGCTGGCCACCGCAAGTCATTGTATGGCCAAATACGCATTCATGTCGCCTCCACGACATCCCGTAGAAGTAGAATGCGCTGGCGCATCCCAGAAGGGATTGAGTAACGCCGTCCTTTATCCTTTATCCTTTATGGTATGCGTAGGAAGAAACGTGGCCTACAAGAGAATGCCACTTCAGGAGAGTAAGTGGTGTTAGTAGGGATTCTTGCCACGTATTTGAGCTCTAAGGTTGGCCGGAAAGTTCTGGCGGTTTTCGTGGAATCTTTCTTTTTGTTCGTTTATTACTGAATCGAGATTCCACTTATATCGCATTTTTATACCATTTTCAAAACGAATTAGACTTTTTTCCAACCAAATTGGACACTCTTCTAAGCTAATCTGAGACAAGTTTCCAATTTAAGCCTAGCTAACCTAAGACAAATTTTTGTTTCAAGTCAAAGAAAACTCCTCCAAACAGAATGAACTTCTTCTACATTAAACTAGAGACTCCAAAAATGGTGGAATAATTTTTGGTTCAAGGAAAATTTTAGTGTAACTTTCTTTGAAGTTTTAATTTACTTCCCAGTAAGAGGACACATAGTTTGAAGTTTTACAAAAATTTTGTTTTTCAGGAAAAAACAATGAATTAGAGCTTGTTTTAAAGAACAGGAAGGAGGCCATTTTAATTGCTAAAATATTCTAACTTTCTCGCTGCATGTAAGCAGTATTTACACTATCAATCAAATAAACGTTGTGTTACACTTTATGACTGCATGGCGCGATCCAATCTTTTAATGCAAGACATGACTGCTGCCCTCCTTAACACGAATTTTAATTTATTGTTTTTCCTCAAAAATAAATATTTTATAAAATTATTTCACTCATTCGGCAGCCAAGGTGAAAGAAATTTTAAAAAAAGTTATTCTGAGTTTTTCTTAAACAAAAAATTATTCTCACCATCTTGGAGAGTCTGTAGTTTAACCTGTAAGAAGCTCGTTTGGAAGAGGTTCAATTTAATTTCAAAAACTAGGCCAGCTTAGAAGAGTGTCAAATTTGACGTGAAAACAGTATATATACCTAATACGAAACTCTTCACTCCGTCAGACGGAATAATTCGCGTTACGCCTATGCTTAACAGTTGTGTTTCTTCGAAGACTTATCGAAGTGTGTGGAAAAAGCAGATTCGTACGAAATTTCATCTCAATTTCAAGCTGGGTCAATCCGCCGTCGAAGAAGCCCGGCAAATCAACCATGTGTGGGGGCGAATAATGTTGGAGAAAGGAACGTGCGGCGGTGGTTCTAGAAATTTCGTTCTAGAGATTTCAACCTAGAAGATGCACCCCGAAGCAGCTGAACTACAGCAATCCAGGGTCCAGATTCATCAACCTCTTACCGCACGCTAACGGCGAAAATACCGCCAAACCTGAAGTTGATGACTGTCATATCAGGCGGTAAGCGGTTGATGAATCTGACCTCTGGACGACAATTTGGAAGCGTTCGTGGTAGCTCATCCATCGCAAACAGTATGTGAGATACCGGAACGTATATGAACCAATACAACTGCTGATACAGATGGTTCAAATGCCTCGGAAAGCTGAAGAAGCTTAAAAAGTTGGTCCCACCATTAGACTGATCGCCAGAAATTGTCGCGTTTCGAAATCGGTCCTTTTTCGCTTCTCCGGAACCAAAATGATCCGTTTTTGGATCGAGTTGTCATATGTGATGAAAAGTGGGTTACTGTAAGGAACTCGACGAAATGAACCTAAAATTGCGTCCACTTCAGCCAGCATTCGCCAACCGAAGAGGCCTGATTCTTTTGCACGACAACGCCCACCCACACGTTTCACAAATCACTATTCGAAAATTGAACGAATTGAAGGCTGAAGTTCAGCCACACTCGCCATTTTTTATAGACCTCCCACCAACAAACTTCCACCTTTTCAGCCACTCTCATCCGCCACATTCTACAGATTTCTCCGCAATCGACTACCACCTTTTCAAGCACTTTCAGAGCTTTCTCGCTGGTGAAACCTTTACCAATCAGGACCAAGCCAGAAAAGCTTTTCGTGGATTTTGTCTAATCTCGACCACCTAATTTTTT